>OU015742.1:164532205-164546768 GCA_907169655.1 Acomys percivali | reverse complement strand
CACACACACACACACACACACACACACACACACACACACACACACACTCCTAGCTTCCAAAGACATGATGTTGACATGCTCTTTTGTGGTGTGGGGGTCTTGCCTGCTTTTCTTATTCCATAGCCCCCGCTAACCCAGGCTGACCTCAGCCTCACCACTCTCTTGCTTCTATGCGGAGTGCTAGAAATACATCTAACATGCTGATACTTTCTTGTCTGTTGTGGTAAATGTTTCATTTCCTTTTTCTTGTGGATAATGAGGCTTTTTAAAAAAATAAAGAACCATTTATCCATGCACCCCTTTTTATGAACACCTGGTTAATACACTCGGGTTCTACACTTCAAAACAGTAACGAGAACTCTGTACTGTTCTCCTTGGCTACAGGCTTATGGATCTCTCTGGGTCTGTAGGCTATACCTAGAAATAGCACAGAATGCTGTGTTCCTCTTCAGTTTCTGCAGGTATCACCCTCAAGCCCAAGAGAGAGGACAGGTGGAGAGCAGGTTCACAGAGACAGACCTATGCAAGCCCTTTAAGATCCAACAGGAAGCCATGTGTTTCTGACGCTAGACATGGAATGACAGGCTTCAGTGCTCGCTGAGGAGTCTGGTCCTTGCTTTGGCTCCATCATTCCTCTCTGAGTCCTCACTCCTCCCTTTTGTAATAGGAATGGTTACTCTACACCATCTATGTTGGAAGTATAAAAAAATTTTTTAAAGCATGCTCAGAGCTCAGAAGAGTTTTGCGTCTTGGTAGGGACTCTGGTGTTAGGCTTCTGAATAATAATGAGATGGCTGGGTATGTGGAACTTAGTGGAGATGGAATGAGTGCACCTTGAAAAGAAGTGAACATAAGCCTCTTGGGTACCAGGCAGAACGCTGTGGTTAATGGGCTGTGTGTGGGGACAAATGACAAGGAGACCTTGATGCTTAATCTCAAAGTTGACTTGATTATGTTACGAAATGCCTGGAAGATTAGTAAAGAAATCCTGTGTGTGTGTGTATGTGTCTGTGTCTGTGTTTCAGAAACAGCCCTGTTATGAGTGCTCTGACCTAATCAATGGAGCAACCCCTTGAGAGATTCATAGGATGCTCTTCTTGGGGCACGGGCACATCCTTGGGACTACACTTTGTCCTGATTCCTTCTTAGATTCTTTCAGTAAGAGCAATGCAAAAGTAGCTGGGCGGCAGTGGTGCACGCCTTTAATCCCAGCACTTGGGAGGCAGAAGCAGGTGGATGCCTGTGAGTTTGAGGCCAGCCTGGTCTATGAAGTGAGTCCAGGACAGGAAGACTACACAGAGAAACCCTGTCTTGGAAAAACAAACAAACAAACAAACAAACAAACAAAAAGAGTAATGCAAAAGTAACCAATACAGGCACTATCACAATCTGTTCTGCTACCAATCACACATAAATCCCCCTTGCTATCTTCTCCAGCATTGGCCTTCTCACCCTGGACACTACTTCTCCCTATAGTCACCTGGTGAGTGGTCATCTCTCCTTGTTTTCATCCAATTACTAATGAGTTTAAGGCACAGAACCTGACTTCCTTTCCTGTTATTTTGGCAGAGCTTGGATATACACCATGTCCAATGTTTAACAGACTGTTGCCTCTGCTTTTTTTTTTTTTTTTTTTTTAATCTGAGACAGGGTTTTTCTGTGTAACAGCTCTAGCTGTACTGAAACTTGCTCTGTAGACCAGGGTGGCCTTGAACTCACAGAGATCCACCTGCCTCTGCCTCCCAAGTGCTGGGATTAAAGGTGTGTGCCACCATGCCCGGCATTTTTTTTTTTTAAAGATTTATTTAAGTGGAGAGTGAGGACTGACTTTCACATGAACTCTGGTGCCCCATATTTGACCATGTCCCCTTAATGGGGAGAGCTGCTAGCACTCAGAGGAAGGAAAGCAGGCTACCAAGAAGAGATTTGGTACCCTTTGAGTATAGGCAGGGGGAGGAGGTTCCCCTCAGTTGCAGTCATAGGGGAGGGGAATAGGGGAAAATTGGGAGGGAGGGAAGAATGGGAGGATACAAGGGATGGGATAACAATTGAGATGTAATATGAATGAATGAATAAAAAGGAAAAAATATTTATTTATTTATTTATTTATTTATTATGTATACAGTGCTCTGCCTGCATGTACACCTGCAGGCCAGAAGAGGACATTAAATCTCATTATAGATGGTTATGAGCCACCATGTGGTTGCTAGGAATTGAACTCAGGACCTCTGGAAAAGCTGACAGTGCTCTTAACCACTGAGCCATCTCTCCAGCCTCAACTCTGTATACTTAAGATTATTTCCAAGTAATGTAACTGTGAGGCTGGTTAATGTTGTGCAGGGCCCACACTGATAAGACCACAGTCCATGTCTCGTTCATCACCTGCAGAGCCCCTGGCATGTGACACCTGCTCCTTAGTGCCTCTGAGCGCAATTAGACTGCCCTGTAGTTGTTTATAAATGATTTATGGTTCCAAATAGGTAATGCTGAAGATACCTAGGCCCATTCATTTCTGTGAAGCTCAGAGTAACAAACATTGGGCAGTCAGTAAGTGTTTGTTGGGCAGAGCATACCCTCCTGGAGAGCAACACGCTTAGTAAGTCACAGCTTGTTTAAAGTAGTTCATACTCCTTTCAAGGGTTAGCTCTGGCTAGCTCAGCTGCAGGCACACCCACTCCCAACAACAGCAGAGAACTCTAACCCTAAAAGTAGCACCTACTGCACACGAACTAAGAGACACAGACTGACTATAAAATGACAGGGAGGGAATCTGAGAGTGAGGTGAGAAACTCGAATAACGTTACCTTCTCTGTCTTTCTTTTTTAATCTTTTCCTCCGTCTGTCGATGGTTGCAACTTCAGACTTCAAAGACATGTAGTATTTTCTGATTTCCTGTAGTTTTTCTTGGAGAAAAGATATTCTCTCTGTACTGTTCATATTATCTAATTCATCTAAAAGAAAAGACAGAATTATTTTATTTTAAAACTTAGATTAACTCTATGAGAGCAAAGAAGACAATTCTATAAAAAGCCTAACTTACAAATCAGTAAAAAATTTAGTTTATTATGACATACATAAGTTCTTTAACTCAAGAACAATTAAATTTATGATTAAGAGTTCTTTACCCCTAATATTCTATATTACACGTGCATTACTCTAATCACGAAACATTAGAAAACATTAAATATAAAGTCCTCTGACCTACACGTAATAAGTTGGGGTTTTTTGTTTGTTTGTTTTTGAGACAGGGTTTCTCTGTGTAGCCCCGGCTGTCCTGGAGCTCTCTGTTAGAACCCTGGCTGGTTTTAAATGTGTGTCAGCACCAGAGTGCTGGGTACTTCTATTTCACTGATTTATATACATCATATTTCATTATAAAGTCTGTGTAGAAACAAACAAAATACCACCCTGCCCCCCAAAAATCAGGGGCAATGGCACAGGCCTATATTCCCAGCACTCGAGAGGCAGAGGCAGGCGGATCACTGTGAGTTCGAGGCCAGCCTGGTCTACAAAGTGAGTCCAGGATAGCTCTCAGAGAAACTCTGTCTTGAAAAACAAAAACAAACAAATAAACAAACTAAGTCTGTGTAGCCCAGGTTGTCCTCAAAACTTAGGATCCTCATGAGTGCTGGGTTACAGGGTGAAACACACAATCAGTCCATGTTCTGTTTTTTAATTGAAGGATCTTGTCATATTTACCAAGTTAGTATTATCCAAATTTAAAAAAAAAAAAAAAAAAAGCAGATTTATATACAACTGTAATGGAATGGCGACATAACTTTTTAGTGATTATTAACATTATTCCAAATTGACATTTAAGAAATGTTACATTTACCAAGCTTGGCGGCTCACACCTATGATCCCAGCACTCGGGAGGCAGGGGCCAACCTAAACTACACAGTGACTTCCAGGAAAGCCAGGGCTACACAGAGAAACCTTGTCTCGAAAAACCAAAAACCAAAAACCAACTGAGCAACCCCACTTGCCAGCCCTGCTGCCGGGAGACTCACTAAGTTGGAAGCTCCACTTGTGTGTCCGCGGGGATGAGTTCGGGTGCTTTTCTCTGTGCTTCTCTTTCTCTCCATCTTTGATGTGAGGCGAGGTTCTTGCAGGAGAGCGGGACAGCTTCTGCGGCTTGGGCAGACTGAGGTGCTTCACTGGTGTGCACTTACTCGAGCTGTCTATGGCAGGAAGATCCTCACTGTCGCTGCTTTGTCCTGTAATAGTAAGTTTACTTCAACTATAAACCATGAAAAGCCTCAAACACCAAAATGCACCAAAGAAAGCAATTATATCTTGGTATCACACTGGTGAACATATACATACATACATCAAGGATTACAATAGAAAAAGGGAGAAACATATATCCATAGGTAAAAAAAACTGCTTTACGATTATGTATTATTGAATATTGCTCAGGTTTTCTTTTTTCATTGTTTGATTTTGATTTTTTTAAATATATTTATTTATTATAGATACGGTACTCTGCCTGCATGTTCACCTGCACGGAAGAGGGCACCAGATCTCACTGTGGATGGTTGAGAGCCACCATGTGGTTGCTGGGAATTGAACTCAGGACCTCTGGAAGAGCAGTCACTGCTCTTAACCACTGACCCATCTCTCCAGCCCCTTGATTTTGATTTTTTAAAAGAATGAACTATAGCGTGGGTGAAATGGTTAAGCAGGTAAAGGCATTTGCTGCCAGGACTGGTGATCTGAGTCTGATCTGAAGTACAGGTTAAAAGGAGAGAAACAGGGTGGGGGTGGAGGCTGGAGAGATGGCTCAGTGGTTAAGAGCACTGTCTGCTCTTCCAAAGGACCCAGGTTCAATTCTCAGCACCCACATGGCAGCTCAACCTGTCTGTAACTCCAGTTCCAAAGGATCTGATACCTACACACTAATGCACATAAAAATAAATAAATTATTAAAAAAAAAAGGAGAGAATGGGTTCCCACAAGGTGTCCTCTGACAAACGCACACACATACTGTGGCACATGGGCACTCCTTTCAAAATTGAAAGAAAAAATTATGAGCTACAGTTCACAAGAGTAATGATAGAAGATCTAACATATTAGTAAGTGGGAAAGCAGGGTTATAAAAAACAATTTTATGTTGCTCCATTGACACAGGCCTGTAATCCCAGCACTCTGGGAGGCAGCAGCAGGCAGATCTCTGTTAGTTCAAGGCCAGTCTGGTCTACAAAGTTAGTTGAGGACAGCCAGGGTTACACAGGGGAAAACCTGGTCTCAAAAGCATTGCCCCCCTCAAAGAGCCAACCCAATGATGTATATGGACACACAAATACATCTTGTAAACTCATCCAACATTTTTTTCCCTTCTTTAACATGTACTTTTAAAAAATGACCTTGATATATAGCTCAGACAGCTCAGTGTCTAGTCTTGGCTGGACTGGGACACAGGACTCTTCTACCTGAGCTGCCTGTGTCCTATGATATTAGGCATGCTGGCCCATGCTCAATTTTTGACACACATGTTAAGAAAAGAGAATTCCTTTCCAAGTCTGCCTCCACTCACTGATTCATCCTAAGAGCTATGTTTTCAAAGTACCCTCCTTTTACCTTTACGTGACCTTTACTCTCAACAGCAAAGACTGCATACTCAGTTTCCCAGCTGTGTCTGAGTTTACCACCCTTAAGAAACAAACTTTAGCCGGGGGTTGTGGTGCACACCTTTAATCCCAGCACTTGGGAGGTAGAGGCAGGTGGATCGCTATGAGTTCGAAGCCAGCCTGGTCTAAAAGCGAGTCTAGGCTACACAGAGAAACCCTGTCTCGAAAAACTAAAAAAAAAAGAAAAAAAGAAAAAAGAAAAGAAACAAACTTTACCCAGGGGGTCCTGCACAAACTGATGTACCAACCAAGGACACTGCAAGCAAAGAACCTAGACCCCCTTTTCAGATATAGATGATGGACAGCTCATTCTCCACATGGAGAAGGAGAGCGGAGAGTGGGGGACTGCCTCTGACATGAGCTCTGGTGCCCGCGATTTGATTGCTGGCCCTTGGCAGACAGGCCTTGTGGGAACACAGAGGAAGAGGCTATCCAGATGAGACCTGCTAGACTGTGGTCAGACAGAGGGGGAGGAGGACCCCACCAGTCAGAGGTCTAGGGGAGCAGAATAGGGCAGAAGAGGGAGGATGGGAACAGGAAGATAAGAGCGAGGGCATTACAATAGAGATGTAATGTAAATGATTTTTTTTTTTTTAAAAGAAAAAACATACAAACTAGCCCGGTGTGGTGGTGCACACCTTTAATCCCAGCATTGGGGAGGCAGAGGCAGGTGGATCTCTGTGAGTTCGAAGCTAACCTGGTCTACAAGGCGAGTCCAGCCAAGGCTACACAGAGAAACCCTGTCTGGAAAAACAAAACAAAAACAAAAAAACTTTATTATTGTATGTAGCTGTGGAGCAGGGGCTTCAGGCACATGCTGTGGAGGGCATGTGGAAGTCCTATCTTTAAGTGGGTTCTGGGAACAGAACTCAGGTGGTTAGGAGTGCATGGTAAATGCTTTACCTGATGAGCCATCTCACTGGCCTCTTATTGGGTCTGAGTTATAGGTTACATTCTGATTATTTGTCCTCAAAAGGGTTTGCTTTGTATTGCTCTACTTGCAGAACCCTGGAGTGAAGGCCCTTGTGTCAAACGCCCACAGTCTCCAGCTGTCAGCCTTCTGTCTGTAGAGTCTAGACCTGCCTTATCCTTAAAAGGGAGGGCAGGTGGGGGAGGGGGAAGCTCCCTTTGGTGGGAACCTCTATCCTTTTTTTTTTAAAGACAGGGTTTCTCTGTGTAGCCTTAGCTGTCCTGGATTTGACTTATAAACCTGCCTGCCTCTGCCTCTTAATCTTACCGGCGTGCACCACGGCATCCAGTTTGGGACAACTGGCCACAGTGTAAGATTGTCAAGAAGAAGAGAAAAAGGAACCCCTTGTGCTTAGCTGCTTTCACTTTTTCATGCAGGCCAGGGTTCCAGCTTAGGGAACAGTGCTGCCCATAGTGGGAGAGTCTTCCAGCCTCAATTAACCTTATCAAGATAATGCCCCACAGGCAGGTCCGAGACTAACCTAGCTAATCTCTGACTGTTGTGCCCAGGTTTGTCTATGTGAGTCTCGATCCTGTCACGTTAACAGTCAGCATTAGGCACTGCAGTCATACACATCCCTACACTTTGTTAGACATACCTCACTGAGTTCATCTCAGTCAAAGGGGAAGGAAGATCAATCAATCTGTAGACTTGGTTTTGGGGTCACCATACTCCTATCTAGCTATCGACATCAGGAACTCACACAGATCGTATTTTCAGATCTCCACTTGGTGATCCACAGTAAACTTTACAGCAAGAAGATCCGGGTGACAAGCCTGTACACACTTAGTGGCCATGCCCCTGAATTCTCCTTCAATACAATGTATTTCCTCTTCTCATAGCATTCATGACTTTACAGGTATTAGAAGCCTGTTACTGGGTAGGATATCCTCCAAGCTGTGTTTGCTGGCCCCTGAGGTGTTGATTAGATCCACATTATGCATTGTAGGAATTTTTTCAATTGTCTCGGAGGAGTACTGCCTCCTTCTGCTAACCTAGGCCTAGTCCTGGAAGCTTCTAGCCTCCGTCCACTCTAACATAGGCCTAGAATGTTTTCAGTCTATGAGCCTTCTGCTTAATAAGCTCACCCTGTCTTGTTGTTTCTGAGCTCATAGCTGGCTGGTTTAACTCAGCTGTTCTGGCTCAAACTCCTCTCCCAGCCGACTTTAATCTTACTTTTCTCTCAGCTTCTGAATTGCACTGCTTGGCCTCAAACCAACTCAGCAATCTTTAATAATCTTCTGGCTTCTTCTCATTCTCTGGCTCATTCCGTCTTCTCCCATGTCTGGCTCGTTCTCTCACTCAGCCTCCTCTCTCTGCACTGCCCATTACGTAGCTTTCCTCCCTCTTCTCCTGAGAGCTGGGAGTATCCTAATCTGTCGAATCTTTCTGATTCATCACCTTTTCTGCCACTCAATTAGACATCGCTTTCAAGCATGGGTGCTTCCCTCAACAAACTCTTTACCTTCACTGGTAGGCATTAAAAGTATGTATCACCACGCCTGGACCTAAGCTTTTCTTTATGTGATACTTGCTCTATACTAGGCTGGCCTTGAACTCAGATCTCTTTGCCTCTGTCTCCCGGATTAAAGGCGTGTTTATATTCCAGCTGGATCACACAGACCTAGAAGGTCTTTGGATGTGATCTCTTGCCAGAGCAGCCATGTTCTGAATTAAAATTCCTCTACAATGCATCTTTGATGGAACTATCTCAGAAGTTGCAATTCTTCTGTTGTATTCAGTCCAGTCGTACATGGTTTTCATTTGTTCCGTTGCTATGTAGCTCAGGCTGGCTGCAAGTTTGCACTTTTCCTGTTTTGCTCCCCAAATCCTGGCCTTAAAGCATAGGATTCACTCTCATCACACTAGAGCGTGATTTATAAGCTATAAAATTATACTCATGCCCCTTGTAATTTCTAATTAGGTCTTATCCCCTACCACCCTCTTTTCCTTACTCCTGAATCTACAGATGCAAACCACTTCTGACTGCAGAAACCTGAAACACAATCTCAAGTCCTTTGAGGTGTCTTTGTTCCCGTATGAACTCCATGGTCCTTTACTAGGATATGCGCTATTTTACCTAAGGCATAGTCTAACAACAAACTTGTCAAAAATTAATCAGATTTATTTTGATGGTTTAATTTTATTCATAAAAAAGTTTGTTTTTCACGTATCTAACCCATTCATGCCAGTTTATTGTTTTATTGATAAAAACTGACTTTACTTTTTAGGACGAGAGCTGGCTTAGGGGTTAAGAGCACTCACTGTTCTTGCCGAGGACCCAGGCTCAGTTCCCAGCACTCACAATCATTTGGAACTCTAGTTCCAGGGGGTCAGGTACCCTCTTCTGAACAATGTGGAGAGTGGACAGGTGTGTGGTGCATTAACGTACATGCGGCTAAAACATTCATATACATAAAATTAAATAAATATTTCTAGACTATTTATAAATCCTGGCTAGAGGAGAATATTCTCAGTATAAATGCAAGTTTTGTACACTTTTAACACCACAACAATTTTTTTCTTTTCTTTAAGATTCTGAAATACCTACTATCCAATTGCTTTCCATTAAATAACAATTTTCTTTCTTATTTTCCTCTTCTTTTGGATTTTGGAGACACGGTTTCTCTGTGTAGCACTGGCTGTCTTAGAACTAGCTCTGTAGCGCCCAGGCTGGCCTCGAACTCATAGGCTTGTCTCTGTCTCCCAAGTGCTGGGATTAAAAGCGTACACCACCACAGCCCAGCTAAATAGTAATTTTAGCTGTTGCAGTTCAAAGTACAACTAATGGACACCTTTAGAATGAAATGAAGGGGGAGGCCAGGCTGGTGCAGTGGGGAAGAGCTCCTGCCATGCAAGCCTGAAGATCTATCTGCGTTTGATCCCCAGAACCCGCATAAAGAAGGAAGGAGAGAAATGACTGCATAAAACTGTTCTCTGATCTCCACATACACATGTGTATGCACACATATGTACACACACACACACACACACCCCATAAAAATAATGAAAAAAATATCCTCAGATCATAACAAAGCTGCTCCTTTTTTCGGCCCGCCCCACTGCTGCGCACTGACCTGCTCCATTCTTTTCACTTTTGGCTGCAGCACTTGTTCGCTTTGGGGTTCGCTTTTGCTTTTTTGCCATTAATCCACTATTTCCATCACTTGGCCTTTTCTGACCTGAAATAAAGGAAAAGAACAAACGTGAAAACAAAACCAAAAGCAGAAGCAGACCAGTCCATGTACGCAGCTGCCCACACCATTCCTCTCTCTTGTAAAACCACGACAGTAAACATGTCATAGCTAGCAACGTCCCTCTAGAAAGTCTTACCCTTCTCTCTGCTCTCTCTCTCTTGTACAATTATACTACAGGTACCAGGGGCAACGCTGGCTTCAAACCCGCTTGCTGATTCCCTCTCACAGAGGCCTTCTTGCGATTCTTCGGCAATACTATCAACTTCAATTGTTATGTCACTCTCACTCTTTACACTTCGGGACTCGTCTTGGCTGAGAGTAAGTGGGGAAGCTACTGAGAAGTTATGCTGTGCTACAGGAGGTAGGGCAGGCGGAACAGAAACCAGTGAGTTAGACTCCGAGCCTTCAACTAGCACATCCTCAATACTGGTCTTATCCTTCTCATCCAAATCATCCAAGTCTACCTCATGGCAAACCAAGGTTTCAGGCCCGATCAGAGGCATCACGTCCTCCTCTTCTTTGAGTGGCGTATGGACGGGTTCTTCAGCTGGACTGTCCAATGGTTCACTGGCTACTTCCTGGATGCCCTGGTCTGGCTCTGCTCTCAGTGAGGGCATCCCTTCATTTTCTGTTTCAAAGTGCTGCCCCAAGTGTGAGCCTTTCATGCCCTCAGGTCCAGCGCCATCACTGGTCCTTTCTAGGGACATGCCAGTTGTTGCTTCCATTCCATTCTCAAGTCGTATTTTTTTCTCTGGTGATGATTGTCCCAGTATTTTCCGTTTCAACTTCTTTTCTTTCTCATATTGGTCAACTTCATCTTCGGTAGAAGAAAAGTTTTTACAGTCTAGAGAAGAAAACTCCAGGCTATGAGTGTCCCCATGAGCTTCGCTGCCTGCATCTTCCTGGCCGAATGATGAAATCTTTATAATTTCTAAGGAAAGGTCTCTTGTCTTACTTCGCCTTCCCTTTCCTTTAGGGGACTTTTCCACCTGTTTCTTAACTTCTTCTAATTCTTCCACTTTATTTCCAAAGATATGTACTATTTGGTCATTGTCTCCCGCCTCTGCCTTCAAGGGGTCTAAGGGCGGCACCTGAGTCCTGTCATTTTCTTTTAATATATGTACAATCTTTGGGTTTTCTTCATCTAGTTTGTCATCGTTTGAATTTTCATTTTTTTCTAATTCTTCTTTAATATCAGGAGAAAGTTCTTCACTTATCGAGCTCTTCTCCAAAGGGTCTTCTGTTTCACTATCAGATGAACAAGAATCTGCAAGAAGACAGTACATTGTGCAGATGGTTACATTAAATACCAATGTAATAGTTAAAATCCTACGAAATATAAACAAGATCCTTTATATACTTCTGAATTTCTATTTAAAATTTTTATATAAAATAAACCACAGCATCTGCTCTAAAATATAAGGGGAGGGACTAAAATAAAAATATGTGAAGATATAGGATGTGGTGGCAAATGCCTTTAATCCCAGCAGAGGGAGATGGATTTCTGAGTTCGAGGACAGCCTGGACTAGCGTGAGTTCCAGGACAGCCTTAGGTACGCAGAAAAACCCTGTCTTGAAAAGACCAACCAACCAGCCAACAAACAAAAAGCAAAACAAAACAAGATAGAAAGCTAGTATGTTAAGTGATTTGGTCTGACTTAATACAAAGATTAACTACTTCGTACTAAGGGAATAAATATAACATTCCACCTAAAATTATTCTGGAAAGAAGAAGTGTTTAAAATGAGCAGTGTGAAGTCTCCATACTTTAAATGTTCTTACTAACACACCCAGCACAGGCAAGACACCTGCTTGCAAGGCAAATTATTCACTTTATGTCAGAGAATTTTTCAAATACTAAGCTAGTATTCTAAGACTATAAATCTATACAATATAAAAAATTACATACTTACATTGCTTATATCCTCTCTAGAGAATTTTAAAAAGGCAAACGCTGAATGTGTTTACATTTTATTTTTTATTTTTTCAGATTTTTTGAGATAGGGTTTCTCTGTATAAGAGCCCTAGCTGTCCTAGACTTTCTTTGTAGATCAGGCTGGCATTGAATTCAGAGATCCACCTACCTCTGCCTCAAGTGCTGAGATTAAAGGCCTATGTTACCATGGCCAGCTGTGTTCACTTTTTTAATTTTAATTTTTTAAATTTTTATTATCTTAAAAATATCTTTATTTAATTTTACTTTATGTGCATTGGTGTGAGGGTGTCAGATCTTGGAGTTACAGACAATTGTGAGCTGCCATGTGGGTGCTGGGAATTGAACCTGGGACCTTGGAAGAGCAGACAGTGCTCTTAACCACTGAGCCAACTCTCCAGCCCCATGTGTTCACTTTTTTAAACGACAGGTTAGGTTTTCTGTGTAGCCTGGCACGCCTCAGTAGAGTCCAGGCATCTCTTAAACTCATAGAGATCTCCCTGCATCTGCCTCCCAAGTACTGGGATTAAAGGCAGGCCACCTCACTATACTTGGCAAAGTTTTATATTTTCTCCTTGTTGGTTTTTCTTTTTATAGGATTTATTTTTATTTAATGAGCAGGAGTATTTGCATGTATGTAGTATACTATGTTCATGCCTGCGGCCCATGGAGGCCAAGAGGACACCAGATACCCTGAAGCTGGAGTTACAGACCTTATGAGTGCCATGTGGGTGTCTGAACTGAACCCCAGTCTTTGGCAAGAACAGCAACTGCTATTATAGGTCAACCATCTCCTCAGACCCCTAAAATAACTGTGTAAGAAGGTATATAATCTTTTTGTAGAATTCTATTTTCTCATATTCAAATATTCTTCAGCTATGCAGTTCTATGGCCCTGGTGGGGCTGGTTGTATAGGCCGTACACTGCACCAGGACATGCCTCCTGAGAAACAGCACCCACAAGCAAGAAACCCTGCGTTTACATATGATGGGAACCTGCAACAAGCAGGTGGCACAAAGGAGAAAAGACAGCCTTTTATGGCCTACACTGCAGCTAATGGTAAACCTGTGCTTTAGTACCTTTCCTCTTTAAGGAGGGTAATTTTATAATACCACCATTTAAAATCTCTTAAATTACATAGAAAAAAAATAATGAAGATAGAAAGTGAAGGGAAGGTTAAAGCAGAGTAAAATACGCTCACCTATGCTCAGGACAAAGCACTCCTATACCCATTAGCTTGTGCTCTCAACAAGCCTCAGCTCTGTGGGCAGGCTTGAGGTACCGAGCAGACACGAGCATCAACGCGATTTGAAGCAGAGCACAGCACACACTAAGGTTCATGGACTGTCTAATTTCCCTAAGTTAAGCCAACTGTACCTAAAATCCTTATGACAGATGGTATCCTGGTTAATATCACTAGAGTTTAAATTAAAATATACAACAAAGTATTAGCTACCAAATTAATTTTGTAGTTTAATCATGTTAGGCTAAAAGTTGAGATAAGATGCTATGATTCTCACAAAGTGGCCATCCTGGGGCCACACAGCTATATTACTTGTCAGGGGCCACATAGTTATAGTTTGGTCAATGATGGCTGTATATAATTGTGGTCCTACTGTAAGCTCTCGTCACCTAGGGACACTGTGGCCCCTTAGTTTGGTAAGCACCCTCTATTACACTTGTACAATGTTGAGGCCCCTCCTGGAATGTGTCCCCACTGTTAAGTGATGAATATGCATGTGAATATATAATGTTTTAAAAGTCAACAACCCTTAAAATGGAGCCCTTCCGGTTTCACTGGACAGAGGGGGCTGCCTGTCCCACTGCCACGGGCATTTCTGGTACCTGATTTTCCTTCACTGTTTGACGTCTTAGATAAACTGTATGGCATATTTGAGGAAAAGGCAGATTTTAAAGGAGGTCTTCCCCGTTTGGACTTCTGCCTCTCTTCATCCCTCTTTTCGTCCTTTTCACTATCTTCTTTATTCTAGGTAATAACAACAAAATGCGTGAGGATGGTGAAGGCCTTTCAAAAACGGACATTCTATTTCTCCAAGAAAATCTTATTAACTCCAAAACAAAATGCTGGTTAATTAGATGACAAATCCTAATATGTGCTTATAGAAAAATGTAGAACAGTTATCTAATCTACTCATATGACTACAATCACTCCCCCTGGTTCCTCATTGCCTAAGGGAACAAAAAGCATCAAAAAACATATGAAATACTAGGTAGACCTCTACAGCAGGGACCATGGATGAAAGAGGTGAGTAAGTGTACAGTGGTCCAGCAGACAGGTTTGACACTGTGGAGACGGATTTCCACAGTGATAGGTCCTCTGTGTAGTTTTAATGATGGATAGCAGTGTTATCCATCTGTCCAAGTCTACTGAAGGCACAAAGACCCAGAGATGTCTTACACCTCTGATGTACACACCACAGAAGGTAAACTGTGGCTGTTTTTACCACTATAACCCTCTGGTGAGGGTGAGGGGCTAACAGTGCAAACACCATACCCACACAGAGCAAAGGGCATATCGGAAATTCCTGTACCTTCTTATTTTTGCTATGAAGGTAAAACTACTAAAACACAGTATCTCACAGAAAAAGATACAACTTGAATAATTCCTGTACCTATTATAAGAGATATGAATGTATGAACATACCTTAACTTTCTTCTTTTGTTTTTTCTTTGGTCCACCTTTGTCCAAGGGCCAGATTATCCTGTCAGCCTTTACCCATTCATCATATCTTAAAGGAAAAAGTTTAGCTTTCACAATGATATTCTACACACACACACACACACACACACACACACACACACACACACACAC
>OU015742.1:164519032-164532195 GCA_907169655.1 Acomys percivali | reverse complement strand
CACACACACACACACACACACACACACACACACACACACACACACACGGGTTCCCCACAACACTGCTTTGTTTGTTTGTTTGTTTGTTTGTTTTTGTTCTGTTTTTCGGTATCCGGTTGGCAGTCCTGGACTCACTCTGTAGACCAGGCTGGCCTTGAACTCATGAAGATCTACCTGCTCCTGCCTCCCAAGTGCTGGGATTAAAGGCATGCACCACCACGCCCAGCAACACTGCTCTTTTTTAGCCACTGAAAAGAATATGCTTTACTTCTTACCTGACGTTCCATCCGTAATAATGCACCAAGTATAAAACCTCCCCGTCATCCATCTCGGTGCTTTTAATGCTGGCTTCATAAATTTTCTGAGTTTTCCCTCGTCCATACTTCACTTTCACTTTGGTCCCTGTCACGCAGGGCTCTGAGTTGTGCTCGTCTTCTTCCCCTTCCGAGTCACATTTGCTTTCCGTTTCTTCCCTGCAGTGAAGTACAGCACTGAGAAAAGCTGCTAACAGCTTCGCGGGGAACAGAGCAGTCAGCGCTAAGAGCTCCAGCATGTCGTCTTTACAACCTACGTTTACCGTAGTGACATGTCAGCGGAGGAGGAGGAGGAGAAGGAGGAGAAGGAGAAGACTTCATGGACGACTTACTAAGGAATTGATTATGTAAAGGTGCACTGTACAGAGGGGAAACCACACTTGTTGAAGGCCAATCAATAATCACAGCTAATGATGATACAGAGTCAATAAATCACTTTTAAACCAAAAAAGAAAAAAAGAAAGACTAAAAACCACATGCCCTGGAATGGTCTTTGGGATTCATTCATGTGCCACCTGACTTTTGAGAATTTTCTAAAGCTACTTGTAAATTTTTGCAACTAATTCTCTTAAATCTCTCACATTAGAACGGTTTTTAGCATGACAAACTTTTTGGTGGGTAAAGTAGTAAACAAAGGCTACCTACCTGAGTCGCCCTGTCTCTTAAGCTCGTTTCTGTTTTAAACCTGAGGCTACTGGCTGAAATTACAGGGGAGTGAGGGTAGAACAGAGCTTCTGAGTTGTGTGCTGATTTCTACGTGTAACTCTCTCCCAGCAGCCTTTCGTTGTTTCGATGATTAAAGGTGAAGGGATTCATATGAGAAGTCCACCACTTTTAAAAACTGTGACCATGCAGTGAGTGCGGCACCTAGTAGCCCCAATGGCGACGATGGAGGTGCTCTACGAGTTTCAAAAGCTTCAGGAGTGTCTTAAGGTCCACGGTCCACACAGGGCATCGTGTCAGTGGCCCCAGGGCCCATGACTGAAGCTTTGATAGCTCATTGCTTTGGGAATATTTGCTCTCCAGGGATACTTCTCACAAATCTCCTTAAGAAATCATTTCAGGGGCTGGAGAGGTGGCTCAGAGGTTAAGAGCACTGTCTGCTCTTCCAAAGGTCCTGAGTTCAATTCCCAGCAACCACATGGTGACTCACAGACATCTACAATGAGATCTGGTGCCCTCTTCCGGCCTACAGGTGTAATTCAGGCAGAGCATTGTATATATAATAAATACATCTTAAAAAAAAAAAGAAATCATTTCAAAAACACTGGAGAAAACCTACTTAAAATAGAAATCTCAATGACTCTTGATACGGATTGAGAATATGTGCTGTCTGTTATTTGTACACTCAGCTTTTATTTAATAAAATAGAACATTATCCTTCATACTGAAGACTGAATTCTTTGCTCTAAAATATTTGCTCCATTTATGTATCAAGTATGAAATATTTTAGCTATATATTTATTACAGACTTATTATAATTAGAACCTACTTTTAAAGTGCTCACCTTTGCTCAATTTATTGTTTTAAATATTTAAAATTCTGTACTTATTATTCTCAACTCTAAATTATTTCCTGCTTTTAAAATCCTAATTATACTTCACTGCACAGCTTTTTAAAATTAAACTATTTCACAGAAAACTGCAACAGCATATCTTTTCAATGAGCATTTAATACTTCTGCTATTTCACAAGTTACTACTTTTCTAACTATTAATTCTCCCAATGGTTTATTTGCAAATAGTGTCAGCTACCATTCAGACACAGCTGACCACTTTCTCCAAATCTGACTTATGATCTCGAACTTCTAGAAAATGTAGTATTGCAAGATAAAATAACTAAAAAATTAACTGAAGAAAAGCTTCTATTTTTAAGTTAAGTGTGTTATGCTGTTGTTTTAAAACCTGTTTTTTAGTAATACCTAAAAATTAGTAAATTCATTTGATCACATGTAAAGAATGGCCCACTACATAGCATGGTGTGACATTACCTTGATCTAGCTCAACTGTCTGACTTTTGGGCTATTTTTAAGTCACTTCAATCCATGCAAGTCTAATACACGGGAGAAAAATACAGTATTCATTCAACAGCAAATAGAATGAACATTAAAAAGCTTGAATTTATTGATGAGATGTGGGGCAAGAATGTATTTTCCAAGCTTGAGTCAGGGGTGCATGCCACTTACTCTAATACAATAACTTGAAAAAGGAAAATGTCTTAAGTAAAGCTAACACACAGAGACATCTGCTAGTACTGTGCACCCATGTGTTTGTTAGCTTTCCCACATTGTACCTTTTTTAAAATGGAAATTTTGCTGTCGCTGTTTCCTCTTGTCCACTTCCTCCATTTTTCTCCAGCTCCCTTCCCTGCTGTCAACTGCAGGACCTTTCTTTTGACTGGGTGGCGCAGCCTTCTTTGAGGCCACTGTTTAGGGCACAAGTGCTATTAAAATGGTGCGACCAGTATATTCTCCAACTCCGAAAGGGGATACACATCATCTTCACAATGTGTCTCACCTTCATTAGACAAGAGGAACGGAAGTCCCAATAAGAAGACATCCCCTCACACCTGAATCTCTAAGCAGGAGCAAGTGCGGCTGGACCCCAGCCAGGCGCTCTGGGGAACAGACATAAGACAATGTACCTCTCTTGGCTTCTCTCTTCCTCTTCATCTGATTCTTTCTCAGAATCCTCTGGCTTTTTAATTTTCTTTTCTTTGTGCTTTGGTGTGTTTTTCCTCCCAAGTAGCAGCTCGTTTTCTTTTTTCTCTGCTGTCTCATAGTCATCGATGACATCTTTATTTTCTGTATCGTCTTTGATGAATTGCTCTTCTATTTTCTCTTCTTCTATTTCCTTTTTAATAGAATTTGCATCTCGAACAGTTTTCCTTCGCCCCTAGTAGAGGGATAAAAGCTTTAAGAGAGCTACCACTACAAAGAGAGAAAGACACCTTCACAGCTTTCCCTGAAGCCTCATGGCAGCGACTATGCTCTTCATGCTTCAGCGAAGAATCTGAACACCACAATATGTACTATTCCCTTCCTTTTGGAAGTAAACGAATAATCAATATAAATCTCTTAATTTTTTCCAATACTACTATGAACTCCAGACACATAATACATAAGGAAATTCTTTTTCCCCTAGTGCAGACCACTTTCTCCAAATTTGACTTATGATCTCAAACTTCTAGAAAAGATAGCATTCCATGTACGCATGCATGTGCGCGCACACACAGACACACACAGACACACACACACACACACACACACACACAGACACACACACACACACACACACACACCAAAGCAAAACCTAACAGTTCAACAAGGCATGGTATAGTTCAACCCTGTAATCCCAACACTTGGAAAATGGAGACTGAAGGATCAAAAGTTCAAAATTACCTACATCTATATAGTGAGCTGAGGCTAGCCTGGGCTACATGATTAACTCTCTAAAAATAAAATAACAGCCCTTTAAAATAAAAATAAAAAACTTTAATTTACACATTTCGTGAAATTCATTAAAAGATTTCACTTATTAGATGACAGAATGGTCAGCTTTAAAGGAAGCTTGGTGGATAGGATCACGGTCTGCTCTTCCAGAGAACCTGGGTTCAATTCCCAGCACCCACATGGCAGCTTCCAACTGTCCAATACGCCAGCTCCAGGGCACTAAGCACCCTCACATAGCTATACATAGGGGCAAAACACCAGTGCTCATAAAATAAAAAGAAATAAATCACTAAAAAACAAAACAACAACAAAAACAGGATTTCTGGAGACTGGAGAGAAGGCTTAGTGGTTAAGAGCACTTAATGCTTTGGTAAAGGATTGGAATTCAATTCTTAGCACCCACAAGACAGCTTGAAACCATATGTAACTCTAATTCCAGGGGATCTGGTGCCCTTTCCTGGCCTCTGTGGGCTCCAGGTCTGCATATGTTGCACAGACATACATGCAGGCAAACACCGATACACATAAAATAAAAATAAACAAATTTTTTTAAAAAGAGGAAAAACAAAACAACCAACCACAGGATTTCTGAACAACTAGAGCAAAGGTAACTTCACCTTCCCTCCTGTTAAATATGGCTTCACCAACAAGTAAGATCCATTAGGAACTCAGAGCCAGGCACGGCGGTGCACGCCTTTAATCCCAGCACTGGGAAGCAGAAGTCTGTGAGTTTGAGGCCAACATGGTACATACTAGAGACTTTGTCTCAAAAACTAAAAAGAATTGATTTCTTTGATAGTGTAGCAATCCATTAAATGATAAATCATGCCACTGGGCATGGATCAGAATAGTGAATGATAATCCTTCATAAAACTTTAATCAATAGAGAGGAACACAGTGCGTGGGAAAAGAGAAATCAATTTATGCACAAATAAAGCAGTGCAGTGTGCACATAGGTCTACAGGAAGCACAGGAATTACCAAGAGGCAACTCATTCAACTACTTAATGAGCACTCTCTATGTGCTGTGCTTCTTCCTTCAACCCCCATCCTTGCCTTCATGGAAAAGAGGAGGAAAAGAGATCAAATGAATTCAGGCTGTGCAATTCAGACGTTTCAGGTAAGAGGAGTGAGAAAGGAGGAAGGAGCAACTGTTAGTACGGCAGCCTGTGCAGGTTTCACTGAGGTGACAGTTTAGCAAGATACCTGAGTATATGGGACTGAGCCAGACAACAAAGACCTGAGACCTGAACAGGCTATAACAGAGAAAAGATGAGTGCGTATGTGTAAGGTGTGTGTGTGTGTGTGTGTGTGTGTGTGTGTGTGTGTGTGTGTGTATGGACCCCAGTGTGCAGCCCAGGTTGAACTCCTGGCAAGCTTCTTGCCCTGGGCCCCTGTGTGCTGTGATTATAGGTGGGAGCCGTCACGCCTGGTGGGGAGGACTCTGCAAGTGGGAGGAGGCAGTCCGCGCTGCCCGCAGAGAAGGTCGCTCTAATAACCCTGCCGCAACACTACTAAGTCCTGGAAAATAAACTAGGTTTTCTGCACAAATTTTAGCACACATGTATTAAAATGTCCACAATAAAACGTTTAAACTAATGCTTAAAGCAGATGAAACTACTAAGCACTCACTCTTGGAGACTTCAGTTCTGCGTCTTCTCTGTCGCTTTCACTGTGTGAGTCAGTGTTCTCCTCAGGCTCGCTCTTCACCCCCATTAACGGCATTTCCTGGTCCACTTTTGGAGCCTCTTCCATTGATTCTTCAAAGTCTTTTTTTTCCACTTTTACTTTTGGTTCATGGTGGTGAATAGTTCTGAACTGAATATTTGCAGAGCGGCAGTACTCCTCAAAACCATAGAGATACCTAAACACACAATGTTTCAGCTTCAGAAATCTTGGTCTCTGCATTTAACCTGACTACTAGGTAATAAAATAGTAAGTAAAAAAAAAAAAAAAAAAAAAAAAAAATGGCATTTAAAAGTATTCTCTGTAGGCCAGGTGTGGCGGTGCACACCTTTAATCAGAAGCAGGTGGATCACTGTGAGTTCAAGCCCAGCCAGGTCTACAAAGCGAGTCCAGGTCAGTCAGGGCTATTACACAGAGAAACCCTGTCTCGAAAACCAAAACCAAAACCAAAACCCAAAAACGAACAAACAAAAAAAGAAGTATTCTTTGTATGTTAGTAATCTGCATGCCTTTGATACAGTCAGACAGAAATACCATCAACTAAGATCTGTACTGAGAACCGGAGACTCTGACAATTCAGAAAAACTATGCCCAGAACACTGCTCTAGACTAGCAGTTCTCAACCTGTGGGTTGCAAGCCCTTTGGGGGCCAAATGACCCTATCACAGGGGTTGCATATCAGATGTGTACATTAGGATTCATAACAGTAGAAAAATTACAGTTATGAAGTAACAAGGAAAATAATTTCATGGTTGGGGGTCACCATAACACGGGGAGCTGTATTAAAGGGTTACAGTGTGAGGGCGGTTAGAGCCACTGCTCTAGAACATGTATATGACTAGAACTACAGCCTATGAGCTGGTGCTGCAGATGATGTGCGCTCCTGCATCCCTGACATTAGAGAGGGGTCAGCATGGCACGGGAAGTGGAGTAAAGTCGGCTATAAGCTCTGAATACCTTTCAGACACATAATTTGTAACATGTATGCCTCTCACTTGGAGTGTTAATGCTGTTCCCTGTAAGTGCTTGCTTGCTTTCTTATTTATCATTTATTAGTTTATTTGTTGTGTATGGGTTTCAAGACAGGGTTTCTCTGTGTAGCCCAGTTGTCCTGGAACTCACTGTGTAGACCAGGCTGGCCTCAAACTCAGAGATCGACCTGCCTCTACCTCCCAAGTGCTGGGATTAAAGGGGTGCACTACCATGCCCAGCTGAAATGTACTCTTTTAAACTTTGTATTGATTCTTTGTAAATTGCACATCATGTGCCCAGTCCCACTCATGTCTCCATCCCTTCCTATCTAGTCTCTGCCCTTGCAACCTCCCCATAAAAAACAAAACAAAACAAAAACCAAAAAGACACAAACAAAACCCCCCAGACAAATAAAAATCTTGCCATGGAAGCTGTGGCATGTCCCGGTGTGTCACACAGTACACCCTTTCCCTCAGTAGCTTTACTTGCTAATATTTACTCGACTACTTACTTTCTATAAGCAGTTTTTACATTGTAGGAAGCAGCTGAATTCAAAATTGGAATGCCAAGGTCCATATAAATTTGCTTCCATACAGCACCACTATCAATCTAGAAAATGAAGACTTTTGTTAACAACTGTCAAAGGAAATAATCATTGCACCAGCATTCTGTCTACTTTAAGAAAACGTATGTCAATGCAACATCAAACAATCGAACTTCTCATCGCACAAACAATGCTACACTTACATTGTCACATCCCCCCTGGTGATACACCAATCTGAAGAGTTTGAAGAGATTGAGATCTTTATAGCCCAAAACAGGTGGTTTGTTGATTGGAGTACCTTTTATAATGTCAGAAGGGAAAAATAAAGTGTTTAGCCAAATGAAAACTACTAATTTGAAAGTAAAGATATTGACTTCTAAATCAAGAAAATTTTTTTACTACAGGTATATACTTGAAGGTCTTAGGATCATATAGACACAAATCCTCTCTGTGCTCTCTATGCAGTTTGGTGGGCTCCCTGAATTTTTTTTTTTCTTAAGTATAACTCCCATTTTATTTGTCTGAAGTAGTTTTTCTTCAGTCCTATCTTTACATCGGCTTTGGTGGAGGTCGTGGTACAGCACCAGCAGGTCTAAATTGTGGTGGGGGTGTCCGGTCCTTCTGGGCCTCATGAGATCGGTTCCTGACCACCTTGCTATCAGCTTGACGTGGAGCTGGGGAAGTACATAAGCGTCAAAGACGCTGGCTTCGGGGACGTCCCTGACAGCAGTGGCCTCTACAATGTTCCGGATGACAAACTTCTTAATGGCCTTGTCCTTGGGCATGCACCGGGCGCAGTTCGTGCAATGAATTGGCTGCACATGGCCACAGCACTTTTTGGCACAGCTGTGCTTCTCCTTTTTTCGGTCATCTTGGAGCCAAGACCCGAAAGTGGGCTCCCTGAATTTTAGGAGCTGACTCTTCTACTATCAATCAAGTTACCTTTATGCCAGTGAAGTGGCTAACATTAAATTAAAATTTCTCTGCAGCGTGAGCAAATGAAGCAGGAAGAGGCTGCAGTGTCTCCCTTGCCACTTAGCACAACGCGGAAAGCTGCACATGGCTCTCTGCAAGGCCTTTCAAAGCCACAGGATGTCTAGAGCCAAACTACCCGCAGACTTTCTAGGACTAAAAACTGCCAGAGTGGTGATTTGTAATGTTCTATTTCTTTCACCTCTACTAGAAATCCTATCCCACTCAGAAGGAGACTGGTGCCCGTTATCTTCAGCCAGAGGAGCCAAGGAGCTAGTGAGTTCATTCGCCACAAGTACAGCATTTTACCATTGTAATAAATTATTATACAGAGTAATGTTATGATTGGTCATTTTTTATTTCTGACTATTTTAATCTTTTTATAAATGCTAGGGAGACCAAATTTAATCATATAAATTCTGATTTTCTATGTATTCCAAACATTTAACTGCCATCAGGTATAAGCAGGCTTTCATTGGAATACAAGGCCCTCCTAACGTGGTGGAAACAACACACATACCCCAAGTGGCAAGCCATAAAAAGGCATACCTCTGTCTTCCATAAACTTATAGAGCTGTTGGAGGAAGTTGTCCCTCTCCTCAGGGTCCAGTTCTTCCTCAGGCTGTAAAGGCAAGCACAGGGAGCAGAAGGAGACATGATGTTACCTTTGTTAAGGAGAACCCCTGCTGTCTCATCTTAATGCTTTGGAGTTTTTGCAGTTTTGGGGCTCAAACTCTAGGCCTCCCAAATGCTAGGGAAGTGCTCCACGGCTGAGTTCATCCCTAGCCCTTAACTGACAAGCTGATAACAAAGACCTGCTGCACCCATCAGCAGGTCTCCACCCTCCGTCCACTGTCCATTCTGGCCCTGCTTTGAGTATGACCAAAGACTAACAAGAGTCAGAGGGAAAGATTCCAGAACAGAGCAAGTGGACTGTTTTTTATTTCATTTGACTTTATTTGGGGAAAACCAAAAACGTCATATGGCCCATACAACTATATTGGGAGATAAGCATAATAATGCCAAGGATTTTTATATAAAATATTATCGTTGAATGAATATAAAGTGGCAAAGGTTTTTTGTTTAGATAAGACTTGTTTTTATTAATCTGAAATCTATTCGAGCAAATCATATAAATTATATTTTGGATCAGACCCCATGACCCAGTTGTCTCCCCCTAGCCTGCTTTTCTCTGCTTTCCTTGGTCTGCATTTGCTACTGTAACCTTTTAAAGCATTTATAAACAACATAGTGTAACAATGTCAAAAGGCTGGACACTCCTTACCTCTGCTTCAAAGTAAAACAAAAAGAACTGGTTTTAGTAGACACATAATTACTTAGTTGGGCTTGCCCGTGTGTGTGTGTGTGTGTGTGTGTGTGTGTGTGTGTGTGTGTGTGTGAAAGAGAGAGAGAGAGAAAGAGAGAGAGAGAGAAAGAGAGAGTTCCTGTAAAAAATAAATTTCCAAACACCACTTATTTAAAGTGTTCCTATTTATTGATTATATCAATCAACATATTGAGTATATAAATAATATTATAGCAAAATACTATTTCCCTATAATATTATTATGGATTAAAATAAAATATCCTTGGGCCGACAAGATGGCTAAGTGGGTAGGGGCACTACCACTATGCTTGACAACCTGAGTTCAATCCTTGGGTCCCACATGATGGAGAAAAAGAACTGATTCCCACAAGTTATCTTCTCACCTTCACACACATGCCCTGGCACACATGCATATACACGTACATATGTGTTATAAAAATGAAATATCTTTTGGTAGATTATCTATAAATATGTACAGTTTTTCTGTTTTTGTCTTGAGGCAGGGTCGCTAGCAGGGTAGGCTGCGCTCAGCTCTGTAGGTGAGGATGCCCTGAGCTCCTCATCCTTCTGCCCACACCTCCCCCCTGCTCAGACTGTAGACACACACCATGCCTGACTTACAGAAGTTACTTAACACTCAGCAGTTCTATGAAGTTAATAAAACACTAGTGTAAGGATCATGACTTCAGAAAACAACATTCTTGTGTTCTAAGGGAATAATTCAGACTTTTACCTTTTAATACAACTATGTTCATATGAAAAGCAATGTTCAGGTGACAAATATTGATTGTTCAGTGCCTAGAAGGTAACAGGCACTTTAAAGTCATGCTGTTCTTTAATAATAAATAATAAAGAATAAAATAATTTTTATTTTAATAGCTAATACTATAGCCAGAGATCAATGAACATGTACTTGATAAAAATATACAGTAAAATCGAGGAGGCAGGCAATCTCTGAGAGTTCAAGGCCAACCTGGTCTACACAGTGAGTGCTACAACATCTAGAGGTACATAGTGCAGCTGTATCAAAATACACAAATAAACAAACAAACAAACAAATAAGTGGTGTTCCCCAATATAAGTAAATAAAATCCATCCACTAACACAAATGAGGCACAAATAAGGCTGTAGAAAGTTATATTAAATTCTTCAAGATTGGGTATATAATTTCACAGATTAAAAATTGACAGTTTAGGGCTGGAGTGATGGTTCAGAGGTTAAGAGCACTGGCTGCACTTCCAGGTCCTGAGTTCAGTTTCCAGCAACCACAAGGTGGCTCATAACCATCTATAATGAGATCTGGTGCCCTCTTCCAGTGTACAGGAATATGTGCAGGCAGAACACTGCATATGTGATAAATAAATAAATCTTTTTAAAAAAATTTGACAGTTTAGCCGGGCATGGTGGCGTCCGCCTTTATTCCCAGCACTCGGGAGGCAGAGGCAGGCAGATCGCTGTGAGTTCGAGGCCAGTCTGGTCTACAAAAACTGAGTCCATGACAGCCAAGGCTACACAGAGAAAACCTGTCTCGAAAAACTAAAAAAAAAAAAAACACTAAAAAAAATTTGAGGGTTTAAAAGCATTAGGTTAGGCTCTGTGATAAACTAGGCCATGAAATTGTAAGTTCAGGTACAGTTCTAAGATATAAAAACAAAATAAGAAATTCAATTTACATATACCTTTCTTTTTTGTCTTTATTTTTGTTGTTGTTGTTTTAATTTTAGTTTAGTTTAGTTTAGTTTTTTGAGACGAGGTTTCTCTTTGTATCCCTGGCTGTCTTGGACTAGCAATGTAAACCAGGTTGGCCTCGATTTGCCTGCCTCTGCCTCCCAAGTACTGGGACTAAAGGCATGAGCCACCACCACTCAGCTCTTACTTTCTTGAAAGGAAATTTCCATAAAAAAAAAATAAAACAAGTAAGCTACAAAAATAAGATTTTAAATTTACCTAATGATCTTTGAAAAACTTAAAATTCTTAAATCTGATAAGAAATTCTTCACCAGTTGTAACTATGTTTCATACAATAGAAAATGCCTCCTTATGCTAAAAACTGCCCTTTACCTGGGATTCAGATCTGCTACTGTAGTTTCCTGTCACTGTCCATACATTTTCACACCTCTAGCACCTCTCTCCTGATTGGGAGCCAGGGGCTGCTGCATTTCTCAAGGACTTAAGTGTAAGGAAGGGCAGGAAGAAGAAAGGTAAAGGATTCTCTAAACTGTAAGACTTCTTCCCATTAACAACGTTACTGGGTACCACTATGTACTTCGTAGTGTTTATATTAAGTAATTGTTTATCTATGCTATCAGGTTTTGACTTTTCTGACATGAAGCATCATGTCTTCAAATTAAGTTCAAGTATTTATTAATAGTTATAACTCAAGCTGTGCAGGAGCACTATGGATGAAAATGAGCACATAGCACCTTCTATTTTTGCTGCTTTGAATCTGGCAAGTGGTGCAGACAGACAGAAGCGGTCAATACCACATACTGTAGTAAGAGTGGAGGGCAGGGATGGGGGTGGAATGAGCAGCTCTGCTGTCGGGGGGGCCTGTTGGTATGGCTGGTAGTCCCCACACAGCAAGCAGCAGGTGACAGGGCAAGGGGAAGCTCAGATCAGCTAAAGAACCACAACTTAGCCGGGCGTGGTGGCGCAGTCTGTAATTCCAGCACTCAGGAGGCAGAGGCAGGCGACTGCTGTGAGTTCCAGGCCAGCTTGGTCTACAAAGTCAGTCCAGGACAGCCAAGGCTACACAGAAAAAAGCCTTGTCTCAAAAACCAAAATAAGGAGGAGGAGGAGGAGGAGGAGGAGGAGGAGGAGAACAACAACAACAACAACAACACAACTTGGCACAGTAGATGTGATCATTTCTAAAGAATTAGATTCATATTTCTGAAGCTCTCAGCCACAAATCAGACAAAGAAACAGGAAGGGAAAGGATGCCATCACATCATCCATAGTGAAGAGGATGCTGCCTGGGCTAGCCTTTGTGGTGATGGAAAGACGCCTGAAGCAGAAGGGAGGAAGGAGACTGACAGCAGGAGAGAAGTGAAGGGGAGCGGTTTTTGCAGGTTTGTTTTCTCTTCCAATTTTCTCCATGCTGGCAGTGCTCAGTAGGTCTATGAGCTTTGAGACAAGGTTACGTTGTTCCCAACTTTAGACAATCACTGCATGATGAAAAAACATTTTTGAAAGTGAGTTAAGATTTTCCTCAATGTTTCACACCGGCTGCTAAAAACTAGTGCTCTGCAGTGAAGCCATGAAGGGGAAAGAATACGGATGTTCTTAAGACATGGCTGAGCACTTGGGGAGGCAGAGGCTGTTAAGTTTCCTAGCTAGCAAATCTACTTAACGGGCTGCAAATCTGGAAGGTATCCAAACTGTCAAAATATATATGGAGGCTGGCCGAAAACTTGGAGCTATCTTCCTGTCTCTGCCTCCTACTGGACTGCTGTGATGAGATGAGCATCACCACTATCTTAGCTCCACTGTATTCATCCTGTGAGAGTTAGAAATGGGAACACAAGGCCGACACCCAACAATGCAAGGAGCTTCTAAGCAGTATCTCAGTGGTGGCTGGGAGCTACGAGACACACGGAAGTGAGAGTAGAAGGTGAACATGGATCAAGTCATGAAAGTCCACAGACTTTTCAGGGCCAGGATAAAAAGAAATAGACAAAGCAACATCAAAAACTGATACCAAGATCAGTGTTCATCTGATATGGGCAGGTAGCTTATGAAAGGGCTTCCAGTGGGCCAATGACAAACAACTTTGTTAAACAAGAACTCTTTATACAAAGGACAGAAAACTATCTCAAATTCGTTGGAGAAAAAAATATTTAAAAGCACACTGTGTGTGTGTGTGTGTGTGTGTGTGTGTGTGTGTGTGTGTGTGTGTG
>OU015742.1:164485048-164519022 GCA_907169655.1 Acomys percivali | reverse complement strand
GTGTGTGTGTGTGTGTGTGTGTGTGTGTGTGTGTGTGTGTGTGTGTGGTGGTGGTGGGAACCAGGAGTACACTAAGAAAAAAGTACTATCAAAAGAAATTGTGTCAAAAATTATTCTAATTAACTTCAAACAGTCCAACAACTTGTTTCGAACAGTAATTTCCCAATATTTTATATAATCCATATTTATTCATAAACTAGGTAATGAGGGTATAATATGGGCCAGGTTCTGTAGTGCTAGCTGCCAGGGTAACCTGGGGAGAAAGGATGAAAAACAAAATCGCTGGCATACCTTGTGTTCACTTACAGGATAAAAAAGAAGAAACAAGGGGCTGGAGAGATGGCTCAGTGGTTAAGAGCACCCAGCACCCACCTGGCAGCTCACAACTGTCTATAACTCTTGTTCCAGGGGATCCAACTCTCTCACACATGCAGGCAAAACACCAATGTACACAAAAATATATATGGCTGTTCTGGAATTCTCTTTGTAGACCACGTTGGTCTCAAACTCACAGAGATCCACCTGCCTCTACCTCCTGAGTACTGAGATTAAAGGTGTGCACCACCATGCCCTGCTAAAAATAAATGATTTTAAAAAGAAAAGGAAAAACAAAAAATTGAAGTGCTTGTGAAAACTGAGCCTAAGTTTTTTCATAGAAAAAATTAGAAACTAGAGAAGGTACTGGATGATCTGCTGAATGCTAGGAAGCCTGCTTAAAGGAACCATCCACAGACCCTCTCACACAAGACCACCCCCCCACAGACATACCCACAGACACACATACACACACATACATACACACACACACAAAATCTCTTAAATATTTACACTGGTATTTATTATGCTGATAAGAGGGTTATGCAGTTTTCATTTTAAAACCAACAAGTCTGTAAAAATAAGCAGAAAATTATTTGGATGACTTATCTTCACTCTTAGGCCCTAACAGTGCTATGTATTTTAATAGAGATAAGAAAAGGTATATCTTCCTGGTGGCAAATGTTCTGATACTACAGTTATATCACAATATCTCAGTGGACTGGTTAATAACTTTAATTTTAAAAGAATATTTTTAAGCCTGGTGAGGTGGCTTACACCTTTAGTCCCAGCACTTGGGAAGCAGAGGCTGGCGGATCTCTCTGTGAGTCCAGGCCAGCCTGGTTTACAAAGAGAGTCCAGGACAGCCAAGGCTACACAGAGAAACCCTGTCTTGAAAAATAAAACAAAACTAAGAATATTTTAAAAATTTATTTATTACTTTTTTATGTGCATTGGTGTTTTGCCTGTATGTCTGTCTGTATGTATGTACATTTGAGGGTGCTGATCCTCTGGAACTGGAGTTATAGTTGTGAGCCTCCATGTGGATACTGGGAATTGAACCTGCAGTCAGTGCTCTTAACCTCTGAGCCATCTCTCCAGCCCCCAAGAATATTTTTTAAAGTGTTTGGAAAGATAGTTCAGCAGTTAAGAATACTTGTTGCTCTTGCTGAAGGGTTTGATTCCCAGCATCCAGGCAGTGTCTCCCAATCATCTGTAACTCCCATCCAGGGGATTTGATTTCTTATTCTGACTTCTGAGGACGCCAAGCATGCATTCATACATATAAAATAAAATAAAGAAAATTTAAAAAGAAAAGGCTTGGTACAGTGATGTGCACTTACAGTCTCAGCTACTCAGGAGGCAGAGCCAAAGAATTGTGTGAGCACAGGAATTCAAAGTCAGCTGTGCAGCATAGCAACACCCCATCCCATGAAAGGAGGGAGAGGGAAAGGGAAAGAGAGCGCTTAAAATCTCCATCCCTAACCAGCAATGAAGAACTATCTACAAAGTTCCAAGTACAAAATCTGACAGATGAGCAGGAAATGGCAGGAGACAGCTGCAAGCCCAGAACTTGGGAGGTAAAGATAGGAGGGTCAAGGACATCTTCAGCTACATAGCAAGTTGGGAGGACAGTCTAGGCTTCTAGAGCTCCTGCCTTAAATAAGTAGAGAACTGATGAGATGGCTCAGTGGGCAAGAGTGTTGGTTGCAACCAAGCCTTGTGTCCTAAGTTCAAGTCCAAGGACCCACATGGTAGGAGAGAACCAACTTCCACAGGCTGTCCTCCAGCCTTTGAGTCATGCTCTATGACGACCTACCTCCTCTACATATGTAAATATGTATATAAATTAATATAAAATAAGAGGAAAGTAAGTTCAAAAAATTAAGCTGGCAATAGTTGTGTATGGTCCAGAAGCCCTGACAGTGAATTACCTGAATAAATAACCCTGGAATACATGTGACACTAAGCACAGCACTTTGAAGAGATGGTTTTACATAACACGCTTTAGAGATATTTCAGTTCAGAAAAGTAAAAGCCTCAACCTCTTTTGTGCCCTAAAATTATTTATTCCCAAAGGGATCCCATGTAGTTTCTGTTTTTAAGAAAACTGACCTCAGATCTAGTACAGAGAACAGACTGGAGGGTGAGTGTGGACGCCAGCACAGGTAGATGAAGACAGTGATTGCCTGCACTAAGGTTGGCAGAGCAGAAACTCAAAGAAGTGGGCTATCCAAGTAGGTAGAACCAAGAAAAGAATCAAGGTGCCTTCTGTGTATCTGGCTTAGGCAACTGGGCGTGGTGCTTTTATTAAAATAAATTAGGAATAGCCAGGGAGGGGGAAAGGAGATTAGAGGCTGTGTGCAGACTGAGTTTGAATTCTTATAAACAAGAAAAAAAAAAAAAACAAAACCCCGTTCATGGGCAGCTTACTCAAAGCGCCTGTAGCTAAGAGGCATCTGAGATGGAGAGACCCAGCGTCATTCTGTCACTTGGTGAAAGGGAAACCAGAAGGGATAATGTCATGGCATCTGAATGCTACTAAGGAGTCAGAATACTTAAGATACACTTTTGTTTGGCTAAAGTCTCTGGTGACTGTCAGCAAAGTTGTTCTGGTCATGGTGAGGTCGAGACTTACCACAGTGAGAGCAAGAGAAGTCGGAGACAGTGCATGGGACTGAACAGCATGGCCAAAGGGTAAGCAAGGCCACCAGACAGCTGGAGGGAATGCCAGCGCAGAGATGGGGAAGCAGAACAGAATGGGCTCAAGGAGGAAGACAGGGAGCTGATGGGCTAAGACTTCCTGATCCAGGGCGGAACCCCAGGGACTTGGCTCTCAGAGACGACACGCTGGGCCTGGGAAGAGGAGCGGGCTGTCGGGTCTAAAGTCTGCTCTCATCTGAAACTCAGAAGTTTCTGTCCAAAGCTGGAGTGGAGACAAGCTGACGTTCAACAACGACTTGATTGCAAACACTGAACTGACCGATAATAATTGAGACCCAATAACACTGACCCTAAAACCTACAAGAATCCCATTCCTGACCGTTCCACCCATGTAAAACACTACCAGGAACCAAAGGATGTGCTATGTGTACAGTAAGACTCTGTTTTACAACCTAATAGTCACCCTTCAAATAATTATATGACTCTTAAATTACAATAGTAACTAAACCTAGTAACATATCTGTCCATTTGAAAAGCTGCATATACTATAATCATTAAGATGTGATATTGGTGCTATAATCAAGGTCTTTTGTTTTTTCCAAGACAGAGTTTCTCTGTGTAACAGCTCTGGCTGTCCTGGAACTCACTCTGTAGTCCAGGCTGGCCTCGAACTCACAGAGATCCGCCTGCCTCTGCCTCCCAAGTGCTGGGATTAAAGGCGTGCACCCCCTCTGCTAGGTTTGTTTTTTGACTTGGTTGGTTGGTTTGGCTTTTGTTGTTCTTTGTTTTTTATTTTTCAAGACAAAGTTTCTTTATGTAGCCCTGGCTGTCCTGAAACTTGCTCTGTAGACCAGGCTGGCTTCAAACTTACAGAGGGTCCACCTTTCAAGTGCAGCCTTGGGATTAAAGACATGTACCACCACTGCCCAGCTATCATCAAGTTTTAATGTCACTCAAACCTCTTATATGGCCACATGATTACATAAGAAGTTTATACATATATATCTGTAATCGAATGCTAGAGGGATGGCTCTGTGGTTAAGAGCTGCTCTTCCACAGGGCCTGGGTTTGATTCCCAACTCCCACATGGTGGTTCACAGCCATCTGTAACTCCAGTTCCAGGGGATCTGACATCCTCCTCTGGCCTCCATAGGCACCAGGCATGCAAGTGACATATGAGCACCTATATACACAATAACTATTTTTTTTAAGATTTATTTATTCATTATTATGTATACAGTGCTCTGCCTACATGTACACCGATAGGCCAGAAGAGGGCATCAGATCACATTATAGATGGTTGTGAGCCACCATGTGGTTGCTAGGAATTGAACTCAGGACCTTTGGAAGAGCAGGCAGCACTCTTAACCGCTGAGCCATCTCTCCAGCCCCATGATAATTATTTTTAAATGTAGCTGTATTTGTGTGAACAAATGTACAAACCTCTTTGGTCTCATTAGGTGGACTTAGTGTGGTTCAAGTTTTAGGCTAAAACAGTGAAGATTTTTCAAACATTAGGACTTAAAATTTTTTTTTTAATGTATACATGCTTTGCCTGCAGGTATACAAGCGCACCCCATGCATGCAGTACCTGAGGAGCCCAGAAAAGGCACTGGGATCCCAAACTGCAAGGTGGGTGCTAAGTACCAAACCAGCCAAACTGAGGTCCTCGGCAATACCAGCTATGCTCTTGACCCCTGAGCCATCTCTCCAGCCCACCGTTAGGACATTTTTTATTTTGTGTTTAGTAATCTAAATTTAAGCAAGTTGCTATATTTAATGTAAGCTAATACCTAAATTATTCATTGAAGGTTGGTGTTTCAGATGTACTTAAAGTTTATTTCTATTGGTAGTTGAAGTTATTAGATATACCTAAAATATCTGTATTACTTAAAATCTTTAGTTTTTGCCGACATTAGAGTTTGCCTGAGTTATTAAGCACTTACTGTGGGTCTATACACAAAGTGATCTTGAATGATCATCAATAAATGTCTTTAACCTACTGGTCATAGATTAACAAGATGATATTTAATCTAAATACCACGTGATATTTCTAGGAATTAAAAAACTCGGGCACTTATGAGTTTTACAATAATGAAAAATTATCTTGGGTACCAAATGTTGTGGTAATCTCTAGAAAATTTTCAAGATTGAAAAAATGAGTGTATCACTACATTTAACTAAAAAGAGCAGTTCTTATTTTTAAAAATTCATTAATTTTAATTTTCATTGCTACACATGAAATCTGATACACAAAGCCTGCTGATAAAGGCATGATGGTTTAAGCTAAAACTAGTTAAACTCCTTTTTCTAATTAATCTTCTAACATGCTACTCTCAGGAAACTCCCCTATGTTTATCCCATATAAACCTAAGAGAAATTAATAACTGCTATCACTATTTATATTCATCTGGACTTTCCAATAAATTTCCAAGTTCAAAAAAAAATTAGTAATGTCTCTTCTAATATAACATTTTCTTAACAAACACATTTAAATAATATCCACAAGCCGGATGGGGTTCCACGCACCTGTAATCCCAGAACTTGGGAGGTTGAGGCAGGCGGAGCTCTGAGTTCGAGGCCAGCCTGGTCTACAAAGCTAGTCCAGGACAGCCAAGGCTACACAGAGAAACCCTGTCTCGAAAAAAAAATTTTTTTTTATTTAAAAAAAAAAAAAACACCCACAAGAATAATCTCTATGCCTTTTTCAGCATGATTGTCTACGGGCTGCAGCCAGCAATACAGACAGGAAGACCTCTATCAGATCCCCACGTCTCCTCCCAAGCACAGTATGAGACATACTGCCTACACTCAAATGCTGAAGCATCATTTGAGTAGAAAATAAAATATTAAATAAAAAGCTACTGCTCTGTGAAGAAGCTGTAGACTCTCAGATCTCCCTGCTCCCACTTATGCTTAAGTACCCGAGGCTCGATGTCTAAGCAGAGGCTCCCTCGCACTGCAGAGAGCGAACACTTGTATGATTCTGCTGCATATGCTTGCTAGCCTGCCCTGGGTGACAGTATCTGGTACCATTTATCGGCTTACAGAATGTTACAAAGGATCTTTGGATCCTTGTAAAGCAACATTCTGTCTTCCTAAGAAGCACAGCATCACTCCATCTGAGGGAGAGTTATGAGCTGTAATGTAATAACAGCCGCTTAGCCTCACTGCTGTGGGAAAGGCCCATAATGACTAAGCCAGGTAGGTCTTGGCTTATCAGATTATTTAATGTATACCATCCTCATGTTTCTCCTTTGCTACATGTAATTTAAAGCATTTCTTGGCTGATCAGCATGTTAAGTGTTTTAAATACTATTCTTCAAGATAAGTTAGGATGATTCAGCAACTAAATCTCAAACCCAAAAGCAAGAAATGCAGCTGATTTTTCCCCTTGAAACAACCAAAATCTCACTTTAAAAAATCCACCAAGGTGGCCAGAGAACTAGTTTACAAGTATGTGCCAATAGAGCATATGCTGTGAAAATGAGCATCTGAAAAATAATTTAAAATAAACTGTGTAAATCTTGCCTGTGTTTTGTGATTTTTGATGGAATTTTTAAAGGCAGAAATAAAGCAACCATGTTCACTCCATTTTATCAAGTTCATAAGTAACACACTATAAGAAGATACTATTTTTCTAAGTGTCTTTATCTTTTACTTTTTCTTTACTATTACTTGCAAATAATAGTCTCTGCTATGTGCATTTTTACTAATATTTATCATTAACAGCTTGAGTGAAACATTATAATATTATGAAATTAATCATTGTAACATGAGCACTATTTACTGTTTTAGAGGTACCCTCTGCAACTTATTTCAAAGCTCTTTTTAGTCTCTTTGTTTAAAATTTCAGGGTATTTTTTGAAAGGGAGGAAAAATGCATTCTGGAAGGGATACCAATTAAAAGTATTAGCAAAAATAAAGAAACCAACCCTTTCTCAGCATTTGGCAATAGAAGATCCTAATTATTGTTAAATAAAAATCCAAAGGCTAATCCACAGACTGCTAACAGTTCACACCCTGAAAATGTGGCCTATTTACCCTGAAACACATAACCTAATACTAAATACAGATAAAATACAGGCATCACATCTAATATTCAAATTTTTAAACCTGAATTTTGCCTAACTGTCTTATCACAGTCATTCCAAAAGCTATCCTATGTTTGAGAAATATACCCTTTACCCACTAATCTTCTAAAAATAGATTCCTACTGTCTTTTTTACATGAACAATTATGCTTGGTTATGAGCTCTACCACATCAGCCATATAATCAACACCTAAAATTCTTACTTAATTTCATTGTTTGGCAATCAAAACAGTAACTAAATATATTTTGTAAAGTCTTACCTATGTGCTGCATTTCCTTTCAAATGCAAAATGGTTCGATTCCCCTTCTACTTAGTCAGTGCACGGTCTGGACATGCCAGTCTGACTGGAAAATATCTGCTGTCCCTCTTAGGTCACAGCATCCGCAGGGCATACAGCACTACTTACATTCTCTTCCACATAAAATCAGACATTCCATGAAAGGAAGAGAAAGACAGCCCATTTCAAAGCAGCTGGCAAACCTCCACTGGCAACCTGCCAAGCCCCTGCTAAACCTTCCTGTCTTTCTGAGCATGCTCACTTAAAACCAACAGCACGTTACTATGGCAACTCTGTAGGCAGCCTGTAAGTATGAACCGCCATTCTGATTTCAGAGTGTAAAAAGCCAAATGCTGCAGGGGAAGTCAAAGCAAAGAACTAGCAGATATTCTTCCTCACGAACAAACCCAGTCGTGGTATTCCAAGGGCTCACATTTGTGCATGTAAAACAAACAAACGCATCCCACATTTTCAGGGCACATTTTTTCATGCTCAAATAGTCTTCTTTTTCTACAAACTCATGCTCTTTGTTTTGCCTCTCAACAACCAAAATTATACTAGAAAATTTATCCCATTTTATGAAACACTGGTGAATAAACAGACAAACACCACATGAGCAACCATGGTAACTGCACGCATGATCTCTATAACCATATTGTGACAACACAGCAATATTACAAAGAAAACCACTCATGATAAAAAGGCAATCTACATTTTTTTTTCTATGACTTGTCAAGCTGCCTGGAGAGTTTTTTCCTTGGGCGTGACTAAGACTATTTACCCCCCTAAAAGGTTTCCAAGTTAGGAGAACCAAGACCTGGGTTCAAATCCCCCCCTCCACATTTCAGCTGTCCCAGCTCAGGACAGTAACTTTCTGACTCTGAAAGCAGATGACAATTACCTCACACACTGACTGTGTGCACATAAAAACACCTAAAACTACCTAATTCTGCAACCCCTCCCTTCCCCTCCCCCCAATCTTATTGACTAACCTTGAAAAGTACTTTTTGGTAACTCCAGGCTAAAAATTTGTCTAGATTTATATACTACACTATGATCCAATTAGCTACAACTCCTCAACCAAATTAAGCTAAGAAACATTTCAGACAAACACCAACAACAGAGACTCTAGACAGAAAGTACATACATGGAGACATTATTTCCACTAGAAAGCAAAACAGGAGTTTCCACGTTGCAAACACCGAGTTGAACCTACCAGCTCTTCTTCCTCCTTTTTGGCCTCTTTCTCCTTCTCCTCCTCATTGTCCTCAGCCGGGCACTCCTCATCGTCACTGCTGGATGACTCCAGGATCTCATTCATATCCATTTTCCAATTATCAGGAACGATTCTAGCTTGTAGGAAGACACTTGCTCTGCGAAGCCCTGGAAGGAAACATGGCCTTGGGCAGCTGCTACGGAATGACAGCGTGGAGTTCAGGGAGACGCAGGCCCCTCAGCCAGGAGGCTCAACCCAAATCCAGCTGTCATTCACAAATTGATCCAGGAAACCGGGCTGCTCATGAGGCAGAGAAGCATGTGGAGTCATCACAAGTTCTGTTGGAATTCATGTTTGTTTATTGCTGTGGATAGGTTCTCACTATGTCACCATATAGCCCAATCTAGCCTGGAACTTGTGACCCTTATGCCTCTACCTCCTAAGTGACACCGAGCCTGGCAAAGATGAGAAATAGCCTTTCAGGAAAAAAAGATTCATTTTTTATTTCATGTGTATGAGTGTATATATTTATGTGCAGCACCATAAAATCCACTAGAACTGATTGCAGATGGTTGTGAGCTGCCAAGGAGGTGCTAGGGACCAAACCTGAGTCCTCGGCAGGAGCAGTGAGTGCTCTTACCCACCGAGCCACCTCTTAAGCCTTATGACTATTAGAAATACTAGGAGTCAGCCAGGTGTGGTAGTGCATGACCCAGCACTTGGCAGGTATATCTCTGTCAGTTCCAGGCTACTGGTTTACACAGTGAGTTCCAGAATAACCAGGGATATGTAGAGAGACAACCCTTCTGCACCCTTCAAAGAAATGTTAATGATCAAACAAGCAAGATAAATCTGTAAAATTTATAAACCAAACATTTCATTGAGACATGAAAAAAATGCCATTAAGTAAGGGCAGCCATTGAGGTGTGGCTGACACATTATCTGTGAGGTTCACACTCAGAACCCACGCCATGGAGCAGCACAATCAAGGGGAAGTTAATGACTTTGCACTGGACCACATGCAGCCCGTGGGCCACAGGCTGGAGACAGGATTCCAAACAGTCAACGTCGTGACAGAGACTAGTCAGCCTTTGTTTCTTTCCACACACAATCGCATCATGAAATAACATACTGACCCAGCTTTCTTTTACCTGGCTTAGCACAGAGCTCGGGTTCTGGAAGACTGAGAATGTCAAGCTCCTTAATGTCCTTTCTTGCTATAGAGTAACTAGGAGAAAGAATAAAATGAGGAAAATTGCTTATTAAATGAATATTGAAACCATCACATTAACACACACAAAAAACTTCAAAAGTCAAAATTATTTTGTCAAATGGTGTTTTAAAAGTTGAAAGCCATGAAAATCCTGATCCTTACTTAGTGAAGCCTTAGAGGTAATGCAGGCAAAGCTAGTATCTTTTCAGTTTCATGCACTCAGAGTATTCTTATTTGAGAGCATCAAATTCACATTATTTCCAAATTCACACCTTCCCTATATACAACAGAGTTTCTATCAACATAGTAATTTCATTACTTGTAACTCCTATTTTGTTCAGTATTTCGGCATTTTTGTTAAACTGTTACAATATTTTTATGATTGTCATATATATTATGGTATATTTTCCACAGAGAATAACTTAATAAATATATATATATATATATATATATATATATTTAATTTCCTGGTTTTTTTGGAAGAAAAATATGAATTTAAGCAAAAGGTTTTAGTTTTTTAAAAAATAAAAAGTAAAGTTAATTATTAAAAAGTCTATTAAAGTTTCATAAGATATAATATTAAATAGCACAAGATAAAAATACAAAAATTAAGCCAGGTGGTGGTGGTGCACACCTTTAATCCCAGCACTTGGGAGGCAGAGGTAGGCAGACTGCTGTGAGTTCAAGGCCAGCCTGGTCTACAAAGTAAGTCCAGGACAGCCAAGATAACAGAGAACCCCTGTCTTGAAAAAAAAATTTTTCAATTAAAAAACTACACATACTTTATTTACAAATAAATATATCTTTAATAGTGTCCTTACTTATTGTTGAATTTTTACATAAAATTTATCAGCTAAAAGTGCCCTACATAAAAACTTAAAACACAGTAACAACCTCTCACTTCCACCTTGAGTGACTTGCCTTTATGGTGGGTGGCCAATCACTGTGTCCCATCCCCATGAATCATTACTGGGTGTTTCATTACTCACAATTTAGAATCAATAAACGATCGAACTAAACACTGATCCTTTTTCACTGTGACGTCATCATTGCAGCTGGGAGAGATGACCTGGAATACAAATTCAGAATCCACTGACTCCACTTGCTCAAAAAAAGAACACTGAATTATCTACTAATCAGCCCTCCCCCCCACGTCTAAGTAATCAAATCCAAGGCCTTTTATATATAGGGAAGCACTAACCACTGAGCTATACCCCTAAACAAGAATGTTTGCATTTTTAAAAAAATTATGTCTATTCATTTACTTGCATTGGTGTAAAGTTTGCTGTGGCCCTCATGAGGAGGTCCAAGTAAACTTGGAAGACTTGGTTCTTTCATTTCACCACGTGGGTCTCCAACTCAGGTTGTCAGAGTTAGTGACAAGCACCATTACCTACTGAGCCACCTCGCCAGGCCCAAGGATGTACTTTCAAAACTAGCTTAGGGGGCGGGGGACTGGAGAGATAGCTCAGCAGCTGAGAGGACCCAGATGACCCAGGTTCTGTTCCTGGTACCCATGTGATGGCTCACAATAGACTATAACCTTAGTTCCAGGGAATCTGACACCCTCTTCTGGCCTCCATAAGGGCCCGCCCACCCTGCGGCACACAGACATCTATGCAGGCAAAATACCCTATATACAACGAAATAAAATGAAAAAAAAATCTATCTGCTAATGTCTCAAATGGATTATATTTTACAAGAAATAGCTTAATTGTTAATACCTCTCATTACTAATCATTTAAAAAAGACTTAATTATTTTTAGCATACTGTCTTTCTACTTATTTAACATAATCACTAGGTAATATAAAATAAATGATGAAATATATTTATGTGGGCGAGCACACATGTACCACAGCATTCTGTGAAGGCCAGATGGCAACCTGTCATCATTTTCTTCTTCCCCATGAAGGTCAGGGGAATCAAACTCAGGCCACAGGCTTGGGACAAGCACCTTTATGTGTGGACCTATCTCACTGGCCCAAAACTTTATTTGGGGGCTGGCCTACAACATACTATATAGCCAAGGATGACTGAACTCCATATCCCGCTCCCGCGTTCCCGAGAGCAGCGACTGCAAGTGTGAGACAGCATAGCTGCTAGTGCATGACCTGTGATGGAAATTTGGCACGTTATAGTTTTTTTTTTTTAATTGATGGTGAGTTTTTTTGTTTGTTTTGAGACAGGGCCTCACTACGTAGCTTTGGCTAGCCTAGAAATTAATATGTAGACCAGGCTGGCCTCAAACACACAGAGATCTGCCTGCCTCTGTCTCCAGAGTGCTGTGATTAAAGGCACATGCCACTGATTTGTTCTGTATTGTTTTTCAGTCGTGTGTGCAAATGCCTGGGTTCACAGAGAGACCTCCCAGTCTGAAGGCTCTGTACTCTGCTCCTCTACAAGGGCAACATGTGTTCTAAAATCGCTTTGTTTTAAAATATATACCTTAGTATGCATCTATTTTAAAATCTGCCTATTAAAAAACAATTAGGATCTTTTGTAACAGGGCATGAACAACGTTCAATTTGTCATTAAAAAAAACTGAACAAAGAGCTTTTTCTTTTCATTCATATTTTTTGTTTATTTGAGCCTGCAAGCCAGAAGAGGGCATCAGATCACATTACAGATGGTTGTGAGCCACCATGTGGTTGATGGAAATTGAACTCAGGACCTCTGCAAGAGCTCTTAACCTCTGAGACATTTCTCCAGCCCCACAAAGAGCTTCTTTAAAGATGTATTTATTATGTATACAGTGTTCTGGCTGCCCGTACACCTCAATGCCAGAAGAGGGCACCAGATCTCATTATAGATAGTTGTGAGCCACTATGTGGTTAATGGGAATTGAACTCAGGACCTTTGAAAGAGCAGCCAGTGCTATTAACCCCTGAGCCATCTCTTCAGCCCCCACAAAGAGCTTCTTAACCTAGCCTTTGAAAGTAAAAAACAAATGCCTTAACAGTGTCATTAGTAAGTCATTTTTGAATACTGTATTAGAGCTTCGTATTTAAGAAACCTCAAGCTAAGTGGGTAGGATTTCTGGTGCTGCTCAGACACACTTACTTGAGATCCCTTACAAACTCTGAGCCTTGGACACGGAAGGCAAAAGGTCTATCTCAGAGCTACACTCTGGCTCCCAATTCTAGTTTTTGTAATTAAGTTATATTTAACGTTAAATAGCAACATACAGTTTATGGCTATCATATTCAACAGTACAGAGCAAGATTTGTAAATATTCTTTTGTTTTGCTTTTTTATATTTATTTATGTGTTTATTTTTGAGACAAGGTACTCACTATGTACACCAGGCTGGCCTCAGACTCATAGATCCATCTGCCTCTGTCTCCAAAGTGCTCAGATTAAAGCTGTGCACCAGCACACTGGGCTGGATTTTTAAATATTCTTATTGATTACTGTTTGGTTTCTGGCACAGGGTATCATGTAGGTTCTGTCCAGAACCTGCTGAGTAACTGAACTCGCAATGCTCCCTCAAGTGTTAAGATCGCAGGCACGGCCACAGCTTCACATCAGACAGAAATGTATGTTTGGTGGGTGCTTGGTGCTAGTAACTGTCAGGTCAGGAGAGCAGCTGTGCTTAACCTCAAGAAGCAACAGTGTAACCGAGGGGCAGATCTCAGACACATAAAACAGAGTACAATGGGAGGGTGATGCGGTGGTACACTAGACACAGGACAGTACCGAGGGAGGAAGACTTGGCCCCAGCTGGTACTGAAGGAAGAATAAACATACGCCTAAGCCTCATCACATCACCTGTGAGCCACTCTAATGGCCTCCATGTTTAGTCTTGTCACTTCCAATTTAACAAGGGAGCAAATAAATTGTCTTATGAACATTCCCACACATGCAGTACAAATGCCATTCTTTTACCGAACTAGCTGCAGAATTATCTCCTAATTTTGTGGATGACCTTTTGAAGCCCCGTCTGCCTCAGGTGTCAATTACATTTGCAGTTGCATCCTAGCTAGGCTTGCCCCAAGCTCATCTAACAGTCAGCCAAAGAGGGTTCTCAGTGAGATAAACAGCACTAAGCAGTCTTTCCCTCTCATAAACTACCCTCTACTGCTCACCTGTTCTCATTCTTTGTGGATACAACGACTGCCGTTTCAAAAACTAAGAATCTAAATGCATCTTTCCTTTTTATTACTTTCTTATTCTAGTTTATGTACCAGTACTAAAAATTACTGTAACTTTTTTTTTTTTTTTTTTTTTTGGCTTTTTGAGACAGGGTTTCTCTGTGTAGCCCTGGCTGTCCTGGAACTGTCTTTGTAGACCAGGCTGGCCTCAAACTCAGAGATCCTCCTGCCTCTGCCTCCCAAGTGCTGGGATTAAAGACAAGCCCAACTACATTGGCCTTAAAAAAATTACTATATGGGGCTGGAGAGCACTGCCTGCTCTTCCAAAGGTGCTGAGTTCAATTCCCAGCAGCGAAATGGTGGCTCATAACTATCTACAATGTGATCTGATGCCCTCTTCCTGCATGCATGCACATATTTAGGAAGAACACTGTATATATAATAAATAAATATATCTTTATGTGCAGAGTGCATATCTTGAGAGTGGCATACTAGAAGCCCCATCCTTGCCCATCTTCTAAGGAATTTAGAACAAAGGCAAAGTAAACCCACTGTTGTCCTCAGCTAACACTCATTACCTGAGGGTGGGGAGAAGCCACACAGGATTCCATAAACATGTACCTTAGGAGGTAGTAAGGAAGGTGGCTCAGTGGTAGAGTGCCTGCCTAGCAGGCATGAAGCCCTGGGTTCGACCTCCAATGCTCACAGAACTGGGTATAGTAGCACACACTTTTATTCCTAGCATCTTGGAAGTAAAGGCAGGAGGACCAAAAGTTCAAAGTCATCCTAGGCTGCATGGCAAATTTGAGGCCAGCCTGAAATATGTGAAACCTTGTTTCAACAATAAGAAAGTTGAGGGAGCTTATGGTGAAGGAGTTGCAGATATTAATTAAAAGAATGTGAAATTAACTGATTACACTAAAACTAAATTTAACTAACCAAAAGATTAAGATTTTGTGTGTGGTGTGAATGCACATGAATGCGTAAATTTACATGAATGTGTGGATGTAAATAGATGTGTGGAAACCGGGCGTGGTGGCACACACCTTTAATACTAACACTCACTGGGGAGGCAGAAGCAGGCAGATCTCTGTGAGTTCCATGCCAGCCTGGTCTACAAAGCAGGACAGCCAAGGCTACAGAAAGAAACCCTGGGGAGGCACAACAAGGGGCAGGTGTCTTCTATCACTGAGTTGAAACAGGGTCTCTCACTTAACTGGAGCTTGCCTTTTTGGCAGCACTGGCAGGGCAGCAGGCTTTTAATTCTGCGTATCTGTGCACTCAGTCGTGGGTTGTGCCTGGCTCTGGGCACTGGGGATTCAAGCTGGCCCTCAAGCTCTCGGGCTTGCAGGGCAAGCACTTTTACTAGTTTGTCCCCTCCCAGATGAAGCTCTATGTTACCCCAAGTTAGTCTCCTCCACCTCCTAGGCTGAAGCAAGCTTCTTGATTTTGGACTCCAGAGAAGCTGGAACTACAGCCGTGCAGCACCACATGTGACTCCATTGTTGAGAATGGGATTGTCGTGAGATAAGCAGTTATTTTAAAAGGGCTCTCCTAAAAACCTAGTTCTAGGTGATTAATATGAATGAAGTAAAGAATCACAGAGCCAGATGTGGTGGCTCACACTATAATCCTACAGCTGAAGACAGCGAAGCTGGAGGATTGCCATGAATCTGAGGCCAGCATGGACGGCACAGTAAGTTCCTGGGCAGCCTGGACTATACAGTAAGACAACAAAGCAGCAATAAAGAGAATTAAGGAATCAACCTCAGGCACTGAAGATGTAAAATGGCAACATGACAGGATGAAGAACACATCTGAGGGAGAAAACTGAAAGAACTCAATAAATGATAACAGAGACCAGAAAGTTAAAGACGATGCCAGTTTTTGTGCACTTGACACTCTTAATTTTTTTTTTTTTTTCCTCTGAGACAGGTTTCTCTGTGTTATCTTGGCTGTCCTGGACTACCTTTGTAGGCCAGGCTGGCCTCAAACTCACAGCAATCTGCCTGCCTCTGCCTCTTAATTTTTAAACATCCAGTAAAATAGTCATTAGATTTATAATACTTCCAAAATATCTTTTTTACTTCCACAATATTTAAAAAACCCATTTTCAACAAGTAATACAGCTGACTAACTTTATAGTGAAACTTACCAAAGCAGGGTACCATTCAGAGCTCTCCGCTGCAGTCGGCACACTTACAACTTTTCCTAATAATTCGTCGTTGAGACGCCGTTTATCCTCATCTTCCTCTTCACTGCTTTCTTCTTCCTTTTCATCTTCAGTGCTAAGAGGCAGAAGAAGCTGACCATTAGCTTACCATAGCCCATAGCTGGGTGCAGAGGGCTATGTCTGCTATACATTCAGGGTGGCTCCTCTGGCTGCCTCTCCATTCTTACTGGGGCTGAGGAGATGGACACTCTCCTGCCTCACACAAGTAATACAGCCACCTAAGTAACCTGGACTCTGGTTCCTATGCCAGGACAGAGAAGCCTAATTGTATCACCAAATGTGATTTTAAAAACAGAATCCCTAGCCTCTTCCTCCCAAGTGCTGGGATTAAAGGTGCACGCGCCACCACGCCCGGCCAAAATTGTTTTAAGCCAGGTGGTGATAGCGCACACCTTTAATGTCAGTGCTTGGGAGGTAGAGGCAGGGGAGTCTCTTGAGTTTGAGGCCAGTCTTGTCTACAGAGCAAGTTCCACCAGGGCTACACAGAGAAACCCTGTCTCAGAAAAAAACAAAACAACAACAACAACAAATTGTTTTTTAATAGAGATCAAAAACTACAAGTAATTACTTAATAGAGGAAATCATACCAATTAAAGATTTCAGCTAAGCAAATTAAAGTGGTCTTTTGGGAACTGGAACTTTGGTAATGTCTGGGCACGCTAAATGGAAGGCAGAATGCCACCTTACGATACGCTATGCAATGTTCCCCAACGCAGCGCAGCCACTCTGAGAAAGCCGACTGTGGAAGCTGTAACACCACAGACTAGTCACCGTATGAGAACTCACATGGGAAGCGAGGACCGCCTCCCTCTATTTGTCTTCTTTGCAATGACGGGTGTTCCAAAATGCTCTGGGTTTGTTAAAGGAAGCTGGTCAAGGGTCTGCAAAAGAGACAAGCAAATTCAATTCACACTTCACTTCCCCATCAGGCTCCGCAGTTCAAATTAACTCTACCACCCTACCTCACTCTCCGCAAAATGTCTCTCTCCTTTCAGGCAAAGTGAGGTACGCCTCAGAGTTCTCTCATCACCATCATCAAACACTGCAAGAAGCAAAAGATGTCTGAGAATTTGTGCACATTAATTAAAAAAAAAATCAAATGTAAACAATGGTATTACTATTTCACAGCTTGTGGTGGTTTGAACAGCAACGGCTCCCACAGACTCGTGTGCTTGAATCCTTGGCCCATAGGGAGTGGCGCTATTAGGAGGTATGGCTTTATTAGAATTAAGTGTGTCACTGTGGAGGTGGGGCTTTGGGGTCTTAGGTGGTTAAGCTACCCACAGTGTGACAGTCTTCTCCTGGCTGCCTTCAGAGCAAGATGAGAACTCTTGGTTCCTCCAGCACCAAGTCTGACTGCACAGCTCCCCGCCATGATGACAATGAACTAAACCTCTAAACTATAAGCTAATCCCAATTAAATGTTTGCCTTTATCAGACTTGCTGTGGTCATGGTCTTTTCATAGCAATAAAGCCCTAAGACAGCGCTTAATACTTATTCATTACTTCTTGGTTATTTCCACACCCTTCTGGAATGACTACACCACTGTTGTTGTTTTGTAGATGTCAAACAGCTGCCCCTGGAAGTCAAGTGCTTACTTAAGTCACCCCATTGTTTTCCAGTGTCCAGTGACCTAGTCAAAGCACAAATATAAGATCGCCTGGATTCTAGACTGCATAACAGCTGGTGTCTAAAACCCAAGTGTTACGTATGTTTTTGCACAGTTACTGAAGAAGCGCCTCTACTTTCCCTAAAGGTCTGATTTCTTCTTTTTTTCTTTTTCAGGTTTCTTGAAATGGGGTTTCTCTACTTAGCCCTGGCTGTCCTGGAACTTACTATGTAGACTAGGCTGTCCTTGAACTCACAGAGACCCTGTCTGCTCTTGCTCTGTGTCTGATTTTTGATAATGATGATAGATTATGTTAATTCTACTTCTTTGCTCAGTTCCTTACACTAGAAGCAACGGCTGGCCAATTCTAAAATTTCCAGAATGCAATGTTTTTTTTCTTTTACTAGAAAAGGACATAAGTAATTAATAATGCAAAAAAACCCTTTTGTTATTTATTCATTGTGTGTGAGTGTATGTGTACCATAGCATGCATGTGGAGGTCAGGGGGCAAACATGAGTGAGTTAGTTCTTTCCTTTTCATGTATGGGTCCCCAAAAATCAAGCTTAGATTGTCAAGCCTGGCAGCAAGCACCTTTAGCTGCAGAGTAGCTGTGATGTGGTGAAATGCATGGAATCTCAGCATGCACTGGCTGTGGGCTGGGCAGGTAAAGCATAATTCCAGGCCAGTTCAAGCTACGCAGCAAGACTGTCAACAACCACACCTTAAAAAACAGCATCATAAACACCTAGAAACTTCTTGAAAGTTTCTATATCCATGACATTAAAAACAGTCAGTAACTACGGATACGTTTCAAGAAATCCAAGTAAGGAATTTAATAACTTATCCCTAATTTTCAAAAACCTAACTATATTATTTGATGATTTTAAATGGTAAGTTTTTTCAAGTTTTCAAGTTTAATAAACTTATAGTTTATTAAAAAGTAAATGCCCTCAGATGACACTTAATTTTCCAGAATTATATAAAAATAAAATACAAATATAAAATCCTTAGATAGTAAATGCATAGTATTTATAAATTTTACAAACGACCATACTCACAGGAAAGCATATATATGCTACCATGGTTACCATTAGTGATGGTGTACCCCATCACCCCAGCAAAGGGGAGGCTGAGGAAGGAGCCTCAGCAACATGATGCTGTCTCAAAAGTAAATCAAACCTCCAAACAAAAGAAAAAATAAGGGTCATCAAACTGGCTCAGGGGGTAAAAGGCACTTGCTGAGAAAGCTTGACAACTTGACTGTGCCCCAGACCGCTCAGTAAGTGATGTAATCTGTTCTAAGGAGGGGCACAGGGTATGTGGTCTCAAGCCAGGAATCCTGGTCCTGCTCTTGCAGGATGTACAAAATATTCAGGATGCTGAGACACAAGGATGACCAGGAGATTCAGGGCAGCCTGGGCTACACAGTGAAATTCTCATATCACATACAAACACATGCACACATGCACACATGCGCACACAAACACACCTCAAAAACCACCATTTAAAAATGAATCCTAGTTTTCATAGTACACAGAACAAACTGACCTAACATCTTTGAAGTAAAATCCTGACTTTTATCCAGGTGTGGTGAAGCATGCCTTTGGTCCCAGCAATTAGGAGGCACAAACTGGTGGATCTGAGTTAGGAGCCAGCATGCCTTATATAGTGAGTCCCTGGACAGACAAAGCTATATAGAGAAACTTTGTATTGAAAAACCATAACAAACAAATTAATTAATTATTAAAATCCTGACTTTTCTTCTTCTTCTTTTGGGTATTTGAGACAAGGTCTCTCTACACAGCTCTAGCTGTGCTGGAACTTGCTATGTAGACTAAGGGGGGCCTCAAGCTCTTAGAGACCCACCTGCCTCTGCCTCCCAAGTAGGGGAACCAAAAAGCACCCATCACTACGCCTGGCCTCTTTTTTTTTTTTTTAGACATTTTTATTTTTCACCTATATATTTATATTATTACACATATATACAATAAACTGCCTATAGCAAGACACAATCAGGAATTATATAAATGTTACATTCTTAGTTTTTTTAATGGATGTTGCTACCAAGTATTTTGCCTTCAAGTCATACACTTTTAACAAATAAGGCTTAAGAAATGTATATAAAAAGCAATCTACATGTTCAATATTTACCTACTTCAACCAGCTCTTCCTCTGAGATGAAATACATTTATCTAGTTTAAATTATTTGGCATGCAAGGGACAACTTAAGAAAATGAGAAGCCCCTGACACATGTTCACAGGCAAGCAGCCACGCTGGGGCCCGTCTGTGACACAGAACTGAATGGGGCCTCCTGCAAATACAATGATAAGACAATGGCTGCAAACAGCATGATGGCCTAGGGCTGTGACCCCAGAGCCCAGGAGGCTGAGGCAGGGGAATCATGAGTTCCAGGCCGGCACAGGCCATATAGTGAGAGTGAGAAGGAAGGGAGAGGAGAGAAGGGAGAAAGGACAACAAAACCCCCACAGTACCAATTATTACTGATCTATGCGTTACTGCTCAAAATAGCTGTGTCAAAATTACAATACGCAGCCTGCCCACAAGGCTGAGTAGCAGAAGACTTCCGTAGCACAAGAGCCTGAGCTGGGGCTCCAGTGTGTGAGGGGGATGAGTGGAAGATGTCTGCAGCAGTATCAAGCCCAGCAAATGAATGAACCACTTTCTGGAACTCACAGCGATCCGCCTGCCTCTGCCTCCTGAGTGATGAACCACTTTCTTAAAAAAAAAAAAAAAAAAAATCAAGCTGGGCGGTGGTGGTGCACGCCTTTAATCCCAGCACTCAGGAGGCAGAGGCAGGCAGATCACTGTGAGTTTGAGGCCAGCCTGGTCTACAAAGCGAGTCCAGTATACCCAAGGCTTCACAGAGAAACCCTGTCTCAAAAAGCAAAACAAAACAAAACAAAAGAATCAAATCCAGCCAGGCATGGTGGCACACACCTGTAATCCCAATACTGGGAGGCAGAGGCAGGAGGATCTCTGTGAGTTGGAGGCCAGCCTGGTCTAAAAAGAGAGTCCAGGACAGCCAGAGATACACAGACAAACCCTGTCTCAAACAAACAAACAAACAAACTCCAATCCTTGCCCTCACAAACCAAACTTAACTCTTTATGTATTTGTGTTGACATACAAGATACTTTAAAAAATAAAATCCAGCCAGGCATGGTGGTGCAAATCTTTAATCCCAGCATTCAGGAGGCAGAGGCACGTGGATTTGTGTGAGGTTGAAGCCAGCCTGGTCTACTTAGAAGTCCCAGGACAACCAGCATGACATGGTGAAGTCCTTTCTCAAAACACATATACACATGCACCCACACATGTAAGCACACACGCACGCATCCTCCAGTTTTTCTTAGTGCCTCTAATAACAATGGACACACATTTGAATGATGTATGAGGAAAAAAATAAAACTATAATACCAATATGGCAGCTGGGGGATGCCTAAAGATCACTGCTGCTCTTCCAGTGGACCCAGGGCTGGCTGCAAGCACCCACATGGTGTCTCCCAACTCTAGGCCCAGGGCATACATCCCCTTCTGACTACTGTGGGCACCAGGCATGTTCACAGTGCACATACACACATGGAGACAAGACACTCATACATAAAAAATAAATAAACTTAAAACAACTAGGGCCAATTGGCATTATCAAATTTATATAATAAAATATTCCCCATAGTGTTTCATGGAAACTCTAGAATGTCCTAATGAGGAAATTTAACAATGTTCTCCTTAATTCTTGTTTGATAAATAACCACTTTGAAATAAAGTTGTACTTCTGATGAGAAAAACTCATTTTGTTTCAATATTCATTATTATGAGTTGAAAATATTGTTAAAAAAAAAAATCAAAGGGATTTCTTAGTCTTAATTTTTAAAAACTTTTATTTTATGTATGTAGGTGATTTGTCTCTATGTATATTTCTGTGCACTGCAGTTATGCCTGGTGGCCAGGAGAGCCAGGAGGGCATCAGGTCTCCTGGGACTGGACTTACAAACAGTTGTGAGCTACCATGTGGGTACTGGGACTCGAACCCCTGGTCCTCTGGAAGAGTAGCCAGTGCTTTTAACACTGAAGAATCTCTCCAACCCCAAAAAAGGATTTTCTGAAAGGGACAGTAGTACAAACAGCTACCGTGTCATCTTACACAGGAACCTTCTAGTAAACATAGAGAAAAAGGTTAATATGCTAACTCAGCACTCACGAGGCAGAGACAGGCTGAGTTTCATGAGGAAAACACCAGTCTGGTCTACATAGAAAGTTCTAGGCCAGCTAGGCTTACATAATGAGACCCTGTTGTAAAAGAGATTTTAATGCGAGGTATACAAATGTATATACCTGAATACCTTTTACACTTGTCAGGAAATACTCCTGAAAGCCATGGAGACCAAAACAGCCCCATCATCAAGGCAGTGCAGCAGCTCCAGGCATCAGTGACATCCAAGCCAGGCGTGGAAAGCTGAGGCAGAAACTGCCCTGACCTCCAGGCCAGCCTGGGCTGCACACCAAGAATGTCTCAAACAACAACAAATGAGACAAGCTGCCCTCTTTAAATTGCTTCTAAGTACAGCATATCAAGTGAAAACAACTCAGAAAAATTTAATCATTTTTGAAACACTTGACAGTTGTGAAGAACATCATTTATATAGATAATTCATTGAACATTTAGCACAGCCCCAAATTATTAAATCTGATATTATATAGAAATAAATACAAAAGCTTATTACAGAAAAAATAGCAAAGCTAAGACTCAAGCAACACTAATCATTCTAAGTAGACAAAATAATGTAAACACAAGTATATACACCCAAATCCCAATCTTCTAAGCTTCAAGGAAAGAGCCAATCAACAGAAATATAATATAGTATGCTAGTAAGTATAGAAGATCTGTCTACCTGTTATCCAAAGCTGACTGATACCATAGGATGATAAAATGTCTGAAGTATGCTATCTACCCAAAGGTATTGGAACTGACTATCATCTACTGAACTCCAACCACACCCTACTCCACAACACAGCATGTGCACGGCAGAAATCACAGGCTTCTTTTTATAGATAAACTTAGAATCAGAAAGCTCAGTAATGACCTACAATTTAGTTAAAAGACAAAACCACAGTTAGTAGGTATGAGGAATAAGTATAAAATGAATGTGTACCGCCCTAGGTGGTAAGCCTATTATACACTAGGCTATTGCTCCTAGGCTTGTTACAAGGAAGAGGAAGTAAAAATTGAAAAGAATGAAATTATCGGTTATATATGTATGTACATAGCAGTTATGTTGGAACAAAATATTTCATATAATAAAGTAAAAACTTCATATATACATATTTTAGGTATAACCAATTGTCCTTTAAAAATCATTCACTCTGCTAGGCGGTGGTGGTGCACACCTTTAATCCCAGCATTCAGGAAGCAGAGGCAGGAGGATATCTTGAGTGTGAGGCCAGCCTAGTCTACAGAGTAAATTTCAGAACAACCAGGGCTACACAGAGAAACCCTGTCTCAACAAAACAAAACAAAACAAACCATTTATTTTTACATACTTAGCTGACAAATCAAATATAACGTATGGTATATAACATGATGCTTGAAGTGACGAGCATAAGCTAACATGCTAGCACAAGTAATACCTCCCATTTTTTTGGGGGTGAGACACTTAAAGTCTATCTCAGCGCACTGTTATTAGCTGGCCAACAGCTCTTTAATTCATCCCATCCTCACTCCTTTAGTTTTATTCTTGCCTTAAGGGCTAGGATACAGGGATCTCACCACATTCCCTTCATCTTAGTCCTCCTAACTGAAACCTGGATCATTTGACTAACAAACCCCCAATCCCCCAGCCCTGCCATCCCTGGCTCCCTTCACTCTGCTCTCTGTGAGTGTAACCTTTTCATAGTCTACACACAAATTAGACGGTGTAGTTTGATTTTTTGTGTTGTTTGTTGCTGTTAGCACGATATCCCCAGGTTCATCTGTACAGTTGCAAGTAGAGGAATTTCCAGTTTTATTAAGACTGCGCAGTACACCACGGCAACAGACTACATTTTATCCAGTCACCCCCTGAGTATGCTTAGGTTAACTCCATCCCACCACTCAGGAAAAAAAAAGTCAGGTTGAGCATGGAAATACAAAGAGTACTCTGATGCACTGGTTTCATATTTCTTCAGCTATAAATCCAGAAATGGGATTGCTGGATGCGTGGAAGGTCTGTAGGTCTGCCTGTTTTGTAATCAAGTACCAATGGAAGCACATGACTATAATCTCAAGCACTCAGAGGCTGAGGCAGAAGAACTGTGAGTGTGAGCCAGCCTGGACTACCTAGAGAGACCCCGTCTGAAAAGCAAACGTTAAGATTTTAGTTTTATGAAGACTCTCCATACCGTTTTCCACAGTGGTTTTACTACTGCACAGTGTTACCAGCAGCAAGCAAAGGTTCCGTTTGCTCCACATTCTTGCCCGTCCATCTTGTCTTTGTGGCAGCGACTACTCTAACAAGTTGCGGGTACACCTCATGATGGCTTTCATTGCCTTAATGACCAGCCAGTAGTCATATCAATTAACAGTGGGAATGTCCTGAGAGAGGCATGGTTAGGTGATTTCATCACAATCCTAGATGGTACAGCTTACCACACACCTAGGTGATACTGCATTGTCATTGTCCTTAGGACACAAGACAAGCATATCCCAATAACGTAATCATTAAGTATCTGTAAATTTAAACAAAGAACAGAAACAGCAAGCACACGGTACAAAGGATAAAATGGGAGAGTGGAGAGAACGGCTTAGTGCTTAAGAGCACTGGCTACTCTTCCAAAGCACCTGAGTTTGAGACCCAGTAACCACACGGGCTCACAATCACCTTTAACTCCAATCCAGAGGACCTGACACACCTTTCTGCCTCCTGGTCCATCAGCCACGTGTAGTACACATCTGGCCCCACTGGCTGGTGTTCAGGGACAGTAACATGCAATGTGGGGTCATCCCCCTTTAATACAGTTCCTCTTGTTGTAGTGACTCCCAACCATATAATTATTTTGCTGTTACTTCATCCCTGTAATTTTGCTACTGTTGGGGACTGTAGTGTAAATATCTGTGCACTCCAATGGTCTCTGGGGACCGTGACCCACAGGTTGAGAATTGCTGGTTTAGCGCACAGCTGCATCTGCTGTATTTCTACCTTTGAGAAATGTCTACTGAGCTGGAGTCCTTAGTTCCCTTCACAGTAATGAGCTCTAGTTCAGCTGGAGCCACTTCAGCTTCTGGCAGAGAGCTGACAGCTGGTAGTACAACAGCAGGCAGCTCGTAAGTTTAGGTTTAAGTCATGCTGTTGTCTTTCATATGTGATGTGAGATAAAGGCCTGGTTCCATTCTTCACAGAACATCTAGTTTTCTCAAAACATCTATTGAAGACACTGTTCATGCTAATAGCACTTTTTCCAAATATGAATACCCCACAAATACATGGGTTTTGTTAGCTCTGTTCTGTTGACTTGATGGGTCAGACACACTATCTCTATTTCTGTAATTTAGTACATGAGGTAGGTAGTGAAGGGCAAGCGAGGTTGCTCAGAGCTTTAAAGCAACTAGCACTAAGCTGACATGAGTGGGATACTGGGATTCATATAGTAGGAAAGAACCGAATCCCAAAACATGTCCTTTGACCCTTTGACTTCCACACGTGCACTGTGACATATCCATGGCTATACAGCTGTCCTTCTCCCCCCTCACCTCTCCAAAGAAATAAACTAAAATTAGTAATATATTTTGAAGCTTGCCCTCCAGAATTGCTTTAAACTTGTCATCTAAAATATTCTGAACTCTTAGATCTGATAAAAACTTTCAGCATAGCAGTGAGACATAAAATCAACACAAAGAAATCATTAGCTTTTCAATAAAACAATAATGAACTCGCTGAGAAAAAGACCTGGAAAAATCTGATTAAGACAGCATGCAACACCAAGGAACAGACCTAACCAAGGCGGTGGAGGATCTCCACAACAAAAGCTTTAGACTCTGAAGAAAGAGGCTGAAGATAACCAGAAGACAAGAGCCCTCACACTCAAGGATTGGCAGTCTGTAAACATACCTATACTGTTGAGAGTAACTACAGATTCAACACACTCCCCATCAAAATTACAGTAACACTCCTTGCAAAACCATACAAAAGAGCTCTGAAGTTGATATGGAAGCAGGAAAGACCTCAAATACCCAAAGCAATCTTGAGTAAAAAAGAATAATGCTGGAGGCATCACAGTCCATGACCCCAAACTGTCCCACAGAGCCAAAGTGACAAAATACAGCACGCCAGCAGAGGCAGGCGAGAGGGGTAGCACAGAGGAGCCAGAATAAAGGTAGATCCTCAGGTCTCACTGTACACAAAAACCAACTCAATATAAGCCTGAGATGTTGGAAACTGCTAGAAAGAAGTCAGAGACAGAACACTTCAAGACCCAGGCATGGGATTCCAGCAGCACAGCAATAATCCCAAGAACTATTAGGATGGTCTACAAAAAATTAAGCTTCCGCACAGCCAAGGAAACAATCACTACAGTGAAGAAAGCCTAGAAATGAAAGAAAATCTTTGCCAACTTTATGCCAGTCAGGGGACTAGAATATATATCTAGAATATATAAAGAACTGCAAAAATTAAAAGAAACAAAAAAACCCCAATGATCCACTCAATAAATGAGCCAATGAACTGAGTAGAATGTTCTGGGGGGAAAAAAAAATCTACCAACTGCCAAGAAATATTTGGAAAAGAATTCAATATCCTTAGTCATGAGAGAAATGTGAATTAAAACTGCTTTGAGATTCCATTTCACCCCAGTCAGAAGGCTCTCATCAAAAACATATTCTGGCAAATGCACAGGGCAAGAAGAACCTTTAGACACTGGGAGCATAAAGGAAGAGAGAGCAAAGTGGTCCAGCCACCAGGGAAGTCAGTGTGAAGGTTACTCAACAAACTGAGACAAGAGCTACCAAATAATCCAGCTGTATCATTCTTGGACTTTAAGCCAGCATACCAGACAGATACTTGACACATCCATCTTCACTGCTAGAGGAAATCAGACACCCTAGATGTACAAAACTGTGGTACAGACAACAGAAGTTCACGCAATCATAAAAAAAAATGAAATCATGACATTTACAGGTAAATGGATGGAACTGGAAGTCATTATGTTAAGGGAAATAAGCCAAACTCGGAAAAACAAATACTGTGTTTTTTCTCTTGTATATGAAACCTAGATTCCAAGTGCGTGTGCATGCACATGCACGATTGTGTGTGTGTGTGTGTGTGTGTGTGTGTGTGTGTGTGTGTGTGTGAACTAAAAGAAATCATGAGAGAGAAAAAAGCGGCTTAAGGGAAGGCAGAAAGAAGGTAATAGACTATGAATGAAAACCATCTGAGGGAAGAAGGATATCACGCTCCAGCTCCCCAAGTAAGAGGGTTATAGGCATGCGCCATCATGTCAGTGAGAAATATTTCTAACGGCACCCAAGAAAGAAGCAAACAAAACTCCAACATTGCTGCTGCTAAGGATATTGAGGCCCAACGATTGTGAAGTTGAGGACAGCCTGTCCTACACAGTGAGGCTCTGGTTTTAAAACAAAACAAAACAAAACACCCAATGAGCTTGGGCTACATACAGTTCAATATTAGAAAGCAGTATGTAATTAGAGTAAAAATCTCTTTCCTATAGAGTACCCTAGCAGAGAGGTAATATTGGGGCTCAAACCAAAGGCCTTGATAAGCACCTGCTCTAGCACTGAGCCACATCCAGCCCCAGAATCTCCTTCATATTCAGCTGTGACAAGAGAAAAATTACCTCTATCACACTAAGGATTTACTATCACTGACTATGATGGCAACTCCCCACCCTAACTGCTCCTGACCCCTATGTGGGCCAGACCAGCAAGGTCAGGTCCTCTTCTGTTTCACCTTCAGTAGTTCTTATAGAACTTCAGATATCTTTGGAGGATAACAAAGATCAAAGACCACTAATACTTTTTATCATTTTCTAGCCTACTAAATACTTAGAAATTTAAATGAAGAGAACTTCAAAATAATAAAACCCAATAGGTAAGTACTCTCTAAAACTCACTCTCTCTCTCTCTCTCTCTCTCTCTCTCTCTCTCTCTCTCTCTCTCTCTCTCACACACACACACACACACACACACACACACACACACACACACACACAATTTGCTATCTTTTTAAACTGTAATTACAGTATACTCATTATCCTCTGGCCAGCCTTACACGGTCCACATCTTTGTAAGGCCTTACTTACAGTAGGGTGGTATTTGAGCACACTTAAGAGAATAGTGACTTCCTTTTCTTTCTTTTTTTTGGGGGGTGGCGGCGGTGGTTCGAGATAGGGTTTTGCTGTGTAAAAGCCTTGGCTGTCCTGGACTCCCTTTGTAGACCAGACTGGCCCTGAACTCACAGAGATCCACTTGCCTCTGCCTCCCGAGTGCTGGGATTTTAGGCGTGCACCACCACACCCAGCTGTGAATAGTCAGTGATTTTTAAAACCTTAAACACGTGGAAAAGAATCTCATTTTTATGCATATAAGTGCAAAACTCATTATTTTATTTTTGTTGCTTTTACAGTATAGCAGTCAAAGCCATGGCCTCACAGGCAAGCAGTCTCTCAGTAGATTGTAACTGTAGTCCTCCTAATGATTTTTAGTTTTTCTACCTAATAAGTGCATCTGTTTATATGGCCTGCTTTTCTTCCTTCCTTCCTTTCCTTTTTACTCCTTAAAGATATATTTTATTCTTTTTAATTATGGGAAGTTATGTGCATGTAAATGCAGACTTCCATGGAGACCAGAGGCACTGAATCCCCGGGCAGCTAAGTTACAGGCATTGTGAGGTGGCCACCAGGGGTGCTGGAAACTGAACTCGGGTCCTTTGGAAGAGCAGCATGTCATCCCTCTAGCCCTGTAGTGTTAGCATGCGCACACCTGACACAGCACATGTGGAGAAGTGAGAGTAGTTTGAAGGGTTAATTCTTGTTTTCCAATACATAAGCGCTGCCAATTGTCCCGGCTCAGATGTCAGGCTTGCATGGCCCACTGCTGCCCACTGAGCCACCTCACTGGCCCAGGTCGGTTGTTTTCTAAACATGAACGACGTGCAGCAGAATCATCCAGTATGTTACTAAGAAAAAAGCATCCATTGTCATCCCTAGACCCACTGAATTCAGTTTGGGGGTCTTCATTTTATATTTTTTTAAAGATTAAACACAAGTTGATTCCTATATAAACTTAGATATCTTGCTTTCTCAATATACTTAGATATGCTCGCTGTCTCAATCATATGCCAGTTAGGCATGAAGTGGTCTGAGTATAAGAATTATACACTTTCTTCTGTAATTATCCAGCACAGAGAGCACTAAAAATAATGCTCAATAGCAACTACTTTTCGGAAATGACAAAATGCTATTCATGCATAGGACAGACTCATAATTGGATGATTATTCTGGAATGCAGAAAAAGAAAGTGTGAAGATGTGCAGGGGTTGCTTCTGCAGGGCATAGGTGACACTCAACACAGGTTCTGGGTGCAACCCTGAGATGGAGGCCCACAGAGAGCTTGTCAGTATGTGAATATGGATCATATGGTATCACATAACTCCATAACTACCAACCTTTATCCTTTCCCAGGACTTTGCCTAATACAGCAAAATTGTATCAGCTTCATCCTCAGAGTTATTAATAACTATAGTTTTTAAGTCTTTAAAAACTATCACTAGCAACCTAGCTCAATGAGAAATGTAGAGTTGAGAATAACAGCCCCACATGAGCCAAAGAATTAAAAAAAAATTTTAAGCACCTGGAAAGAATAAATTAAACTAGCCAGGCAGTGGTGGTGCACACCTTTAATCCTAGCACTTGGAAAAGAGAGGCAGGTGGATCTCTGAGTTCAAGCCTAGCCTGGTCTGGTCTACAGAGTGATTTCCTGGACTATACTGAGAAACACTGTCTCAAAAAAACTGAAAACAAAACAAAACCAACAACAACAACAAAACAAACAAACAAACAAAAAAAACTAAGGGGCAGGAGAGATGGCTCAGCGCTAAGAGCATGAGGACCTGGGTTTGATTCCTAGCACCCACGTGACAGCTCACAATTGTTTGTAACCCAGATCCAGGAAATCTGACACCTTCACAAAGACATACATGGGGGCAAAACACCAATGCACGTAAAATAAAAATTTTAAATTAGAAAAAAAAAAAGCTAAAATAAATTTTAAAAATGAAAAGTAAACCTAACTAAACAGGAAAACCATACTACTGTAGCTGTATTCCTTAGACCAAGACGGACATGTAAGAACAAGCAAGGCTAATGGACGACCAGGGTAAACATCTTGGATACAGTCCACAGAAGTGCAATCGCCAAGTCCTGAGAGGAGGTTTGCAAATGTCATTCCTGCTGTTATCCTCAGGATATATAGCCCCAGTGCTTCCGTGCAACTTTCAAGTTTTAATTTACATGTATTGTGACACTAGTTGCTTCTCACTAAAAGATCTTAGTTTTGTTTTACAGGGTTTCATGTACATCACATAGACTTCAAATTGAGCATCTAGCCAAGAACTGTCTTCAACTACAGGAATAAACCATCATACTCACGGGGTCTTGACTGTCCTGCTATGTAGCCCTGCCTGGCCTGGAACCCACTATGTAGACCAGGCTGGCCTGGAACTCCTAAACATCTGCCTGCTTCTGCCTCTGAATACTGGGAATAAAGGTAGTCACCACCATTCTTGACTCGCATTTTTTTTTTAAAGCAAGCACAAATTTGTACATTAAATCCACGGCGGCAGCACTTGTTCCATCTTTATATTCTGCGGTAATGCGTACATTATCCTTGTGCAGCAAGTGGCAGCAACACCTGTGCACTCTTAAGTGCAATGACAGAAATAACATTATGATACCGTCTTATGAAGAGAAAAAAATACTACTTTCTTGAAGACAAAATGTCCAAGTAAGCTACAATAGAAGTCCTCTTAGGCCAAAGATTAAAATGGCCAAAGTAATCTAAATGACACCTGCGCCCAGCTCAACATCAGTACGGTTTTAGCTAGCTGTAGCCAGTAAATTCACGGGTGTTTCCTGCCAACATGTACGTTAGTGTATTTATAAGGTAGAGGAATACACGCCTCCAGTCAAAGCTATGTGTAAAGTTACTACTTACCCACAGTATACCAACTAGCATCTGTCAGTTTGCTGATAATAGCTTCCTGGAAGGATCCATCAGATGTCCTTGTTTCAACAATAGCTCCGACCTAAAACATAAAACCCAAATTTTCTTACAAGATTTAAACACAGACCAAACCATCCCCACCAACTTTTAGGATCTGAGTAAGAAACATTCGATAAACACATAAGCTACAATGAGGCAGAATTACTTGTTACGATGTTCGTATCTTCATCATATAATTTGAGCCCCAGAGTTCTTTGGCATAAGTAAGGGAGTTGTTAGTTGTATTTACAAATTGAAAAGATAATTTGCAGAGTCCGGATTCAAATCCTGACTAAAAAAAAAAAAACTTACTTCAGAGGTTGTTCACCACGTTGTAGTAGCACCAATGGGCTCAAATATAACAAATGTCAAACCATAAAACAACAAAAATAGTTTGTTTTCTTTCACCAAAATACTGAGTATAAAATTCAGCACTTGTATTTAAGGGACCTTTCAGATGAAGGTTTAGCTGGAGAGGAAGGGACCAGCTAACTTTGGTTCAGCCTCCAGATCTCTGTATATCAGATACTAATCAAAGTGGTACTTCAACATAACAGAGACTTAACTACATAAACAAAGTCAGAAATGAATAGACAACATAATACTGCTTTTCATTAAGTTGAATAATGAAAGAAATATAAACTATATGATAAATCAGAAGAACAGAAAAGTTTATGATATTTGGCATGTCACAGACATCATCTTAAATACTTTAACAATGTTAAAAAAAAAAAAAAAAAAAAAAAAAGGCTGGGCGGTGGCGGTGCACACCTTTAATCCCAGCACTCAGGAGGCAGAGGCAAGTGGATCCCTGTGAGTTCGAGGCCAGCCTGGTCTACAATGCGAGTCCAGAACAGTAAAGACTACACAGAGAAACCCTGTCTCGAAAAACAAAAAAACAAACAGATAAACAACAAAAGAAGTAGTATGTTCAAATTGGGCATGGCAACACACTCCACAGGTAGATCTCTGTGAGTTCAAGTCCAGCTTGGTCTACACAACGATTGCCAGGGCTACATGGTGAGACCATGTCTCAAAACAAACAAACAAGCAAGCAAGATATAAGTGTATATGAATGCAAATATTCAGTCCACAGACCCAAAACAAAAGGCAAAGGAAAGCACAGCAACCTTCTGTGTGGGAAACTACTGTCAGCCAGGCACACGGCTGTGGACCTGTGATCCCAGAGCGAGGGTCAGAGGTCTGTGCTACAGTGTTAGGACAGCCTGGGCTATGAGGCTGTGTAAAAAAGCTGAACTCAGGGGCTGGAGAGGTGGCTCAGTGGTTACGGGCGCCGCCTGCTCTTCCATAAGTCCTGAGTTCAATTCCCAGCAACCACATGGTGGCTCACAACAATCTATAATGTTATCCGATGCCTTCTTCTGCAGATAAAGCACTCATATATAATAAATAAAATAAATAAATCTTTAAAAAAAAACTGACCTCAAAACAAAAGCAAATTAAATCTTATCCAGCTATGTGTGATGTTCTTAAAAGAGTCACAGCAATATCATAACTTATACTATTGTATCATTTGTATTTTGTTTTCTGATTAACATTCATATATAAATTCAGGTGTATGTACAAATAAAGTTTGACAAATTATGGCATTTCCCTGTGATTCACTATTTTTTGATTCTGAACTGTTCACATACGTACTCTTAAAGGGCCCTTTACTTGGTCATCTTGCACCAACTGTGTTGTGTTATCCTGTTTCAGAAGTACCTGGAAAACAAAACAACCTGCAAATTACTGCTTAAACAATGCATCTATAGTAACCCTGCAGATGCCTCCTTAATACCCTGTGGTTACCTCTGGCGTAACAGTTATTACACTGGCTCATATTTATGTTTATTCTCTTTCTCATTAACTATGAGCTCCTTGAGGGCTGCAGCCCTCTTTCATTACTAGTTTTCCTTGTAGTTAGCAAGTGTCAGTGTGTATTATAGCCATTTAATAACTGCTCGCCAAATGAACAAACTATAGATTTATAATCCAGCGATACCATAAAAATGTAAAACTGCTTCTAGTGCACTTATTCAACGCATAAAAGGTTTTAATTGTCACAAAAATATGTTTTTAAACCTTCTATTTTTATTGTCTACTCAAAAACAGAACTCTTGTGGTCCCTAAGCCTCATGAGGCTGCTTGTGGTGGTACACACCTCTAATCCCAGCACTTGGCAGGCAGAGAAAGGCCAGCCTGGTCTACACTGCGAGTTCCAAGACACTCAAAGTTACATAGAGACCCTGTCTCAAAAGCAAAACAAAACAAGCACCACAGAGTCTTATGATAATTAGAAGCAATTCAGGTACAATGAAGCACCCTCTCTAACGCTCTCGCTCCTTCCCTTCCACCACACATACCAGGAAATGTCAGAGCACAGGAACTCAAATTCTAGGTAATGAGGGTGTGAGACAGCCTAAAACAATTACTGTATTATTTTAAATAAGCAACAACTATATATATAGATGACTAACACTGTCAATGAATCTCAAATATTCAGAGGTCCAATTTTATAGTTTACAAAGCCAAAAGGCTGAGTGCAATAAAGAAGCTAACACTGTCAGAACCGCATCCTAACAGTCAGGTCCTACTCACAGACCCACACCTGGGTCTGCTTACTGGATGAGTCGCGGCCGCTGAGACCAAGGACTCCTAAACCTTAATTTTATTTGAAAAGCTTGCTAATTTACTCCCAGAGGTTTTCATTCATAGTCTTTGAGATATAATCCCAAGGAGCTTCATTCTCAGCAAATTCCTATGTGGGGCTAATGCTCTTGGCCTGGGCACCACAATTTGAGAACCAATGGTCTAGCTCATTCATTTATTCATTTATTCATTCACCCATTCAACAAACTGAGTGACCACTAGCTATGAAGCACTACTGTAAATATCAGGGATGGAAACTCTGAGATGCCCTCTCTTTCTCGTGGAATTTAACAATGGTTAAAAAAAAAAAAAAAAAAAAAAAAAAAAAAAAAAAAAA
>OU015742.1:164450449-164478711 GCA_907169655.1 Acomys percivali | reverse complement strand
GGGGGGGGGAGGGGACTGTGAGGAAGGGGGCGAGGCCGGGGAGGGGGCGCACGTGTAGTTTACTGAGGCTCTCCTGGTGGAGAACTTTGACAGACACCGTTCCTTTCGGAACAACCTTTTCTTCCCCTTGAAATGCGTTTCGGAAACTGACTTTGCTGTCCAAGACGCCAGGGGACTTAAGGTGGCAGCCTCCTTCGTTAAGGCGGAGGAGGTGTGGCTTCTAGAAGCGTCTTGCGTGGGGAGAAGAGGTATTTCCTCCAACTGTGAAACTATGAGGAAGCATGGAAGCTCTGGCTTTCGGAATGCTGAGGAATGTACCCGCCAGGACAGACGCTGCTGCCACTATGACCTTAGACAAGCGCCTCTTGTCACTACCTGAAGCCTATACTATGGTTTTTTTGATTTTCAAAGAAAGTGGTTGTGGTTCTGGAAGGATGGAAAATTTCTTGGATGAAAGGATTCTCCAGACCGGGTAGACCAGTCGTTAGCACCTTGCCTTGTTAAATGAGACAAAAACTAATTATTAAGATTGTGAAGTGTCATGCCACTTATACTAAATCGTAACTATTTGTTTTCAGTCTTACTGCTTGGTTTTAGTAATGCTCAAAACTAGAAAAGAGTTGAGCGCACAATTCACCGAGGATTTTCGTTTGTTATTTTAGAGTTGTGCTGAAGAAAACAGACACACACACACACCCTTGACAACCCAAAGTTTCACAGAGGTGAGTCCTACTGTCTGTTGATATGTTGTGAATCGGGGCAGGTGTTTGCGGGGAGGTTTTCTGTAGACCTCAGCTAAATACTAGGCTGTGGGAGTGGTTGTTGAAAGGTGTTTTGTTCAGGCTTTCAAATGAGTCAGTTTAATTAGCTTCCTGGTGTTATTCCTGAAAGAAAAAAAAAAAGTCCCCGACAAGGGCTTCGTCTGTGTTTAAGTTCACCTATTTGGAGTGTTCTTCTTTCTGGACTTTGGAGACAGGATTTTGCTAATTCAAGATGGTCTGACCTTGTCCTGGCTTTCAAGTATGGAGGTAGCCAAGGTTGACCTTGAGCTCACGTCCCTGCCTCAGCTTCACAACACCACCCTGTCCAGCCTTTCTGTCTGAACTTTTAGACACTCAGTGTCATAAGTCAAGAATCTGAATGTGTTCATGATTTGACACAACCCCGCCATTCGGATTTAAAAGCCTGTTGGGAATAGTCAGTCTGATTAGTGAGTGCTTAGGATTGAAGACTTTTTGTTTTCTGTTGTCATTTTATATTTTAAGAGAAGTGAGGGCAGGCATGGTGGTGCATGCCTATAATCCCAGCACTCCAGAAATGGGGGTAGGTGACTCTCTGTAAATTTGAGGCTAGCCTGGTCTACAAAGCAAGTCCAGGACAGCCAGGCTACACAGAGAAACCCTGTTGGGAGTGGGCATGGGGTGTCAAATTTTAGACATACATAATTAATGCCAGTGTACACTGGAAAATTTATGAAAAATAAAACAAAAGTCTCTTGCAATCTGTCTGCCAAAGTATAATAAAGTTTATTCTGTACTCACAAGATTCACAATGCCTTTTTTTTTTTAAATTATTAATTTATTTACTTTAGATCTTGGTCATAGTCCCCCCTCTCCCTCCCTCTCCCCTAGCCCCCTTCCTCTACTCCTCATTAAAGGGGATTTTCCCTCCTACTGTCTGTCCCAGCTCATCAAGTCACATCAAGACAGTCCATCCAGGGGGAAGTGATCAAAAAAATGACAACAGAGTCCATGTCATACATGAACAGCCACCCCACCCCTCCTCTTACTAGAAGGACCCACATGAAACCTGAGCTGCCCATCGAGTACATCTGGGTAGGGGCCTAGGTCCAGTCCATGCATGGTCCTTGGTTGGTGCTGCAGTCTCCACAAGCCCCTCTGGGCCCTGGTTAGCTGGCTCTGTTGGTCTTCTTGTGGAGCTCCTGTCACCTCCAGGTCCTTTTCTCCTTCCCCCACTTTTCCACAAGACTCTCTATGCATCTGTTTCGAACCTCTGCTGAGTGGAGTCTCTCAGAAGACAGCTCTGCTAGGCTCCTATCTGCCAAGCATAGTGAAGTATTCTTAATAGGGTCGGGGTTGGCTCTCTCCCATGGGGTTGGTCTTGGCTTGGGCCAGGCATTGGTTAGACATTCCCTCAATCTCTGCTCTATCTTTATCCCTGCAGTTGAAAGCAGGGTAAATTTGGGGTTGAAGTTTTTGTGGGTAGGTTGGTGCTCCCTTCTCTCTATTAAGAGTCTTGTCTTGTTAGAGGGTGGCATTTTCAGTCTCCATGACTTCTGCTACTAGGAGTCTCTACTAGAGTCCCCCGCATCCTCCCACAAGCCTACCCCGACTTAGGTCTCCAGCTCGTCACTGAGATGCCCCTGCCCACAGTTTCTCCTCTTTTTGTATCTACTCTGTTAACTTGTCTCTTTTTATTGGGGAATTGAGTCCATTGATGTTGAGATATTGAGAGATATTAATAACTAGTGATTGTTGATTCCTGTCATTTTGATACTGGTGGTGGTAGTATGCATGTGAGTGCTTCCCTTTTGTTTTTTGGTGGTGTGAAGTTATTTCCTGTTTTTTTGATGTAGTTGCCTTTGCTCTAGTTTTCCTTCTGGTTTCCCCTGTAGGGCTGGGTTAGTGAAACGATAGTGTTTAAATTTGGTTTTGTTGCGGAATACCTTGTTTTCTCCATCTGTGGTGATTGAAATTTTTGCTAGGTGTAGTATAGTCTGGGCTGGCCTCTGTGGTCTCTTCGAGTCTGCAAGACCTCTGCCCAGGCCCTTCTGGCTTTTAAAGTCTCTGTTGAGAAGTCTAGTATAATTCTGATAAGTCTCCCTTTATACATTAGTCAGCCCTTAACCCTTGTAGATATATACTTTTAGGGGGGCAGAGGAGGGACTATGTTTGTAGCCCAGGCTGGCCTTGAACTCAGAGATCTGCCTGCCTCTGCCTCCCCAAGTGCTGGGATTACAGGTGTGTGCCCCACCATGCCTGGCTTTTTTCTTTTCTTCTCTTTTTTGGGTTTGGGGTTTTTAATATTTTTTCCTTGCTCTATACATTTAATGTTTTAGTTGTTACGTAATGGAAAGATCAGCAACCGTCAGAGACAAGCAGCCATAAAGAACTACCAAGCCCCATCTTACCTGCAATCCCAGAGACTGGCAACCATCAGAGCTCCCTGCTGCCATCTGGGACCACCAGCTCTGCCTACAATGCCAGAGACCTACAACCATCAGGAACCACCAGGCCTGCTGACACCATAGACAACTAAATGGCTGGAGGTCAGTCAGTGTAAGAGCACAGTAAACAAAACCCAGGGCCATACCTGACACCACTGGAACCCAGCCATCCTACCACAGCAAGCCCTGGAAATACTATCATAACTGAAGCTTGAGAAAACCATCTTAAATCTGAGGTTATGAAAATGATAGAGCCCACGGGGCTGGAGAGATGGCTCAGTGGTTAAGAGCACTGCCTGCTCTTCCAAAGGTTCCAGGTTCCAGGTTCAATTCCCAGCACCCACATGGCAGCTCACAACTGTCTGTAACTCCAAGACCTGGCACTCCCACACCAACGGACATAAATAAAAATTAAATAAAAATAAATAAATAAATTTAAAAAAGGAAATGATAGAGCCCTTAAAAGAGGAAAATAAACCCTTCAAGGAAATGCAAGAAAATATAATCTAAATAGGTGAAGGAATTGAATAAAATCCCTTAAAGAAATACAGGAAAATACAATCAGATGGGAGGAGAAAAAAAATGAATGACTGTCCAGAATACTTTTTAAGGTGATTTTTCTTTTAAAGCTAAGTTGTGTTCATTTTGTTAATTTTTTTTTTACTAAGAAAAACATTAGGAACCTCAGAAGTAGTTTCTCTATAAAGTACATTCCATGGATATCTGGGATAGATGAATCATGATGTAAAATTTTACTTATGCTGGGATTGAATGCAGGCCCCTGGGCAGCATGACAGGCAGGTGACCTTGAGTGAACTGTTCTTTCAGCCCGATGCTTATTAATTTGTGACAGCTTCCTGTTATTTGTTTGTGATTGCCATGATAAGTCACGTGTGCTTTCTAAAATGTAGTGCCTAAAAATAAATAGTAGTGGCTAAAATTTTGAGGCTTTTTGGTTTTTTACAGCTCTGACTCTTTTATGGAGTATATTTTCAGAAGTGATAATGAGAAAAACTTGCTGTGATTCTGTTGTTGCTCCTGTTGTTTATTCAAATAGAGTTGCTTTTCTTTCCCTCCCTGCTTAGACCATGTTTTACTCTGTTCCCTGGGCAGCCCCAGAACTCAAGACCCTTAAGTCTCTCCTGCCTCAGCTTCTTAGCTGGTGAAGTTTGCAGGTTTATCCCTACTGCACCTGGCAGAACTATCATAATCAAGCTACACATACAGTAAACTGCTTTTCTCAAAAGTTTTTATGGGCTGGAGAGATGGCTCAGTGGTTAAGAGTGCCGCCTGCTCTTCCAAAGGTCCTGAGTTCAATTCCCAGCAACCACATGGTGGCTCATAACCATCTGTAATGTGATATGGTCCCTTCTTCTGGCTTGCAGGAGTACATGCAAGCAGAACAGTGTATATATAGTTATAATAAATAAAATTTTTTTAAAAAAGTTTTTATATGGGAGTAGTTGAGGCATTACTACATTAAAACATTTTGCTACACAGAAAATGACATTTTGGCTTACCAAAAACTTACTTCCTTAGAATCTTCCTTAGCATCTCCCCCACTCTTCATAAGTAGGTCTCCTTGTTTTTGACCCCTCGGGACTTTGGTAGCCTTATAGGACAATTTGCATACTTCTCACCCACTTTCTTGACTGTTACTTGTCTCTTCGATAGTTTGAAACTGTGTCTGCAAAAGGCAGCAACTGTTTTCAATCACTCTTGATCGTTTTGCACCTGGTATATGTATAAACATAAATGTATGTATATTTGCATACATGTATATATGTGGAATGATAAGATATACTATATCTTATTATGGTTTACTATATTATATGTTCCATAACAAATTCTTTTCTAAAGATGTTATAACATCCTATGTTGATCTTTAAACTTAATATTACAATTTAACTGATTTTTTATTGTTAATAATGCATAGATTTAGGCAGGGGGAAATGGCTTAGTGGATAAAAGTCCTGCCAGACAAACATGAGGCCCTTAGTTCAAATCCCTTGTGTGAATACAAAGGTAGGGGCAGGCCAGGCACAGTGGTACACACCTGTAATCTCAGCACTCGGGAGGCAGAGGCAGGCAGATCACTGAGTTTAAGGCCAGCCTGGTCTACAAAGCAAGCCCAGGACAGCCAAAGCTACACAGAGAAACCTTGTCTCAAAAAAACAAAGAACAAAACAACAAAAAAGGTACAGGGCATGCCTGTAACTCCATTGCTCGGTGAGTAGATGCAGGAAGATCCCTGAGGCCTCCAGAGTCAGCTGGTGTAGCCAGTCAGTGAGCTTACAGTTTTAGCAAGAAAACCTGTCTTAAAAAATAAAAGTTGAAAGTGATAGAGGAGGACCCCTGACATCGTCAGCCCTTTGGCCTCAGTGCCTCATGTGCTCACTGTACATACGATAGGAGAAAGCCCGTAGAGAGCATAGGTCAGCTGGGCCTGGTAGTGCATGCCTGCTGTCCAGACTTTGTAAGCTTAGGCCATGAAGCCTAATCTACCTGATGAAATCCTGTCTCAGAAACAAAAACAACAAAAGAATGTATCAACATACTTACCCCAAGACCTTTTTACTGGATCATTGTGTCAGATGTAAATGAAAAAATTATCATAGAATTATACCTTTGTAATGAATTTTATGAACCTAACTTAATAATAATATTTTCTACAGAATCAAAACTATCAAAATTTAATAAGTGGTAATAAACTATTTTGAAAGAGTAGTTCATAAGATTCTTTTGAGAATGTAATTAGCTGACGTGTTTGGTATTTTTTTACTAAAATATTAAATCAAGATTTTTTTTAATGCTTTTTCCCCCAGTTTTTATTTCAGAGGCTTGTGTGTATGTGCTATGGTACATAAACGGAGGTCAGGGGAGAGCTGAAGACAGTTGGTTCTCTGTCTACCGTGTAGGCTCTGAGGCTTAGTTTCATGGCATCAGCCTAGCAGCAAGCACCCCTCCCTATGGTCAGTTCCTCAGCTCTGGACAGACAGACATTTATTTATTTATGTCCTACCCATCTACATGGCTTTGGTTTTTTGAGATAGGGTTTCACTTTTTTCTGAGGTCAGACTCAAAATTCCTGGCCTCAAAGGACTTTGCCTCACAGTCTCCAAGTCATGGGAATTGCTTCATGTGCAAACCCTATGGTGCCTTCCTTCTACTTTTTTTGAGTAGTATTTAATATTTTATCACAGAACACTGAACGTGTGTGTGTGTGTGTGTGTGTGTGTGTGTGTGTGTGTGTGTGTGTTATTTGATCCTTTTACTCTTCTAAAATTATGATGTAAAAAAGTTTGTATTGATGAAGAGTATTCAGGGGCGGAATCATTTTTTATAAATAAGTGTATGTTCTGGATCTTTAAAACATGCTTAAAATTAAAAGAACTCTTTGTCTTTCAGAATAACATTGACTTCTGTGGTGAGAAAAGACCAAGGTGCTCCAGCTCTGAAAGACCTGGGATTCGTTACATGTTCTGAAAACTTTGGGTTCTGGTATGTAATTAATTCATCCTTAAGCAAGTGAGATCGGCCATGTTACCTATGTGTGCATGTGCATACGTGTGTAAATTGTTGGAAACAGTTTTGTTTGTAGAAGCATCAGGGTATGTAGAGAAGTAGAATTGATTGCTAGGTTGAATATAGCTGCTTTGATTGAGGTTTTTTTTGGGGGGGGGGAGTGATGGGGATTACATGATTGTAATCAGACTTTAGATATAGGTGTTGATTTAAGAGTGCTTTACCTGGTGTATACAGGGCTCTAGGTTCAAAAGCCAGAACCAGTTTTGTTGTTGCTACTTAAAGCATACCCTGTAGCATCTTTGTGGATGTCAATATGATCTTTTGCCCTTTTGGACTTTGTTAGTTCTAGGACCACATCACTGATGCTTTTCATTCACAAATAATTCAAACTAGAATGACAGCATATTTCAGGATATGGATTAGATCTGGGTTACTTAATGGCATTCCTTCAAAGAGGTATGCCTAGCTTACTGTGGATAAAATAAATAACCTAAATGTAGGAAGTTAATCTAAATACTTTAAAGGACCTGAATAATTTGTTTTTTGTTTTTTGAGACAGGGTTTGTCTTTATAGTTCTAACTGTCCTGAAACTCCCTCTCTAGACCAAGTTAGCCTTAAACTCAGAGATGCTCTTGCCTCTGCCCCCTGAGTGCTGAGAGTAAAGGCAAGGACCATCATACCTGGCTGGTTAGTTTTAAAGGCTTAAATAGTGGCTCCTGGTGAAAAGATCAGTGAAGGTTTCACATACAGTCAGCTCTAGAGACATCGGAGGGACAGTCCTGTAACCAGACACAACAGAGGGATTGTTGTAGCTGGGTTGTAGAGCAGATTAATGTACACACAAGGCCCTCCATTTTATTTTCAGTACCATGAAACAATCAAAGAAGCAGCAGAAAACATGGATGTTAGTGAAGGCTTTTCTTTAAAGATTTATTTATTATATGAGGGCTCTGTTTTCATGCACACAAGAGGGAATTGATGAGATTCCATTACAGATGGTTGTAAGCCACCATGTGGTTGCTGGGAATTAAACTCAGGACCTTTGGAAGAACAGCCAGTGCTCTTAACCACTGAGCCATCCCTCTAGCCCCCGATGAAGGCTTTTAAGGATAATGATATTAAAAGTCATTCAAGTTAAATGGAAGGTTGTGAGCAAGAATGTTTGAGAAAAGCTATTTCAGATAGTAAACCAGTTAGGAACCGTGTCTGGCAAAAGATTAGGTCAGAAAGTTAAGACTTGTGTTGTCAAAAAGAGTTGCTACAGAGTTTTAAGTGGCTTTGACCCTATAGTATGAACGTAAGTTAAAGACAATTTTTATTTTTTGTTGTTGCTGGCTTTTGTTTGAGATAGGGTCCCACTGTGTAATAGCCTTGGCTGCCTGGAACTCATTACTGTAGACCAAGCTAGCCTCAAATGCACAGAAAGCCACCTGCCTCTGCCTCCCAAATGCTGAGATGAAAAGCATTGGCCATCACACCCAGCTTAAGATATTTTTATTTGGTTTGTTTTCCCGGTTTTATAAGTTTTTAATCTTTCATTTACCCCCCCCCCCCCCCGCCGGGTGTTTTGGTTTTATTTTGTTTTAAGACAAGGTCTCATTATCTAGCCAGGACTGGCATGTACCTTAGTCTCCCTGAGACCCTAGTGCTGGACTTAAAGGTCTGTGCCAGTGTGTCTGGCTTTTTTATTCTTTTCATTTTAATGTTTTCCCCCCCTTCTTCACCCAGTGATAACCGCTTCACTTGTGTCCTTTTGTTTTTTCTCTTCTGTCGGCTTACAAGGACATGGGGACCCTACCAGGGACTATACACCCCCCCCCCCCATCAAGCAGTAACTGTTAGGAGGGGAGGCCCCATGAGACCATCCTGTCAACAGGATCTTGAGTAGAGGAAATCACAGCTACCATGAGTTCTAGGGTGCGACAGCCAGATCACTGTTCGATATCTCTTGACTTCCGTTGGCTCTTAGATTCTTTCTGCCTCTTCTGTCATGTACCCTGAGCCTTGAAGGGGTTATATAAATTAGCCATTTAGAGCTAAGCACTTAACAGTCACTTAGCCTCAGCATTTGGCTAGCAAGCCTTCCCAAAGACCTTAGAAGAAGAAAAGGAGATCACCATGTGGCCAGCTCTCTGCCAAAATGCTTATGTGACCTGCTGCCTTACCCAAGCAGCCCCCCACATGCTTATGTGACCCTGCTGCCTTACCCAAGCAGCCCTCCACATGCTTATGTGACCTGCCGCCTTACTCAAGCAGCCCTCCACATGCTAGCACTTTCAGAACCTCACCCTATGCTTTTAAAATAGCCAATGACATGTTGCTGTGAGTAGGAAACAAAGAAACAAAAATCATATTAAAACTGTAACCAGTTCAATCTAGTCAGTGCTGCCACAAATAAAAGTGTTTTCTTGAAGCCTTGGTGTCCCGTCTCTTTGTTCTGAATCCCACATCTCTTGATTCTGTCTGGGATTTGGTGATGCGGATTTTTTTCACCTTCCTTTTCACTGGGGTGGGTGAGTCATGGCACCCATCCCTCCTTGTCAGCGCAGAGACCCCTGGAGCACAGCAGAACCTCAGGAACCAAAAAAGGAGCCTGATCACCTGGAACCCCAAGACTTGGCCAAGTAGTGTGGTATAGGTTGGAGTTGTACAGTGGCTCAGGGTAGAATGGTGCGCTGGAAATGTATAAATGCTTGAACGACATAGACAAGGGACGTGACACAGGCAAAGCAGTAGTTGAGTCGGTGGTGACCCTCACTCCAGAGGGCCTAACTGGGCTCCCAGTACTGGGATTTCCAGCTGTGAACTGCTAAGACTAAGAAACCTGAAATATATCCTCCTGGGGGAGGAGGGCTAGTAGTGAATGGAACAAAAGTCCATCTTCATCCTCTTTTTCCTCTCTGCTCATCATGTATATGAGTGTTGTGTTTCACTGAAGTATTGAGAGTTATCACAGGGACTCTGGATACCCAGATCCATTCCCTTACATTGACTGTTGGCTATATATATATATATTTCTTTCCTGCCTACAATCGTTGCATGCCCAATTAGAGGAAAATTACAAAATTATGCTAGCAAAAACAATAACTCAAAATGTAGACCAGAACCTAAGAATCCTGTTCTGAAGAATTGTACCCTTTTTAAAAAATATATATTTATTTATTATGTATACAGTGCTCTGCCTGCATGTACACCTGTATGCCAAAAGGGGGGCATCAGATCACACTGTAGATGGTTGTGAGCTACCATGTGGGTGCTGGGAATTGAACTCAGGTCCTTTCCAAGAGCTGTCAGTGCTCTTAACCTCTGAACCATTTCTTCAGTTCCCGAATTGTACCCTTTTTGCCAGTGTCATCAGCACCTGTGCCATCTACTCCTGCTGCTGCCAAAGCTTCATCTGAGGCCATATGTTCCCCTGTTTCACTAGAAACCACCCCAGAGCTGCCTATTTTAACTTTATATATTCAGGTTCAAAAGCAGTCAGAGTCCATTCAGTACTACTACAAAGACCTCCAGGGTACTTAGCTACTGTTACGGGAAAAATCTCAACCAGGAGCTCCCAGACATAGCATGGACGTTGATTTTGTATGTGCATGAATGCACCGATGCCACAGCAGTCTTCTTGACTTAGATGCTGGGGTCTTGACAGCTAGACTCTTGGTTTTCAGGGCTAGCCACCATGCCTTGAAGCAGTCACAGCAATTGCGCTGCTAGTGGCAGAGGCTGACAAACTAGACCACGTGTCAGGATTTAACCATGTGGCCTCATGTAGGAATGATTTAAGTGGAGGTAAGGGTCAATATTGCCCCACCAATGCCAGAATGGTCAGGTATCAGGGAAGGCTTTTACTTTGAGGTGTCAAAAAACTGGTGCATGCCATTTATCCCAGCACTTGGGAGGCAGAGTCGGGTGATCTCTGAATTCAAGGCCAGCCTTGTCTACAGTTGAGGCCAGGACAGCCAGGACTACAAGAAACCCTGTCTTGAAAAACCAAAACAATAAAACCAAAAACTTCAACCCGTCAACTTTGATACCCACTGGGCTAGATGAACCAGATAGTGACTGCATTGAGGTCATGAATGAGGTGTTTTTCATTGGCCAGTCTTAACAGACAGACCAGCCTGTAAAGGCCTCAGTGTAGATTTTCTCATTGATGGCAGTAGCTTTGTCAAGAAAAGCGAACCCTTTACTGATTATTCTATAGTAACACTTGACTTCCACCACTGCCACCAAACCTGACCAAGGGGACTTGAGCACAAATGGCAAAATTTAGTCTTCCCACTGGCTGCTGAGCATTAACTTCTCCTGGAGCATCGACACGCATACAGGCTCTATGCCTTCATCTCATTCCATGTACACAGGATCCTATATAAAGAAAAGGGCCTGACTAGTTCTGGAAGAAAAAGACAATATGGTAGGGAGATCATGGAGCATTTAGAGGCCCTACCGGTCCCAAAACGATTGGGCATTGTACACTGTTGGGAAAGCCAGAAGAGGGTACTGCAGTTTCCCAGGAAATCATAAAGCAGTCCAGGAGGCAAAGCTGGTAGCTTCTTTTTTTTTTTTTTTTTTTTGGTTTTTTTTTTTTTTGGTTTTTTGGAGACAGGGTTTCTCTGTGTACCCTTGGCTGTCCTGGACTAGCTTTGTAGACCAGGCTGGCCTCGAACTCACAGAGATCCGCCTGCCTCTGCCTCCCAAGTGCTGGGATTAAAGGCGTGCGCCACCACGTCCAGCTGCTGGTAGCTTCTTAAGGAATAAGTCCAATAGCTCTTAACTGCTGTACTATTTCACATCGGATTGTCAGCCAGATGGGACCCCAACCACTTGAGACTGAAAGTGGAAGCTATCTCCTGTGAGTTCATGAGAAGAGCAAGGCCTAAAGCCACCACCCTGCTGTGAAACAATTCCATCAGAGCCCAGGTCACCTCTATGCTGGGTCAGCATAACATTCCTGCACTCTTCAGTATAGCCTGGTCAGTGTGTGAGCAATGTGAAACTTGTACCCAGAATAGCCTGTGACAGACCTACAACCTCCCTAGGATCTCACAGAACTGTCTGAGGCTTCAGATACCTTAGTCTTTATGTGCACTTTCTTGGGCTGGGTGGAAAGTTTTCCTAATCATGGGAAAGGCTTATGAAGTGGCCTGACTCCTATGAAAGATCATCCCTCGATTTGGAATCTCTGTCACTACAGGATCAGGTGTGTTTGTGGCCAAGATTGTATAGCTGGTGGCTAACGGGTTAAAGATCAGCTGGATGTTAAGTAGGTCATAAGGCCCTCAGAGCTCTGGGCTGGTGGAGCAGTTGAATCCGGCATTGAAGCTACAGCTAAGCAAACTGTCAAGAGACACACTTAAGCTGGAATCATTGTTACTTTCTTAAAAAGTAGATTGCCCTTAAAAACAATTCTCCTCTTATGAGATTCTTTATGGATGCCCTCCTCCCATTATCATCATATGGGGAGACTTAAAAGATGTAATATTACTTTAGTATAACAGATGAAGGGGCTAGAGAGAGGTTAAGGGCACTTCTCCAGAGGTCCTGAGTTCAATTCTTGTGTCCTGGGTTCCATCCACACCCAGTCATTCTTTGTGCTGCCCCTTCCTTTAGAGGTGAACAGTAAGGAATGCAGGTATTGAGGACTGGAGAACACAAAGCATCAAGCGTTACAGATCAGGAATTGGCAAGATAATAGCCCCAGAATATATCATTCAGTATTACGGTCCAAGCACAAGGAAGGATGGAGCAGCTCTTGGGACCACTGTTCCCACCATTTATTTGTTAAATCATGTCATCAGATTATAAGAAGTGTTTGAGGTTATAACCAATGAAACTGTGAGGGTTCTTGATACTCTAGCCAGACAACAAACCAAAGTGCAGTGCCGCTTACCAAAATTCATTGGCTTCACACTGTTTACTTACCTCTGAAGAAGTTGTCATGGAAAACTGAACCTAAGCAACTATTGCTTAGAAATAGATGGTGAGGAGCTGTCATTGAAGAAATGACAAGTGGGAGGAGGAAAGCTGCTCGTCGAATCTCACACAGACTTGGAATGGCCGCGGCCCAAATACCTTATTTAGAGGATGGGTTTCAACTTTTGGACAATTCAAGTCCTTTTGTAGGTGTCATGCTCAGGGGCTTGTGGGAGCATGACTTGATATCCTTCACTGGGGATTGGAATAGAGGTGCTGAGGTTCACTAGCCAGCCATTCTAGCCTAATTGGTGAGCTCCAGGCCAATGCAAAACCTTGTCTCAAAGGAAGAGGCTGATGTTCCTAAGGATAACACTGTAGGTTTCAAACTCTGACCTCCACATGCACCCACACATGAGCTCACATACCGACCTATTCTTTAAAAAATCACTTGAAGAATTAAGTAATACTTAATAATATTCAGGGGTAGAACATTTGAGAATATTCACATTAGGAATTCTTATTAGACTGTTTCTTATTTTTTTTAAAGATACTATATCAAAGGGACTTTTTGAATAATAGATGTTTTTCAGATCTTTATTGTTGCTATTAGTAAGTTGTGAGAAAATTTTGATGAAGACAGGAGGTTGGTTTTTGTTTGTTTGTTTGTTTGTTTGTTTGTTTTGCCATCAATTGGATATAGGCCATGTGTCTCAGAATCTCACTCTCTGTACTGGGTAATTTTTAAGGTCAACCTAGGGAGTCACCCTAAAAGAAAAAAATTTCAACTGAAAAGTTGCCTTATACACAGAGAAAGCAAATCAAAAAGAATTGCTGGGTTGGAGAGATGGCTCAGCCATTGAAGTACTGACTGCTCTACCAAAGGACTCAGGTCCCATAACCAGCACCCACATGGCAGCTCACAACTGTCTGTCACTCCAAGATCGGACACCCTTACACATACATACATGCAGGCAAAACACCAATGCATATAAAATAAAAATAAAAACAGTAGGAATTGCCTCTATCAGGATAGCCTGTGGGCATGTCTGTGGGGAATTTTCCTGATTGCTCATTACTGTAGATGCACCCAGTCCACTGTAGGCATTACCATTCTCTGGTCAGTATTTTTCATAAAGCTAGCTAAGTATAAACCAGTGAGCCAGCATTCCTCCATGGTTTCTGCTTCATTCCTGTTTGAATTCCTGCCCTGACTTTGTTTAGTGGTGGACTGTGTCTAGAAGTAGAAGCTGAATTTGATTCCATTATTTCCTCTCAAGTTGCTTTTGCACGGTGTTTATTGCAGTATCAAAGCAAACTAGAACACCACGTCAGTGCTTTTTTTCTTTTCTTAATCTCAATGCCTTAATGCTTCTATGCATGACACTAGGCCTAATAGTAAGAACTGCACTGGATTTTATGAAGATATTTGCTTGATCCCAGATTGCTGTGAAATTGGTCAGGATTTGGCCTTGAGAATTAGGAAAATTGAGAGTGCTGGGAATGGAGCAGTAAGTTAAAATACTAGGTTTGTAGTATGCACTCATAGATCTTAAGAGACAAGGCTAGCCGGGCATGGCAGTGCATGCCTGTAATCCCAGCACTTGGGAGGCAGAGGCAGGTGGATTGCTGTGAGTTCAAGGCCAGCCTGGTCTACAGAGTGAGTCCAGGACAGCCAAGGCTACACAGAGAAACCCTGTCTGGAAAAAAGTGGGGGTGGGTCAGAGGGGGAGAGAGGGGAGATCCAATCTTAGCTGAAAAACTACCAGAACTGGGGCCAGTGAGATGGCTCAGCAGGTAAAGCCCTAATCTGGCCCATGTGGTGGGAAGACGGAACAGGCTCCTGTTGGTTGTCTTCTCACCTGACATGCACACAACAGTAAATGTGTTCATATTTAATTCACAGAATTTTCACAGTAGTTCCAAAAGACAATGTTATTGAATTAGCATCCTAATTCAGGAACCCTGAATTTGATAAATATGGTGTATGTTCTAATCAGAAGCATGTACTCACTGGCTGTGTCCGGGGATACATCGCAGGATGAAAGTTTACTTTAAGAATGTTTCATGGGGCTGGGTTCTAACCTAGCTCCTCATTTTTTCAGTTGGAATTTATAAACATGTTTCTTAGTCCGTCTGTCTCTAAAAATTTAAGAACCCTTGAGAATCAGAAATACCAGACTTTGACAGAATAATTTTAGTAATTGTAAAAGTTGCTGGTGTTCTTATTACATAGAAAATAATTCTCAAAAGTTTTAGTGTTCCACCTACCTGAGTTGTATTAAGGGGAAAGGGACTGGCAGTGCTAGGGGCATAGGAAAGTGCTTTATAACCAAGCCGAGGTTCCAGTTGTTCTCGTTTGGCTAGTACAGGAGATGTCCCAAGTGAAAGAGAAAAACAAAATTATAGTGGAGGCAGAAGTGGGCTGCTCTCTGTGAGGCCAGCCTGGTCTACATAGTGAGTTCCAGGCAGGCTCTGTAGCGATGCTGTCTCAACAACAAAATATTCATTACACTGAAGTTGTGTGTTCAGTATAGCCAGTCTCCTTCCTGGTTGGCTTTTCTTCTTTCTTTCTTTCTTTTCTTTTCTTTTCTTTTCCTTTTCTTTCTAATACCAGGGATTCTGATGTATTGTTATGCTGTGAAATGTTTAATGATGGTTTTGTTTGGGTTTTCTGTCGTCGGTGTTGTTGTTTGTTTTTCAAGACAGGGCTTCTCTGTACCCACAGCTGTCGTGGTACTCACTGAGATCCCCTTGCCTCTGCCTCCCAAGTGCTGGGATTAACGGTCTGTGCTACCACCACCCAGTTATACCATTTTAACTGTTAGAAATCAGTTGCACCTAGAAAGGCCTTTAGGCTAACAGCCCACTTATGGACTTATATTTTGTTACGTCAAATTCTTTAGTAATGAAAAAATATCCTCTAGTTTCTCTCAAGCCAAATGAGAATTCTTTTTTCAATAAATTCATGTTTCTTAATTTCTGTATCAAATTGTAAGGTGCTTCCAGTGCCTACATACTTTTAATGGCTCTGGTGTGTATTGGTCAGAGCGGGCAGGAAAAGTTATTTTTATGTATGAAAAGCCATCTCCTATTTCTTACTTCTTGTGTCATGATACTGAAACCAAATCTGTTGGGTTTTCCCAGATTTGAAGTTCTGCATTTTATTGCATAGTCAGAAAGAACTAGCCTGTTCCCAGTAAATTCTTCAGCCTCAATTTTTGCGTCTCTGTGCTGCTGTGTACTTCCTGTTTTGTCAAATTTCCATTTAGGGAAAAGAATGGGTTTTAGGGGAACTACTCCTGAAAGAAATTCACTTGGAAGCCATCCAAGTATCTGGAGGATGAAGAATAGGGAGCACCTTATTTATCCAACATAACCATTTTTCTTTTCCAGAAAGCTTCATTTAACTTTGTCATGAGACTACCAGTAAGGAAGAGAAAGTTTTTGTTGCCAGTTTCCAGTGTGCAGCCTGCCAGACCTTTAGGCCTTCCATGTCAGCCATGTTTGAGTTTGTGAATGAATTATTATGTTTCTTATGAAGGAGGGATCTGTGCTGCTTAGTAGACTTCCACAAACTTGTGAGAACTGATTCAGCCACGTTTATTAAGTACAAGTTCATAGGTTAATTTGAACAGAAATGGGCTCCATTTTCAATCGGGGATATCTTTTGAATGTGAGTCACAGGTCATTGTGAAGTTCATTTGCAACTGAAACGGTGAGTTACAAAACAATTGTCACATTTTAACACTAATATCACCTAGCCAACTCCTTTTTAATTGACAAGTCAGCAGAACTATTTTTGCTGCAAACTAAACCCTGTTTGCGTTGTTTACTAAAGACTTGCCATTCTACAGTGGTGGGCCCAAGCTCCTCTGTAAAGTTTTCTTTGACCAAATTAACCTGGTCTGCTTTAAGTCAAAACCTTTTCTCCTTAACTATCAATAAAATAAGAAAAGTACTTTTTAACCTCTGGCCATTATTGGACAATAATATAATTTCCTCCTTATTGTCCCCTGGCCTCTTATGCTTTCTGTTTGAACAGTTCCCATAACAGTCTTGTGGTATGCTCTTTGGAACACCTAGATGGAATCATAAAGTATTTTAACTATTTGCTATTAATTTTTTACTAGATACTTCTCCCTTCCTTTTTCTAGTTACTAATGTACTTATAAAATCTCAATCTATCTCCACTCTCTCATAAAATTAAAGTTGTTTCATAAATATCCACCATCCCCTACTGTTTAAGCATACATTTTACTTAATTATAAAAAGCATTATTTGGGGACTAGAGTGATGGCTCAGGGGTTAAGAGCAGTGGCTGCTCTTCCAGACGACCCAGGTTCCATTCCCAGCACCCACATGGCAGATAACAACTGTCTGTAACTCCTGTTCCAGGGGATCTGACATCCTTACACAGACATACATGCAGTCAAATGACCAATGTATAATAAAATAAAAAATTTTTAAAGCATTATTTTGTTGTCCCCATTCTAAAATGATTCTTAGCTCCCCTGTCATCCTACTACTAGAGGCTGAAGCAGGAGGATCCCTACTTCCTGGAACGCCTGGTTACAGACCCTGTCTCAAAATAGCAACAGCAACAAAAAGTCAGATCAATATTCTACTGTAGGCTGGGCGTGGTGGCGCACTTGAGATTCAGAGGCAAGTAATCACTGTGAGCTTGAGGCCAGTCTGATCTACAAAGTGAGTTCAGGACAGCCATGATAACATAGAGAAATCCTGTCTCAAAAAACCAAAACAATACAAAAACCCAACTCTGTAGTAATCAGTGTCTTAATGAGGACTCTGTAAGTTGATATTCTGGCAACTCTCAAAAGGCCTGTCCAGTGAATTCTTCTGAGAATTTCTCTCTCCACAGTAGTGCTTAGCTTAAGCCTGAACTAAAGTAACATTATTAAATTCAAACTCATTAGAACAAGACAAATCAGTGATTCCTAAATATTAGTGCATTTAAAAATACCAGGTAAAGCCGGGCGTGGTGGCGCACACCTTTAATCCCAGCACTTGGGAGGCAGAGGTGGGCGGATCGCTGTGAGCTCGAGGCCAGCCTGGTCTACAAAGTGAGTCCAGGACAGCCAAGGCTAGCACAGAGAGACCCTGTCTCAAAAAACAATAAATAAATAAATTAATTAATTAAATTAAATAAAAATACCAGGTATTGAAAGCTCCATGGAAATCATTACAAAACCCAGGAGCAACAAACTGCCCTGTCACACTTGCTCCCTCCTTTTCTAACTGGACCTTATGGTCTTTTGGGTGAGGAAATTGCCAATTTTGTCACTGATTCCTGCTCTGCCACCCCCAAAATCCCAGGTTAGCTTGTTAGGTTGCATGCATACTGCTGTATGTGATGTGGCCCCTTAACTACTTACTTAATAAAACCTTAATACACTTTTTTTAAAAAATCAGGCATTTATTCAAAATATAGTACCAAGGCCCATTTCAAAGCTGGTGCGTTCAGTTGTCTGTAGAGAATGTTTTGCCGCCGTTTATGTTTGGTACCTAAGAAAGCCAGAAGAGGGCATTGGATCCCTTTGAGCTAGATACAGATGTAGCTGTGAGCCATCTGAGGTGGGTGTTGGGAACTGAACTCTAGTCCTTTGCAAAAAGTAGCAAGCATTCTTAACTACTAAGCCATGTCCTTTGATTGCCAATATCTACCCTTTAAGAAAAATGTTCTAGGGCTGGAGAGATGGCTCAGAGGTTGAAAGCAAAGGTCCTGAGGTCAACCATCTATAATGAGGTCTGGTGCCCTCTTCTGGTGTACAGGTGTACATTTAAGCAAAACACTGTATACATAATAAATCTAAAGAAATGTATTCTTCATGAGCCCAAAAGATAAACATACTAATATACTCTTAAATGGGTGAGATGATCAAAAAAATAACATTACTTTTGCAAGTTTTAAAAAAGAAGATTTATTTATTTGTGTATATAATTGTTACAGTAACAGACACAGGGAGACTGAAAAGTACTTTAAAGCTGCCAGCACTACTCCAGGCAGAATCTAAACTGTTAACAAATCTACTCCTAAACTAACAAACTACTCTAAACCTCATAACATACAGACCCCAAGCACTTGCCACTATGATCCTCAGAGACTTCTCTCTCCTTCCCCATCAACTGTCAACCATCTCCTTTCTCCCTCTCAACTGTCAAACTTGGCTCCGCCCCTCCCCAAGAAGTCCTGCCTTCCACTTCCTGTCCTGCCCAGCTGATTGACTAAACAGTGCTTCATTGACAGTTGTTATATCCACTCAAGACATTTCTCCTCATTTAACCACTTTATTTGCAAATATGACAGAAGAGGGCATCAGATCACATTACAGATAGTTGTGAGCCACCATGTGGTTGTTGGGAATTGAACTCAGGTCCTCTGGATGAGTAGCCAGTACTCTTAACCACTGAGCCATCTCTCCAAGCTCCTTTTGCATGATTTTAATATTTAAATATATGAAGCATAATAAATATACAATTGTCTATTGTATAACATACAGATCAAGTTAAATAAACAGTAGATAAATAGAATCAAAGATGGTAAGATATTTTAGGTTATGAGACTGCCTATCTTTCCCCCTTGTAACTTTTTAAAAATAGCCTAATTATAGGGAGCAAGATAGCAACTAGTAGTTTCATCAGTATAAGGATTTTTAGAATATTTTATAAAATAAGACTTGGTTTATATTTTGTCTTTAATCTTTCATGCTTTGACAGTTGTTAGTCAACCAAAGTCAGATGTAGTTTTTTGTTTTTTCAGACAGAATTTGTGTAGCCCTGGCTGTCTTGGAAGTGGCTCTGTAGGCCACGTTGGTTGCCTCTGCTTCCCAAATGCTGGGACTTAAGGTGTACATCACTACCGCCCAGTTTAGAGGCAGATGTTTTTAAATGAGGCCATGTGTGATGGTACACAGCACACTTTTAATCCCAACACTTTGCTCAAGAGGCAAAGGCAAGTGGTTATCTGGGAAGTTCAAAGTCAACAGGGAAAAAAAAGACCCTCTCAAAAAAGAAAAAAGAAACACCTAGTCTATCTTTGCTTAAACTGTAAACCAAGGTTTTCTAAGAACAGATTATCCACTGTGCCTAAAATTACAATAAAATGTACCTCAGGTCCTCAAGAACCTAGTTAATTTGAAAGAACAATGACTCACTTAGTTCCTGAATATTAAAGTCTTGAAGTCTAGCTTATTGTTGTATGGTGAAATACTGCAAAAGCTGTAAGGCACACTTCCCAGATTTATCCTTTGACTAAATGTAATTAAGATAGTGCTGCATATCTTTAAGCCTCAGTTCAAGGCGATCTAGTCTACAGAGTGAATTCCAGGACAACCAGAGAAATCCTGTCCCAATAATCAAAAGATCTAGGATATTTTCATTGCTATGTAAAGGTGAGTTTGCTTAATTTTGTCATTCCATCCCAAGAATCACTGATCTGTGACTCTACTTTTGCTTTTTATGAAATATCACATTAGAATGAAACATTATGAATCATTCAACTTGAGAACCTGCACACACATACCAGTGCATGCATGTGGAGGTCAGAGGACCACTTTCAGCAATCTGTTTCCTCCGAGGCTTGGCACCTTTACCATCTTCCTGGTATATGTTCTTTGTTAAACTGTGTAAGAAACTGCCAAATTATTCCCGATACATTTCATCATTGCCAAATGTTATGCATGCTCAGTGGTACTGAATACTTCTTAAAAATAAGTGGTATCACACTAATTGAGTACCTTAACAAGAAACTTAGGATTTTCTAGATTTGCCTGAAACTCACTCTCTGTCCCAGGCTGACGACCTCACCTTCCTTCAGAGAGCTGGCATTACAATGTGTGGTGCCATGCTTGTATGATCCCAAACAACTCACGCTTAGACACTCCACCTGGTCAGTTACACATAGATTCATGGTAAACATGTGAAGGGCATTTAGTGAGAAGAAACCTTGGTGTTTCCGAAATCTTTTTATAGTGGTTTTGTAAGAGTATTTAGAACTGTCTTCCTCTTCAAAAATAGCCTAAGTATGGGGAGTGGAGTTGTGCCAGAATGTAAAATGTAGGTCAGCTCTGGATTACATTTCAAAAGACAAACAGAAACGTTAGAAAATTACACACTTAAGACATTTTCTCTCTCTCTTTTTAAAAACTAAGATGTGAAAGAAATTGAGGGGCTTTGCTTTATTTAAGACATTTTCATTTGGAGTTTCTTCTGGTTATCTTTTTGTTTGTTTTTGGGTTTTGAGACAGTTTCTCTGTTTAGCCTTGGCTGTCCTGAACTCACTTTGTATATCAGGCTGGTCTCAAACTCACAGAGATACACCTCCTCTGCCTCCCCGAGTACTGGGATTATGGGCATGTACCACCATGCCCAGCTTCTAGTATATTATCAGCATTGTGATATGTTTTTATAGAATGTTAAAAAAATATATTTTAATGTTGGCACTTGTCTTACAAAGGAAATTGTTTCAAAGATACCGATCTAAACTTGATTTTCTTTCTGGCTTTTTTAGATCCTTTTAAGAACAGAAACAAGAGCCGGGTGGTGGTGGTGCATACCTTTAATCCCAGCACTTGGGATAGTCAAGGCTACACAGAGAAACCCTGTCTCAAAAAACCAAAAAAAAAAAAGAGTAATAGAAATAGGGCCAGGTGTGGTGGAGGCAAGCCTGGTCAGCATGAGTTCCAGAATAGTCAGGGCTTATATAGAAAAATAGAACCTGTTTCAAAAACAAAACAAAAAACTTAGTAACAGAAACAAACCAAATGAAATCTTTTCATGTAAGTAGCCCAAATTCGATACTTTAAAAGCTTTTTGTCATTTCAGGTGCCATTGTCAAGATGATTCCTGGTCATAAGTTATTTACTCAATCAGAAAATGAATGCTGTCTGTATGTGTCATGTTTTCCACAAAAGGCCAGTTATTCCTCAGTAGCAGTTACAGCATGTCCCTACATTAAACCTAGACTTTGAGTACAGTGCTGCAAAAAAATCACACTTTGCTTTTATAACAGCTATAGTTAAGATAAATATTTTGCTTGGGCAAAGGGGAGGAGGGAACAGGAAGATACAAGTGAGGGGATAATTGGGATGTAATCTGAATAAATTATTAAAAATAAATTAATTTTTAAAAGCTACATCTGCTTATCTTTTTCTGGGTGGAAGCAGCTACATCTGGTGACCTTAATATTGATATGATATAGTATATTAACTGCTAAAATAAAAGTTTCTTTTAAAAACTCAAAAGTGAAAGCCGGGAGTGGTGGCCTACACCTGTAATCCCTGAACTCAGGAGGCAGAGACAGGCAGATCGCTGTGAGTTTGAGGCCAGCCTGGTCTACAAAGAGAGTACAGGACAGCCAAGGCTGCACAGAAACCCTGTCTTGAAAAACAAAACACAAAACAACAACAAAAAACAAATAAAAAATGAGGGCATTGTGGTTTGTGCCTGTGTTCCCAGCACTCAAGGAGGCAGAGGCAGGCGGATCTCTGAGTTCAAGGCCAGCTAAGTCCAGGACAGCCAAGGCTACACAGAGAAGCCCTGTCTCAAAAAACCCAAAACAAAACATGAAAATGGTTATTAGGTGTACTTATAAGTTAGAGCAACACAGTAAAAGAAAATCCATGTGCCATTAGTGCTTAAAACACTTAAGAATACACGGTTCTAGACATATTTTACATATTGACATAGTCTGTTTCTCTCTCTGAAAACAGATGGCAGTGCCAACCAACACTCCTGTCAATAATGGACTATATGCGTAGGTTGTAACATGTAGCACATAGACATACTGATTAAATACTTTGTGTTGACCACATAGTAGTTAAGATATTCAGGTCCAATAGTTCTGAGTCCAGGGAAACCCAGTATCTCAACTCCATGACCAGGTAAGCTTTGGGAAGCTCAGGAGTTGAATGGGACACTACTGACATAAGCCTGTATCCTTGACCTGAATCCAGATTCTTCCTGCTCCCGTTAGTTATGACACTTGCATTACTGACAGGTATTGGTACATGATATACAATGCACCGCTAGGAATCAGCCTCGGTGCTACATGTAGCCCTAACCAGGACTTTTAATTAAAACAGTATGGAAGGAATGGGTTTTGTATGAACTGATAAAAAGGTCCACTCATCACTATAGCAAAAATATTTACCCTAATTATAAATGCACAATAGCTTTCATCTATTAAGCTGGGTTTTTATACAAAAGCCACAGTAAAATATGACCATTCTAGTTCAAGAGGGCTGGAGAGATGGCTCAGTGGTCAAGAGGACTTGTTGCTCTTAAACAGGACCTGGTTCAGTTCCCAGCAACCAATGTGGTTCAGTCACCCATAACTTTGGTTCTAGATCTAAAGCCTTCCTCTGACCTTTGTGGGCACCAGGCACAAGCATGGTAATATATGTACATATGCAAAAACAACACAAAATGGATCTAAACAAATTGTTTTAATTCTAGATGAGACCAAATGGAATTTGAAGCTAACTTGTGGGCTCAACCCTTCTGACTCAATCTCAGCATTGTTTTTTTTGTTTTTTAACACTGGCCTCGACTCAAAGATCCACTGCCTCTGCCTCCAGAGTGCTAGGATTAAAGTGTCATCACACCTGAATAGCACCAAGAACTTATATATATTTGTGTGTATGCACATATGCTCATGTGTTAAAAAATACACACACACACACACACACACACACACACACATCTTTTATGTGCATTGATGTTTTGCCTGCATATATGTCTGTGTGAAGGTGTCAAATCTGGGAGTTACAGACAGCTGTGAGCTGCCATGTGAGTGCTGGGAATTGAACCCAGGTCCTTTAAAAGAGCAGGCAGTGGTCTTAACCGCTGAGGCATCTCATCAATCACAGCACTAAGAATTTGACTCTACACTTATTAATCAGATATTCTCAATCAACCAACATTTATAAGACAAAGTTTAATGAAAACTGGTCAGTAGGTTTATATACTGGTGCTAGTCATATAGAACTGTCACAAATACAGAACAGTGCACAGTGAAAAACATATTACATGTTGTCATCATCTGATTCATCTTCTTCCTTCAAAGATTCCTGTTCAAAGAAAAAAGTGTTTTAGGTTTTTCATCTAGTTACATCACATTTCCTGCATTTTAAACATGTGTAACTACAAATTATTTATACCTGAAAATTGCTACTTTAAAAACACTACAATAAAGATAACCAGTGTTAAGTCTGTCTTGTTCTATGTATAAAAGCATTAAATTTCCTAGGGAAAAACTTGGAATTTTATTTTATTTTTAAAAGATTTATTATTTATATAGTATTCTGCCTGCATGTATACCTGCCTGCCAGAAAAAGGCACCAGATCTCATTATAGATGATTATGAGCCATCCTGAAGTTGTTGGGAATTGAACTCAGGACCTTTGGAAGAACAGCTTTTTTTTTGTTTTGTTTTTTTTTGCTTTTTCAAGACAAGGTTTCTCTGTAAGACCTGGCTATCCCAGACTCGCTTTGTGGACCAGGCTGGCCTCAAATCACAAAGATCCACTGCCTCTGCCTCCTGAGTGCTGGGATTGTGCTCTATCACGCCTGGCCTAGTCGGTGCTCTTTACCTCTGAGCAATCTCTCTAGCCCAAAGAGAATTTGTTTGTTTTTCTGACAAAGCCTCTCTGTCTTAGCCTTGACTGTCCTGGACTCACTTTGTAGACCAGGCTGGTCTCGAACTCACAGTGATCCACCTAACTGCTTCTCTGAGTGCTGGGACTACAGGTGTGCGCCACCATGCCTGGCATGAAAACTTGGAATTTTCTTTGGCTTTTTTCTGTTTTGTTCTTTTTTTCATTTTTTTTAGAGACAGGGTTTCTCTGTGTAGCCCTGTTTAACCTGGAACTCACTCTGTAGACAAGGCTGGCCTTGAACTCAGTTATCTCCTGTCTCTCCCTCCTTATTGCTGGGAGTAGAGGTGTGTACCACCAGGCCCAGCAACCTTGAAATTTTCAAGCAGACAACTTTTTAAAGAAACAAAACAAAAACAACAATAAAAGTTAGAACTAAGACACCTCTATCTTCTCCAGAGACAACCTTTAAACTGTTAGCCTTAGTTGCACCATTAACCAAATTACTTAATGACACAGACCTTGATACTGTTTAAAACTATATTTATGTTGTTGTTTACCTTGGCATATTTCTCTGCTTCTTCCTTTATGTCTTTTGGAACAATTTCATGTCTTCCTTTAGTTACTGTAAAATCAAACCATGTTTTAAAAGTGAGGATTGTGATCTTTAAGACTTTGCAGTCTCCTTAATCTACAAGTAGGTAAGGTTCATCTTTTGTTTCCTTTCCCCAACAGCCATTGTTCCCAAGTTGAGCTTATTTGGAAATAACAGAAAGTTTGACTTATATATCTTGACAGGGAGATAAAATAAAATGTAGATGTTTCAATGAGAACTATTGACAACATCTGTTATTTCACAGAACTGTTTAGTAACTTGAAATGCAAATGAATTCTGGAACACATTAAAGGCCCAAATGTAACTTACATTCACCAACCCAGCTGAGCTCTAGTTCAAATGCTTTATCCTTAACTTCATCGTGTACTATGTAAATTCTACAACAGAAAAGAAGAAATTAACACATATTTGGTCAAGTCCAAATACAAGTTCTATAAGCAGTGAATACTAGGTAGACACTGTGCGCCTGGTGTTATTTATAAAATGATACACTCTCCAGTTTAGGTGAACATTAGAAAAGACAAATTAGGGGCTGGAGAGGTGGCTCAGTGGTAAGAGCACTTGGGTTTAGTTTTTAGCATCCATATGATGTTTACTTAAAGCCTTTTTCCAGAATGTCTAAAACCTTCTCCAGCCTCCTTAGGCACAACAAATACACATGACACATACAAGCAAAATAATTATACAGATTTATTTTTATTAAAATGGCAAATTACACAGGAATTGAGAGGTACTCCCTATAAAAACTGATAGACTTTTTGTGGGGTGGGGAATGGGAGACTTTGAGACAGGGTTTCTCTGTATAGCCCTGGCTGTCCTGGATTTGCTTTGTAGACCAGGGTGGCTTAGAACTCATGAAAATCCAACTGCCTCTTCCTCCCCAGTACTGGAAGTAAAGGTGTGCACCACCATGCCAGGCTTTTTTTTTTTTTTTTTTTTTTTTTTAAGTTTTTCAAGACAGGGTTTCTCAACAGAGCACAGTGGCACATGCCTTTAATCCCAGCACTCGAGAGGCAGAGGCTAATGGATCACTGTGAGTTCAAGGCCAGCCTGGTCTACAAAGGGAGTCCAGGAGAGCCAAGGCTACACATAGAAACCTTATCTTGAAAAAAAATAAATAAATAAATAAATAAATAAATACAGTTTCTCTGTGTGGCTTCACTCTGTAGACTAGGCTGCCCCCAAGCTCAGAGACCTGCCTGCCTTTGCTTCACAAGTGCTAGGATTAAAGGCGTGTACCACTGCCACCAGGTTAACTGATACACCTCTATTCCTCATTTCAGCTTATTTTAATGGTGTCTTAAAGCTTCAAATAAAAAAGACATATCAGAAAGAAAATAGGTTCAAATTGGAAAAGCCATCATGAACTGTGTGCTTTTTCAAGATGACCCATTTTTTTCTATTCATAAACAAATATTTCAGAAACCAGTAATTTACACTGGCCAGTCCCCCAAAATAGCTGAATGCCACTCAAACTGGTTCTTATGGAATAACATGTTACAAACAAGTCACATAAGCAGTTACAGTAACAATATAAACAACTGAGTAGCAGCTGACAAAAATGGGTTAGCAGGACCATCCCAAATTTGTCCTCAAAATGGCAAAAACCCTCCTTGTGACAGAAAAACACAAAGTATCAAAACAGAGCTTTCCATTTCCTTCCTTTTAGAGGCTCTGCTGAGGCGGTGCTGTAACAGGAGAGGGGACCTCAGTTACACAAAAGTGGGAAAGGTGCCAAGGGGCTGATTTCCAACAGAAACAACACAGACTGCTTCAGTAAAGAAACAGACTGTATCATATTCATACGATTTTTGAGGACATTACTTTTACTTTCCAATGTAAAATAGCTCTTAACTGATTAAAAAAGGCACACTGCCTCACAACAGGAGAATAAGGGGAGGTAAGTCCTGGCAAGAATAGGAAAACAACAAAATCCCTTTGCAAGAGATGGTAAGTACCATGCTTTATTATTACTATGACAGAACAAAGGTCCCTCCCTTTGCAAAACCTGGAAATTACTACTGCATAAAGAACCAACTCAGAACACAAGTCCCAGCAGAGTTTGCAGCCAGCCTGATCTACAAAGTGAGTCCAAGACAGAAGGGCTATTACACACAAAGCCAAAAAGTAAAGAGTTAAGGTATACAAAGATTAGGTCAAGTAAGGTGTTTTTGTTGGTGGCAGATAAAGATTCAAACTTACATTTTTGCAACTTCTTTTACTACGTCACAGCAAGTCATTTCTTTCATCTACAAGAAAAGCATACTAATTAATTATGTCTCATGTGTAAGACCGAGAGTGGTGATGTGCATCTTTTGCAGCACTGGGGAGGCAGAGCTTGAGAAGTCGAGGCCAGCCTGGTCAACACAACAAGGTTCAGGACAGCCAGGGGTACATATAGACTCTGCCTCAAAAGAGAGAGAAAGAGAGAGAGAGAGAGAGAGAGAGAGAGGGAGAGGGAGAGAGAGAGAAGAAAGTTGTTTTTGCTTAACTTTTAATAGCTTAGTATTAACTAGTAGCACTCTTTTTTTTTTTACCCCCCTCTGAGACATTGGTCTCAAATTGCTTTGCAGATGGACCAGGCTGGCCTTGACTACCAGAGATCCATCTGCCTCTGCCTCCCAGGAGCTGGGATTAAAGGTATGTGCCACTACACCTGACAGTGCTCTTTTTCTTTAGCTTTTGACAATAGCTTAATTCAATTAATTATACAGGTGGTAACGAACTGACAGGTATATACTATGACCTGAAACCAGGTCCTCTTCGAGGAAGTGCCCTTAGCCCCTAAGCCGTCTATCTCAAGGACAACTTTAAGTTAACAACAATTAAAGGCTGTCAAGAAATCTCAGCAGGACCCGTATGGTAAGAGAGGACAGACTTCTATAAACTATTCTCTGACCTCTACTCACAAGCCATTGCATGCATGAGATTATAGAATTAGACAACACATACAAAATTAAAAAATAAAAATAAATAAAAAATTGAGAGTCTCACTATGTATCCCCTCCCTGGCCTCAAACAACAGAAGCTCACCTGCTACTGCCTCCCATGTGCTAGGATTTAAAGGCATGCCCAGCTAAAACAATATTTTTAACACAGTAAGATTTAAGTAAGTTATTAAAGGAATTATATTTTATATATTACATAATTAAATGAATCGTATTTCCTTTAATTTCATAAAAGACAAAAGTACAAAGCAAAAGGAGAAAGAGCCTGGCATGGTGGTGCATGCCTTTAATCCCAGCACTCAGGAGGCAGAGGAAGGCAAATTTCTATGAGTTCCAAGGCCAGCCTGGTCTACAAAGAGAGTCCAAGACAGCCAATGCTCTGTTGCACAGAAAAACCCTGCCTAGAAATAGATAGATAGATAGATAGATAGATAGATAGATAGATAGATAGATA
>OU015742.1:164435266-164450439 GCA_907169655.1 Acomys percivali | reverse complement strand
ATAGATAGATAGATAGATAGATAGATAGATAGATAGATAGATAGATAGATAGATAGATGGATGCCAAAGGCAGGTGAGATGTACTCATGCATATGCACACACAAAATTAAACAATGTAATTAAAGAAAATAAAGGAGCCGGTGGTGGTAGTGCACACCTTTAATCCCAGCATTCAGGAGGCAGAGGCAGGCGGATCTCTCTGAGTTCCCCGCCAGCCTGCTGTACAAATGGAGTTGAGGACAGTTAGGACTACAAGAGAAACACTGTCTAAAGAAAGGAAGGAAGGAAAACAAAAGTTAGAGTGAGGCCTGTCTCTGAAAACCATAATTTAAAGTTGTTTACATTACAATCATTAATTGTTCCTTCAATAAGAAATTGAAAATCAGGAGAAAATTCTAGTTAAGTGTCCAACTGAGGAGTCTGACTAGTGTAGGCATTAGAAGTGACTGGCTAGTGTGATGGCATACATCTGTGACTGTAGGAATAATTTTATCTTGCACTGTATAAAGATTCAAATGCAGCCAGGAGCACACGTTTAATCCCAGCACTTGGGAGGCAGAGGCAGGCAGATCTCTCTGAGTTTGAGGCCAGCCTGGTCTACAAAGCAAGTTCAGAACAGACAGCCAGAACTACAAGAGAAACCCTGTCTCAACAGCAACAACAAAAAAAAAAAAGAAAGAGAGAGAGAGAGAGAGAGAGAGAGAGAGAGAGAGATTCCAATGCTCACTCCTGTGCCCCCATATCTGGCTGCAATCCTTGTTCTGAGAATCTCTTGTCTCAATGTTGTTGTGTAAACACTGATCCCCAATTGTTTCCTTGTGTGTCAACGAAGAGGCGTAGAACAGCCAATGATCAAGCAGCAGAAAGAATAAGGCTGGGCTTCCTGACAGCCAGGGGAGGAGGAAATAGGGAAAGGAACACCTTTAATTCCAGAATATGGTGAGGCAGAGGCAGGAGAATCTCTATGAGTTTGATGCTGGCCTGATGTAGAGAGTCCAGGACAGCCAAGGCTACACAGAGAAGCCCTGTCTAAAGTGAGCCTAACTAAAGTGATGAAGGATTATAATATTTATAGTAGTTCAAGTTGTGAGATGAGATTTAATGTTGTCTTTTGGTTTTTAGAGGGTTTTTTGGTTTGGTTTTTTGAGACAGGGTTTCTCGGTGTAACATCCTTGGCTGTCCTAGACTCACTTTGTAGACCAGGCTGGCCTTGAACTCACAGAGATCCACCTTTCTCTGCCTCCCGAGTGCTGGCTAATGTTGTCTTTCAAAGAGATCATTAATATTTTGTCTGTTTTCTGTTTAGGAGCAGCACCCATGTCAGGCAGCTAAAGGCTTCAAGACTATAATACCAGCTCCAGGGGAGGAGACACCTTCTTCTGGCCTCTGTAAGCAACTGCATTCACAAGTATACATTACCATGCATCTAATTTAAAAATTTTGTTTTGAAAGTTCACGTAACAAAATCAGGCAATTGGCAAGAGTATTTGTGAAAACTGGGTTTTAAAGAAAATATTCCTGCCCCAGCCTTCTGAATCCCAAGATTACAAGGGTCTACCACCAAGCAACATTTTACAGTAGGTGGTGTTAGCCGAGCAGTGGTGGTGCACTCAAGAATCAGAAAAAGGCAGATCTCTGTGAGTTTGAGGCCAGCCAGGTCTACAAAGAGAGTTCTAGGACAGGACAGCCAGAGCTATTACACAGAGATAACCTGGGGGGGGGGGGGGGGCGGGGGAGCTGTGTCCAAAGACAAGTTGTAGGGAAGGATTAAAAAAACAAGAGTTTTTTAAAAACTGCAGATGACCTAAGAATGGACATCAAGGATTTTTGTAGCAATATATATAAAAAGTCATTTGGGGAAAGATGGCTCAAAGGTTGACTGCACTTGATGTTTTTGCAAAGGGACCCAGATTCAGTTCCCAACACCTACACATGGTGGCTCACAACCGTTACTAATTCTAGTGCCAGGAAACCTGAAACTTTCTTCGGGCTTCTTTGGGTACTAGACACACATGTAGTACACAGAGATGCACACAGGCAAAGCCCTCATACACATAAAATAGACATTTAAAGTTGTTTGGGGTTTTTTTTCCTCCTTGAGGCTTTACAGAAGCATCAAGATCATACAGAAGACACATAATACAAGTCATAGATAATATGTTAACAAGTTTCCTATTTAACCAGTTAGCTTCACAAAGTTCTCTAAACATCAGGCTGCATTATACTGTTGGACTAAGAAGTTTATAAACTCCACTTCTGGTAAAACCCAACATTCAATATACTTTACCTGAAGCTTCTCTATTTCTGTCTTTGCAGCTTGCCTGGCTTTGCCAATGGCACAGCCCCAATAACCCTATTTAAAGAGAAGAAAAAAGGTCAGTCAGTGTACATTACCTGGTATCATTAATAGAGTTACTATTTAGTCTTTTATGTGCTGGTTGTGGTGCTGCACACTTTTAATTCCAGCACTTGATATACAGAGGCAGACAGACTTGGAGGCCAGCTAAGACTACGTAGTGAGACCCTTGTCACCCCCATCTCCCTCCAGAAAAGTTTAAAAAAAAAAAAAAAAAAAAAAAAGACAAATACATTCACATCAAGTTCAAAGACCTTGAAAATATCAAACCAAATTCTAGAAGATTCTAGGTTGGGGCTAGAGAGGTGGCTCAGAGGTTAAGAAGACTTGGTGCTCTTGCAGAGAAACCATGTTTAATTCCCAGCACCCATATCCTTAACTCCAGTTCCAGAGATTCAACAACCTCTCCTGACCTTTGCAGGCACCAAGCACACACAAGGTACAAATACACAAAGTCAAAACATACACACCCAAATGCTCAAGAAATGAATAAACCAGCCACGTGGTGGTGGCACACGCCTTTAATCCTAGAACTTGGGAGGCAGAGGCAGGTAGATCTCTGTGAGTTCGAGGCCTGCCTGGTCTACAAAGTGAGTTCAGGACAGCCAGGGTTACCCAGAGAGACCCTGTTTTTAAAAAAACCAAAAAAAGAAGAAAGAAAGAAAGAAAGAAAGAAAGAAAGAAAGAAAGAAAGAAAGAAAGAAAGAAAGAAAGAAATGAATGAATAAACCCAAGCCAGGCATAGTGGTGCATTGCCTATAATCCTGGCACTCAGGAGACAGAAGCAGGTGGATCGCTGTGAGTTTGAGGCCAGCCTGATCTACAAAGTGAGTCCAAGACAGCCAAGGCTACACAGAGAAACCCTGCCTCAAAAAACAAAAAACAAAAAAACAGGAAAATAAATGTTTTAGGTTGCTCCCACTTCTGTGCTAGATTTCCAACAAATGTTGGAAATGCGAGGCTCTACTACTGAGCAGTATATCTTGCCATATATTCATACTTAACATACAATACAATGATGAGACAATCACATAACCAAAATACTTTCTTTACTAGGTAGTTCCTGTAAAAAGCATACTGAAAATCATAAATTTTCTCTGCTTTATAGCAATGTTCATTAATATAAATTTTTTCTTAATTGAGTTTTATTTATTCTTAAAATGCTAAGGTTTGAAGGCAATACTTCACATGGTAGGCAAGCATTCAACCACTAGATTCTCCCTAGGTGCTTCTTTTACTCTGAGACCAAGTCTTTAGTAAGTTGTCAAAGATTTTTTTGTGAGCCTCACCCCCAGGAATTAGTTGGGACTACTGACTTCCATCACTATACCTAGCTCCAAGAGTCTAAACAAAATGTTACATAGTCCAAGTGAGATCGATGATAATGAAACACCATTTAACTACTCGACTTTTAAATGATTAAAATAAAATTTACTTACATATGATACACCTGATGGGTCGATCATATAGAGCTGTGCACCGTCATTAGCACTGTAAGACCCTAACATGAAACTGCATAAAAACAAATTGTTTACAACATGGCTCTCAATACCATTATATTTAAGACCATTGTGATGAAACTACAATGAGATTTTCTCAGATAGGGGCTGGAGAGATAGTTCAGTGGTTAAGAGCACTGACTGTTCTGTCAGAGAAGTGGGTTCAATTCCAAGCACCCACATGATGACTCCAGTTCCATGGGACCTGACACCTTCGCACATACATAATAAAAGCTATTATTAAGATAGCTGGGCATGGTGGCGCATGCCTTTAATCCCAGAACTCAGGAAGGCAGAGATAGGAGGATCTCTGGGAGTTCGAGGCCAGCCTGGTCTACCAATTGAGTCCAGGACAGCCAAGGATACACAAAGAAACCCTGTCTCGGGGAAAAAAAAAAAAAAAAAAAAACAGAAAACTATTTTCTGGTGAGCAAAGTTACTGTACAATAAAAGACGAGTATTCCACTTGTCATTTTTCTACAGTGGTCAGAAATGATTTGGTATTTTAATATGCTCAACAAGTTAAAATTAGGTTGTTAAATGATCGTGAAACTACCTACCTTCTCAAACAATTTCTTTACTGTAGAGAATTCAGCTTACGCTAGCCTGTCACATCATGTGGAACATCCTAAGAGCCAACAGTCCCAATCTGTGCCCAGCCGTTCCACTTCTAAACTGATGCAATTCCTCTTTCAGAACATAGCTGATTATCACTTGAAAACCCTCAACACTCTGGCCTCTTGCCACATCTGTAGTATCATTTTACTACCTCTGGATTCCTTGAAATGCCCATGTTTCACACAAGCACTTGAGATACTCTTCACCCCTTCCCCCAATATTCATGTACTATTCATGTTTCCTTATCACCTCTCTGTAGACAGGCTCCTCAACTGCTGCCCTGCCATATCCAGAACCAATGCCTGGATGCTACCACTTCATCTCTAAGGCCTGTTTCATCAGTGTGACATCTGTGTCCCCATATTAATAACTGAATCATGGTATATGCTCAAGAAACCATCATTATCATGGAAAGGAACTGATGATCATGGAACTCGGTTACAATGAAAGGCACTCTACGAAGTCAAAAGAGGTTTCATGAGTAATAAGAGTGGAAACCCTTAACTAATGTAACAAATGTTCTACTGGGGTCTAACATTGCTAATGAATGAAACTCAGGTTTTCAACAGATCTACCATTTCTATAAATATGGCTGAGAAGCAACTTAAAGGCAGGACTACAGCTATATATAATAAGATACTTGGCATAACCAACTAGGTTTGTTTTCTTTATTTAGCAACAGTCTCTTGTATCCCAGGTTAGCCTTAAACTAACTATGTGACTAATAATAACCTCTGATCTTCTCACCCTTACCTCCTGAGTACCGAGATTACAGACACTAGGATGCCTAGCTTATAAGTAGGGCTTAGGGCTTGTACAGAAAAGCATTCTACTGAGTTCCACCTCCTAGCAATAACGTAATGTCTTTATTTCAAATATAACAGTTCTCCCAAGAACTCTGGTGACAAGGTTAACACCTGATCTATTTCTTGCTACAACTGAATCCCCTTTCTCCACCTAACACTTCATCTTAACAACAGAAACTGTGGCTACTCTAAATTATGAAATGTAATTCTGTATGAAATCATTGCTGACTGCCTAAAAAGAACATTCTACCTCCATTTAGAACAATTTTACTTAGGCTGTTCCTCCTGTTGAGAATCAGATCAGGGACTTAACTGCAAAGAATTTATTATAATCAGAATTTAAAGTTTCGTCCTGTCTTCAAGCCTGATTCCTTTCAGTACCCCAACAGTTTTTATAACTTTTTGGAGACAGGGCCTCTAGATATCCCAGCTTTGAACTCAATATGTAGCCCAAGATGGCCTTGAACTTATTACAATCCTCTTGCCTTAGCCTCCTGAAGACTGGGATCACAAACATGTAATACCACATGCAGCTTTTAATGGTTACTTATTACTCCCTCGTGAGAATTTATATTTCAAAGTGTCTAAGAGGCAAATCTGGCGACTGGGGAGATGTCTCAATGAGGAGAGTGCTTACTGCACAGGCTTGATGACCTGGGTATGGCTCCACAGTACACTAGTGCAACAGGTATCAACTTAATAAAAGACTAATTTGTGGAGAAAAATAACTGTTGTACACATGTGACTTAAAGGTCTCACAAAATTTCATACCTGCAGCCAAAAGGTCTAACAGCACTGTAGAGGGTATAAGCATGTACATACATGGCCACTCTGTCTGCAAGATGCTGTAATTATGGGAGGAAAAGATCGTATTAGTACACTCTCATTACTGTTCAAACGGTTTCTCAACATATTATCAACTTACTTTTAGAGGAATGTTATAGCCAAAGTTGGACCTGAAGTTGGAGGCTTCTTCTCTTGCTATGTCTGCTAATGAACGAGCATCTGCCAACAAACCTGCGACTGCCTGGAGGGAAAATGTACCAATTTAATACACATTCCTATAACAAACGAAAGCAAGCAGGGCACGGTGGCGCATGCCTGTAATCCCAGCACTCAGGAAAACAGAGGTAGGCGGATCTCTCCAAGTTCGAGGACAGCCTGGTATACAAAACAAGGTCAGGACAGCCAAGATGACACAAAGAAACCCTGTCTCAAAAACAAAAACAAAAAAAAAAACACCACCAACAACCCCCCCCCCCCAAAAAAGAACAATCAAACCAAAGGCTAATAGTTTATTATTGGCTTATCTAATAATGTTTTAAAAAAATAAGTATCATTTAAATACTGTCTTTGCTTAGGGTACTTTAAAAGGCATTTTGATGCTTTAATGTCAGATCACAGCTAATTGATGACTCAGCTGTCCAATGTTCAAAAAGGAACATTTCTATCAGAGTTCATTTTCCCAAATTCCCCGCCTCCCTCTCAACAGGATTTCTCTGTATAGCCTTGGCTGTCCTTGAACTCACAGCATTCCACCTGCCTCTGCCTCCCAGTACTGGGATTAAAGGTGTGCGCCACCATGCCCAGCTACCACCAAAAAATTTTATTTGATTTTTGTCAAGGTTGACATTTATTTAAAGCTATACATTCAAAAAGTTATTAAAAGCTTTCATCTAAAAGCCTCATCAACTAATAACCAAACTTTCGTAGCCAACTGGCTAAAAACTGCAAGAAGCTAAAGTACAACATATCATTGTCTTACACAGCTGTCGCTTCAAAGTACAGTTCCTGCCAATGTGTTCCTGAGGCACTGAAGTAAACACCTAAGTACCAGTGTGGGGAATTTAAAATCTGAAAAAAAATTCTTACTGGAGTATCATATTCAAATAAGCTTGCTTAAACAAAACAAAAACCTATTTTTTCCCTCAGTGAAAACATTTTGTGAAGTCTAATAATTGTCAAGTCACTTTTTTTTTTTTGAGATAGAGTTTCTCTGTGTAGCCCCGGCTGTCCTGGAACTCACTTTGTAGACTAGGCTAGCCCCAAACTCCCAGAGATCCTCTGCCTCCCCAGTGCTGGAATTAAAGGCATGAAGCACCAGACCCAGCTTCCAGGGTTTTTTTCTCTTTCTCTTTTCTTTTTTTTTTTTTTTTTGGTTTTTTGAGACAGGGTTTTCTCTGTGTAGTCTTGGCTGCCTTGGACTCACCTGGTAGACCAAGCTGGCCTCAAACTCACAGCAATTCTATCTGCCTCCCTGAGTGCTGGGGTTAAAGGTGTGTGCCACCACACCTGGCAGGTTTTTTTTTTCTTTAGTAGCTGGGCATTTGTTAGCTCATCTGTTAAAGTGAGATTGTCGGGATTAAATAGTATGAATTATGTGAAGAGTCCATACCATAACACCTAGCACACAAGTTGTTTTCTCCCCATTCAGGTAGCAGAGTTAAGATGAGTTCATTATGTTATTATGATTGCAGTTCTTATGGAATAAAGCATCATCCACATACGCTGACTCAGTACATACCGTAGCATATTTATTGCTTGGCTCATACTCGAGCAGTGCATTCAGACAGCTTATGTATCAGCTGCATGGCTTAGCAAAGACAGATGTCAGAGAAACTGTTCACGCGCCCGCTCCTCCTTTCACTTCACACCATTTCCTCTTCCTATATTTTACTATAAGGTGTTCCGGTCAGACTTAGTGACAATCCTCATGACTGATACAAAAAGATAACATTCTTTGTCTCTAAGTATTTATCATCCCCCTGGTTAAGATTTTGGTTCTCACCCTCAACATCCCTCACCTTCTCCTAAAGCAACTTGAGTTTTCTTGTCACTAGTAAGTTTATGGAATTGTTTCCTTTGTTATAGACATGGAGATGATCAGAACCCACCAATAAATTTAATATTGTTGTGGCTATTCAAACATGTATTACTCCCTTAATATTAAAGAAATGAATTCTTAAAAACAGACTTTAGTGTATTTTGGTTGTATCAAAAGAAATCTGGAAAACAAGGATGAGCATTTTAAAAGTGTGATCTTACCATTCCAACATGCCGGTCAACATTAAAAAGCCGTTTATTGGAGCCTTCTTCATAAAGCTTAGAAAGGACAAGCTTTTCTACCCCGAACACAACTCCATCTTTACATCTGATCCCAATAGCTGTACTGAAACAAGAAAAACACCGGTTTAGCTGAAATAGAAGAAACTCAGCAAGCTGATATTAAAAGAAAAAAAAAAAAATCAAAGGGTTAATTAAATACAGTATAAAAAACAGAGTGAGCCCAGCACCATGTAACAAACAAAAAAGGTATGTGCATACTTGCAAGAAGATCATCAGAGATGGAAGCCAACCTGGACTACTTGAGACTTTGTCTCAAGGCTAACCTTGGGCTTAATTGGTATAGTGTTGGTCTAGCATGAATGAAGCCTTTGGTTCAATCCCCACATAGAACCAGGCCTACTGGTGCACACCTGAGATCCCAGCACTCTAGAGCGTGAGGATTAGAAATTCAAGGCCATCCTCTACTACAGAGTTTAAAGAAAGCCTAAGATACGTGGGACCCTATCTTAATAAATAAAATATTGTATTTAAAGTATATAAAATACTTTTAAACACGTATTTTTTGTTTTGCTAAACTTGGCACTACTTCACTGAATTTATTTTCCGTGTGTGCTCTCACAGTCATATGCACAGAGAACAGAGAATAACCCAAGGGATTCACCATGTGGATCTCAGGGATCAAATTCAGGTCATCAGGGCTGGTGGCAGGTGCCCCAAAGATGGAGTCATCTTATTGGGCCACACTGTCCTGCTCGTCTTTGTTTTATTTGGGGGGAGGGGATGCTGGGATCAAACCCAGAGCTGTGTGAGTGCTAGGCAAGCACATTACCAAGAAGCTATACTGTGAACCCTTTCTACGTTCTTGTTTCTGTTTTGTTGGTTGTATCCCTGGCTGTGATGGAACTTACTCTGTAGACCCAGCTGGCTGTGAGCTCACAAAGGTCCTCCTGCCTGTGTCTCTTTGTTTGTTTGTTTTCCGAGACAGGGTCTCTATGTGTTAGCCTTGACTGTCCTGGACTAACTTTGTAGATCAGACTAGTCTTGAACTCAGTGATCCACCTGCCTCTGCCTCCCAAGTGCTGGGATAAAAGGCACCATGCGTCACTCTGCCTGTCTCTTGAGTGCTGGGATTAAGGTGTGTGCCAGCTCTTCAATTAACTTCAGCTGTTTGAACCTGAGTATGTAGAACTCATATGTAAAGTGAGCTAACTGTATTTTTTGTGTGTGGTGCTGAGGATGGAACCTAAGGCCCACATGTGCTATCTTACCAACCAGCAGGCCCAGATATTGGCTAATTTATTTAAGAACTTTGAAAAACAATATTATTTCCCCTATTCTACAAATGAAGAAGCTGAGGCAAAACAACTATATGCCTATCAAGTAATCTGACAGAGGTCAAACTCGGGTGTTAAGACTAAGACCTTTGCACTGTGAATACCTTTGGGCTTCTGTCAGCTGCCGTCTGCCTAAGTGCCTGGGAAAAAACACCCCCTAAAAGATCTATGGGGAACCAGGGCTAGGGAAAGGCAGAACCTTAACAGAAACCATGTAAACCTCCCTATTTTTAAAGTTAACTAGTATTTAAACTTTCAGCTTTTACTTCTAATATATTAAGTAATGATACAGCCTATATAGCCTGCACTAAAAAATGCTTTTTTAAGATGCCAAATAATTTTTTTTTAAAATATGAAGTACACAAATCTGAGCACAGTGACAAGTGTCTATAATCCTAAGGCTGTAACACAACTTTCAAAGCTTAGGCTACGTAAGTCTTATGACACTTTAGGGGTATAAAAGTCTGTGGGGCTGTGAGGTCACTGAGTGGATAAGTGGTGTGATCACCTTAATTCAATCCCAGTTCAACTGTCCATGGGGGGGGGGGAATGATCTCACAACTGTCCTGATTTCCATTCACAAACAAAATAAATAAAAAAAACTTTTCTTTTTCCCAGTTGGGTGGTGGAGCACACCTTTGATCCCAGCACTCAGGAGGCAGAGGAAGGTGGACTTCTGAGCCTGAAGCCTAAGAATCTAGTCCTTATTTAAGAACGTTCATAGCTGACCTCTTCAACGAGACTAAATAAAGATTAAAATATCATCTTTGTATTTTCATATAACCGTCTAAGAGCAGACTTTATTATTATTACTTTTAATTATGTGTATGCACTGTGTGGGTATGCACAAAACTGCAGGTGCCCGTGGAGGCCAGAGCTGTCAAATACCGCTGCAGTTGATGGTACATGTGGTTGTCTGGATTCAAACTCAGGTTGTCTGCAAGAACAATACAGTCCTAACTGCCAAGCCATCTCTCCGGCCCAAGGGAACACTTTCAGAAAGCAGTTATAATCACAGCATGTGTATTTCTACCATAGTGCTTGTAGGGACCTACTCATATATCTCTAATTACTTATTTTGGTATTTTCCTAACCTAACAGGTACCCATAGTGGCAAAGTACTTTCCTATCATGCACCCAACACAAGAAAAAAGTTAATCACCTTTTGATATAGAACACAATCTTAATATTATTAGCTTAAATATTTCCTAGCTGTTTAAATACCACACCCAGTTTACGGGGTGCTGGAGGTCAAACCCAGGGTTTTGTGCATACTACACAAGCATTCCACCAACCAAGCTACATTCTCAACAATTTACTCTTTCTTTTTCCTTAACATTTCTTTAATAGTTTTTTGTTTTTGTTTTTTGAAACAGGGTTTTTTGTATAGTCCTGGCTGTCCTGGAACTCACTATGTAGACCAGGCTGGCCATGAACTCGCAGAGATCCATTGCTCTATGCCTCCACTTGACTGCCACCGCTTGGCACCACTTGACAAAAGATTTTTATTGCACTCAGGAGGCAGAGGCAGGAGGATCTCTGTGAGTTGAAGGCCAGCCTGGTCTACAAAGTTAGTAGTCCAAAGCTACACAGAGAAATCCTGTCTTGAAAAAAAAAAACAAAAAACAAAAACAAAAAAAAAAAGATTTTTATTAAATGTGTGGTCATCCATTAGTGTATGTGCGTATGTGTGGGCAGGCAAATGTACAAAGGGCATTAGAACCCGCAGATCTGGAATTACAGGCAACTGCTGGAAGTTCAGCTTATGTAGCACTTGGATGTACACCAGTCCTCTTAGCCACTGAGCCATCTCTCCAGTCCCAACACACACACACACACACACACACACACACACACACACACACACACACCCATCTTTAAAGCCAGCACTTGGCCGTAGCCTACATGTCCAGTTCCAGAGCAGCCAGGACTATATGATGAGACTGGTTTTGTTGCTGTTGTTTGTTTTGTTTTTTCTGAGACAGGGTTTCTCAGTGTAGGCCTGCCCTGGACTCGATTTGTAGACCAGGCTGGCCTTGAACTCAGAGACCCACCTACCTCGGCATCCTCAAGTGCTAAAATTACAGACTACAGGTGTGTGCCATTGCTCCTGGCTCTGCTGTTTGGTTTTTTGAGACAGGATTTCTCTGTGTAGCCCTGGCTGTCCTAGAACTTGTTCTGCAGATCAGGCTGGCTCCAAACTAGAGATTAATCTGACTCTACCTCCCAAGTGCTGAGATTTAAGGTGTGTGCCACTGCCATCAAGACTATTTTTAAAAAATAAAATAATAAGATGGCTCAGTGGGTAAAAGTGTACCATGCAAGTCTGATTACCTGTTTGAACCCTGGAACACAAATAAAGATGGAAGATCTATCTAAGAAAGAACTTTGAAGAAGACTACTAGGAAGTTGAGATTACTTCAGAGTATGACATTTGTTTATGCTAAAGCAATATAACAAAACCTAATTACCAAAACATACAAAATAAAAGATAATATTGGTCAAAACATTCACTTCAAATAAAACAGTGCTTCTTACCTACTGTTTTCCACAGCCTTCATGGCATATTCAACTTGAAAAACTCTTCCATCAGGAGAGAATGTAGAGGCTGACAGGTCATACTAACAAGAAAGGGAGCAACAGTAAGTTTACAGGACAAGTCTCTGCCAACATGTCACACAAACACCAGAGATGTGTCATATCCTAATAGAGATTGCTTTGGGAAAACTATGACCTTCTATTTCTGCTCCCGAAAAGTAATGGTCCATGGAATTAAAGAGATGCTCAATTGTTAAGGAGTTAAAGAGATGCTCAGTTGTTAAGAGGACCTGCTGCTGTTGCAGAAGCCCGGGGTTGGTTTCCCAGAACTCACATGATGGTTTAGAACCACAGTTTCAGGGGATCCAACGACCTCTTATGACCTCTACAGGTATGTACAAGGTGCACATACATACATACATACAGACGAAACACTCATAGAATAAATCTTTAAAAATAAATTAAGTAATGGATGCAAGTCTTAAGAACTTTCAGAACTTTTTTTCACACAAAACTCCTTTTCTTAAGGAAAAAAAAAAAGTATTGCTAGTTAGCCAGTGGTGGAGGCGGAGTGGGGATTGGGGGGGGATGTGGATGAATCTTTGAATTTGAGGCCAGCCAGGTCTACAAGTGAGGTCCAGGACAGCCAGGACTGTTATACAGAGAAAACAACCCTGTCTCCAAAAACAAACAGAAAGAAAAGTATTGTATAGCAGAAACAACATTAAAGTCAGATTTGTATCTATGACAGGAAACAAGGAAAGTCTCTGGTTAAACAAAATATAGCATTCAGCAACACTGAATGAGCATCTACTGTATTGAGTCACTATATGAGAATACAAAGATCTTCACCCATTTATAAAGTCCCTTAACTTTCAAATCGGAGGAATCACAAACCTTGGTGGATCAGTGCATTACAAATTTGATCACAGCCAGGAAAAAAACAAAATGAAATAAAAAGGGATATTAAGAAATACAGCAGGGCTGGAGAGATGGCTCGGAGGTTAAGAACACTGGCTGCTGGAGAATTGGCTCAGAGGTTAAGAGCACTGGCTGCTCTTCCCAAGGTCCTGAGTTCAATTCCTAACAACCACATGGTGACTCACAACCACCTAGAATGAGATCTGGTGCCCTCTTCTGGTGTGCAGGTGTACATGATAACACAACATTGTATACATAAATAAGTAAATCTTTAAAAAATAAAAAATAAAGAATTACAAGAACCTGGCGTGGTAGCACACACCTTTGGTCTTGGGGGTGGGAGGGGGGTAGGTCATGTACATCTCTATGATTTCCAAACCAGCCTGGTCTACAAAGAGAATTCCTGGATAGCCAGGGCCATTGCACAGAGAAACCCTGTTATAAAAAAACTGAAGAAGAAAAAAAAAGAATTACTACAAATGGCTTCACCCAGAAAAACCTTGGTAGGGCCTCAGTGATAAGGGAAAAGTCATCTGACTTTTGGATGAATTTCCTGGCACATGACTTCAAGCTTTAAGGTAGAGCTACACCTAGCCCAAGACAAGGAACAAAGGTGTCTTAAACATTGTAAGTGAAGGAGAAAAGAGCAAGGGTGAGAAAGTCCAACCATGCTGAAGAGTCAGGCCAAGTTGGGGCAGGTAGTTTACATCTTATTCTTAATGCAATCAGGAACTGAACTGGAAGGGGGTGTCTAATTCATGCTTTTTGTTTGTCTGTTTAACATTAATTTATCGTGCATGTTCCATAGTGCACATCAAGAAGTCAAGGAACAACTTTTTCTTCCTCCCATGTGGGCCCTAGGGACTGAGCTCAGGTGTTAAGTCTTGATGGCAAGCACCTTTACCCAGTGAAACATTTCAAAAGCCAAAATTCAAGTATTTAAAAATATCAAAGATACCGGGTGCGGTGGCGCACGCCTTTAATCCCATCACTCAGGAGGCAGAGGCAGGCGGATTGATGTGAGTTCGAGGCTAGCCTGGTCTACAAAGCGAGTCCAGGACAGCCAAGGCTAACACACAGAAACCCTGTCTCGAAAAACAAAAAAAATAAATAAATAAATAAATAAAAATATCAAAGATAATTATCTGTGAGATATATAATGGCATTTATTGCAAAAATGTATTAAATGACATTAGTACCTTGTAACCACGTAGATCATTCTAAACATAAGGAACTCAAAACTCCAGTATGTAGGTTTAATTATAAGCATCATATTCTTTTTTTTTTTTTTTAATTTTTCCCAGACAGGGAACAGCCCTGACTATCCTAGACTCACTTTGTAGACAAGGCTGGCCTTGAACTCACAGAAATTCGACTGCCTCTACCTCCCGTGTTCTGGGATTAAAGACATCCGCCACCGCCCGGCTATTTTTGTTTTTGTTTTTGTTTTTGTTTTTTGAGACAGTCTCTTTATGTAGCCCTGGCTGTCTTGGAACTCATTATGTAGACCAGGTTGTTCTCGGACTCTCCTGTCTCTGCCTCCCAAGTGCTGGGATTAAAAGCGTGCACCACAACGCCCGGCAAGCATCAAAATCTCGGGGGATGGGGGGGCCAAGGTGACCAAGAAACCTAGTATTTGCTGCCTCTACTGCAAATAACCAATAGATATTTGTTGTTGTTTATAGATGGACACAAAAGAAAGGTGGGGTAAATCACTGCACACATGCAAACACTTAGCTCCAACCAATTAAGAGGTCCAACTCACAAACCCAACACTCTTTAGAAATCGGAGGCACTTAGGTCCCTGGATAACCCTTTACATGCTTACAGATTCGCCTAAAATAGTTTGTTCGCGAAAAGCAGAACAAAGGAGAAAGGCAAAGAACCGCGAGATCGGCCCTTTCCTCTAGGTTCTGTCCCGACAGGTTTCCAGAGACTGTCCGTGTCCGCTGACGGGAAGGCAGAGCAGGCCCGTGAGTCAGCGGCAGCGGCACCGGCAGCGGCACCGGCAGCGGCACCGGCAGCGGCACCGGCA
>OU015742.1:164399270-164435256 GCA_907169655.1 Acomys percivali | reverse complement strand
CGGCACCGGCAGCGGCACCGGCAGCGGCACCGGCAGCGGCACCGGCACCGGCAGCGGCACCGGCAGCGGCGCGCGGGCCACGGGGCGCGCTCGAGGCTCAGACCCAGGCACTGCACGCCGCAAGGGCTCGCAGCGGGCTCACGAGAGCCGACCCCATGCTCACACTACGGCAGGCCCCGCAAGTTTCCACTTTCGGTTTCCTCAAGCAAGGGATGAAAGTGACTCAGCAACCCGGGTTGTCGCTGCGCGGGGGCGGACACACGGGCCCGAAGACGCCGCAGGAGCCGGGGTCACCGAGCCCGAGGCCGCAGGTGCCCAGGACGCGGGCAGCGAGCGGCCCTTCGAGCGGCGGCCAGGCCCCCGCACACCGAGCTGGAGGAGACGGCGCGGAGAGACTCACCCCGGTGCCAATGGAGCTCATGGTGCAGACCCGAGAGGCCACGGAGGGATCCCAGGCCTCAAGCGCCGCTCCTCCGCCGCACACTGCGCAGGCCAGTAACAGGCTCGCCCATTGGCTGCGCTCTCCACCAATAGCCGTCCCTCCTGCGCCGTGTTCCGCGGGCGAGGAAGAGGAGTGGCGCAAAAGGAGAGGGCGGACAGGAGGCGCGCTTGCGCAGAAGCCACAGAGGCGGTTCTTTGGGGAAGCTGGTACAATTTCAGCTGAAATCATTGAAGTGCTAAGTAAGGTCAGAACCTGGTTCCTAACGAGCTAGGTTTGGGCACCTCTCTTCAGTAGCCCTGTTGCACAAACAAGAATACATAAAAGCCAGAGAAGGAAAAAGCCACTTTAGGAAAAGGAGCAAAAAGGCCCAGTGACCATCGTAGGTTCGTCGTCCTGGCGTGACATTTGGGTTTAAATGGAAGTGAGTGAGCAGGGCTTGGTAGTGCACGCCTTTAATCCCAGCACTCGGAAGGCAGAGGCAGGCAGATCTCTGTGAGTTCGAGGTGAGCCTGGTCTACAAAGTGAGTCCAGGACAGTCAAGGCTACACAGAGAAACCCTGTCTCGGGGGGAAAAAAAGTGAGTGGTGTGAGTAATTAAGCAGTCCTGTTCAAAATGTGATACCTTTCCATCATGGTTTCAACTTTAGTCTCTCCTGCAAGGCGGTCTGATAAAAATGTGTAACTGTTAGATCTGTAAGAGAAAAGGTGTCCCTCTGGCTGGAACCAGGCTTCAAGCAATCTCTTCCCCAGCATGAAATTCCTGGAGATGTTCCACTTTCTCGTAGTCTTATTAAGGAGAGGAACAAAAGTGTTTCTTTAGAATATCTTCATTCCTGCCGAGGAAGATTACAAAACTTGGTTTAGGGAAAGGCTAAAGTGTCTTGGGGAACTAAAATTGCCAGAGTCACTCAAGCAACTATCAGGTCAGTATGGCCTGTCTTAAGATAGGGGGGCAGGGTGGGGGCGGCGAGCAACAGATAAATCAGACAAATGAGCGTGGGACCTGACCTTGCGGTGGTTGCCTTTAAATCCGATTGTAAGTAAGATGGCAGAAGCTTTTTTTTTTTTTTTTTTTTTTTTTAAATTCTGGGTACTTTTGTATTGTCAGAAAACACTTTCCAGCATGGTGGTATAGGTCTATAATCCCGGACTCAGAAGGCTAGGACAGGAGGATCCCCAGTTTAAGGCCAGCTTGAAATATGAGCCCCTGTCTAAAACAAACAAACAAGACAACATCAATAACAAACACACATTTAAAAAACAACAATTGCCCTATCACTCACCTTTATTTTGGTTCGCTGTTTTGTTGTAGTCTCATGTATCTTAAGCTGGCCAAAGATGAGTTTGGACCCCTCCTCATCCTTGTGCCTCCAACTACTAAAAGCTGCAGTCACAGCCCTGATCCATCACTCTAAGCCTCAGTAATGCCTTTCATAAGAAAAGAAACAAAAAACAACAGCCAACAGTACACATTACATACAGTTGGTTTTCTGTCTACTCCTGTGTGGGAAAAAGGTTGCTTAGTTCTTAAGTTTCCATGACATTGGCTTCTACCTCCAGAGAGCTGGGATGATAGGTGTGTGCCACCATACCTGCCACCATACCTGCCTGTGCCTCTGTTTGTTAAAGAATAAAGTCTAAGCCGGAGCCAGGTAGTGGTGGCACAACCCTTTAATCCCAGCACTTGGGAGGCAGAGGCAGGCAGATCCCTATGAGTTCAAGGCTAGCCTGGTCTACAACTCAGTCCAGGACAGCGGAGGATACACAGAGAAACCCTTTCTTGGAAAAAAAGAAAGAAAGAAAGAAAAAAAGAAGAAATTGCTAAGGATTTACACTTCTTCATTATGTGGTGATGAACTTTCGAGGCTGAATACTTAAGAGTACTTTGTAAAACTATTGCAAAGCAATACTTAATATGATCTTATAATTTCAACAATGATGGTTTTATAATACTCAATAACTAACATTTCTCAAAATAGTTACTATTGCATTTCATATAAATTCAATTATCATTAAAATAGTTAATTACTATAATTTTTTCTTTTCAGACAGGGTCTCAATGTTCAAACCTGGATGGCCTGAAATTTACTATGTAGATCAGGCTGGTTTTGAACTCACACAGACCTGCCTGCCTCGGCCTCAGCAGAGAAGGGGTAAAAGGCAGGGGTCAGTGTCACCAAGCCCTGTGTTTCAAACATTTAGTCCATGTCTTTGTTTTGAGAAAAGATCTAGCCATCCTCCTGCCTCTACCTCCTGAGTGTTAGCACAGGCCTGAGCCATCTCACCGTGCGTATGAATATTTTTAATTTGCGAAAAGTAAAATGCACCTCCTGGTTCTAGTCTTCCAAGTTATAAAATAATACACCAGTTTGAATTGTGGAGGAGAAAAGGGTTAATTTTTTTTTTTTATTTTTGTTTTTCTTTTGTTTTGTTTTTTCTTTTTGACTGATGCTTTCTCGGGGTGTTAGTTTGTTTGGTTTTGGTTTTTCAAGACAGGGTTTCTCTGTGTAGCCTTGATTATCCTGGACTCACTTTGTAGACCAGGCTGGACTTGAACTCACAGCAATCCACCTGCCTCTGCCTCTGCCTCCTGAGTGCTGGGATTAAAGGTATGCACCACCGCCCAGCGAAAAGGGTTAATATTTATAACATTCAAAACTTAATAATTTAAAACACTTAGGTCCTAGGTTTACTTTGGGTTTTTCAGTCTACTCTTGGCTGTAGTGGAACTCTGTAAACCAGGCTGGCTTGGAACGAGATCCTCCCGAGTGCTAGTTTAATGGCATGTGCCATCACACCCGGATCCTAGGATTATTTTACAGAGCCTAAATTATTGGTTTAGACAGATGTTCACCAGTTAAACCCAATTTCTCCACTGTAGATTCATGCATTCCAATGCCCTCTCCTGGTGCGCAGATGTTAATGCAGACAAAAATACATAAAACAAGTCTTTTGAAAGAAGTTAGACCCTTTAAAGCACATCTTCTTCTTCTTCTTCTTCTTCTTTTTTTTTTTTTTTTTTTTTTTTTTGGTTTTTCAAGACAGGGTTTCTCTGTGTAGTCTTGGCTGTCCTGGACTCACTTTGTAGACCAGGCTGGCCTCGAACTCACAGCAATCCGCCTGCCTCTGCCTCCTGAGTGCTGGGAATATAGGTGTGCACCACCACGCCCGGCCTAAAGCACATCTTCTTTTTCTTTTCTTTTTAAAAAATTATTTCGGGAAACAATGTTTGTGTGTTTTGTGGGTAGAGTAATAGGGATTCTTTGTTAGTCTTAGGTTTATGATATCTTAAAAAAACAAACTATTTGGGTATTCCTTAATTTAGTTTTACCCGTTTTTATTTTTGTTAATTAGGCTTTAACTTGCAATTCCGAATAGTAGGATTAATAACCATCCCCAAACAAACACACTCATCACAAAGTTCCTTACCTAAATAAATTCACCTGTGGCTCAGAATATATATGTGTTTATAGGTGACTATGAACGTGTTCTTATTTAATCTTAGAATTTAACAACTCTGTCTTCCTCTTCCTTTTTTTTTTTTTTTGTTTGTTTTGTTTAGTTTTTTTTTTGTTGTTGTTAACTTTATTTTATTTTTTCTACATGATAATTTGCATTATCTTTAGGTTCAGAGAATATAATCCTTTCTTGCTATCTTATTATCAGTTTATTGGTTGTATCTTCTTTTCAGAGATAGAAAATCATGGGAGAATAAGAAGCAAATGTAGATCAGCACTTCACAAAAGGGAGAAAATCAGTAGCATTTCCCATCAGCCCGGCTAGCTCAGTCGGTAGAGCATGGGACTCTTAATCCCAGGGTCGTGGGTTCGAGCCCCACGTTGGGCGGCATGCGTTTTTGTGCGACATTTTAAAATTTTTCAACTTATATTTAGTCTCAAATATTGCCCGTTCTAACTGAACATTCTTAACTAAGGTGAATCCTTAACCTGAGGTGATTAAAACACGTTCAGTTCTAACCTGCCGGCAACACCGTTCTCGAACTGCGCTTGCGCACTCCAAAGCTCAGGCTCACGCCCATGGCTTAGGTTTAAACATTTTTAAATCTGCTTTTCTGTGTTAGCTTCCATAGTTGTTGGTAGTGGGCAGCTTTTTCCTTCCCTGTTAATAAAGTCGTGACCCTGATTTTGGCTGTTTTTCCAAAACACAAGAGATTTGATGTCAAAATAGTTCTAGGTGCGGGAGGACACGGAAAGAACTTCCTTATTTGCTGACGTTTCCCCCACTCACTTCCGCCTTTCTCCTGTCAATGCAAGGCTTCTTAGGGGTACAGGAGGAAGATTTCCCTCTCCCCGCAGCGCTGTCTTTCCCGGGGTCAGATGTGCTTGCGCCGGCAGCGTGCATCTTTTCTTGGGTGGTGGACCCTCAAGCGCTGCCCTCTGAGACTCGCCAGGGAACTGATATGAACATGGCAGGCGGGTGTGTAAGGGAAGAAACAGAAGTGCCTCCCTGTCTACTGACAGCTTCGGCTTCCCAGAAAGGGACGCCCACCTTCGCAAGAGGCCCCTTGGGGCCAGTTTCCTGGAGACCTGGCTCTTTCCTACCGGCCTCCCTCACCTGCTGGCAGCCAGCTGACTCTCACTAAACCGATCGATTTCTTTATGATCCTTTCCTACAGTGTGCGAAGATTCTGCTGTTTATCTCAAAGCAAACAGAGAACATCTTTCCCTACCCCTAGCCCCCTCCCCGTCCAAGACAGTCTACCTAGTCCCAGAACTCTTTATGTAGACCAGGCGGGCTTCGAACTTAGATATGCTCCTGTGTCTGTCTCCCGAGTGGCCACGCATGGGTTCTGTTTTCTTAAGCAGTGCTGGAGCGGGGCGTGGTGGCACATCCTGAGTGAGGCTGAGGGAGGCAGAAGGATCACTTGTTGCAAGCTGGAAGCCAGCCTGGGCTTAGACTCAAAAGAAAAAAAAGAAAAAAGGTGTGTGTGGGGGGGGCTGTAATCTGTGATGTTGGACTTTTTTTTTTTTTTTTTTTTTGGTTATTCGAGACAGGGTTTCTTTGTGTAACAGTCCTGGCTGTCCTGGATTCACTTTTGTAGACCAGGCTGGCCTCAAACTCACAACGATCTACCTGCCTCTGCCTCATGAGTGCTGGGATTAAAGGCCTGCGCCACCACGCTCGGCAAGCCATTTTATTTCTATGATGGGCAGCTGGCATTTGGCAAGAGAGGGTTTGGTATTTGGACTTGGACAGACCAGCTTTTTTTTTTTGTTTTTGTTTTTGAGACAGGGTTTCTCTCTGTAGCCTTGCCTGGCTGACCTGGACTCACTTTGTGGACTAGTCTGGCCTCAAACTCACAGAGCTCCTCTGCCTCTGTCTCCCAAATGCTAGGATTAAAGGCACTGAGCTACAATGCCCGGCTTAAACAACGCATTTTAAGCTGATTGGCTAAGGATATTTACTTGGGACTTTACAGTTCCCCACCAATCCAGGAGAAAGGAACATAGCAGGGTATTGTGGTTTTAAGTAGAACATAAATCATTAATTCAAGCAGAATGTTCAACAAGCATTGAATTGTAAGTAAAAGGCAAGTAGAGCCTGAACCTGGACTTAATTTCACTTTATAATCAAAGCAGAGACTAAGACAAAATGGCTTCTGATATGCTAAGAGCGTTAGCTGTTAGCAGGGGAGCCACAGTTATGCTAGGAAGTGGAGTAGGTCTCAAGGGAGGCGTTACAGAGTTTAAGCAGGTCAAAACGCTACAATCTTTCCCCTCACTCTTCTGTGGGGTTCCCCAGCTCCACTTCATGTTTGGCTGCTAGATGAGGCCTTTCTGATGACCCAATACCCACGAGGCCTTCTTCTCTCTCCTAGCTAATGATTTGGATGTTCTTCATGGATGAGTCCCCTTTCTCTCTTGCTAAGCTTGCACACCTGCCTCTGGCCTCTGTCAACTCCAGTGACACAGGCTCTCCACCTAGTGAGCTGTACTTATGTGCACGCTCAGAGCATGCAGGTGTGAATCTGTGGAAGAGGCTCTTCTCATACAGCCTCATTTCTTTGCACTCTGCTCTCAACAATACCAGGTTCTTTTTCTCAAGACAACAGGGTTTTCTGTGTAGCTCTGGCTGTCCTGGAACACACTCTGGAGACCAGGCTGGCCTAGAATTTAGGGTTAAAGGCTGCACCACCACTGCCTGGCTACCAGGTTCTTCTTTCCCTACTTTTACTGCCAGGAAACCCTCTCCTTCAAGTGTTAGTATCTTTATATGTAAAGTTATGGCAAGACTTGGAAAAGCTCAGAAAGCAATGTGATTAAACTCTGAGTGGAGCTGAACACCGGAACTTGTGTTAGTTCCTACTGTTTGGATACATAGACACAGACATACCAGATACACAGCACCGGACCTCAGGTGGAAGTTCATTAAAACAAATGAGGAAAAACAAAAGTTAAACAATGAGGCAATTAGTTGGGGAAAAAAAAACTTGTGTTAAAATATAAAGCACAAAAGCAAAGATTAGTATATTTATGAATGTTTATTAAGAAATTATAAATAACTACATTTCATAGAAATGTAGAGGTTACCACGCCTTTCTTAATGAATGGGCCCTGCTATTAACAGTCTGAAAGATCAAACAGATTTGGAAAAGCAGCTCTACTTCTTATGGGTACACAATGAAACAGAGGATTTTACTTTTTTTGTTTTCGAGACAGGGCTTGTCTGTGTAGCCAGCTGTCCTGGACTCACAGAGAACTGCCTGCCTCTGCCTCCCCGAGTGCTGGGATTACAGAGGTGTTGCCACACTGCCTGCAAACAGAGAGGATTTTAAAGAACAGACCATAGAATCTGAAATAACAGACTGGAGAGATGGCACATGCTCTTCCAGAGGACTTGAGTTTGGTTCCCAGCACCCACATCAGGTGACTCACAGTATGACTACAGCTCTAGGGGACGTCATGCCTCTGGCCTCCACACCTGCACCCAGATGCACACACACCCCTACGCAATTTTTTTTTTAAGTTAAAAAGAAAAAAAAAAACCAAGTTAAGAAGAAGCTGAAATGACTGGTAATGGCTAATACTCAGGGGCTGAATAGTAAAATCAGCAGAGTTTCTAGTGCTCGTGACAGATGTAAACTGTGGAGGAAAAGTGGACTATATAATAAACTCCCAAAATTAAACAGCTTAGCTATATTTTATTGATATAAATACATCTCACAAGCATCCACTATTTTGCCATACCACACAAGAGACAAAGTTAGAAAATTAAATATTAATGCAAAGAGAAAATTCAGAAATGCTTTGTTACATGAAAGTCACCTATATATATTAAAGCAGCCCACATACTTTGTACAATTCACTTCTAGCTGATAATTTGAAGTAAAGCGAGGCTGAATTTATTCAAACATTTATTTCTCAGTGGAAAATGCTCTTTTCATCAGTGGTGGCTGCGTTTTTCCAACATCAAACATCATTTCCAAAGGTGGGTTGTTGAGAGAACACCAGTCAGGTATGCGGCCCGTCTGATTATAATACTCCTTTGAAACAGAGCGGCTCCCAAGTATATCTTGCAATGCTCCAAAAACAGCTCCTGTGTAGTGAGAATAGTTTTATAGCTCAGATGATACATCAGGAAATTATAAGCTATGTACATCCATTTTATGAAAAGAGGGGACTGATAAACTCAGCAATACCGATCAAGCTCTCAATTCCAGTTCAATGAGATTCTGAATAACAGGGTCAACCATAACTCCTATGTTGAAAGTAACCTAAGTGACCCTTTCAGGTCACAGTGTATATGGTATTACAAAAGCTAGAAGAAAGTGAAATAAGATGAGGTGGAAGGATTTTCAATTTAAAGACTTGTTTGTTTGTTTTTTTGTCATAACTCTGTTGCATGTTATTAAATAAACCTGATAGGCATCTTTTAAAAGTTTGGGTTTTTTGTTTTGTTTGTTTATTGAGACAGGGTTTCTCTGTGCAATAGCCCTGGCTGTCCTGGACTCACTTTGTAGACCAGACTGGCCTTCAATTCAGAGAGATCCACCTGCCTCTGCCTCCCAAGAGCTGGGACTAAAGGTGTGCATCACCACGCCCAGCCCTTTTAAAAGTTTAAGATTTGTTTTTATACTGAAAAATCTAATAAAAATACACTAGGCAATCTTCATTTTAAAAATTCCTAACATTTGTTTTTCTATGTGCATGATCCTGCCACTGGCTCGATCACAAAATACACAATGTGTGACTGTACACATCAGTGATGATTCTCTCTAGTAGTTACTTACTAGGTGCTGTGCTGACCCAGTGCTAATACCATCCTCAGAGCACTCAATGAGCTCCACCACAAAGCAAGGGTAAAGTGAAGGGCTGGTTTCCACCATTAAACAAATGTTTTAAGTAACAGCAGCTAGTGCTAGAATAAAGTCATCACTTTCACTATTCTGAGGGAAAACTTTAAATAAATTAAGTCCATTATTTGAGACAGGGTTTTACTGTGTAGTCTTGGCTAGCCTGGAGCTCACTAGGCTGTCTTCAAATGCATAAGAGACCTGCCTGTCTCTGCTTCCAAAGTGTTGGGGTTATATTTGACACATCCCCTGGATGGAGAGGCCTGGCAGCACTCAGAGGAAGGACAGCAGGCTACCAAGAAGAGACTTGATACCCTATGAGCATATACAGGGGGAGGAAGTCCCCCTCAGTCACAGCCATAGGGGAGGGGACTAAGAGAAATATGGGTGGGAGGGAGGAATGGGAAGATACGAGGGATGAGATAACAATTTAGATGTAATATGAATAAATTAATAAAGTATACTAAAAAACAAACAAACAAACAAAAAACCAAAGTGTTGGGGTTAAAATCATGTGACACCCAACCCATCCCTAAGGATGGAGTTTTCTTAAAAAGTAAAAATAAAAAACCACAGGGCAAAGGCCAGCTGAAACAGGCATATAATTCTAAAAATTTGTATAATTTGGAGACAAGTCACACTTTAATGAAAATTATTTGTTCTTTTGAGGCAGGTATCACTTTGTAGTTTCGACTGGCTTGCCATTCATTATGTAGCTCAGATTTGCCTCAAAACTCTTGATCCTCCTGCCTCAGCCTTTTTAAAATTTTTTAATTTTTAAAATACTGTTTTTCTTTTTCTTTTTTCTTTCTTTCTTTCTTTCTTTTTTTTTTTAGACAGGGTTTCACTGTGTAGCCTTGGCTGTCTTGGACTCACTTTGTAGACCAGGCTGGCCTTCAATTCACATCGATCCACCTGCCTCTGCCTCCAGAGTGGTAGGATTAAAGGCATGCACCACCACGCCCGGCTCCTACCTCAGGCTTCCAAATGATTAGATTTGGGGGCTTATTTCTCAGTGGAAAATGTTATTTTCATCATCGTAAGTGCCAAGCTTCCCGAACATCAAACATCACTTCCAAGGTGGGTTGTTGTTAGGTATGTGGCCCAGTTAACAGTTGTACTGATGAGGTGAATAGTTTTGAACAGTGGATAATTTTACTTTGATATAGTCATTAGTAATACCACTCAGGACTATGTTCTTACCTCCCAACCAGGCCACACAATTAGCCTTTGCAGGTGGAGTATGAATTCGGAAGGTCTTGGTGCCAAGTGTCTTTTTGTATTTTGGTTTTTCTACCAAATACCGTATTTCTGCAAGCAATCTGTGGAGAAATCCTGGCAACATAGATGTGCCACCTATGACTACCAAATTCTCTGCCAGTTGCTTCCTGGTGTCTATTGGGCACTGTTGTTGAAGAAGAAGAAAAGTTATTTTGATTGGATGAATACTGTTAAGCTGGACTTACTACACAGAAATGGGCACTGTGGACAGCAGCAGCATCTGTAATGTCTAGGACTGTAATGTTTCTTTATACAACAAGTATAGCACCATGGAAATAAACGCACATGCACCTGTGAACATTTAAAAACAATTAGTCTTCAGATGTAGTTAGTGAATTTGTTTTAGATAGGGTGTCTCTATGTAGCACTGGCTGGCCTAAAATTCACTATATGGGCCTGGTTGGCCCTGAAGTTAGAGATCCCCCTGCCTCTGCCTCCAACTGCTGGGATTAAAGGAATGTGCCATCACACTCAGTCTCTGTATTACCTTCTACAACAATCTCTAAATCATGTGTCTGTCTGCTGAGTGTGTGTTTATGTGGTGTGTGTGGGTTTGTGTGTATGTATATAGGTACCAGTGCTTGTGCAGAGATTAGAGGGCAGCTGGCAGGAGTGGGCTGCTCTTCTACATGTAGGTCCTGGGGACTGAAGCCAGGTAATCATGCTTGCCGGCAAGTACCTGTACCTGTTATGTCATCTAGCTGGCCCATTCATTTATAGACTTTAAAACAGTAAATTCCAAGTGGCACAGGCAATACAGTATACATGTATTCATTTTCAAGACAGGATAATACAGTATTTAAAAAGTAACAGTATTCTTGAGATGTAATCTGAATAAATTATTTAAATAAAAATAATTTTTCAAAAAAGTAACAGTATTCTGTAAAAAACTACAATAGGAAATTAGTGATAAAAATGGCTGAAAAATAGCCGGGCACGGTGGCACATGCCTCTAATCCCAGCACTTGGAAGGCAGAGGCAGGTGGATCACTGTGAGTTCAAGGCCAGCCTGGTCTACAAAGCGAGTTTAGGACAATCAAGGCTACACAGAGAAACCCTGTCTCAAAAAACAAAAAAATTACTTTTCTTATAAATAATATATGACAAGGAAAAATGCAGAAGATAACACCTAAAACTTTCTTTGAAGGACTGTTACAACAAAGAGAGACTTTACAAATACCTGTAAAAGGGAATCCAATATTAAAGTGGCAACTGATTTCTCCTCATTATCTTGTTCAAAAAGAATTTCCACAACTGAATCTCTAATGAGATAAAAAGAAAAGAGAGCATTTTATAGGCCACCATTTAGTATGACACAACTAAATACAAAGCTTTCCCATTGTAAATGGGGAAGTACTGGCATCTACCTCCAGGGGCTGAGCAGGGATTCAGTGAGCTGGCACATAGAAAACATTCCTCAGCTGTTAGCTACTGCTGCAGTAAAGTTTACATGTTTTGGATTCCATTACACCTCCTCAAGCATTACAACCCAAAAGAAGCTATACTCTGTAAATTCTATATAACAAGATTCAACATGCTGCTTAATGGTTTTTCAAGACAGGGTTTCTCTGCGTAGCCTTGGCTCTCCTGGACTCACTTTGTAGACCAGGCTGGGCTCAAACTTGGGTATAGCCATCTGACTCTGCCTCCCGAGCGCTATGATTAAAGGTGTGCATCACCACACCTAGCCAGTAGTTTACTTATTTTTATTTTATATTTATGGGTATTTTGCCTGCGTGTCTGTGCACCATATGCATGTAATGCCGACAAAAGCCGAAGGAGAGTTTCGGACACTTTGGAATTAGAGGTGCCATGTGGGCACTGGGAATTGAACCTGGCTCCTCTGTGTTAACTGCTGAACCGTCTGAGTCCAAGAACAAAATTTTAAAGCACAAACAAGCAAATGACCGATTATAAATAAAAGCTAGCCACTTTACAAATGAAGCTTAATTAGAATATAGGTGTAATCACTGGCTTATATTCTGTACATTATACAGTTGAGTTTGCACTCCAGCTGTCGAGCTGAGTGGGCGCAAAGACTATATGGACCTCAAATTTGCAGGGATTTACTACCTGGTTCTTAAAGAGTTTACTACCCTTTATCTTAAAACCTATTTCTTGTTGTCTTTTGAAACAGTGTTAGTTTCATTGAAATAATTCTGAATTACTGTGATGAACAGGAAAGAATTTTTTTTTTCCCAGATAGGATTTTTCTCATAGTCCTGGCTGTCCTGGACTCTCTTTGTAGGCCAGGCTGGCCTCAAACTTGGAGCCACCACGCCCAGCCAGAAAATAATGTTTTTAAAACATTAAAAAGTTGAATAAAATTACTGGCTAAAAGTAAAGCATCATAAAAAACAGTTTACTGTTGACCTAGAAACACTCACCTAAAGTCTTATACAAATATTTTTTTAGAGCCAAAAGTTTAACTCATTATTTTGTTCATTAAAATTAATGTATATACCAGGTGGTGGTGGCACAAGCCTTCAATCCCAACACTTGGAAGGCAGAGAGAGGCAGGTGGATCGGTGTTAAGTTCGAGGCCAGCCTGGTCTAGAAAGCAAGTCCAGGACAGTCAAGGCTACACAGAGAAACCCCATCTTGCAGGGGAAAAATACCAACCAAACAAAAATTTAATGTCTAACCTGATTGATCCAAGTACATGTAAAATTTTCTCTCCATCCAATGGATAGTCAACATTTGGGGGTGGAGAGGGACGCTGAAATGTAAAAAAAAAGGTATAATTATAAGCAAACATGTAAGTAACTTTTGCAAAAGATATAATTTGTAAGCTTACCTCATTATTCCCATCAATATTAAATTTTGCTGCTTGGATTTGTAGGCCACGCTTCAGGTCACTTACAAAGCACGTACGCACTTAGAAGGAGGAAATAAGCCTTTGTTACTACTTCTTCTTGAATGAATGGTGAGCTTACAACTTAGCTAAAACAATCCTATTTAAGTGAACATACAACTTAAATATTCATCTTCTGTAAAATCATGCATTATTTTATAGTTTTTATATGAAGCAGAAATGAAGTTTTATTAAAGATATTTTAATACAGGCTTAAGCATTAAGCTTACGAGAAAAAAAAAAAGAGGGGCCAGAGAGATGAGAGAGAATGGAGGAGGCAGAGAGAGAAAAGAAAGAAGCCCAGGAAGAAAGACAGACACACTCAAGAGCAAGGGTGCAGGCTTCCCTGTGGAGTGTCGCCTACAAAACCACATTCTAAAAATAACTCTGCAGAATCATTCTGCCATTTCATAGCCTTTGTAGAAATGTAACTACACAAATAAGCTGCAGCACCATGAAAGACAGCTCTTCCAGTTAAATAGCATGTGTTTTTAGGTTTTCTATTTCCCTGTTTCTCCTTTTGATCTTAGTGAGCTGGGAGTGGTGGAACATGCCTGTAATCCCAGCATTCAGAGAGGCAGAAGCAAGCCGATTTCTGTGAGTTGAAGCCAATCTGGTCTACAATACAAGGCCAAGTCCAGGGCAGCCAAGGTTACACAGAGAAACCCTATCTCGAACCCCCCCTAACAAAACAAAAAGAAAAAAAAAAAAAAAAGAAAAAAAAAAAAGAAAGAAAAACCAAAAACTAGGCTGGAGAGATGGCTCAGTGGTTAAGAGCACTTAGCTGCTCTTCTAGAGGTTCTGAGTTCAATTCCTGGCAACCACATGCTGGCTCACAACCATCTCTAATGGGATCTGATGCTCTCTTCTGGAGTGCAGGTGTACATGCAGCTAGAGCACTCATATATATTAAAAAAAAAAACAAAAACAAAAAACAAAAAAACCCAAAACCCGAAAACCAAACCAAAAGAAAGTTAATGAAGACACACAACTCCCCTTGGCTCTCTGCTTCAGTTTCTGTGGTGCATGGCACATCTAGCAATATCCCCTGCCTGCTACTGTATTCTCTTAATATTTGCATTTGGAATACCCAAGACTTTTTTTTTCTACAAATATCCTTAATAAGGCCTTTAGGCAGAGGCAGGCAGATCACTGAGTTTAAGGCCAGCCTAGCCTACCAAGAGAGTCCAGGACAGCAGAGAAACCATGTCTTGAAAAAACAAAACAGCCGGGCGTGGTGGCACACACCTTTAATCCCAGCACTCAGGAGGCAGAGGCAGGTGGATCGCTGTGAGTTCGAGGCCAGCCTGGTCTACAAAGCGAGTCCACGATAGCCAAGGCTACACAGAGAGACCCTGTCTCAAAAAACCAAATGGGGTGGGGTGGGGGTGAAGAATGAAAGAGAGAAAATATGAGAACTTCAGGGCCAGGGTGATGGATGGTGTACTTCCTGTCAAGCCTGATGAACTGAGTTATACCAAAGACCCACATGTTGACAGAGAAAACTCTGCTTACCTTTAATATCTTCTAGGACACTTTCTGGAACCGAACCTGAAAAAGAATTTTATTAAGAATTAAAGAACTAGCTGGGTGTGATGACACATGCTTTAATTCCAACACTCGGGAGGCAGAGGCAGGAGGATCTCTGTGAGTTCATGGTCAGCCTGGTCTACAAAGAAGAGTCCAGGACAGTCAAAGCTACACAGAGAAATCTTGTCCTGGAAAAAAAAAAAAAATGGGATTTTATAATAAACTACATCTCCACACATGTATGTAATAGTTTAATCCCAGTACTCCCCCCATCCTCTTCTGTCCCCCTTTGTTCTTTCCCAATCCTTTCTGGAGATGACATTTTTAAAAAGATTTACTTATATATACAGTGCTCTGCCTGCATGTGCACCTGCACACCAGAAGAGGACACCAGATCTCATTACAGATGGCTGTGAGCCACCATGAGGCTGCTGGGAATTGAACTCAGGACCTTTGAAAGATAAGCCAATGTGCTTAACCTCTGAGCCATCTCTCCAGTCACCTCTTAAGATGACACTTAAAAAGAATAGTAAAAGGCTTGGCATAGTGGCTTAGGAAGCTGAGGCAGGAGGACTGCTCCAAGTCCAGGACCAGCCTGGGCTGTATACTAAGACTATATAACAAGACTTTGTTTCAAAAACAAGCAAACAACACACACACACACACACACACACACACACGAATAAAAAGTAACCTTTTAGATATGCTACTGACATGATAGGATTATTTGTCAGCATACTCATTTTCAGAGGTAGATACAGAAACACAATTTTCTAACCTAAATTTAAAGTCTTCTAAACCAGCCACATGTGGTGTCTCACCCCTCTAATTCTAGCACTTAGGAGGCACAGGCAGTAGGATCTCTTTAAGTTAGAGGGCAATCTGGCCTATGTGTTAATTCCAGTGCAGTCAAGTATACGCAGTAAGACCCTCTCTCAGAACAATATATAATAAAATAACGTCTTCTAAGCCAAGTCTTAGGAACTATTTTTATTGGCATATAAAAACAGAGATGCTTTTTGAAGAAAATGGATCATGGCAAAGGGTAAGCATAACTTTGTAATTCCCACCCAGATCTGAACATTTTGTCTTAAAGTAAACTATTTATAATAAGCTTAGTCAAAGTATTAAGCCGTAGTTTGAAAAGTGGCATCTTTAATCACACTGTGCTTGAAAAAGAGTAAAACATGTTTCTTGTACAGCTGCTGTCCTCTTTCTAGGACTATTCAAATAGCTTTTTTTAAAAAGGCTGATAAGGAGCCATTTTTTGCAGGTAAAGGGTTTAGTTCAGTTAGGATTGCATGCTACTTTAAAAAGAGACAATCTTGGCAAATAATCACAACTGCTTGTAAAATTCTACTTCACTTCAGTCATAATGTTTGGCATAGAATTTATATCACACACTGTCCAGATCAGAGCACTTAAGGGTCTCTTTTCCGGAGACAGGGTCTTGCTATGTGACCCAGGTTAGCCCTAAATCTACCTAGGTTTCCATAGTGTGGAAATTATTCTTTTAAAAAAAAAAAAATGGTTCTAAGTACTAAGTGAAAGAAACTAACTGAAAATTCACCTGAGATTTTCATCTATATTTGCTAAGGAGTTCAGAGAGAACACTTTAAAATTGTCTACGCTCTGGTTGGCCTCCATCTGTAGACCAGGCTGGCACTGCACTCAGAGATCTGCCTGCCGCTACCTCTACGAATGCTGGGATCACAAACTATGCCAATGCTGACTTCTCAATGGGAGAAATGTAGCACAGATTAGGATTCTGCAGTGTATGGGCGGGAAAGATCAGAGTAAGTCAAAGAAGGTTCATAACTTGGGTTCACAATCCCAAGAGTGTAGAAGTTCCTAATATTATAGTTAAAGCCCATCTCCCCGCCCTCCCCCACATCCCCAGCTGGGTCCTCTATATGTTGCCTGGGCCACTTCAAATGCAGTGTTCCTGCCTCAGTGTCTTGAGTAGCTGAGATTACAAGTGCATGCTAATATGTATGGCTTATGGTCATTTTTTCTCTTTTTTTCTTTTTCTTTTAGAGATAGGGTTTCTCCAACAGCCCTGACTACCCTGGAACTCACTCTGGAGACATGAAAAGCAAGGCTAACTGCCCCTAAAACTGCATTTGTTTGTTTGTTTGTTTTTTGAGAGATGGTTTCTTTGTGTAACAGCCCTGGCTGTCCTTGGACTCACTTTGTAGACCAGGCTGGCCTTGAACTCAGAAATCTGCCTACCTCTGCTTCCCGAGTGCTGGGATTAAAGGTGTGCACCAGCATGCCCAGCGCCCTAAAACTGTATTTCCCCCTTTTCAACATAAATTTTCAGTACAAAGGCACTTCAGGTAAGCAAACGGGAATGAGTCACGTGCAAGTTTACTAGAGGGACCACCTTCTCTGCTTACAAAAGACAAGGAACTTTACAAAAGTTGACTTTCCAGCTGGGTAATGTGCAGGGACAAAATCCTAAGTAGAGTGTGTGTGGCGGGAGGCAGTCCTCAGGTAAAAACTGAGATGAAGACAGAGGCCGTGCAAGTAAGTGCTCTTGGTGATGGGAAGACTAAATCCCTAGCTGACATGAGGAGTGAAAGGGGAGCGTTATGGCTAAGGGGGAGAACAGAACGAGGCTGTGGAAAACCATGTAGCAGACACAAAATGTGGGTTAATTTGTAGGAGCTAAAAAACTTCTTACCAACTTGGGGACAAGCTAGCACTGACAACAGTATGAAATACACAAAATCTGCAAAGGCCAGGCCCACAGGAAGACAGGAAGAGATGAGAAGGGCAAGCCTACAGGGGCTCTGCTCTCACAGGTGCAGCGGTGGGAAAGGTACAACAGGTGAAATTTGAAAGACTTTTCTGAGGAAGAACTGGAAAGCTTTGCTAACTCCCTGTCTTCTAAAGGGAGAACCAGAGCTGATGCTATTACATAAAAAAAATTTAAATACATCACTTTATCTCTTCCCTAAGATGTTATTACCTTTATCTAATAACAATTAATTTAAAATTACAAGAGAAGCTGAGTGCTCCGGAGGCAGAGGCAGCAGACCTCTGAGTCGAACAAGCCTGGTCTACAGAGTCAGTTCTAGGAAAGCCAAGGCTACACAGAGAAACCATCTCAAAAAACAAAAAAAAAAAAACAAAAAGAAAGAAAAGAAAAGTGACAAAAGAAAAGATACTGTGATCACTTCTAGGAGTGTTGATTTTGAGGCCTTAGGTGACATGTGCAGTTTGTATCTAACAATCTGTTGGAAATAATAGTGTCAAGTTCAGAAAGATCAGGCCTCATCTGAGAATCAACAGCATGCAGACAGATGTGACTCAGAGGAACTGATGACACCTGCTTAAAAGCCATAGGAAGAAAGAAGAAAAATAAACAAACAAGTCCCCCATGGAACCACTAGTAGAGAAAGTAAGAGCAGAGGAAACCAAGGAAGAATGACTCCTGAAAGCAAAGGGAGGAGAACATAGGAGGACAAGATGATTCAAAACACCACGATTTCTAGAAAAGATGGCTAACACACAGCTGCACTTACTAGGAGCAACAATACATACCTGGAGCAAGGTCAAGCACAGTGTAGAGAAATAACTAGCAATGGGCAGAGTAAAATATAAGTTAAAAGCTTGAGAAGCATACTGCACTAAATACTTATTATGTATACATTGTTCTGCCTGCATATACCCCTGCATACCAGAAGAGGGCACCAGATCTCATTATAGATGGTTGTGAGCCACCATGTGGTTGCTGGGAATTGAACTCAGGACCTTGGGAAGTGCAGGTGGCGCCCTTAACCTCTGAGCCCTCTCTCCAGCCCCGCATACTCCACTCTTAAACAGCTTATTACCCATCACTGAGGGAAGGCTCTGTCCTTTGGCAGCACCGGTGTCAACAGTACATTGTTCCAATAGTTGAGTTTCCAATTCCCTGAAATTTGAAAAAGTTATTGAAATTAACATATTTCAAATGATAATCTTTTCTTATTTAATAGCTTCATTTCAAAGTAAGAAATTATGATGTCTCATATAAAAATGTCTGTTTTGAGGCTAGGTCTCTTGTAGGCCAGGCTGGTTTTGAACTTCCTATGTAGTTGAGAGTGACCTTGAACTTCTGATTTTCTTGCCTCTACATCCGAGGTGCTGATGTTGGGATTACAGTTGTACATCACTGTACCTGGTATTATGTGGTATGCTTCGGATTCTGTGTCTTTATTTAGCAATTTTAGGCTGAAGTGATACGTACTTAATGTAACAGGCTTTGTGCATGCTGGTAAGTACTCTACCAAAGAAGATAAATCTTCAGATTTTATTTAAAAAAAAGAAATACATCCAACCACCCCATTCTATACCCAGACTTCCCATCAGGTTCTAGCCTCTTCTGTGCTGCCTCCACCACCCACCTCTACAACCAGACTTCCCACGTCTTCCTCAAGGGCCTAGCCTGAACTAACAAAGGAGGCTCGCATGCTCTGATTTCACGGAAAGACTACCAACATTATGAAAAAAATCAAGCCAGTATCTTCTCTCCTAAACCTACCACTCTTGTAGAAAGACTTGCCAATGGCAATTACCTAGATGTACTCAAGGACACAGAATTTAAAGAACAATAATAAACTTCATCAAAGAATTCAAAGTGTTTAAAGAAATCACAAAGAAGCCAGGCATGGTGGTAGATGCCTGTAATCCCAGCATTCAGGGAGGCAGAGGCAGGCAGATCTCTGTGAGTTCGAGGCCAGCCTGGTCTACAGATGGAGTCCAGGACAGCCAAGGCTACAGACAAACCTGTCTCCAAAAACCAAAAACCAAGACAAACAAAACCAAAAACAAACAAAAACAAAAAAACAAAAACACCCAAAGGAAAGCTTTACAATTGGAATGAATTGAGCAGAAGACAGAACAGATCTAGACCAAAGAATCAAGGAACACGCACACACGAAAAACAGTACAGGAAATGTGTGGGATACCATGAAAAAAATTAAACAAACCTTAGAATTATAAGCATAGATAAGGAAGAAATATCCAAAGTCAATGGCATAGACCAGATCTGGACTCCTTTTGTAGACCAGGCTTACAGAGATCCACCTGCCTCTGCCTCCCAAGAGCTAGGATTAAAGGCGTGTGCCACCACCGCCCGGCCCGACAGCTGATTTCTAAATGGTAACTTTGAAAGCCAGAAGGACCTGGAGCAATACATCCCAAGTGCTAAAAGACTATGCTGGCCAACTCAGAACAGTACACCCAGCTAAACTATAAACTATTGAAAGAGAAAGAAAAACTTGCCATGATATAATGGTCCAAAAAACATTTATCTAACAAACGAAATGATATAAAGAGTGTAAAAACAAGTGTATCCAACAAACAAACCCTAAAGAAAATACAGGAAGTATGATTTAGGCGGAAGAGAGGAATGAGCAGAGCAGAGACTAGAAAGAAATATGAAACCACAGTTTATTAAAATACCACCGAGAATACAATAAAAATCTAGAGCACAATGACCACAGTTAATACACACTTTAAAATCAATGTGCTCAATTCAAAAGACACAGGCTGGCTTAACAGATCGAGAAACAGGAGCTGAAGAGATGGCTCGGTGGTTAAGAGCACTGTCTGCTCTTCCAGAGGTCCCGAGTTCAATTCCTAGTAGCCACATAGTGCCTCACAGCCAGCTATAATGAGATCTGATGCCCTCTGCTGGTAGACAGGCACACATGCAGGCAGATACCATCTACATAATAAATAAATCTTAGAGACACTGTCTCAAAAAACAAACAAATAAATAAAAGATTAAGAAACAAAAATCCATCTATCTGCTGCCTACAAGAGCTCTTCTTAGTTTTAAAGAGAGGTATGACTTTGGAGTAAAACAATGAACAAAATCACGTAAGTCAATGGGACCAGGAACAAAGCTCACATCATATCCTAACATATGATAGACGCCACACTAAATCTGATCAGAAGAGACAAAGATAAATCCTTTACTCTAGCCAAGGGAACAGCAAACCAAGAAGACACTGCTATCCTGAAACATATATGCAGCAAACACTAGGGTGCCCAATCTAACTAAAAAACATACATTATCCATTAATAACGGGTGACTTCACTAGCCCTCTTTCTCCAACAGACAGGTCATTTGGATAGGAAATAAACAGAGACACATCAGAATTTACTGACATCACATATTAAATAGACAACAGATATCTACAGAATATTCTACTCAAACACCAAAGAATAAATATTCTACCCAGCAGCACATTGAAGTGTTTCTAAAACAGACCACATCTTGGGACACAAAACAAATCTTTACAAATATCAAAGACTGAAACACATCTGACCACAATGCAATAAAACTTAAAATTGACAGAAAAAACAAAAAGAAAAAACCTAATAAATATACAAACTCATGCTAATTAAACAACTAATTGCTACATGATGAATGGGCCAATGAAGAAATCCAGAAAGAAATAAAAACTTCCTGAAGCTAAAAAAAAATGAAAACACAACAAATAAAACCTCTGGGACATTGAAATTTTCTTACAAGGAAAATTTATAGCTCCATGTATCTCCACTTTAATCAAAAAGAGCACAAATAAATGACTTAATAATGCAACTTCAAAACTAGAAAAACAAAAACAAACAAAATCCAAACACAGTCAACAGCAAGAAATAATAAAAGACAACGGAAACCAAAGAAAACAAAGAATCAACAAATCTAAGAGTTGGTACTTTGAGAAGATAAACAAAATTGACAGACACCTGGCTCAACTATCCAGCGCTAAGAAAGAAAAGACCCAAACGATTAGAATTAGAAACAGGGACAGGACAGCCAGGGGCTCTATTGCACAGAAAAACCCTGTCTTGAACCACCCCCTCCCCACTCCCCAAAAACCCCACAAAAATAAACAAACAAGACAGAAGAAGAAGAGGAGGAGCGAGAGGAAGAAGAAAGATGAAGACAAAGAAGAAGAAATAATAATAAAACAGGTAAACATTATAACGGACACCAAAGAAATTCAAGATAGTATAAAGACATATTTTAAAAGCCTATACTCCTATTAAGCTAGAGAAAATTAAAAGAAATGGATAAATTCCTAGGTCAGCCAAATAACAAAAATTAAAACAAGAAGTCAGCAACATAAATAAATCCATAACAAATGAAGAAATTGAAGTAGTAATAAAAAGTCTTCATGCTGAAAATGTCCAGGACCAAACGGATTTACAGCAGAATTCTACCAGACAGCCAAAAATCTCTCTCTAATAGCCAGTCCTTCTTAACACTAAAGGAAGGGGGGAGGGGGAGGGGAGGAGAGAGGGGAGAAGGAGCGCTCCCAAACTCCTATGAAGTTAGCGTCATTCTAGGACTCAAACCAGGTAAAGACACAACCACCAAAAAAGAACTACAGGCCAATATTCCTAATGAACATACTCCAAATACTCAATAAAATACTTGCAAACAGAATATCGACACATATCAAAAGATTATATACCATGACCAAGTTGGCTTTATATCCCTGAAATGCAGGGATGGTTCAACATACAAAAATTTGTTTTGTTTTTTTCAAGATAGGGTTTTTATGTGTAACAGTCCTGGCTGTCCTGGAACTCTCTTTTTGGACCAGGCTGGCCTTGAACTCACAGAGAGCTGCCCGCCCCTCCTTCCCAAGTGCTGGGATTAAAGGTCTGTACCAGGCTACAATTCAAGATCTTAAGATATATTACAGAGCCATAGTAATAAAAACAATATGGTATTGGCACAAAAACAGACATCTAGACCAAAGGAACAAAATCAAAGGCCCAAACACGAGCACACACAATAACTTCAGCCACTTAATATTTAACCAAGATGCTAAAAACATACACTGGACATCCTACTCCACAGATATTTGTTCAGCCATGTTTCTGGCTGTTCTATCCACAACAGCTCAGAAATGGAAACAACTGAAATGTACTTTAAAAAAAAAGATTTACTTATTTATTAAGTATACAGTGTTTTGCCTGCATGCTAGAAGAGGGCACCAGAACTCACTATAAATAGTTGTAAAGCCACCATGTGGTTGGTGGGAATTGAACTCAGGACCCTTCAAAGAGCAGACAGTGCTCTTAACCTCTGAGCCATCTCTCCAGCTCCTGAAATGCAAATTTAATCAACAAATGGATAATGAAATGTGGTGCATATACACTATGGAATAGTATTCAGTTGTTTAAAAAAAAAATCATGAACTTTACAGGTAACTTGATAGAACTAAAAAAGATCATACTGACTAAGTAACCCAAAACAGTAAAAAACGATATTGCATGTTCTGAGAGGAGGCTCCTGACTCCAAATCTTGAGATAAAGTTGTAATCCTCACCCCTTCATCCCCTGAGCACTTAAGGCTTAGGGAATCTGTGGAAGAGGGAGTAGAAAGACTTCAAAGCTCAAGAGCATCAGGGGTTTGCTGTAAGGTTTGTCTCCTAGGAATATCAGAAGCTACACCCATAAAGTCTGACCAAAATGACTGTCCAAGTGTGAGCTGAATAAAGATAGTATTGATGGACATGCCAAAGTGGACAGGGACTAGCCACAAGGTCCCAACCCTACACAAAGAACTGCAGCCAACTAAGGAAAGCTAGGAGTGGGAGAAGTGGTCCTCCCTAGGGAAGAGCACACTGACTGGTTGTCTAATGCCAAATGGTGGGCCGGGAAAACATGCATACAAGTAACATTATATGGACTCAACAGGCTATATTCAGGAATATATATATGTATACATACACACACAGAGACATACACACAACTAGTGAAAAAAGAGGCTGTGAATTTGAAGGAGACATTAGATGAGAGTGCTTAGACGGAGGAAAGGGAAGGGTGAAATGTATTTATATTATAAATTCAAAAAAACTGATGAATGCATTCAAATCTATAAGAGAATGGAATAAACTAAAAATGAGATTACAAGCATTGGCTTTTGTGGCACTGGTGATAAAACATCAAACTTACTTGTGAAGAGCTTTTCCTCCTAAGGGCAGTGCTCCCCAGCAATTCAGTACTGGGATGCCTTCATATATCTATAGTGTAGTCAAGGACATTATCAACTTAGGATATATGTGTTTCTTGATACTCCCTAACCCTCTACTGTTCTAATCAACTGTGGTGACAAATTTTTACATGTTTTAGAAGTTACAGAAAAGACAAGAGCAAGTCTTTTAATAGTGTTCACCAAAGAAAACAGACTTCATGTGCACATGCGCACACACATCAAAATTCTTCAATTAGGGCAGACGCATCCAATAAACCCAATGGCATACTATTCTGACCGTCGACACACAGGAAAAAGAAATGTATTTTTCTATAATGAGGGCCAAATTCTTTTCTTAGAAGTTAACTATCCTTATTAACTGATAATACATTTTGAAAATGGAACCAAATCTGCTCCTAGAGAAAAAACTAGGACTGAATCATAATGGTAATTTCTACAGAATCTTTTAAATTTATTAACTTTACCACATGATAACTTGTACTGTAAATAGTAATCCAAAATACTTGAATAATAAAAATCATTTTTATAAGCCCAATTACTTTAGTTAAAAATGAGTTAGAGGCTGGAGAGATGGTTCAGAGGCTAAGAGCACTGCCTGTTCTTCAAAGGTCCTGAGCTCAATTCCCAGCAACCACAGGGTGGCTCACAACCATCTATAATGAGATATGGTGCCATTTTCTGGCATGCAGGTGCACATCCAGGCAGAACACTGTATACATAATAAATAAATAAATCTTAAAAAAAAAAAGAAAAAGAGGGAGAGTTAGAAAAAACAGAACAAAAAAATCTGTAACATGAGCTACTTGATAAAAAAGATACAGGCAACACCAGGCTTTCCCTATATCCACAATCCAGGACCATGGCCGAATTAATCCCGAGCGTCAGGAGAGCCATCAGGTGACTTGGAGCAAGTAAGACAGATGGAACCTGGAAAACAACAGAGCAGCAGCAAGACTGGGGTTGAATACAGTGTCTGAAGGCATCTGATTTATCTGCAAATATACTGTAAAAATTCATAGGAACACTGTATTGATTTGCTTGTTCAACCAATTGTTGGTATTAATGAAGAACTAGCTTTCTGATTTAAATGAATTTATCCAATAATCAAAGTATACTGCAACAAACAGAAGTAATTTAACTAGGTTGTTTCATTCCTAAATGACAATTCCAAAAGATTTTTATCAACATACCTCTTGGAATTTTGAAAGAGACAGAAGCCCACAAAAATGTAAATTCAAAGGATGATACTAAAATAATAGATGCCTTTGCCATTCAGATGAAAATACTGGGAAGAATAACCCCAACATCTCTCTCCTCGTCCTTCCTTCCCTGCCTCCCTCCTTCCCTCCTTCCTTCCTTCCTTCCTTCCTTCCTTCCTTCCTTCCTTTCATTCGGGAGAGCAGAGAGGGAAGGTCTCTCCGTGTAGCCCAGGCTGCCCATGACTGCACTGATGCTCCTGCTCAGACGCTCAGGGGCTGGGATGACAGGCATGCTCTCTTACGTCCCGCCTTGAGAAGCAATTCTTTTCACTTATTTATTTAAGACAAGATCTCATGTAGCTCAGCCTTTTCTTTTCCCATTAAAATTTTGTTTTCTCTCTCCCTCCCTCCTTCCCCCTTCTCACCCCACCCCTGCCATGAGTGAGTGAGTGAGTGTGTGAGTGTGTGTGTGTGTAGCACACATGTGGAAGTCAGAGGACAATTTGTGGGCGTTCTCTCCCTCTACCATGTGGATCCTGGGGAACTGAATAAACTCAGGTTGTCAGGCCTAATGACAAGCACCTTTACCCACTGAACTGTATCAACAGCCCTTCCAGGGTCTTGAATTTGCTATGTAGTTGAACTGCTGATCCTCCTCCATTAACCTCCCAAGTGTTGAGATGATAAGAATGTGCCAGTCCACCCTGCTAGGCAAAACTCCTGATTATCATTATATGCAAAGTTTGTACTGTGAACTATATTTTTAAACCACCAGAGGCCAGCTTGGCTCAGCAAGCACAATCACTTGGTGCACCAGCCTGGCGACCTGAGTGTGACCCCGGGAACCCACGTGAAGGGAGAGCCCCAAAGCTGCTCTCTGACCTCCACAATGACACTGTGGCACACCATCCATCGTCATGTGCATATACACAATAATAATAAAAACTAAAGAAATTCAGAATCCCATCATAATATAGCAGCTTATAGAGCAAAAATACAAGTTGGGGGGTGGGGGAATGGCACACACCTTTGATCCCAGGACTCAGGAGGCAGAGGCAGGTGGATCTCTGTGAGTTTGAGGCCAGCCTGGTCTACAGAGCATATTCTAGGACAGCCAGGACTACACAGAGAAACCCTGTCTTGAAAAACTGAAAAAAAGGGGCTGGAGAGATGGCTCAGTGGTTAAGAGCACCACCTGCTCTTCCAGAGGTCCTGAGTTCAATTCCCGGCAACCACATGGTGGCTCACAACCATCTATAATGTAATCTGATACCCTCTTCTGCAGATAAAGCACTCATATGCAATAAATAAAATAAATAAATCTTTAAAAAAAAAAAAAGAAAAACTGAAAAAAAAAAGAAAAAAAGAAAACATTTCCCAACTATAAGTGTTAACATGGTATGAAATAAGCACTTAAATAAAGAAAAAAAAAGGCCAATTCCTCAAATTTGTACAGTTACATACAAAGAAAGAGATAACATGGACTTGGCTTAAGCTTTGAGTACCTATGCAAAAATGTTATGTGGGGCATTTCCCTAGAATGTACTATGTAAGACTTTTTACTTATTCTCTCAACAGTGTACATGGCAGGCAAATGCCCTACCACTGAACTACCCGTCCACCTTCTTACTACTAAAAACAATTTATGAATTTCATTTGCAAATAGGTATCTCACGGGGTTGAGGGGATATCTCCTCAGGAAAGCGCTTGTTTTGCAAGCCTGAGCTTTGAGTTCAGAGCCCAGGGCCCAGGTAAAGAAGGCTGGTGCCGTGCTGAGGACACAGGGACAGGAGAGTCAGAGGGACTTCATGGCCAGCCAGGCCAACTGAATCCATGGGACCCTGTCCTGAAAAATAAGGTGGAGAGGCTGGGGCTGCGACTGAGTTGGTAGGACTGCTTACTTAGCACGTGTGAAGCCATGGGCTTAATCTCCATCACGGCACCAAAGAAAGACGTGAGGTGCATGTATAACCCTAGCATGTAGAGGGAAAGGCACACACTGCAGACGTTGGCATCTAGGTCAAGGCAGGGGGATCAGAGGTTCAAGGTCAGCATCATCTATACACCAAGTTTAAGGCTAACTTGGGCTTCATAAGACCTTAAAAATGTCAAAAAAAAAAAAAAAAGAAAATATTAGATGAACAAATGATTAAGGAAGACACTGGACCTCTGGCCTCTACAAATACCCACATATATATGTGTACACATACATACACACAAAAATAAAAATAGGTACCTCGAAGTATTTGAAAAGAACTCGAGTAAGTGTCTCTCTGAAGTGGGAAGGACATAATACCGACTCAATCACCACAACCCGGCGGTCTCTGGGATTCACCAACAGATGCCTGAAAATGACAGTTTTGTTTTTAAAAGGAAGCAAAGATCTGTACTTTTTTTTGGCAAGTATAAACTGTGCTATCACATGCTTTATAACAAAAAATAAACCATTTTATTACTCCAGGAAGATAAAGTTTCTGAGATCTTGGAGTGTGCCAAGCACTGTGGCAGGAGCAACAGCCATTGTCATTACCATTAGCCATTACAGTTAGTTCCTTTTGTGAATTTGCAAAAGTGGTGAGTATAAGCTGATAAAACTCTAGTCACGACAGGCATTAACCTGAAAACCACAAGATTCTAACAAATGTATTGCCCAGGAAGTACTGGAAACGATTTGCATTATTTTCTTCACATTCTTGTGAATGTGTAAGCATATATTTAGGCACAAATATGGTTGTTCTCCACTTCCCATCCCAACAGGGTTTCTCTGTGTAACAAAGCCCTGGCTATCCTGGACTCATTTTGTAGACCAGGCTGGCCTTGAACTTACAGAGATCCACTGCCTCTGCTCTGTCTCCTGAGTGCTGAGACTAAAGGCGCCTTAACATGCCTGGACATCCATAGTTATTCTTTCATGTGCTTTTTTCACTTTTCAATACACCTCATTTTTCTGATTCACTACATGTAGATACAGAACAGTTTCCTGCTGCTCTTTGCTGCTTAGCAGAGAACTTAGAGCCAACAAGCAAGTATCTAGTGCTGAGCAAAAGGCCTTAGCCCCAATAATGACTACATATTGTTTCACCTTATGGATATCCAATAATTTACTTATCTTTTTTTTTTTTTTTCTTTTGGTTTTTCGAGACAGGGTTTCTCTGTGTAGCCTTGGCTGTCCTGGACTCACTTTGTAGACCAGGCTGGCCTCGAACTCACAGCGATCCACCTGCCTCTGCCTCCTGAGTGCTGGGATTATAGGCGTGCAACACCACGCCAGGCTATTACTTATCAATCTCTCTTATTTACTTGAACTTGACTGAGGTTTTATTTGCATACTGTCAATCCCTTTTAAGGTTTTCTTATGGTTTTCAATTTTCTAATCTTCAAGTGTGTTTTTTTAAAGGTTGAAGACGGGGCTGACAAGATGCCTCGGGGGTGAAGGCACCTGTTGATCAGCCTGAGTGAGACTGATGGGACCACATGGAAGAAGGAGGAGAGGACTGACGCCCATAATTTGTCCTCTGACTCCTACACACACCTTGGAACTCAAGTGCCCAGAGACATCCATATGCATCCACATATTTTATAAAAGTTTCAAAAATTTTAAAAGGTTGAAGATAAAACTGGCAATGAAATACAATTTTGTTTTTTGCATCAGATGCAATATAGCCAAACATTCCTACAACTGGCATTAGGAAGAAGAAAAAAAAAAAATCTAACTGCTGAAGTTAGGGAAAAAAAAACAAGCCTGAAATAAAGTCTCATCTTACCTGAAATACAGTATGTGGATGAATTCCTTTAGGTAGGAATATAATTCTTCTGTATTGATATTATATTGAACAACTTTGATTGGCTGTAAAAAATTAAAATGTTATATTAATGAAACAATCTTTTGTGCTTTTAAATTTAGTAATATATTTCCTCATAATAAATGGAATTTATATTAAGGATATTAAAAATTAGAAGTCAATTAACCTTGGGCTAAGGCTATAGTTCAATTGGTGGACTTGCATAGCATATACAAAGCCCTAGTTTCAGTCTAACAGTGCAGAAATGTATAAAACTTCATATGGTGGCACATGCCTATAAACAGGCAGAGAGATCTGATTTAAGGTCACTGAGCCAAGCTGAGTTATATAAAACTTTACCTCAAAACAAAGGAAAACCCAAAACAAAACAAAATACTCCCCATAAAACGGTAATCTCTTAAATAAGGAATTTCAAAGAACTGGCAATGACTAAAAAAAATGGCAATTTTGAACAGTGAGAGTAGACTTGTATGCCTACAAGTAAGTACACAGAACAGTGTTTATAAGCTTTTTTCCTTAATTCGCCTGACTTATCATTTGGGCATGACTGATCATAAAAACTCTGAGATGTGCTTAAGAAGTGTGAAAGAGGGCTGGAGCGATGGCTGTGAACAGAAGACCTTGGTTTGGTTCTCAGTTTGCACAAAATAGCTCACAACTGTAAAGGCAGATCCTGGGGATCTGACGCCCTCTTCTGGCCTCCAAGACCACTGCATATATGAAGTGGACTTGCATATGTGCAGGTAAAACACACACACACACATAAAACAAAAATAAATATTAAAAGCAAAAAAGAAAAATCTTTAAAAACAAAACACAGCAAAGGCTTCCTCAAATATTCTAGACTTGGTTCATTCCCTGGATTTTATGGTTGTTGCATATCATGATTAAATTCATGCCATACAAAATCAGACTTCAATAAAGTTGTCAAACTCTCTTGAAGTTATATTTTATTTTTCTCATTTTCACATCTTATACTTATTAAAATGTGTGTGTGTGTGTGTGTGTGTGTGTGCATGTACATGCATGATGTGTGAGTGTGAGGTCACAGCACTTGTGTGGGGGTCAGATGATAACTTTGTGGGACTGGTTCTCGCCACCGTTATGTGGGAGCTGGGTATGCCCCCCACTGTCAGGCTTGTTAGACAAGCACCTTTACCCACTGAGCCGTCTTCCCAGTCTACAGTGTTTTCATTTTTTTAATACCTTAGACATGCCAGCTCTTTTTATCACACTAGGAATTATACATCGTGGACCAGTTTCTCCTGCAAATCCACACCTGCAAAGAAATGGAAAATTACACGCTCAACTTGTAACATTCTTTCTAAATATCTGGCAGAGAAACAGTGGCCACAAAGCATCTAGAAATATCTCTGATGCACTTAAAGGGTCAAAGAAAAAAAACCTAAAAAGATAATGACATTATTAATAATTTTATATCATGCATTAAAGAAGCAAAGTATATCAAAATTTTAATACTGAAATAAGCCAGTATCTCATTTTATTTATTTTTTGTTTTTTTGAGACAGGGTTTCTCTATATAACAAGAGCCCTGGCTGTCCTGGATTCACTTTGTAGATCAGGCTGGCCTCGAACTCACAAGAGATCTACCTGCCTCTGCATCCAGAGTGCTGGGATTAAAGGTGTGCACTATCATGCCTGGCTGAGTGTCTCATTTTAAGGTAGATTTCATTTTCCTCCACTTTTAAGATTCTAACTGAATTTTAGAAGACATTTATTTTTACAACCCTGGATCTACACTATGTGCCTTCCTTCAAATAGTCACGCATCACTCAGTGGAAAGTGCACTGTTAGGTGATTTAATTATACATCCTAAGGGTGTACTTACATACAGCCAAAAGTACAGTGTATTGCACATATAGTTATGTGATTGTTGTTAGATTACATACTATTATAGCATGTTACTATACTACATACTGCAAGCAACTATAACTCAACAGTGCTTATATACCTAAATATATAAAAACAGAAAAGGGCTGGGCGTGGTGGCACATGACACCGTTAATCCCAGCACTCGGGAGGCAGAGGCAGGTGGATCTCTGTGAGTTCAAGGCCAGCCTGGTCTACAAGCAAGTCCAGAACAGCCAGTGCTACACAGGAAATCCTGTCTCGAAGGAGAAAAAAAAAAAAAAGAGCCAGAAAAGGTTTGTGCACCTAAACATGGAATAACAGCAACAGAATAAAGAAACTCTGGTCAATGACAACCTATGTGTGATAATGAAAGTCATGACATCATTGTATGTGTGTAGAGGAATGCTAATTCAGAACATGACTGTTCTGGCAAGAGATCACATCCAAAGACCTACTAGGCCTGTGTGATCTGACTGGAATCATACCTTTAATACAGGAGACAGGGACAAACACATCTGAGTTCAAGGCCAACCTGGTATAGAGCAAGTATCAGGTAAAGAAAAGCTTAGGCCCAGGCGTGGTAGTACATTTAATTCCAAACAATGGTAAAGTTAGTTTGTAGACGGAAGCACCCATGTTTGAAAGTGATGTCTAATTGAGTGGCAGAAAAGGTGACGAATCAGAGAAGATTTGACAGAATAGGATATGGAGAAGAGAGAGGAAAGGGAAGCTACTTAAGAGGCAGTTTTACCAGGACAATAATAGAGAGATGAGTTGCAAAGACAGAACTCAGGTGATGCTGGAACGAGCCAAAAAATGAGAAGCCAGAAGACTGCTGAGTTAGTATGAGGCCAAGCAGAGCAATTCCAGGCTGAGAGAGAAGACAGCTGGGAGAAGAGGTGAGCCAGGACAGCTGAGGTGGAGCAGCCAGCCCAGACAAACAACAAGAGAGGAGGAGCCTGTTAAGCAGTGCGTCTGAGAGGCTGAAAACATGTTAGGCCTGGGTTTTAGACTGCATGGAGGCTAGAAGCTTCCAGGACTAGGTCTAGGCTAGCAGAAGGAGGCAGTAGGCCTCCCAGACAACAACTGAGTCAGCGGAATAAAAGTTCCTTTTACATATGTGGCCTTGACTGAAATGTCATTCAGTACCTGGCACATGACTATGATTCAGATCACACTATTACTCATTTTGTCATTAGTTTTAATATTAATAAAGTACTATTACTAATGAAGTAGCTGCTAGCATGTTACTTCTCAAGACTATTCTTTCAAAAAATACTTTTCTATGTGTATGAGTGTTCGGCCTGCGTGTATGAATGTGCACTATATGCATGCCTGGTGACCAGGGGCCATTCCAGTCCCTGGCACTGGAGTTTAGGTGATTGTGACCTAACACAGGTGCTGGGAACTGAATCCAGGTTCTCTGCAAGGGTAGCAAGCATCTTAACCTCTGACCCAGCTTTCTAACCCCAAGACTATTTTCTTTTCTTTTCCCTTCCCTTTCCCTTTTTGCTTTTTCCCTTTCCACTTCCTTCCTTCCTTTTTTTTTTTTTTTTTTCCTCCCTCTTTCTGTGTAGCCTTGGCTGTCCTGTACTCGATTTGTAGACCATGCTGGCCTTGAACTCACAGTGACCCATCTGCCTCTGTCTCCCTAAATGCTAATTAAAGGCCTGAACTATCATGCTCGGCCAGCATTATTTTTTAAAACTGTATATTCCATCCTATTAAAAATTAGCACTTGGGGGCTGGAAAGATGGCTCAGAGGTTAAGAACATTGGCTGTTCTTCCAAAGGTCCTGAGTTTATGCAGGGTGGTGGTAACGCAGGCCTTTAATCCCAGCACTCAGGAAGCAGAGGCAGGCAGATCACTGTAAGTTCAAGGCCAGCCTGGTCTACAAAATGAGTCCAGGACAGCCAAGGCTACACAGAGAAACCCTGTCTGGAAAAAACAAACAAAAAAACCAAAGGTCCTGAGTTCAACTCCCAGCAACCACACGGTATCTCACAGCCATCTATAATAAGATCTGGTTCCCTCATCTGGCCTGTAGGCAGAACACTGTAAACATCATAAATAAATAAATCTTTTTTTCTAATGAGCGTTTAGGGCCTGGAGAGATGGCTCAGTTGTTAAAAGCACTGACTGCTCTTTCAGAGTACCTGGGTTCAATTTCTGGCAACCACAGGATAGCTCACAACTGTCTGGAGGTCCAGTTCCAGGGGAATCCAACACCCTCACACAGACACACATTCAGGCAACACAATAAGGTACAGGAAAAAAAGTTCTAATTAGTATTTAAGGCAAGCATGAAGGCATATTTGCAATACCAGCATTCCAGAGGGCAGAGGCAGCAGAACCAGGAGTGTGGAGCTAACCTGGGCTACATCAGACACTGTGTCAAACACATAAAAACAAAAGAAAAATTAGTAGTCAGTGCTGTATTTCTTTTTTTTTTTTTTTTTCCGAGACAGGGTTTCTCTGTGTAGCCTTGACTGTCCTGGACTCACTTTGTAGACCAGGCTGGCCTCGAACTCACAGTGATCTGCCTGCCTCTGCCTCCCGAGTGCTGGGATTAAAGGCAAGCGCCACCACGCCCAGCAGTGCTGTATTTCTTTTGTGTTAGAAAAACAAGTTTTACTTTTTAAAAAAAATTGAGAAAATTATTATACTGCAATTACCCTTAAATTACACCTTTTGTTCTCCTGGGTACTTTTTGATACTGTTCTCTCGTGCCTAGGTGTATCTCTCTCTCCACTCTCATCTCAGTGTTATTTACATTCAGTGCTCCTCAAAGTCCTCAAGGCCCAATGTACGGGGGTAATTTAAGTTCTCTTTGTTACCATTTTAAAAAGCTACATGTCTCCTTCTGTGTTTTCCATCATATTCCTATCTAATAATTTATTTTTTCAATGTATAGCCAAAATAATTATTTTCTGGTATTAATCTCTAAGTATTTATCATATTGTTTTAAAAAAATAAAAAATCAATATTCAAGGGTCTTGCAGAGAACAAGAGAATAACCCAGTACTATGTTTAATCCAATTTTGTAGCTTCTAAGGACCAATGTCTTGTGACCATTTATTTAATAGTTACTTAATTTAATAGTTATTTAATAGTTAACTACTGCAGGTTAGACAATGCTTACAGATGTGTAAAAAATATTTCAGACATCTCTACTTCATATAGAACCCCATATATACATACGTGTATATATGATGTAATTCTGTGTTTTCTCTTGAGTCCAATACAAGGACTCTTACATGGAGGGTCCAAAGAGTTCAAAAGTGCCCATCAAAGTCCCTGCACAAATGTTCCAAGGTTTGCGCCTTTGTGTCTTTCCTCTCTGCCTTTGACTGCCTCTTTGAGCACCACTACTCCGGTGTTTACAAAATGCTCTTTTAAAGTGCAAAATGTGAGTCTAAGGGTTTAGGGTAACCAACAGAATTTCCAGTCGTTATCTATACAGCTTCTCGCCTTCGTGTGTCCGGTCTCCCCTAGCTGGATTTCCTCCACTCTTGGGGGTACAATCTATTTCCAGAACCAACAGGGCTCCATTCCGTAAATGTTTTATGATGGAAAGAGTCAGCCGGCGTTACAATTCGACTGTTGCTTTCTTACCTGACCTAGGCCGAGGGAGGTAAGATCTGGGTCATCGCTGTCAAACCTTGCAGCGATGGCCCTCATCACCTCAAGCCGGGGTGGGGGAGTGGAGGGGGAGTGGGGGGATGGAGGGGGGTTGGGGGGCGGGGTTGGCCAGTGTTTCTAGAGCTTCCTGGGCCTCTCAGGTAATCCAGATCCAGATCCTACTTAGCCCAACGGATCCTCAAGGTTCGCATCACCTAAGAGCGTCCTCCTTGAAACACCCTCCTCACTGACAAGGACTGAGCTTAGCCTCGAAGGCAAAGAACGCAGACATCTTCGGGATCGCTGGGGGAGGGTTCCGGGGTGGCCAGCGGGCCTACCACCCTCACTTCCCCGGGGCCCACAGCCGCCCCACGGCCACTCACTTAGTGAAGGCTTCTCCCAGGTCGATCACGACCGCCGTCTTCTCGCCGCCGCTCCCGAGGCCCTCGTAGAGCGGCATCGCTCAGAGACTAATGGACAGACAGCAAAGCGGCCAGCCGGGCTACGGCTAACCTCGGCGCGGGGGCGGGGCGGGGTCCTCGCGCGACTGAGGACCCGGGCTGGCCAAGGAGAAGCCTGACGCTGCAGAGGCTGAGGCGGTCAGGCGCGCAGGGCACCTTACAGGGCGGAGCCGTCCGGGTCCTCCCGCCCAGCAGCCAGGGGCGCCTGCGCGGCTAGGTGGTTTTATTTGGCGCTTAACTACATTTCTTATTCTAATTCCAAAGAAAGTACAGCTAAAGTAACTTCTGAATCTATGGAGGCTTTGTCTGGATTAGTGGAAACAATGTTGAATCAGAGTCCCCTTTTCTCCAAAATGTAGGGGCTGTGCAAGCTGAGGGCAGATGCAAACGTTTTTGTGGGAGAATACAGTTGGCACTCTGACAGAGGACTAGTTGCATGCTTCACAACTTACTGTGAAAATCCTTTCTTTAGAATTATAGCTTAACTTTGTGTAGTAGTAAAGAGATCGTTGGACAGGGCACAGAGAAGAGAGGTTCCATAGTGGATCTTAGCTGGACTAGGTGGGATGGCGGACCGACCAAGAACCGCAGAATGTAACGACTAGAATCAGGTTCTCTGCAGATGCAACCAACCTCAGATGAAGCTATAGTTAAGATGAAGCCTAAACTACCAACTACTAACTAGTTGGGGTCTTACCTCTATGACTGTTCCTATAAGCCCTGATAATCCACACTATATCTTACATAACCTGCTGTGGATGCCTGTGCCTCTGTGATGAGCGTAGACAAGGTCTTTTCTGTTAAGTGTGCACAATGCTCGGCTTTCAAAATTGTCATACTAGTAGAGGCAAGTGGGTCTCTGTGAATTGGAGGACAGCCCTGTCTACAGAGTAAGCTTCAGGACAGCCAGTGCTGTTATAGAGAAACCCTGTCTTGGGGTGGGTGGGAAAGGGAGGAAATTCTGGAGGTAACTGGATGAATTTGTGATAGGTAAAGGAATTTCAAGATGAGTGGAGAAGCTGAGCATGATGATGCAAAAGCCCAGCACTTGAGAGACAGTAGCAGCTGCGTCTCTGTGAGTTTGAGACCAGCTTCGCCCACATCATGAGTTCTAGGACAGCCAGGGCTACATAGTGAAACCTGTCTTAAAAAAAAAAAAAAAAGCCGGGCGTGATGGCGCACGCCTTTAATCCCAGCACTTGGGAGGCAGAGGCAGGTGGATCGCTGTGAGTTCGAGGCCAGCCTGGTCTACAAAGTGAGTCCAGGATGGCCAAGGCTACACAGAGAAACCCTGTCTCGAAAAAACCAAAAAAAAAAAAAAAAAAAAAAACCCAGCAAAAGATGAGTGGGAAAGCTCCTTTCTTTCCTTGTAATTACAGTGGTGAGTATTTGTGGGGATTTGAATGAGAACGGCCCCCTCCCTCCATTGGCTCATACATTTGAATGCTTAATCACCAAGGGGGGAACTGTTTTGGAAGGATTTGGAGATTTGGCCTGGTTGGAGGAGGTGTGTCACTAGGAGTGGGCTTTCAGGTTTTAAAAAGCCTACACTAGACCCAGTCTCTCTCTCTCTCTCTCTCTCTCTCTCTCTCTCTCTCTCT
>OU015742.1:164366801-164394933 GCA_907169655.1 Acomys percivali | reverse complement strand
CAACCATTTATCTGCCCAGAAGGCTGGGAGCTGACATGGTTACTAGCCTGGTGAACTTTGCACTCTCTGTGTGGCCAAGACTACATGGATCCTCCCCTAGACCCTTATGGTGAGCTTGTCTTTTCTTTCTTTCTTTCTTTCTTTCTTTCTTTCTTTCTTTCTTTCTTTCTTTCTGTTTTGTTTTTCAAGACAGGGTTTCTCTGTGTAGCCTTGACTGTCCTCCACTTGCTTTGTAGACCAGGCTGGCCTTGAACTCACAGAGGTCCACCTGCCTCTGCCTCCCGAGTGCTGGGATTAAAGGTGTGCGCCATGACACCTTGCTGTGTGTGTCCCTATATGAAGCTGAAACTTTTCTTTTAGTTTCTGTGAAAAACTGTACTGGAATTTTGATGAGGATTATATTGAAGGTATAGATGCTTTTGGTAGAATGGGGCCATTTTCACTATATTGAGCCTACTGATCCACGAGCATGGGAGATCTTTCCGTCTTCTGATAGCTTCTTCTCTTTCTTTCTTTCTTTCTTTCTTTTGGTTTTTAGAGACAGAGTTTCTCTGTATAACAACTCTGGCTGTCCTGGAACTTGCTCTGTAGTCCAGGTGGGCCTTGAACTCACAGTGATCCACCTGCCTCTGCCTCCCAAGTGCTGGGATTAAAGGCGTGAGCCACCACCGCCCAGCCCAGCCTTCTTCTTCACTTTCTTTTTTTCAATATCTTAAAGGTTTTGTCATATAAATCTTTCACTTGCTTGGCTAGAGATAGATTTTTTTAGGCTACTGTAAAAGGTATTGTTTTCCTGATTTCTTTTTCAGTCTTCCTGTCTCTTGTCAATAGGAGGGCTATTGATGTTTGTACGTTAGTTTTGTATCCTGCTACTTGGCTGCAGAAATTTCCTGGTGGAGTTTTTAGGATCTTTTATGTATTAAGTCATATTGGCAAATAAAGATACTTTGATGTTTTTCTTTCCTAGTTGTATCTATTTGATCTCCTTCAATTGTCTTATTACTCTAGTTTGATTGAACAGGTTTGAAGAGAGTAGGTATCCTTGTCCTGTGCCTGACTTTAGTAGAAATGCTTTTAGGCATTTCTCTTCATTTAGGCTGATGTTGGGTGGGTTTGCTGTACATTGCTTTTATTCTGTTATGTTCCTCATAGCCCTGGTCTCTTCAGAACTTTTGTTTTGTTTTAATCGTGAAGGGATTTTGTCAAAGGTCTTTTCTGCATCCAATAAAATGATGACATAATTTCTGTCTTTCAGCCTGCTTATATGGTGGATTGGGTTTACCTATTTATGCATGTTGAGGCATCCCTGTATCTCTGGGATGAAACTTGCTTGATGATGGTGGATAATCTTTTTGATGTGTTCTTGGGTTCAGTTTGTAAGTTAAAAGTGAGAATTGTTACATCTATGTTCATAAGAGAAATTGGTCTGTCATTTTTCTTCATTTTTTTTTTCTTCCCGAGACAGGGTTTCTCTGTGTAGTACTGGCTGTCCTGGAACTCACTCTGTAGACCAGGCTGGCCGAGAACTCACAGCGATCTGCCTGCCCCTGCTTCCCGAGTGCTGAGATTAAAGGCGTGGGCCACCACTGCCTGCCTCATTTTTCTTTCTTTGTTGAGTCTTTGTGTGGTTTAGTTATTGAGGTAATTGTGGCCTCATAAAAATAATTAGAAAAAGAAAAAAAGAAAAAAAGGGCAGAATGAGCAAGGCTGTTCAGAACTGAGTATGTTCCCTATGTGTTAATGAAAATGGTGCTGATAGCAGATCAGTGGGTGGCTAGGAGGAGCGGTATGGGGATCTCACAGGAGCGCAAGGAAATGGACAGGAGGATAGACACGTTCATCGTCTTGATTGTGGTGATTTTGGAGGTTTATGCAATCAAAACTCATTCAGTTTAATACTTGAAATGCGTGCAGTCCGTTGCAGCTGTTATTGGATTACGTGCACCACATCTTTTAAGCTAGTCTAATGAATCCCATTTTAACACATACACACATTATATAATATACAGGGAGGAGGCAGTGAAAACACTCAGCAAAGGGTTTCTTAGCCTATGGTCCTATGTACACTCATACTTGGACTCAGGTGGAGGCTCCTCTCTGTCACCCTCTGATGTTAACCCACCCCTGTACGCTATGGCAGAGGGGTGGTTAGATACTACGCTTCTTGGCTTCTAAATCTGGTGATCCTGTCACTGTGCAAGGACGTTACTTTTAGGCTTCTTGGAATCAGAACCCATGTCTACAGACAAAATCATACTAGTTAAGAGACCAAGAAAAATTCCTTTGGACCTTACCTCAATGTTGTTAATGACCATCTTATCGCCCAGTGTGACACAAGTCTTCCCACTGGTGCACTTTCTGGTGCGGCACCAGACCTCCTGCGGATCTCTGCGCTCGGTAGCCCTGGGGCTGGGTTGGAGGCTATCCACCACCAGATGGCGCTCTTCCTCGCTTCTTTCCGAAGTGCAAAGTTGGTCAGTTAGGAAGCTAAAACAGAAGGGGCGTCAAGTCAGATGATAAAGTTGCCTCTCTCATTCCTGAAATAGTAAGGCTGTGCTCCAGAGCACCAAAGGAGTTCTCTTCAGGACGAGACCTGAAGTGTGGAGAAAGACTCCAAGTGTGCTGGGCCCATAGAATGTCTTGGAAGAGGCAGAGCCTGCCTGCTTGGCAGCTGTTTCGCTGTCCTGTCTTTATTCCCACACAGGCAGACCTATAAAGCCAACATGAGCCACAGGGAGGCTCTCTTCCCTTGCTCAGGGAACATCTGAGCCCTGGTGAGACTTTAAAATTCCTGATTTTTTTTTTTTTTTTTTTGCCAGCTGTGTTATCTCACATCCCAGCACTTGGGAAGATCACCATGGTTTTGAGGTCACCATAGGTTACAGAGTAAGACTCTATCTCAACAAAACAAAATAAAACAAAACAAAACCCCCTTCCTTGTCTGTCATATAGATTCGCATATATTCCTTATGCCTTCCCCTGTATCAAAGGCATATTTTACATTTTTTACATGTTTACATTTCTCTTCCTGTTCTCTGCCTCAGCATGTCTACACACACACACACCATCTATCACCCGTGGCTGTGACAGCACTGGGAGATTGGTGAAGACTATAATCTACATCCTTTCTCAGACACGCCCAGGTCTAGGAAGAAGTGATGCTGCCAGGAGGCAGAGCCTGGGCTCTCTGCTGCCCTCTGCTGGAGGCATTTTCATTTTCGTTCCAAATCCTTCCTCCTCACTTACATAAGGTGCATTAGGAAACCCAGAGCATCTGCAATGGGTGGCTGATATATCTCATTTTGCAAAGAAGAGAATGTTAGGATTGCATGAGGTAGATTGCATGAGCCCAGTGCTTAGGTCAGGTGGCACCGTCTTGTCTGACACACTGCAGAAGACGGTACAGACGCATGCACAAATGTTTGGAAACACCGGTGGTTAGCGAGGATTCCTGATAAATGAAAAGGTTGAGGAGTGGGGCTAGGGTGAGAAAAAAAAAGTTGTCCTTAGAGAGACATACTGATTGGAAGTGAGAACCTGCAAGGCACCTGCAGGGACCAGATGCTGCTGAACAGAGGGCTGCAGAGCAGGAAAGAGAAGGCCATGGCGAAACAGTTCCGAGATCACAGGGCACCTTGCACACCCTACCCGAGGACTGGAGCTTCTGCTGGAAGTAGTGGAAAGTCCCTGCGGATTCTGTGTTAGGCAGCTCAACATGTGCTTAGGTCCCTCGAGGGCGGGGAGACAGATTTAGAAGGATATCCCTGTACACATGGGAACAGGTTAGGATGACACTACGGAAGTTTAGGAACAAGACAGCGGTGCCCAGAGCCAGGACGCTGGTAAAATATGTACCGAGAAACATCTGGGGAGACCCATATGAGAGGGTCTACCAAATGGCCCGATGGTCAAGTATCAAGTATGACTCCTGGGCAGGGGAAAAAGCTTGGAGGGAGAGCAGTTGCCCAGCAGGCATGTAGCTCTGTTATCCTAGCACGTGTGCACATCACACACACACACACACACACACACACACACACATACACACACACATTATTTCCAAATTTCTGGCTTAAAGGGGAGGGGGGGAAAAAGAAACACTGGCCTCTCCGGCTGATAGGGAGACACATCCCCCTGCACCCCCGGCCCCCACGAGGAGTTAGCTGAGAAGCGAATGTTGAGATACTGATCTGAAGGGCTCTGAAGACAAGAGCTGGAGGTGACCAGCAGGTATCCGAGGCTGGACAGGGCTGGGATGGGCTAGGCTCCCTTGGTTTGAGGACACAGCACCGGGTAGGTGCAGTTCAAAGCAGGAATGTGGGATGAGATGGTCCTGGACAGAAGTAAAGAGGACAGAAGTGGGTCACGGAGGGCAATCTGGGAGCAAAACCAGGAAGGGACAAGTAGCAAAAGAGAAGCTGCCCGCAGAAGGCGGAAAGGAGACAGAGGGGAGGGGCCTATGAGGTATAAAGAGCAGCAGAGGGCATGTTGTCATAGCAACAAGTGACAAAGAGGAAGCACTCACCGAGAAGCAGGGAGTCCCAGCGTGGTAGAGGCTGGACACTACCCCAAGAATCTGGTGACGAGGAGGCCGCAGAGGCAGGGGGTACCAGGCGAACAAGAAATGGAGTTGAGAAAGCGGAGACAGTTGGCATGGATACCTTCTGGATCCACGCATAGCTAACGGGCGGATGGGCAGGGCGATGAGGTGGGACTGACAGAAGGCAAAAGGGATCTTTTATATTTTTTGTGTTTTAACTGTGAGTTGGCTTATAAAAGGAAAGCTTTTTGTCATACTCACGAACTGAGAAGAAGGAGAAAGTTACGGGGACACAGACTGAAGGAGAGGAGGGTGACCAGGTAAAGAGGTGCGTCCTCAGTGGCGAGAAGAGAAAGGGTGTCGGGTGAGTGGGTTTTGGCTGCAGGTGTGTATGCAGCAGTATCCAAGAAGAGGGGGTGTGTCAGGGTGGGTGAGTGGGTGGAGGTAGCTTCGCAGCTGGAGAGACGACAGAGTGGTTAAGAACACTGGGCGCTCTTGCAGAGGCCCCTGGTTCGGTTCCCACACGGTGGTTGACAGTTGTCTGTAACTTCAGCTCCGGGGGATCTGGCATGCTTTTCTAACCTCCAAGGGCACCAGAGGCCATTCGCACACATGCAAGTAAACTACGCACATAAAATAAAAACAAGCCTTAAAATGAGAGAGAAGTTGACTCAAAGCAACAAAGCAGAGGCAAAAAAAAAAAAAAAAAAAATTAGAGGTGAGGTATTCAGAGGGCTGTGTCGCTTGGTGGATGCCAGTGGCTGAGCTGGACTTAGTGCCAGATGGCCTACTTGATCTTGGATAAACTATCTGATCTTCACTGAGGCTCTTTCTCGTTTGTAAAATCCAAATTATAAAAGAACCTTCCTCAGAAGGACAGTGGTGGCAAACACCTTTAATCCCAGCACTCAGGAGGCAGAGACAGGCTGGTCTAGAGATCGAAGTCTATAGCCAGGGCTACACAGAGAAACCTTGTCTCTGAAACCTAAGACCAGGAGCTGGAGAGATGGCTCAGAGGTTAAGAGCAATGTCTGCTCTTCCAGAGGTCCTGATCAATTCCCAGCAACCACGTGGTGGCTCACAGCCATCTACAATATGATATGATGCCCTCTTCTGGCCTGTAGGTGTACATGCAGATATATAATAATAAATAAATAAAATCTTAAAAAAACAAAACAAGGCCCAAGGCCGACAAAACAAAAGAACTTCCCTCACAGAAGTGCCTCAAGTGTCATGTAATTTCTACTCTACGGGGCGACATGTTTTACTTTGCTTTGTCCTACCATCCAGCCCGGTGCTGACCTTCAGCTGTGTGTTGGGTACCTGGCTAAACGAACTGCGAGAGTTGTCATCCGTTCTCCCAGACTCCTGGCTTGCAACCTCACACACTGCAAGGGCACCACACTTTTTTGGTTTTGTTATTGTTTTTTTGAGACAGGGTTGCTCCGTGTAGCCTTGGCTGTCCTGGACTCACTTTGTAGACCCAGCTGGCCTCAAACTCACAGAGACCCACCTGCCTCTGCCTCCCCGAGCCTGAGGATTAAAGGCGTCTGCCACATTGCCCAGCTCTTCTGACCCTTTTTATCCCATTAGTGACCGCAGGTTAGGAAGTTGAGCACAGTCTGGATGGGAAGTGAGCCACAAGGGGACCCAGTGGGACAGAGAAGGAACGAGCTCTAAAGCAGAGCCAACACTGTCCCTCCTCACAAGTGTTTTTGGGTGTTCCAGCCAGGTGAGTGCCTGTGAGGAAAACCAGAGAAAAGAAGCTACGGTGTGACTAGGAAGCCACAAGCTTCCACCTCTCATACCTTCTTCGGTTGCCGCTTTGCCAACCACGGCTACCCTCTCCTCGCAGAGGAGAAAAACAAAGACAAAACTGATGAACCATGGAAAGACCCAACCTTTAGCTCCCCCTGCCCCCCCTCACCCCCACCGCTGCCCCCGCCCTGTCCTTCTCTCTTGGATTAAACACCGGAAGACGATTCAGTGGTCAGCGGGAGGTGAACGGGGACCAGGGAATCCATAAGCTGATATAACCTCCTCAGCTAGTGCCCAGTCTTGGCAATGGCCTCTGTGAAGTTCCCTGGGATGTTTGTTTCCTGCCTATCATTTATGTATTTCCCCCCTGGAGCAGCTCTTGTGCACTACTCGCTTTGACCGCCAGAGGACAGGCTGCAATCAGGAACAGGCAGTATCCAGGAAAGCCCAGATCCAACTGAGGTCCTCTCCGCCACCGCCTGTCTCCTCCCCCCTGCCGCCGCCGCAGGGCAGTTCATCTAGACCCACCCAGGCTTGCGTAACACCCAGTAGTGACAGCAGGATTCCTTACCATTTTGTAACTGACGTGATCAGACACAACAGAAGCTGCCTGCAATCAGATTACGGCTCCAGAAAACCGTTCCCCGGTCCCACATGTGCTTGGGAGCACTCACTTGCCAATCAAGGAGGTGAGAAAGATGCTTGAAAGTCTAGTTCCTCGCCTTGGCCACCGTTCATCATTCCTCAACAGCTAGAACTGTGCGAGACACCCACCTAGGGCAAACTCCAAGCTGAGCCTTTTGACACAGGCCACAACAAAGAAGGAATCATTGTCCCCTCAGGCCTGTAAACCACAGAACGTGGGGTGAGGGGAACGTTTGAAGACACACAGTTGCATTTGGTCACATACAGCCCTAGCTGGGATGAAAGAATTATCACTGTCCTGTGCAGAATGAAGACCCCTGGAAACTGGCCTGCCCTCCTCAGGCGCCATGGTGTTGGGCTCCTTCTGAGAGCTCCTGCCTTGCTTCAGCCTGTCTGACGCTGAGCAAAAGCATCTTGTACTGTGATTCAGCTAAATTCTCAGCTCAGGAGAATCTTTTGTTTGTTTTTTGTTTTTTTTTTTTCAAGACAGAGTTCCTCTGTGTAAAAGCTCTTGCTGTCCTTGTAGCCCAGGCTGGCCTGGAACTCACAGAGATCCACCTGCTTCTGTCTCCCAAGTGCCGGGATTAAAAGCGTGCGCCACCACGCCCTGCTATAGGATAATGTTTGCTTGTTGTCCATTGGTGATAGAGTGCAATCCTCAGCACGAGCACCTGGGTACACCAGCAGCCTCCCAGGATGGAGTTGGAGGAAAATTAACATGGAGTAGGCAAAAGTCTATCCTTGCTATAGTCACTTACCTAATTCCATCATATACCTGCTGTTCTACAGACCGGATCTAAAAGTTGGACGTGTGTGTGTGTGTGTGTGTGTGTGTGTGTGTGTGTGTGTGTGTGTGAGTGTGCGTGCGCACGCAGGTTTCCAAGAGGGGTCAGGAGGATGGCTGGGTGTGTCACTGCTCTGGCGGTTGTGATTAGTACCTCGTGAGCAAGCGTCCTCAGAGCCTACACTATGATGTAAGTGGGAGACCGACCATGACCAGATAATAAGTAAATGGCTCAGGGAGTCGGAATTGGAGGTTAGGACAGGTGCTATTGACAAACGTCTACAGGGTTAGAGACACAACAGGGGCCAACTTCAGAGCTGGTGGGCAGGAGAGTCACGGGCTAAGACTGGAACGTAGACGTGACCAGGGAGAGAGTGGAGGCAGGGAGGAGACAGGGAGGCGTATTTGAGATCTGCCCTACTCACCTGGCTCCCTGACACACGGCTACAGAACTCCCACTTGTTGCTAAGCTCAGCATTAATTGGGTACCCTTCCTAGGCCAGGCCTTGCACTAATTAGGTCCTTAAGATGTCACCGCAAACGGGGAGGAGGGATCGGCTTCCGCACCTGGGTGTACAACTTACTGCAATGTTTAAAGAACAAAGACAGCTCTGTTAATTTTCCGCATCTGGTAAATTCACCACTTCACCTTCGCTGATGATCCCCACTGCTCCCTTTTCACACCATCACTCCCTAGGGATGCTTGGAATGAAAGACAGCATGGACCTCCAGGAGAACCCTGGCATCTGTGGCTCCTGCAGCACCAATTCATTTCAGACCCAGGCTGTCATGCTGTCAGCTTAAGAGGCGGGTTTTTAACATCCATTGCAGACCCCTGGGTGCAGAAAGTCCCCTTTGCATCTGAACTAGGGACAGAAGAAGAGGAGAAAGAACTCAGTCCTGGCTGAGGAGTGACCAGCAGGCGTCAGAGGGAGGTTGAAGTATGGTTGAGCGCATCTTGGTCCTTGGCAGCGGTCCTCAAGGTTCTGATCGGCTCTCACAAAAGCACCCACGGAGCTTCAGAGCCTCCTTTCGGTTTCCGAGCCCTTGATCTAGGCTAGACTGGTGCACACATTTCTGGTGAGATCCTGGCCCTCAACCCCATGCACCCTACCCTCTGAATGCAGGGTCTCAGGTTCTACTTTTTGTCCTTAACCCCCAAGAGGCTTGAAGCTGAGACTGGAGGCAGAGCTGGGTGTCCGGTGCCAGGTGGAACACTTGCCTTGGGTCCTCTCAACAGAGGCTTTGGGTTACCAGACACCCATCTGTTGACCGTTCTCGCTGAGGAAACTTGAGCCAGGAGGATTGCTCTCAAGGGCATCAGTGCCACACTTCTGTGCCTGTCTAGAAAAGGGGAGCCGCCTCACCTTCTGGCATGTGGCCCCCAAAGGCCTTTTCATTAATATTCTGACACCTCACAACAAGGAAGAGTCGACCTCTGGTGAGCGGCAGCTGCTGGGCTGTGCAGCTGTGTCCTGTCTTTTCTACCCAAAACACAGCCACACCTCGCCAGATACCACGCCATCACCGCCATCACCCCTTCATGGCTTCTAGGAAACCATGGTTAGTAGGAGCAGTTCAGTGGTTAGCGAGTGAAATAATTTTGGATTTCTTTTAAAAAGACAAAAAAAAAAAATTAAAAGTTGTATCCAAGTGGTACATTTGCATAATGTAAAAGTCAAAGACACTACCGGGCACCATGTCCACACCAATTTCAACTCACAAGATGATTTCAGAAAAAAGGCTTTATGTCTGTATTTGTAAAAGGTATGCTGGGCTTTTGTTTGTTTGTTTTGTTTTTTGTTTTAGTTGTCTTCATTCACTTCAGGCTACTGCAGCTTTCTAGTAGGAAAGGCCAGACTGTCCCAGGCACCTTTACACACATCCTCGCCTCAGGCACAATTCCTCCTCCTGGAGGGAGCAGTCGGTGTCACCTGGGAGTTATGCAAAGCATGGTGTGTCCCCAGTTACTGCTCTTTTGTTTCCTTGTGCGGGTATGTTTGCCTTGCCAGCTTTTTCTACACTCTTCACAAAACTATAAGCACCCTGTACCGTTCTTTTAAAACCAAACACATTTAGTAGACTTTGTATTTTTTTTTTTTTTTTTTTTTTTACTTTCTGGGTTTTTGATGATCTGTCCTGAACTGGTTTTCATTATTTATTATTTGGGGTGTTCCCTGCATATTTCTTTTTTTCTAGATAGGACGTGCTCGTCTTCATTCTGAGTCACTTCTTGTAAGCCCCCCCTCCTCTCTCTCTGTTTCTCTGTGTCTCTGTCTGTCTGTCTCTGTCTGTCTGTCTGTCTGTCTCTGTCTCTGTTTCTGTCTCTGTCTCTGTCTCTGTCTCTGTCTCTGTCTCATCTATATGCAACAGCTGGTTTTCAGTGTGTGCAGGCCCTGGGTGCCAGCACCCTCTCACTGTCTTAATTTTCCTATTGTCCTCTTGACCTGCTGCTGCTTTCTGGGGACTTTGGCTCTGTGCTGTAGCACTCTTCTCTGTGTGGCAACCCTCTCCAGTGTTTCGCGTACAGTATATCCTAACCCCGGTAACATTAATGTTAGGTTTTCTCTAAAAGGCATTTACTCCCTGATTAATCTACTTCTAATTTTTAAAAAAGGTTTACTTAGTTATTGCTCTGCCTGCATATACACCTAAAAATATGGAATGCTTAATGAATTTGCTTGTCATCCTTGTGCAGGGGCCATATTAATCTTTTCTGTGCATTTTTGTTTGTTTGTTTGGCTTTTGGTTTTTCAAGACAAGGTTTCTCTGTGTAGCCTTGGCTGTCCTGGACTCACTTTGTAGATCAGGCTGGCCTCGAACTCACAGAGATCCACTTGCCTCTGCCTTCCGAGTGCTGAGATTAAAGGCATGCACCATCACAGCAGGCCGAGCACTCTACTTTCAATTTTTAAAATTCACATCTATTTAATGAAAGTCTACCCTGTTTGTATATGTGAAAGTCAGAGGACAATGTGTGGGAATCAGTTTCTCCTTCCACCACGCAAATTCTGAGGTTCAAACTTAGGTCTTCGGGCTTGGCAGTAAACACCTCTGCCTCCTGAGGCACCGCTCCGGCCTATGATCTGTTTTTCTAAAATACTAGTTTCCTGAGAATATGACACTGAGAAGAAAACAACAAAGGTCTTTTACTTTTCATGACTTTAGCTTGTCGCTTCGGATTTGCTCACAGCTTTGTTAAAAGTCCTTCATGATCATTTGCAATGCACTTAACATTTGCAACACACACAGATAACGGTGGGACTTCCCCCCATACTGTGCTAGTATAGAGGATTTATTTTAGCTCACTCTCTCAGAGGTGTCAGGGACTGCAGAGCAGCTCACATTACAGCACCCAGGAGGCACAGAGAGAAGGCCAGTCCTCAGTGTTTCCTTCTTAATCTACTTAAGCCCTCAACCCATGGTGCACCTCGCATTCAGTCCATTTCTTTGTCCATTAGTTAATCCTCTCTGAAATGTTTTTATAGATACACGGGGAGGGGCCTGGGCTTTATTAATTTAGGCAATTTTTCAATTCATGCAGGCTGATGTTATTGTTCATCATAGATAGCCTGGGAGCCAAAACCAGCCTGCTACCCAACCCCAATGCCCCCTCTGGGTAGTGTGTGTGTGTAACTACCTATTTGGAACAGATCATGATCCTTTGCTTCTGTGCTGTCTCGGGCTGAGTTCATGCTATAATTGCAGAGTTATGCAGTTCTAGTACACTTCACAAGACTGACAAAACCTAAAATGTCCATCTTTTGGCCTTTTATAGAAGACAAAATTCTAGTTCAAGTGATAGTATATTTTCGTTTCTTCTGGTCTTCATGCTATTATGGCCAGACACCCTCTTTCCATAGAAGTTTATAAACTTTATAATACATTGCTTTTGTTTTTACTTCAAATAGCTGTTTATGAAGGATTTCAAACTATTAAATTATTAAAAGTTTAAACTGTTTAAAGCATACCGTTACTATTTTTAAGTCTCTTCATTCTTGGTATGGATCCAGTTTTTCACAAGTAAACCTTTATTATATATGCCTGTAACCTTATTACATTTTTTCCCTTAAAGACTTCCATTAACACTTCTTGTACATATCTGCTGGTGTTAAATTCTTTCACCTTTTAGCACATGGAAATAGTTCCCATACATCTTTTGGTGTTTTTGAGATAGGACTGTCCTGGAACTCACTTTGTAGACCAGGCTGGCTTTGAACTCATAGAGATGCACCTGCCTCTGCCTCTCAAGTGCTGGGATTAGAGGTGTGCACTACCACTCAGCTCATCTTTGGTTTGGTTTTGTATTTTCAAGACAGGGTTTCCCTGTGTAACCTTGGCTGTCTTGGACTCGCTTTATAGACCAGGCTGGCCTCGAACTCACAGAGATTTACCTGCCTCTGCTTCCCTGAGTGCTGGGATTACAGGCGTGTGCCTCCACCATCTGGCTTATCTTTGTTTTTGAAAGAGATTTTTGCTGGGTATAAAATTCTAAATTGTTGGCACCTTTCTTTGAATTCTTAGAAAGGCTTGATTTAAAACTGGTGGGCAGGACCACACAGCAGCCTTGGGTCTTGAGTTACTGCTGAGCGTCACACTCATGTCACTGGCTTTCTCATCCCAGCTAGTAGGGATGCAGTCCCTGCCCTGTCTAAGCTCCGGGTTTGTTTGTTCTCCTTTCACAGCCCAAGGTGTTTTCCTCATAAGTGTGTGTAGTCATAAGTGAGTACTGAGTTGTCTCTTCCCCCAGCCGTCAGCCCTGTGAGATGGGAGCCACTTCAGTCTACCCATCTCACCACCTTTGCTTTCTCATTCAAGAGGGTGCTGGGCTCTACCGGGCGCTCTCCTCTCTTCTGTGGCCTGGAAGCTCTCCAGGCAGTGATCCGCGTGATGAACATGAGGCCTGTTTCCTGTCTCTGTGAATGTTTACTACCAATTGTCAACTGTATAAAACATAGTTTACATGATTTTAAAAAGTTATTTAAGGTTAGATGGTAAAACCAGGCTTCACACTGGCATGGCTGAAATGATTGACTTGGTACTTTGGTTGGAGCTGGTGAATGTAGCAGGCACATTACTGCAGCTTTGTTTTAGGAACATGGTGTACCAACTTATTTAGGCTATTAAATCCTCTCAGTGGACTTACATCACCATTGCATTCACTACTTTTCTCATTGCTGTGACAGAATACGGCACAACAATCCATCCTGAGCTGAAAGGAATGACAGTGGGACCAGGCCCTGCCTGTGGCAGCTGAGGACTGCTTCTTTACTTGTGGCAGCGAGGAATTTGGAGTTAATGGATGAGTGTGTATTCTGGTACGTTCCCCTTTTTTATTCAGTCTTCACGCCTCTCCCTCTCTGGGAAAGCCATCAAAGGCACATCAAAAGGCGTGTCTCACTAATGCCCAGGGTTTCAACTCATCCAATCAAGTTGAAAAGTTAACCATCACCTCTGTTCATATTGACACTGCATTTAAAAGCTTTCACAAAGGCTCCTTCGTGTTTCAGGAAAGCCCTGCTACCCTGTGACGGTTCAGGGGTAGAATCTTGAGGCTTTGGAGCTGCTCGTAGCCCTACTCCCTCTCTCTTCCCTCAGCCTTGTCATTAGATAACACATTCTAGACCACTCATCCATGACGGCAGTAGATCTTCAAGTGCTGCCCTAAACTTGGGGGACAGGACAGTTGGGGTGTGGATGAGGAAACAGTCAATACTCTGCAACTCAAGGATTAGAAGTGCTTCATCCAGCCAGGCCAACCTGATGTTGATTTCTATGTGCTATGGCTGAGCATGGGGGAACTATGAGACGTGATGCCTCAGGATGTACTCTTGTGAGGGGTCTGCCATCACCTTATCTGCTTGTGGGGTCACTCCATCTACCTTTTTTGAAGATGGTTACTAATACACAAGGCAAAAACAAACCCCTAAAACCAAAAGCCAAAAAACAAAAAAAACAACCCAAAACAAAGCACCCTAAACAAACAAAAAACCTCTAATAATATCCCAGGGTCACACAGGCATTTGCAGACTAGTAAGGGGAACTGGGGATGTGTGTTTTAAATGTCAGACAATCAATTCAGAAGCAAACGTGGAACACAGGGCCTTTCCCAGTTGAGAGCTGTCTATTCTAACAGGATGTAATGACAGCAACACACGGAGGAGACCTCCGCTGATTACACTGATTACACTGATACCAGATGAGTAAATACCCACCCTGTGCAATGAGTAGGTTAATTATAGCCCTGCCATGATTATAGACTTCGATTAATCTCTTGAGAGTATTTAACTTTGTCACCTGCAATGGCTTCCGAGCATTTGAGTAGGACTTTTCAAAAGTCATGCTGGTCTGGTGACTCTCCGTGCAGGTCTTAAGAATCAAAGGGCTGGGTGGAGTAGCTTACTTTCATTATCCGCTGCTTGGGGATCAACCTGCATAAAGCGTTTAAGAAGTGATGGAGCAAATAAAAGAGCAACAGGGAATTTAAAGACAGTCGACAGCACTCCCTGGTCGCCACCCTCATACCTAGCTAAACAGCACCTAACATGCTCACCCAGGGAGGCTAGATGTATTCAGAAGTCATTTGTAGCATCTGAACCTCAGCCCCCTCTAGCGCTCTATGGACACATGTCATTCTCACAAAGTGCAATGTATTTATTTGGACGCTCTGGAAACCTAACCCATCCCAAGCATCCTGAGTAGTTTAGGGGCAGTCGCCTGGCTGCTCCATAGTGCTCAGGTTCAGCTATTGGGCAACAGGTTCAACTCTATGCACATCAGTTATTACCCGCAGACCCATCTGGATGAAGACTGGTCAGATGCTCTGGGCCAGCCCCAGGTCAGCCCTGGGTTGTGGTTGGTTTATGCTCCACAGGTCTTTGCAGTAGGCAGCTGTGGCTGAGGAGACTGGGGAAATGATAGCCCTGTGTTTTTTTTTTCCCAAGACAGGGTTTCTCTGTGATAGCCTTGGCTGTCCTGGACTCATTTTGTAGACCAGGCTGGACTCGAACTCAGAGATCTGCCAACCTCTGCCTCCTGAGTGCTGGGATTAAAGCTGTGCACCACGACGCCCGGCTACACTGTGCCTACTTTTAACATGAGTATTCACACAGCATGTTCACTATCATACAGAGTAAGAGACAGCCGTCATCTTCACAAGGCCTTTGCCAAGTGCCTGCTATCAAGTATTTAGGGGGGAAAAGACGAAAGTGTGTGCCCAACAGCCCTTCGATTCTGCTACCTCATTGCCACGTCCTGTCCAGACTCTTGCCCTCCGTTCTAGTCTTGCTTCCCACCCCTAACCTTCTGCAAGCACCACTCCACTGTTTACCTCAGACCACTACACATGTTCTTCCTTCTACACCTCCCTTCAGTGACTTCTTCCCACTGAGGAAAGAAACTAAACAGACCAAACCAAACCCAATGCCTTCTCTATGCACTCAAGACCTTTCATGGCCAGGCAGAGGAGTAATTAATTACTAAAGCCTACAGGTCCCTGGAGGTCCTCACAGGACCCCAGAAGACAATTGTGTGGCATTAAAGCCTTTGCTTGGCTAGACCCATGCTGCTAGAAGCCCCTTTATTCAAGCAGTCTTTCCAATTAAACCTTCACTGGTCTGTTCTTTCTCTCCTCACCCCAGGCCTTCACTGACTCTATGCCAAGGAAATATCTATGTAAGCTTTATGTATGCCTGGCCTACTGGCTGCTAGAAAACAAACCAGTTATTATCAAAGCTCACTTTCACTCCCAAAACCTCTTTCTTCTCTAGTAGTGACTTTTCTTTCCCCATGGACATTGGTTAGTTCGGTATATACAGCTGAAAAGGGTTTGTACAGATTTGGGGCTTCAAATTCCAATACATTGGGCTGGAAAGACAGCCCAGTAGTTCAGAGCATTTGCTGCTCAGTACCCAGCCACCATATGGCAGCCCCCACTCATCTCTAAGACCGGCTCCACTCACAAGTAAAAATGTATATATGCAAACACACGCATTCAACTAGTCCTTCTGGCCTCCGATGAGACAGCACAGTGTCTGACTTTGCCACAGGGTCTGGAAAAGCCCTTGAAACCTTGGGTCATCCCCGCTGTGGTCATCACTGCCTCACAGACATGAGGAGTAACACGTGCCGTTCTAACATGGGTACCGCAGGCCTGGCACGCCGCTGGACTCAGCACCGCAGCGCGTTCATCACCAGCACTGCCACAAGGCTGGCCCACACATCGCCCATCAGGGAACAGAAGAACGTGCAGAAGTGTAAGAAGAAACACCTCAAAGGCAAAAAAGTTAACTTTATTGACTGCCGATCATACCATGGAACACCTATAAGAAATAATTACAAAATAATGCAAGTTTTTTTTTTAAACATACTCTCAATATCATCCCGACATGAGGATCCTTTCACAGAAAGGATTATTTACAGCTTACTTAGATATAAAGCTCACTGTTGCAAATATAGACGCTGATGGTGTGGAGAAGCAGCGTATTTACCAGCAACGGACATGCTAACAAGTGCAGCATGGATAACAGCTTTATACTTTTCCTTTTATCTTTAAAAACAATTTCCCAGTACAAAAACGTCAATTATTCAAAGTGGTTCTTCACACCACACACATATATATATATATCTGTATGTGATTGTACCATGGATCAGAAACCAAAAGTTCCCTAGAGCTGGTTTCACCTTTGAAAAATCCGTAAGACGATCCCCAAATCCACCCAGAGGAGCAGGGTGAATGAAAAGCAACACAGTGGGCAGAACCCTGAAGACTGGACCCCAGAACGGAGAGGGGGGGAAAGGTGTAAAGCCAGACCCCTTTTATCTTTGTATCTGCCGTGGGAACTCGGGGGGCGTGGCAACCTGGGCTCTGGAGAGCACAGAACTTCACCAGGGTCTTCCCCTCAGCGTCTGTGAGAACCGATGATCCACCCTTCCGTGAGGGTGATGAGAGACACTTATACATTCTGGCATCTGAAACTTTGGTTCTTTTAAAAGCATTAGACAAAAGCAAAATAATGTCATGACCACAGAACTTTTTTTTCCTCCTCCTTCCTTTTAAAGTGTCAGGTGAGAGTTACCAGATGAGACTCTGCTGATACTGTCTGTGCCAGCACAGGAGGGCAGCACAGTGGGGCACGCCTGTGGCCGCCACTGGCTCTGTAACACTGATGCCCACCCACGGGGAACACTGCTTATGTTCTGCCGTGCCCTAAGTCTATTTCTTCATTACTTGAAAACATAATTTTGTACAAAAATATGAGTTTCTTTAGAAAATAATACATAGTTTTTTTTTTAATAAAACCTGGCAGATAGCAAAAATGGAGTATCAAAATATGGTAAACAAATGCTGTAAAATACTAAATCATTAAAAACATCTCCTAGAAAGACATTGTGCTATGAAGTTCTCTCCTGAAGTGCGAGCAACATTTTCACTGGATTATCAAAGTTGATAAACTCTTTCTCCTGGCTTGGTTTCACTATACATTGTAACAGCAGCAGGACAGCAACTGTCTTACAAGTGGCCCATTCTCAGTCACTACTGTCCTCTGTGTACTTCCACTTCAAAATTAATAAAAGGACACTCTTGGTTCAGTGGTCTCCAGCCCTACTGTGCATCATCTTTACTTGGTAAACTTTACAAGAAGACAGTTTCCCACCTAGGACCCACCCACAAGAGATGGATTTGAATTGGTCTGGGGTGGGACCCAGGCATGTTTTAAAAGCTCCCCATAATCTATTATGCTATCAGGGTTGAGAATCTTGGCCAAAGGCACACAAGGAAAGTCATTCTTAACTGTACATTTATCAACTGATTGTCTGCAGCTACCATTCATTCTTTCAATGAAGTATCCTCAACCCTGAACAAGGAATTCTGTGTGTGCAAGACATCCATGGAAGTCCAAATGAAGAGTTATTAAGCTTTAAACACATATAACACAGTCTCACGTATCTACATATGTATAACATATACACACACAGGGTTATCTTTTTAAAGCAGAAAACAGCATTGCCATTTGCTTGCCACCATTAAAACAACAACAACAGCAACAACAAAGAAAATACCACCAAACGCACTTTCTCTAAGACATTTCCATTGTTCTTTAACATACACCAGCTTTGTAAACTCTGCAAAATGCACCATGTCATGAGCACAAGTGAATCCCAGAGCTTCCTGGAAGAACAAGACAGTGGACGTGGCACTGTCCAGGTGTGAACATGTCCCAGGTGTCCCAGCACGCGCACGGCTCTGGACTCGGAGGGGTGCTCCCATTACATACGCATCTTTGGCTAGAACTGTACGACCCCCACCGCTTTGTCAGTGTTCATTCTGGGCCAACCTCTGTGAGGCAGCAATGGCTATGTAGTAAGAATGGCTCTCCACAAGAGAAGAGAGAACTTCGTCTGTCCTCCCCTCAAGCCATAAGCACTTCATGAGGGAGCGGCTAAGAAAAAGTCACAAGCGGAGCAGATAAGCCGAACGTATTAGGTGAACACACAGCACAGTCGTCTGGAAGCTGGGCAGGCTGGAAAGCACCCTTCCTTCCAAAGGGTCTATAAACATCTGGGCACTTCCTTTTACATTCTGTTTCCCTCACCTCTGCATAATACTTAAAGTGCAATTGTCCCAAGGCTTTTGTTTCCATCATGAAGATTATAAAGAAAGAGCTAAGTTTGGGGGTGAGGAAAATATGGCACAAATAGTATGTAAAGAACCTCGGACGCCACAGCCTGCAGCAGACAGCAGCTGCCCCGCAGGCGGGACCTACACAACGAACTCCGGGACTTCGTCGTGAGTGAGGTCCAGAGAGAAGTATTTGCTGGTTCTTTTGACTGGAAAAGCATCTTGGATGTTGACACACTGCTGAGCCAAGCAGCTGTTACAGTAGAGGCCGTCCTCATCCAGGTCGTGGCCACACCCGAAAGTGTAACTCTGAGCAGTGTCCTGACACAGGCCTGCAATGCGCAGGAAGTCCTTCTGGTACACTCTGATGTCATCGAGGCTCAGGCTGTGTCGGTCGGTGGAAGTCTTTGGTTTTCGACATACTGTCTGCAAGGGAAGGGAAGGCAAGGGTAAGAAATGCAAGAATACACACTACATGAAAGGTCATGGCTTTGCCTGGCAGAGCACTGCTGCCAAGTCACATGGTGTCAAGGAGCCTTCCTTATGTCGTACAAATTGCTTTCTAGCCTGTTTTCTGGGGGAGTAACTTTGCTGAGGACAGCAATGTGCCTGGCCTGCCCAAACACTCTGCTGGTACAGATGTGCAGTGTTCCTCCCAGTGTAGATAGCTAACGCAAAGACAGGCGGGCAACCACTCCCAGTATCTGTGAAACTGAGCAATTACTGCAAAAGAAGGCTATGAGATAAAAATACTGTTTTCCTTTTTTCCTTCTTTTTAATCAGGTTAGGGCAATTCAACTTGCTAACACCCTTCCTGCTTGAGTCTGTTGATATTTTAATAAGAAATGGAAAAGCAATTATCACTCAAGAAACACAGCTTGAAGAAGTAAATTTTAGAGAGTCCAGGATATAAAGTGTTCATGCTGCCAAAGGCTAGGGGGGAAACTGGGGCTGCAGAGATAGCTTAGCCATTAAAGAGCACTGGCTGCTCTTGCTGAAGACCCAGGATACCCGGTTTAGCTCCCAGCTTTTGAAATGCAGCATGAAAAAAAACAGTTCTTGGCCACTGAGAGAGGTCCTGTCCTTCCAAATGCCACCGGTAGGTGGCAGGCTTCTTGAATGCATTATCCCAAGTGGTCTGGTTGGAAAATAAAGAAGTTAAGGGCTGGCTCAGATAATACCACAAATGGGAGATGGTTACTGGGTGATGTCAAGAAACTAGATAGTCTAAGTTTGCAGTTTAGCACCACAAAGGACATCTTGTTGGAAAAAGACACCACTTTGCTAGATACCAAAGTTACAGGAGCACATTTTGCTATAAAGTGTCACATCTGAGTACATCACCTATACTGAATGGCCCCTTAAACTTGTTAATAGTCTTCCAGACATGGAATTATTTGGTCATTGCCACAAACCCTCTAGGCATGCGAATGTCCCAGAATTGTAGGTTTGCCATTTGCTGTTCAGCCATTTGCTGTTCAGCTCCAACACCTGTGGTGGGGTGGTAGAGTCTGGCCTTTAATTTTCCATACTGTTTAATATTGGAAATTAAAAAAAATATTTAGTAAATGTCATTTTCATAGTATGGCTTTTTAAATGGAAGTTTAAAAAATGAGTTAAAAAAATACAGGGGTTAAAAGTAGAGAACAAAGTGGGACACAATGCCAGAGAAAGAAATAAAAAGAGAAAGAGAGGGAGAGAGGGGGGGGGGGGGGGAGGGAGGGAGGGAGAAGGAGATATAAATACTTAAAAAAAAAAAAGATTTATTTCTTTATTATGTATACAATGTTCGCCTACATGCCAGAAGGGGGCACTAGACCTTATTATAGTTGGCTGTGAGCCACTATGTGGTTGCTGGGAATTGAACTCTGGACCTTTGGAAGAACAAGTGCTCTTAACCTCTGAGCCATCTCTCCAGCCCCTGTAAGCACATTTTTAAAGAGTCAACCAGTCAGTTGTCACAACTGGCAGATAGTCTAGCTAAGCATACTTTGGAAAGTCAATCTGAAAGGCAAATCAGAGTAGAAATTGCTCTGTCATTAACATGCTCAATGATGACAGCTGAGAGGCTGTCAACCCAAACTCACACACACAGACACACAGACAGACAGACACACACACACCCACCCTCTCAGGTATACATGTGCACTCAACCAGAAGCCTCCACATAGAGGGAGTGTGCAACAAAGTACACAATTTATCCAAATAAAAAGCCCAATTCTAAGTAGAACTAGGAAACAAAATGAGACTAAGGTAACACTGTGGGGAGACATGCAACTGGCTATGCTTTGCTCCTTTGTCTGAACTGCAGTCCTATGTAGGCTCGTCTGTAACTCCCGTAGCTTGATGTGAGGGCTCCGATTCCCTAGTACCTGTGGAAGGGAGTCGGTGCTCTGTCCGCGAAGCTTCACAACCGTTTCTGAAGAGCTGGAGGTGGAAGAACTGATTTCTTTCACAATTAACCCTGAGGGCAAACGGAAAAGACAATGAGCTCCTCACACCTTTCTCCACATTTTCTAACAAGCAACACTATCCACTGTGGCCATTACTGAGGACTCTCAAGGTGACTCCCAGGTGGCTCCCAGATGGCAGCACTCATTTTTTGGGAGGAAGTAAAGAACAGTTGAGTTAGGGGCGGTTAGGGCAGGGAAGTCCAGGAGTAAGCTGCTTGTCCCGTTAGATGGAGGTGTCTTCACGGCATGTGCCTTCTCCTCTCCACATGTCACCACGTGAAACACCGATGTAATAGCCTAGCTTTGGTTCCATCTAGGTGTGGGGACGTGGCCTCTGTGGTCAGATGGGTTGGGGCTGGAATCTGCCCACATAATTAACCAGCTGCGTATCCAGGCCGATTCTTAAGCCTCCCCACATCTCATTAGCTTCCTTTTATAAACAGAGCTGCTTCTCAGCTAGCATTTTAGCGATGACTAAACAGTCGTGGACAAAAAGGGTAGGGCGCTCCCACTGGCTAACAGGTCACTATGACCACAGACTCCACAGCACATCCCAGTGGGAAGAGACCAAGACGTAGACGCACACCTCTCTGCCCCATGCGACCTCAATTTTCAGAACCAAAAATCTGAGGTTTGCCTGACTTTAAGGGTAAGTGGCGTGCCCCTCCAAAAGATGTTTCAGAGGCTAAGATTACTGACTCCAGCCAGTACCGAACACCACTGACATTTTTTTCTAGCCACTTGATGAAACAAGTGAGGACTGACAGACAGGCCTAAGGATAGCGGCCTGAAAGGGGAAATGTACCCCTACCTTACAGTGTACCCCACTTTACAAGAGACTTACTCAGCCACCGCTAGCAGCCTATAGAGGCTAGCATGCACCTTGTAAATACAGAGGATTTAGCACTCTGCTCAACTGAACGTTGAGAGGTGAACCCAGCCCTGGCTCACACACAGGTGGTTTAAAAGGTCTCTCGGGTAATGCTCAGGAGGAGCTTGAACCTTTGAATAGATCCCACCGGACCAAAGGGCCCATGCACTGGTGGGCATGGCCAGTGTGGGCTCTTCTATCTCATGGGGAGGGCTGACTTCCGTTCCTAGCCATGGGCACTTGTCTCTCCAGTCGCTATTATTTTTCTCATGTACAGAATGGGGAGAGGCCAGACTGAAGCATCTCCAAGGTTCCCTTCCAGGGCCACTAGTGTGCTTCTCTAAGTATCAGGGTTATAACAGCAAGGGAGTAAGGGGACAGAAAGAAAGAAAAGAAAGCCAGCCGGCCTACACCAAAGCGACTCGTGGTCTACGGTTGGGGGTAGAAGATGCTCTTTTCCTTCCTGGTGCCCTCCCTGCCCTCATCTCTTCTGCAGGAAGCACTTGGCCTGTGCTCAAGCCACCTGTACAGGCTTTTCTTCCTGGTTGACAGAGTCCCCATCACCCTCCTGTTTTCAGAGGCTCCTGCTCGGGGGCTTCCGCAGGGAAGAGCTGGCCCTCAGAGCTCACCTGAGTGCCCATTCAGCTTCCTGGACAGAAGCATGTCCTCTGTGATGTAGATGCACATGTCAGGGCTGACTTCCAGTGACTCTTCTGTCATTGGCTCCAGGTCCCTGGGGTCATCGACCAACATCTCTATTTCTGACATAGAAATGGGACAAGAAGATGGGTTTAATGACCCCGGGGAAAACAAAGACCCTAACCCACAAGCCGTATTACACTGTGCGGGCGTCCGGGTGAATATTCACACCGGGAAACCCTAGGAACAATTCTCGCTATGATATGACGTGCTCCCTTTTCAAAGGTTGCGGTTCCTGGCACAGCCTCTCGTGCCATGGTGGACATGAGTTACTCTATTCTTTGGGGCAGAGGAGCAGCTGTACAGTCACGCTGCCTTGACCCAGGGCTAACGGATGCTGATGGGTCCTTAGTGCCAAGGCAAGGTCTGCTGATCCATGCCCACCTGAGCTCCCCACTTCCAGCGCCTGCCTCGGAGCTGCACGAAGAACGCATGCAAGAGCCTAATGTGTGGTTTCTCTTTGGTCAATCCCGGGTGCTTTAGGTCTCATGTGAAATAGAAACAGACTTAAAAGAAGCACACAGATGCTAAATCTGGCTGATACAGGCTGGGATCCGTTGCTTCATCTCAACAGAGAGTAATTTCCTAGCAGCCAGGCTCTGCATTTCTTTTATACTCCCTACAGTTTTGGGGATATGAGGAACCCACAAGAAACACTTTGATAGTATACGCTGGGATGCATTTGACTCCCCTCACCACCCCCCCCAAGACAGGGTTTCTTGGGCTAGAAAGATGGCTCAGCTGTTAAAGGTTAGGTTCACAACCAAAAATATAAGACAGGGTATCTTTGTGTAGTCCTGGCTGTCCTAGAACTCGATCTGTAGAGACCAGGCTGGCCTCGAACTGACAGAGACCTGCCTGCCTCTGCCTCCCAAGTGCTGGAATTAAAGGGTAGCACCAGCACTGGCCGGCACAAATATTTTTTAGAGCAAGAGGAGGACCACACTCGGTGCTGTGGACCTAACCTGCCTCATTTCCTCTGGGGATGAGAAACCCAAGACAGAAGGACTACGGGAGTTCTGTCCGCTCCACTTTATACAAGCCTGAAAGGTCCCTGACAGACACAGGCAACTCAGTCAGGTCACTGGGGAGACAGCAAGCCTTCGCCTCTGTCACTGTTACTCAGTCATTTCCCAGATGCCAACCCTGCAGGACCAACATGCCAAAAGCTGCAGTGACAGAAGTTACCGTCGTCTTGTGAGTCCTCCTCCAGGCGGTCTTTGCCTCCGCTCTCCACCCCTGAGGTGTGGGAGCTGCCGTGGCTGGTCATGGAGCTGCAGGTCTTCAGCTTGCGGTGCATGGCGCTGCCTGGACAGCTGTCTTCTGGCCCTGGGTCCCGGGCCTTGGTGTCTGCTTCGATGCCTGAGGTGTGGGAGCTGCTGTGGCTGGCCGTGGAGTGGCGAGACAAGCGCTTATGCTTCACGCTGCCTGCGCTGCTCCCGCTGGCACGTGACCGCTTCTCCAGCTGGTCCATGTCAAGGTCCAGGTTGTCGCTGATGTAAGATTCCCGGTACTGCTTTTTCTCTGTGTGGGAGGGAGAACACAGCTCAGATACAATCTCAACCATGGCAGAAGACTGTCTAGTGACTGAGGAATTCTGGGAACTGGAGTTTGACATAGGAATACAATACAGGGAATAAACACCAGTGCAGGAGCTCCAGGGCGGGAGTGGGGAGGGGGGTATGACTTTAAAATGGCCAGTTATAAAGCTTTGAACACTACAGAACCAAGCTCTTCAGAGTGCCGTGGCGTTCTACGTCCTGTTGGCAAACTGCTACCATTCCACAGTGGAATAGGTTCAAAGCTGAGGAGCATCCAACACCTTACAGAGCGGTGTGACACTGCCAGACAGCCATTGCAGGACTCTGCATTTTACAAAGGTGTCAGATAACAGCATGTTAAATATCAAAATCTGGTCCTCCACAGATGATTTTAGAGACGGTCAGTGGATAGTTATCCAATATGCTAACTGCTGTCCAGTTTACGTGTCTATTAGTTCAGTCTGCTCGCCTGTTAGTTGCTACACCTAATAAGACAAAGCTTTTCACAAAATTCCTTTCAAAGATCCTAAAACTTAAGCTCGATTTGTAGACCATGGCCTTGAACTCACAGAGATCCGCCTGCCTCTGCCTCCTGAGTGCTGGGATTAAAGGTGTGCACCACCAAGCCCAGCAAAATTTAAGCTTTTCAGTAATCCAAGACTGGCTTTCTCTAGTTTGACTGCTATGTGGCCTTATCTACCATGGTCATCACTACTGGTTTGGTGACACACCCAGGTGGTCTCTGATTGGTAAAAAATCCTCAGATTTAACAGATTGGTGGTGTTGGCTGACGAAGTCAAAGACAGCCCCTGGAAAGGCAGATAGTAGGAAATCCTCTTAGCAAACACTAAGCTAAGCAAACAAAAGGTCACAAACTCGGCTGAACTGAGGGGGTGGGGCTCAAAGCCGAATGTCTATGTTTCAGGTGAGGAAAATTTAAAAAGAAACGAGCCTGTCTTCCTTGTCTTGACACTAATGAGAAAGAAACACAGTTGGCCAATGCGGAGGGCAGAGTGCATTCGAGGAAGATTAAATCGATGTAATTTTAGACTAGCACACTAACCGGCATCTTAGAGGCCCGTTAATGGACATCCTTGCCTCGCTTCTTGGCTAAGTGGAAACACCTGCAGCCGGGCTGTCTGCACACAGCCTTGAACCTGCGCCCTCACTGGCTCTCAGAGGAGATGGTGGCAGAAGAAAGAAGAGGTGGGGGGTGGGGGTGGGGAGAAAAAGCCCCTCACCTCCCTCTGATCACAAGAGCCCATGGGCAGATCATCAGAATAGCCATGCCATCTACAGGGCAAGCCTGCAGCTCAGGTTTTCAGAGCCTATGTTGGACGATATTGTGTCAAGTGTGGCTGTTTGACCTGGGACCTAAGACTATGTCCTAGTAACTGTAATGTTTTTAATGACACGAGGCGTGCTTTCCCTCTCCTCTCAGGTCCCTGCAGTATTTTTGTGACTGTTTTCTATAAAAGTGGTGAAACAGTAGTATCTTAGAAAGGCACGGAAAGGTGAAGTTTAAGAACACTCTTTCTGCGGGGCGTGGTGGCTCACGCCTGTAATCCCAGCACTTGGGAGGCAGAGGAAGGTAGATCTCTGTGAGTCTCAGGCCAGCCTGGTCTACAAAGAGAGTTTTGGAACAGCTACACAGAGAAACCCAGTCTCAAAACCAAATCAAAACAAAAAACAAACAAACAAACAAAACCCGGAAACAAAATCTCACTCTTTTTAATTAACACCATAAAAGGGCTTTTCTGGTTATAAAAACCCCTTACATGGGAATTAGTGAGTCTGCATCAAAGCTGACTCACCTCTAAGTAGAAAACAAAACCGTATTTTCTTTGTAAGAATACTGCCCTCGGGCAGGAGAGATGGCTCAGTGGTTAAGAGCACTGCCTGCTCATCCAAAGGACCTGGGTTCAATTCCCAGCACCCACATGGCAGCTCACAACTGTCTGTAACTCTAAGATCTGACACCCCTACACCAATGCACATAAATTAAAATTAAATAAAATATTAAAAAAAAAATACTGTCCTCATCACTCATTTAAACTCAGACACATAAAAGCAGCATACAGCTTTATCACTCCCCTCCCGTCCCCTGCGCTCTGCATGTCCCTCTCAAACTCAGGTTGAAATGTGGCAGTGTGAGATGTGGTCAGAGGTGACTAGGCTTGAGAGCTCTGCCCTTAGTCATGGACAGATGTTACTGTGGGAGTGGCCTCCTGCACCTGCACCTCGCCCTCAGATGCCGATGCGTCAGGAAGTCGCTACCAGATGCCCAGCTTTGTTTTGGACTTCCCAGACATTTACTAAAAGGCTTTGGGTTGAGAGCCGGTGGCATTAATGAACCCCTTGAGGTGGCAAGGTGGCCATTTGGGAATGAGGCAGATTTGGAAACTATGGGCTCTGCACCCAGTTGAGTCACCTATTCTCACAGGCTCCTCCCTTGGTGCTTTTGACCTGGAGTGGATTCCCCTTAACAGTCATGTCAGCCCAGAGGTGATGCATTTATCAGACTGCTGAGTCAACCTGGGAAGAACAGGCAGTCTGCGGCAGAAGCTGGTACACCTCACCGTGCCTGCCGCCAGCTCTTGCCACAGGAGAATCCCTGTGGCAGATGCTAGGGAGTGATTCACTTTCTCATCGCTGTAGGGTTATGGAATCTCCAAACACATCTGGCCACATCTGGCATAATAGAAGTTGGCCGCATGCACATCTTCTTTAAGGCTGCTGTGTGAGGACAGGCCCCTGTCCCTTTCCATGGGAGCACTTGGGCCAGCACTTATTTCACAGCCACCTAAAGCACCAACCACCGTGTCCCAAGACCCAGGCCGACATTGCATCTCTAATCTGATTACTATGATAATGACCACGGATGGGACTTTGTGGGACAAACTGAAAGCAATTCTAAACAAATATGCTACACAGCATTTGGGGATGAGAAGCTGGGGTTTACCAAGTAGAGGAGCCCCAGGGTACCATAAGTGACGACAAAGATCGAAACTGTTAAACGACAGACCCCTCCTCACATACTAGGACCTCGAACATACTATTCAGGTCCAAGGCGTATCACAGCCCTTGGATAGAAAAGTACTTCTCCACTGTTGTTATTCAGGGTCTGCTTGAGAGTCTCCCTGTTGTCAGTCAAAGAAGCTGTGACCTATCTTCACTGTCACTTGGCATAAGGACTGCAGCTTCCTGCAGTCACCAACGACAGCTGGCCTGGTGCGCGCAGCACTCTGAGGCAGAAGGCTTTCACCCTAGCTTTCCTCAGAGGCTAGAGACTCTACACAGATGAGGCGGAGGAGCTGCCTGGTCCGAGGGCCTCCTGGACCGAGAAGTGGGTGGAATTGAGCTCTCAATTCCTAGTCTGTGTCTCTAAAAATCCCATCCTGGAGGTCACTACATTTTCCTGTTCCTGGCAGGTAGAGTAAGAGGCCAGCAGAGGCAGCTGGGCATGGTGGCACACACCTTTCATCCCAGGACTTGGGAGGCAGGCAGATTTCGGAGTTCGAGGCCAGCCTGGTCTACAGACAGGTTTCCCGGATAGCCAGGGCTACACAGAGAATCCTTCCTCCAAAAACAAAACCAACCAACCAACCAGAAAATGAAAGAAAAAAAAGAAAGGCAGAGAGACCATCAGAGGCAAGGGAACCTTCGTTCTCCCCATGTGGGGCCCACACCATCACCCCACCCATCACCCCACCTTCGTTCTCCTCCATCTTGCGGAGGTGGCGCAAGACGGGCTGCAGGTTCATGTAGAGGCGGTGGCTGTTGCTCAGCAGCTGCAGGAGGTGGCGGGAGCGGGTGGGACACCCTGTGTAGTAGACCAGCTTCCTGGCGGAGGGAAGGCCATCTGGCAAAATCTCAAACTTCTTGCCCTGTGGAGAAAAAGTGCCAATCAAAATTATGGCAGAAAACTCTCCGAATTGTCAAAGTCCCCTTCGTTTTTCAACTAAGACTCTTATAGATGCGTGAAGCTGTCCTTCAGAGCTGGGAGACAGAGGACACCAAATTCAGGGTGGGATCTACCCAAGTAAGGCTGTGGTCATCTTCTTTGGCTCAGCACAAGAGACCCCTCCAGATGCAATCCCAACATCTTAATGTACCAAGTAAGAAATACAACTGAGGCAAAGTGTCAGGGGACTATAGTTCACATATAGATTTTGTGTGTGTGTGTGTGTGTGTGTGTGTGTGTGTGTGTGTGTGTGTGT
>OU015742.1:164341679-164361666 GCA_907169655.1 Acomys percivali | reverse complement strand
CACACACACACACACACACACACACACACACACACACACACACACACGCCACTTTTTGAACACTTGCTAATGTCACAGGTGCCCTGCTTGCTGTCTCAGGCCTTGCATGAACCCCTCTGGCCTTCACGGCGCAGTGTCACCCTTACTCAACAGATGGCCCATGACCAGTACAGCTGCCCAGATCCCCCAGGGCCTCTAATGGATGCCTCTTTCCAAAGCCACACTCCATCCACTGTATCATTTAGATCTCTAATACACTTTAGAATAGGAACTGAGTGTCCCAAATGCCTCTGACTGGAATTTTCTCATGTAAGCCAGTCAGCCCTTCAGGAATTCAGACAGAGATCAGAGGGGAACTCCGATCCATCCTAGGATGGTGAGGGAGCCAGAGCCAGGGAGTGAGAGTGTGTGGAGCTCTGGACAGCTGGGAAATTACATTCAGTAATTAGACTACCTAGCAATCTGCCCGCCCCACACAAAGGTCCAGTTATACTAATCTCATTTCAAAGGGTGTGGTAGGGACAGTAAATGTCAACAAAATAGCTTGCTGAACATCATGCTTGACACGTGACAGGTACTGTTTTAAGCACTGTTCACTTATCAGTTCTTTCAGGCTGTAGTCCTAAGGAGCGGGCAGATCCCAGAGTCCTTTGAGCTATGAGAAACCTGAAGCACAGAGATGTTAAATGTGTTCCTAGGGTCACACAGCAAAGAGCCAACCTGACATTCAATCTCACAGTCACACCCACTGACCATCTGGGAACAGCTTCATCTCACTGGGTTCGCAAATGCACCCTGAGTACTGAGAAGGGTGCAGTTCTAGTGGGGGAATAGCAGTCGTAAAGATGGGGAAGATGCAGGGGAGGAGCAGGGACGAGAAGCCAAGGAGATGCTGAAGGCCAGCATGAGTGTGTGCGGAGCATTCCCGCGTTCTGTGGAAGACGAGGCTTGGGTGCACAGGATGCCAAAGAGAAGGCAGAGTCCCTGCAGTGTCTCACTTAAACACGCAGACTGGGCCATCCAGGAGTCTGCGTTTCTGCTGTTTGGTTTTGCGACCTCAGCGAGTTAACTTCCTGAAGCCTCAAGTTTCCTGGTCTATAAAATGAGCACTTCCTGCAGAGTGGTTGGGGTCTGAAAAGAAAATTCGGGCACACAGTGCTCTGTCTGTACTGGCTGCTCTGGGGACAATTCCCATAATTAAAGGGGCACAATGAGGGCAGGCAGGGCTTCTCATGGAGGAACGCTAAAATAATATTCATCCAACAGGTTGCAAAGGTTACTTCTCAGAGCAGAAAGAGAACACAGCGTAGGTCCTGGAGAGGCAGATTCATGGATCTGTAGCCATTCATTACTGCACTGTGACATGACCTTGCTTCCGGGCTAGACCATGACGGCCTCCTGGCCTGACCCGTGGAGACCAGGGGCAAGCCAAAAGGAGAGTGTTGCATGGCTTGGCATGAGAGGAAACCACGGTTCTCAGGTGAGCGGGATCTCTCTTGGGAAGGAGTACATCCCGGGGCCTGGGCCGAGGATTTTCCTACCTTGTACAGTCGATAGTAGTGGATGGCGACGTCGTCCAGTCGGACGGCCTCTTTGATGTATTTCAGATGTGCCTCGGAGGCTGTCAGCGCGAACTGGTCCCTGTGCATGTTTGGAATGTGCTTCAGGATGTATTCCTTCCCCCTCTTGGAAACAACCTGTTGGAACACCGCCCCCACCAACGACAAGAGGATGAGAAGCTAAAATAGGCCGCATAAACGGGCTAATTCCCGTTAGCAAATTCTAATTTTATCCTATTTTTCACTACCTTGTTATGCTACTAGGTGGGACTGGCTAACATTATAAGCAACAAGTCCACTTGGTAGAAGAAAAATCTCCTAATTGAGAGAAACAGACTCTTGGTTTTAAAAGGTGTGTGTGTGTGTGTGTGTGTGTGTGTGTGTGTGTGTGTGTGTGTGTGAAATCCCACGCAAACTGGAGGAATTTCACACACTTCATGGATTATACTCCCAAAATGAAGCTACCATGAAGAACAATGAAGCCGGAACATGTGCTCGGGGTCCCAGTAACTCCCACAATCCCCGTCCCTGCCCTGCCCCCCAAGAGCATGAGACTATACACGTTCATCTGGGGATGGTAAAGGGTCAGGCAGGATTCTTTGGAATACTTTTGGTTCTCACACAAGAGGCCAGGACACTCCTGGAAAAATGTGTGAAGGAACATTTCAACTCAACATTCGTTGTGACTCGCTGGGGCTTAGATTCGGATGGTGTCCACCTGAGCTTCTGAATGCCAAAGACACATAGTGCCCAGGGGCCGCAGGCTGAGGGGGTTGAGAATGTTCTGGCTGATTCCATAAGGATTTGCAAACATGAAAAGTGGCAGCAACATGAGCAAAAGGGCGGGCTTCAAAATGGCGTGGCTGGAAACACTGGCCAGTTTTTAGCTTTAATGTGACTTTTCAGATACTGGCATGAACTCGAGGAGGGGACCAGTGGGGCCTTGGTCACTGGGGCCATGGCTCACTGTATGGACACCCTGACTGAAATGGCCAAGCTTGGCAATCTGTTGGCAGCTGGAGAGTGCAAAGCCTGCTACTGACGGCAAGGGGTGCCACGTCTCACACTGTCTCTTCAATAACCAATGTCAATCAAAACCAGAAATGGCTACTGCCATACTTGTCCCTTAAAATATGCAAAGAAATACTAGAATTGCTGGGACAGATGAAGAGGACTTATGTCAGAGAGCTCTGGGCACAGGGCAGGAACACAGGGCACATTGCTGGATACCCCAGAAAAAAAACCACACACTCACATACCCAAGAGCTGATAGCCAGAGGATCAGGAGTTAGCCAGCTGAAACAAGGAGAGAGGCTTCACATACTAAAGGAACTATAAGAAGAGAGGCCCAGGCTGGGTGTGGTGCCACATGTGCACACCTTTAATCCCAGCACCTGGGAGGCGGAGGCAGGAGCAGTGCTAAACTAGCCTGGTCTACACAGGTAGTGCCAGGAAGGCCAGGGCTGTACAGTGAAAGCCTGCTTAGGGGTGGGGAGGAGGAGGAGGAGGAGGAGGAGGAGGAGGAAGAGGAGGAGGAGGAAGAGGAGGAGGTCCAGAAGTGTGAAACATCCCAGCAACTCTGCAGACACATTTTTAAGTCACTAGCTGGACATTGCCAGAGCACAGTTTAAGGCATCCATCAGATCCCGGAGTTTCAAACTTGGGAGCCGGGACATCACACCACAGGCGACTGGGGAGTTCCTGCGGGGTTAAGTCAGAGGCTCAAAACTCTCAGACGCAAGCCGGGGACACCGAAGCAGGGACATCTCCACAACAGAATGCTGAGAGCTGGGACTCGAATGGAGGGACTGCTGAAGGAAGGGGATGCAGTGGACGTGGAAGGAAAATAGCAGTTACAGAAGGCAGGACTAAGCAGGCGGCAAGTAATGGAGTGGTCACATCAGAGGATGCTGCTGATGCTGGGTGGGATGCGGGGAAGGAAGTGCTAAGCAGAGTCCACACGATGCCGGGAGTCTGGGCAACTGGGCCTATGGCGGTCTCCAGCACTCTGACACCATGAATACAGAGGGAGGGCTACTTCTGTGGAGGTGGGAGAAAGAGGAGTGTGACTTTGGGTGCTCCAAGTTTGGGGTGCTTCCTCACTGTACAGTGGAGACATACTTAGGAGTTACCTGCATATTGTGAAGGTGGTCGGGAAAAACAGTGACTGGGGTGAAATCTCTCTGGTGGAAATGGCTAAGTGCCAAGTGCAGTAGAAAAACTTAGCAAAAAAGTGTTCCAGGCCAGCCTGGTCTACAAAGCGAGTCCAGAACAGCCTAGACTAACACAGAGAGACCCTGTCTCAAAGAGAGAGGGGGAGAGAGAGAGAAGAGAGAGAAGAGAGAGAAGAGAGAGAAGAGAGAGAGAGAGAGAGAGAGAGAGAGAGAGAGAGAGAAGTGTCTGCTAAATTGGGCCATGTAAAGGTCATCAATGACCTTAGAGACAGCATGTGCATGGCCGTGGAGAAGCAGGCAGGCGGAACTGGACTGAGGAATGCACACGGGAAGGAAGACGCTAGAAAGATCAAACACACTTGGCTTGTCTTTTGGGAAGCAAGCCAGGTGGCTCTGCTTTGTGTGGACACAGGTGACGACCCACTGTGGTGTGAACATCAACCGATGGAGAGCGAGCCTAGCCCAGAGCTGAGGACACTGAGGCCTGCAGGAAGAACAGCAACCCAACAGGCGAGGGGGCACGTGTGTGTGACACACCATTCCGGCCAGAATGACCTACATCGTCTCCCTGACAGAAGGGGATGGCTCCTCGCCTGGCAAGGGGAGGATGCAGAGGTCAGAGCCAAAAGTTGATTTAGATTTGTTTTCTCAGCCCATTAAAGCTGTGAATGATCTCATCTCTTGAGAAGTAATTGTTTTTTTCTGTTTTTTTGTTTTTGTTTTCCCCTCAAAGGGGGAAAAATGCATTTCACCTGGAGGGTTGAGAGTGTCACTGCCGTGCACACCCCAGCACGGGGCGGGGAACATTTAAGTCCCTCCACATCTAGGATGATGGCCAGCAAGCCTCCTCAGCTGAGAGCAGACTTGTAGTGCACGGAGCTCCTGGCCTTGGATCTGTACTTGGGGACCATGAGAGGTTTCCCTGTCCCCAGACCATGAAGGTTCACCTCATGCGTTTGAGTGGGCAGGATGGAGAATCCGACGGTACCTACCCATGCGGGGAAGTAAGCCTCCGGCTCAAAGTAATTCTCTACGTGCTTGCTCCTTTTGAAGTTCCCAAGATCAGCCTGCAGTGCGAAGGCTGCCAGCAGGAAGTAGGCCTCCTCTCTGAGCACACACTGAGAGTGCAGCACTTGCTTCCTCAGGTGCCAGTAGTAATAGTATCTTGCAAGCCGGTCACTAGGCAGACACAGGAGAACAGCATTCATGTCTTAGTGAAACATGTCAACACAACCCAAAATGCCATCTGCATCTGCTGACAGAGGCCCCAAGCTGGGACCAGAAGAGGCTCAGGAGGCTGCAGGGGCTAGAGGGCTCACCCTAAAGCTCACAGCTTTGACTCAGAGAAAGGCAGGTTTGAGGGAGCAAGCCCAGGGACAAGCCTGGCCTTCCTGCTTGATGTTCCTGGCACGGCTCCTCTCCCTAGTGGATCACGGATGCTCTCCAGCACTTTAAAATGCTCACAGGGGGGCTGGCGAGTTGGCTCAGTGGTTAAGAGAACCATCTGCTTTTCCAAAGGTCCCGGGTTCAATTCCCAGCACCCACATGACAGCTTACAACTGTCTGTAACTCCAAGATCTGACACTCTCACACCAATGCACATAAATTTAAAAATTAAAAAAAAAAAACAAAAAACACTCACAGGAGAACACCACACACTAGTGGTTTGTTATTTTTATGTTGCTCTGAGGATGAAGGAACCAGAGCTTTCCTTAAACCTTGTTTTACAGGAAGAGGAGGCACTTGCCATGACAACCACGATGCTCCCCACATACTCTCTAATCCACTCTAGCCAGAAATAAACTCAGTTTCCACTGAGTAGGTGAACAGGAAGTGCAGGCAGCAGTGGTGGGGGTGGGGGTGGGGGTCGGAGTGGGTCACAGCACATTTGGTCAACTCAAAGAAATGTTCATGGGCAAACAGGATTAGTTTTATGATGAAAGAAAACGACTGAAGACATGCACTCGTTCAGTGAGGTCATCCCAACTATTTCAGGCTGTTTACCTGAGGTCCCAGCCCACCAGCAGCAGATAATAACGGGAACACACTGGCCTATTTTAACCAAGACCAGGGCTAAGAGTGAAGAGCTTAAAGATAAAGCATCTATGTAACTCCTTTCCCACGGACAGGCTACTTTTCAGTGTTGCCTTTTATAATGCAGACTACATGCTCTTGGGTGGTTTATGGTGGCAGTGGAGGAGGGGTATGCAGAAGAGTTAACATTCTTTACCCTATGGGACATATCAGTGGCCAAGTAATATATTTTCCTTTGCAGGGCATCACATCCCTACCATATGAAGCTGAGGCTGATTTCTGAAGTCTGAAAACACCAAATGCCAGTTTTTCTCCTAACATTAGGCCAGTGTATTTGTTTCTTCCATATTAAGTTTCATATGGAGTTTTCTTTCATCCCCAAGTCTAAAAGTGTGATCTCTACCAATGAATCCCACACCAAAGAAAGAGGCTAAGAACCAGTTAATTCTATTCTTATCATGGCACTGCTCTCGCACTGATCTCCAAGATGAAAAACCTGTTCCTTGGCCCCCAGAGTGCACCCCTGACTTCCACAGAGCCACCTCCACGCTTACCCTTACTTTTGTTTCTTTCCTTTCCTTTTCTTTTGGCTTTTTGAAACAGGGCTTCTCTATGTTATCTTGGCTGTCCTGGACTCGCTTTTGTTTTGTAGACCAGGCTGGCCTCAAACTCACAGCGATCCGCCTGCCTATGCCTGGGATTAAAGGTGTGCGCCACCATGCCCGGCTCTTTTGTTTCTTTTGTTGGTTCTGTTTTGCTTTGTTTTGGTGGTGTTTGTTTCTCTGTGTAGCCCTGGCTGGCCTGGAACTCACCCTGTAGACCAGGCTGTCCTGGAACTCAGAGATCGATCCGCCTGCCTCTGCCTCCCAACCTGGCTTACTCTTAGTTTTTAAACTACTGACTAAGAGTGCAAGCAGGACCTCAAGCGAAGGGAAAACAAGGCTAACACAAAACCCAGCAGCTTGGAAGAGTTTGTGGCTCGGTCCTGCTTGGAAAAGCATATAATCATATTAATAACTCTCTTTTCAAAAACAATGAAAGTTCCTTCTCGTGGGCTGTGAGTGAAAATGTGAACCAGTGACATTAAGAGCTTACCCAGAGGCTACCATTTATTTAGCCAACAAATACTTAGTAACAAGTATGCCTCTTGTTTTAGGCACTAAGAATACATGAAGGTTAAAAAAAAAAAAAAAGCAAACAACCAAATACTTGCTGCTGCTGTAGACAGCTTATATTCTAACAGGCAGAAGAAAGGAATGACACCATGACATATTTAGTGTGTATGTCAATGGAAGTGCTATGGAGGAAACCGAGGCTTAGGCTCATGAGTTCTTTGTCTTCGTACCTGATCAGTTTTCCATTCTCCACATAGTACTGCACCCGGAAATGGATGATCATGGGAGGTCCAAACTGGTCAATGCCCTAAGACAGAGACACACGCTGTGTTCAGTTATTTCTAACATGGCTTGAAAGGCAATCACACTACCATTACTTGCAATGCATGCTTCCAAACAGACAGGCTTATCTGCTTGTAACGTGGGGCTTGTAGGCAGACAGGTGTGGACAACAGGTCCACATCCAACCAAAAAGTTACAAGGTGAAGTGGACACCCTCCCTCTCCGGATTCTCATTCGCCGTGATGCCAATGGTGACATAAGGGAAGATAAAAATAAATGCCATGGAAACTTCTAGCTGAGCTCCGGCTTCTGGCTCAGCTCTGTCCCCTGTGGTGACCATTTGCTGCCTATTACAAATGCTCTCTTGTTCCTTCAACATTCCACCCGCCACATTCTAACATGTGGCTTGTTTACTTAAATGTTGGAGTGCTTTGGTCTGCAGTTGGCTTTGAAGTCTCCTTCTGGTGCAGCCCAAGATTCTTGCACTGCCATGGGAGGACCTGGGATTAGATGTGATTTCATTCCTGACTCACCAGGGCATAGCAGAAACTATGCAGCCCCCCCTCCCCCCCAAGGAACTGGTGTTTACTAGAGAAAGAGGCAGTACAATAAAAAAAACTGAGGTTTGAATGCAGGAATGATAAAAAAAAGCAAATGTAGAAATTACTAGAAACTGCTACAAGGTTTGACAACACAGTCAAGGGAGAGAAACAGATACTCTGTCCTGCTTTTCACTTCACGGCGCTACCCCAGGACTACGGAAACATCACTAACTATGGATGTGTGCTGTTGCTGTCAGCTATCCACGCCCAACCCACCAGACATTTCAGCACTTGTAATTCACTTCACTTCTGTATTCTTGACTGGATAAATTATTGCCTATGGTTTTTATTCTAATGTCACAGGTAAAAAATAAACATTTTTAAAGAACACAGAGAATTTTGTGCATAAATGTAATCTCACCCAAGTGACTTCGTATTGCCGTACCTTGCTGGCCTCCTTTTTCCACTCCTTTGGACAATACTTATAAAGCTTTTGTGACAACTCCATATACACATGTTCATTATCTGCACATTTAAAAAGAGAGAGACAAGATGCTAAAGAAAAAACTTTCTTTTCTTTCTTTCTTTTCATTTATTTATGTATTTATTTATTTGTGGTTTTTCGAGACAGGGTTTCTCTGTGTTGCCTTCGCTGTCCTGGACTTGCTTTGTAGACCAGGCTGGCCTCGAACTCACAGCAATCCACCTGCCTCTGCCTCCTGAGTGCTGGGATTAAAGATGTGCGCCACCACCCCAGCCTAAAGGAAAAGTTTCAAAGAAAAAACTATTCAAAGTAACAGTTAAAAAACAAAACAAAACAAAAAAACAAAAATAAAAACCAAAAACCCTAGCCTCATGATCTGTGAATGTCCCACGGCGCCATGAACTAGACATTACTAAGTCACAGATGCTTTTGCTTCTGTAATGTGGAACTCAAGATTTTAAATTATGCATTGCTTGGAAGAACCGTGGTTTCTAACTCACACATGTGCTTAGCTTCCAGGACCTTTAGAAACCATCTAGCGCCCATCCCTGTGGACACACATCTTAGAAAAATCCACTTTGGTTTAGAGGACAGAAGACACTTCTCATTGGTGAAATGCTGACAAATACTGATTGGCAGCTCTGTCCCATCACCCCATGAGATGCTGGACCCCTGAAGGTAGCTCATTCCCAGCTGTGGCCATCACACTTGCTTTCTGAAGAGTTGGCTTTTAAAACACCGGTTCTGTGCTCCCCACACCAGAGCACTGGCTTGCCAGAATGACAGACAGTTACTGGCTCTGCCTTTGGGAATCTATCCTATCAGAAATCTTGCAGGAAAACAAGATTTGACACCAAACAGACCTTCAAAGGAGGCGACATGCTTTTAAAGTGAACAGAAAATATGTCCACTGGAGGATATACATGTAATGAATGAAGCATATGAAAACAAGCTGGCCAAAGACATTGTTTTTTCATTTTTGAGTCCCCCCCCCACAAAAGGCCTATTTCACAGGAGAAGCCAGCTACTTTTCTCCTCCAGATGCTCCATAACAAGTTTCACAATGAGGGATGTATACCGTACTCATTCCAGGAAGATGTGAGCCAGCTCCACAGTGACACCCTGGATGAACACTGGGTTTTACTGGAAGACGCCATTGGAAAAGTAACGCTACTCTGTCTGCACATGGTTGTTTGGTCCTCTTCATGTGAAGAAGGGAGGTTCCACTTAGCCCAGTTACCAAGCGGGTCAGCGAGCTCTGGCTCCTGCCGCTCGTTTTTTACTGACTGAACATGACTCTGATCTGTGTGTGGTTGTGTGGGAAGCAGCGACATGCTGACCAGAGGTGACACTGCTCAGAGTAGCACACGCATAGTTCTAGTTTATCTTTTATTAAAAATAAAAAATATCTATTCCGGTCATGGTTCACTGTCCCCCATTTCCTTCCACATCCTGCTTACCTTGCCTCCCACCCAAATCCATGCCTCTGTTTCTTTAGGGAAAAATGAAAATTAACTAAACCAGAATATCCAAAACCAAAACAAAACAAAGAAAAAGCATAAGAAACAGGTACATGCACACAAATAAAACCCAGAGAAACACAAAATCAGGAACAATAGTACACAAGCAAAGACTAGTGAAGATTTTTGTTGTTGTTTATTTTTTTCCCCCCGAGAAAGGGTTTCTCTGTGTAGCCTTGGATATTTTGGACTCACTTTGTAGACTAGGCTGGCCTCAAACTCACACCAATCCGCCTGCCTCTGCCTCAGTTAAGACTTTTTTTTTTTTTTTAAATGCTCAAACAAAGCAACATAAGACAAAATGTCTACAAAATTTCACTGAGTTCGGTTTGAACTGGCCATCTACTGCCAGGCACGGGCCACCGTTAAGTGTGGTTTGTATACCCAGTGAGTCTCCAGTAGTGAAAACTAACTTTTCCTTTTGTGAGTGGCTGTTAGAGACAGCTAGCTTCTTGGTTAGGGATGGGATCGGCTTTCCCCTCTTGGCCTGGGACGGTCTTGGGTAGGCCTGTGCAGGCCCTGTGCACACTGCTACAGTCTCTGTGAGTTTGTGAGCATATGGACATTTTAAAATTACCTTAATGCATCTACCATACTTGACAGTGTGGTGAGAGCTGTCAAGAACTCTGGGTAGCTAACACGTGGAGACTGATAGTTCCAAAGAGAGCAGGAGAGCTGTGTCCCCCTCCCCATACGCTGCCCTAGGACCTGTACCTCTGTAACGTCCTTTATACACACTCCTAAAGGACTGAGCAAAGAAGCCAGGTTTCTCCCTAATAATTGAAAGAAGAAGGGTAGAATGACTCCATGGAAGTACATTATTATTAGAAGTGTTAATATAAGCTCATGAATAAAGGCGCGTGTATAAAGCTAACATCACCATAAGGACATAAATAACTAGTGTGTCTCATGACATCACAATGAGAAGGGCATGTTGTCGTTTATCCAATGTCCCCACCCAAATCACGAATAACCTGAACTAATCATCATGAGGAAACATGCACCAAACCCAAGTTAAAGGACATTTCACAAAGTGCCTTGACTGTTCCCTTTAAAAAAAGAAATGCCAAGGTCACAGGAAGGGTGAAGAATGGCTGAAGAACGCAGACTTGAACCAGGCGGGCCCTATGAGGGCTCCTTGGCAAAACTGAAGACTACTTAGCAACAGAACGGCGACTTCCTGATTGTGATGCCACCGCCACCACGGTTATGTGGGAGATGCTGCTTGTCTCCAGTGTGGAGAGAGAGGATCCAGGCAGGTAGATCACAGATGGAGGAAGAGATGCCATGTTAACACCTAAGGAAGTTCTCGCTGTCTTCTGTCATTGCTGAAACTTTGAAGTTACTTCAAACAAAACTGAGGGAACTGGGATGCCATTATGACTCTTGATATTTAGATAGCTTTTATGAAGAGTGTTAGGATGACTGAATTGTCAAATGATGGAGTGGCTTTGGGTCAGTAAAATCATCCTGTACACCCCCCCCTGAGGGTAGATACATGCCATAAACCTGTCCAAAGCCACGGGATACAAACACCAGGAGTGGACCCAAGTGCAAATGATCGATTTTGGGTGATATGGTATCAGTGTAGGCTCTGCCAGTGCTGGGGCTGACAGTGGGGAAGCTGTACCTGCATGAACATGGCTTTCTGGAATCTCTATACTTCCTGCTCTCCTGCGCTGGGAATCCAAAACCACACTAACAAACCGAAACTTGTGAGGCAAATTCTTGAGCACACATCTATCCTGCAGAGCTGGAGAGCAGTTTCTATCTGGCGTGAAACAACTTGACAATGAGAGACGACATCTGGTGGCATGTCTGAAGCTTCCCTGATGGCTAGCAGTAGAACCAGAATTCGAACCAGGTCACCGGCTCTTTCACCACACCACACACTCTCCTTTAAAGGGCGTCTTAAAAGCTCTCATTTGGGAACTAAAGGAAGCTACAAACTGGTTTTCTTGGACTGGCTCGTCGAACCACACCGATCAACAGTCTGGCTGGAGGTGCAGAAGGAAGAAAGTCTTTGAGGAAAGCACAGCAAGAGCCACTTGGAGTCTGTGAGGCATCTTACTGCTTCTAGACCTTTCCTAGAAAGACAACAGAGGGCTGCACGAACCCAGCGGCAGAGAACCTAACCAAGAACCCTTCCTCTTTTTACTGCGTTGACTACAGAAACGAAGGGGGGGGCAAGTGGCTACTGTGCGAGCTCTGTGCATCCCATGTTCCTGGCCAGGGCACTGAACATGGCTCCCATTTTGGAGGAGTGGGCACTTCATCTGCCGACAACATGTTTTCTAATTTGGCAGATACAAACCTTCACAGCACTGACCAGACTCTAAAGCTATCACAACCCTTTAGATTTAAACCAAGCCAAGTAAGAGATCTAGATAAATGTCGAAAGCAAAATTAAATACAAGGAACACTTCTCCAAAGAGATGAGCAGAGGTACTAGAATATTCTGGGACTTAGCTTTTAACAAATGGCTGCAGGTTAAGTCCCAAGAGTCTAGTACTAAGAAAGGGACAGGAGACAGTAAAGTGTCTATCAAGTCCTTCCCTGCAAATTTCTAATATGACATTTCAAAGTCATACAGCCTGACTCAAAAGAGAGAGAGAAGAGCATGAAAAAACCCAGAAAACAAAATTCAATCACTCCATCACTCCATTACTTTTTGCTGCAAGAGAATCTGAACAGAAAAACAGTTGGTTTTATTAAGTTCAAAATTTTTGTAGCGTCATGAGCCTTTTTCATTTATAGTATTATAGATGGTAATGACCAATGACAAAAACAGCTACTTTCTTCTGGGGTAGCGCTGGTCTCTGAGGACAGGAAACAACAACAAAAATCAAACCTGAAGCTGGGCCGTGGTGGCGCACGCCCTTAGTCCCAGCACTTGGGAGGCAGAGGCAAGGCAGAGGCAGGTGTATCTCTGTGAATTTGAGGCCAGTCTGGTCTACAAAGTGAGTTCCAGGACAACCAGGGCTACACACAGAAACCTTGTCTGGCTAGGAGGGGATGGGGGTGGGGGGTGGGGTAGTAGTGGTGGTGAAATGACCACCAACAATAAATCAAACCTGGCTCCTTGAAACAAAAGAACAAACACATAAGTAACATAAATAAATATCTAGATTCATAAAAGAAGCAACAGGAAGTTAAAAATGTAATGACAATAATAAAAATCCTAAATCAGGTAAGAAATACATCATGTTGCTATTGGAAAATAAATACTAGACTAAAAATGGCGATTAGTTGATGGGTATTTTGACAGTTCACATAGCGTGACGGCTTTAGACTTTAAAAGTATCATTTCCTCAGAGACAGTTGGCTAAACATACCAGGGACTGGACTGAGACTTACTTTGTATAACACTGAGACCGAAGAGGTGACAATCCTTTAACCTGAGCAGGTCACACACCTGGTCCAGCAATTGGTGACACAGAATTTTAACCTGTGGGAGGGAGGGAAAAAAAAAAAGACACTTGAGCTAATTAAATGCAGTTCACACAGTGAGCCACCATTAGGCACTTTTTAAACTTTGAAAATATACACCTTCACAGACCTGTTGACGTCGGCAAAACCACTGCAGCCTGTGGCTGTGTTTCAATGACTATCACAGGATCAATATTTACAGCATGTTTACGGAGGAGCAAGTCAATCCTGCACAAGACTCATAAATCTTAGGACACACGGATCAGATTCTCAGTCAGATCCTGCATGAAAATGGGCCTTCAGAATAAATGTCTCCACTAAAGCTATTTAGCTGGCAAGTATGTTCTTTCTTTTATTATTATTTTTTTCCTTATGTTAATGGCTACGTTTTTATATCGTATTCAATGTTTTGGGGTATGTGCACCCTACAGCAGTGGTTCTCAACCTTCCTAATGTTGTGATCCTTTAATACAGTTCCTTGTGTTGCGGTGACCCCATCCATGAAATTATTTTCATTGCTTCTTCATAACTGTAATTTTGTTACTGCTATGAATCATAACGTAAGCATCTGTTTTCTGCTGGTTTAGGCGACCCCCGTGAAAGGGCTGTTTACACACATACACCCTCCCCTACAAGGGGTCATGACCTACAGGTTAAGAGCCATTGCCCTACAGAATGGATTAACCATGCGTTGCCTCATATATTATTTTTGTATGTGGTAAGAACACTCTAGATCTATTCTCAGCCAGCAATGTTTAGGTATCCCCCACATTATTAGTTACGGCTGCCATTCTCCATAGTTTTCTTGAACTTACTCACCCTGTTAGCTGAAACTTCAGATCTTTTGGACAACATCTCCCTTTTTTCAGTCCACACAAACGAGGCCGTGTAGTCTGTGCCTAGCTTATGACGTTTAGTATAAGGCTCTCCCGATCTGGCCATATTGTTGCAAATGATAAGCTCCCCCTCGTTATGTGGTACCCCATCCCACCATGTCGTGGTTTTGGTTATCAGTGAGAGCTACCAACTGCTGGGAACAAGGCAGTGTGAGGTTGCAGGAGCACTTCCACCACAGTGGTTTCATTTTCTCCGGACACCCAGCAGGGGACCTGCGAGATCGCACACCCATTCCACAGTTAACGTTTGGAGGCACCACACGCTGTTTGCCACACCAGTCACACTGCTTTACATTCTGAGCAGCAGATGACAGGTGTCCCTCCTCTCCACGTTCTCAGCCACCCTTGTCAACTTTTCTGTTTGGTGACAGCCATTCTAACACCAGTATGGCAGCACCTTACATTGCTTGAATTTATGCTTTCTTGACGCTCACTGAGGCTAAGCACTCTGGATATCTGCCAGTCATCTGTGCATCTTCCCATGAGAAATGTCAGCTGCTTAGGGTGTCTATTTTTTTTAGTTTGTTTGTTTATTTATTTATTTATTTATTTATTTATTTATTTATTTATTATGTATACAGAGCTCTGCCTGCATGTACACTTGCAGGCCAGAGGAGGGTATGAGATCACATTATAGATGGCTGTGAGCCACCATGTGGTTGCTGGGAATGGAACTCATGACCTCTGGAAGAGCAGTCAGCGCTCTTAACCGCTGAGCCATCTCTCCAGCACCTAGGGCACCTATTTTAAAGGAAAGTTTTCTTCTTAAAGATCTATGCAAAATACTCATTGACTGCACAGTGACAGGCTGCCCAGATTTTAAACGAACCCTGTTACTGCTTACCTTTCCCCCCCTTTCTGTGTCTCAGTATAATTCAATCACACTTATATTAATATGATACATATTAATTTGAAATTCTGGAGATGAGTTATTCCGAATTGAGAAGACATGACCTGTGTGTGTGTGTGTGTGTGTGTGTGTGTGTGTGTGTGTGTGTGTGTGTATACATGCATGCATTTGTATGTGTGGAATGTGTGTCTAGCAGGGCAGGGGTGGTCAGAGCACAACATTGGGTGTCAATCCTCACCTTTCTCCTTGTTTGAAAGTCTCTTTGCTGTTGGTCCCTATAGAAACACTGTAACAAATGTCTGTGCTGATGTGCCAGGCTTTTAACTGGGTTCTGGGGACTTGAACTCAGGTCCTCGAGGTTGCACAGCAAGCACTTTTACCCTTTGAGCCAAATGCTTTGATGCTTTCTCAACTATGAATGAAAAGTCCGGTGGAGGGTATAAAGTGAGCAGAGTCTGCCTCCCTGAGGGCAGAATCACCTACGAAACCACCCAGCTGGGTTTCCTCATTTTATAGACGTAGAAAACAAAACTCAATGTCAGGTACCCGAAAGGCAGACCCTCAAAGCTTCCATGTGCTAAGCGTTACATGCATGTTCAAACATGTGCAACACCACCTTTGTGATTGTTACCTGGGCATTTCTTCTCTCAGAGGCATTATTAGCTTTCTAATCCTTTCTTTAATAATTAATTATATGCCTGTAATTATAATTTTTCCAACTATATTTTACCTAACTGCATTAGTGCTTTCATCATATTTCATATAGAGTTAAAATTAAGAAAGTGAAAGACACAAAACCCCAGTGCAAAGAGTAGGCACTGAGGGCTGGGGGAACGGCTCTGTCCTTCTAGCACCAGAAACTGAGGAGGAAGCCATGGTGATGTATCAGTTACTTCTTGTTGCTCTGACAAATACTTAACAAGGAGCAATTTAAGGAGGAGGGGCTCATTCTGGCTTACAGTGTAAGGAGATACATTCCACTGTGGTGGGACAGCATGGAGGGTGGGGGGACAGGAGCTTGAGGCAGGTCCACGTGGTACCCACAGCCACAGCAAAGTGCCCGCTGCTCAGCTCATGCCCTCAGTTAAGCTCAGTCTGGGGTCCTGGTCCTTGGGGTGGTCATCCACACTCAGGGTGCGTCTTCCCATGTCAATAACCTAATCTACGTAAGTTGTGTGGTCACTTGAGTCACACTGGTAATAATGATGAACTGGCTGTCACAGGCAGTGCCAGTTTATATTCAGGATCTGCAGTAGGCACTCAGGTGGTTACTGATGGTGAGCCAGGATCTGATTCCTAGTGAGCTCCAGAGTGCCCCCCACTAGATCCCTCTCCCTCGGCTACCCCCACAAACACTGCAGCTTATAAAGGTGCCACCCAGCAAAGTGTTCTTTTGTGTGTATGGGTGTTTTCTCTGAATATCTGTCTGTATACCACATGCAGTACCTTCAGAGGCCAGGAAAGAGCGTTAGCTCCCCTGGAACTGACTGTGAGCTCCCAGGTGGGTGCTGGGAATGGAATGTGGGTCCTCTGGAAGAGCAGCCAGTGCGTCCAGCTGCTGAGCAACTGTCATCTCCAGCCCTGTCATCCAGCAATTTAATAACAATGTACTGATGCAAGCTCACCTCACCACAGGGAGGACCCATGGGCTGCTGGGAAATCGCTCCCCCCATCCTCTTGTGCTGGCTTGATCCAACAGCTTGGGGTGTTTGATTTGTGTCCTAGTGAAGTTCTATTTATTTCCAACGTTCACTGTAAATACTGGATTTATATCCCGTGTCATAACTATACTGTTACAAATAAGCTTAAACAACAGACGGTGAAGAGGAGAAAGGACCACATTTATAGACAACTCTCACCCTGGCCTGAGCTCCCTAAACATGAGACTTGAACTCTCCCACTGTTCTGGGGCCCTTGGAACCCTCAGCCTGCTTGTGATGCAACAAGCAGCTAAATTCCAAACTATAAACTAATCGTTTGCAAAATAAGATATATGGTGACTCTCGACTAAACAAGGCCCTGCCTTTCTTCCAGGCACCCTGTCTCCCTATTACTGCTCCGCTACTTTAAAGCGAGTATCTGGAGCCTTCTGCTAAAGCTCTTTTAACAGTCATCAAGTAAGTATAGTGCTCTTGTTTAAAAACTATAATTAAATGAGGATGTGGCTTGAAAGTTACCTACTGTGAAAACAAGACCCAGCACCCGGGGTATTTGCAGACTGGAGTCTTTAAAGCCACATGGCTGATTGTGAAATTTCCTAATGTCTTTCATCTTCACGGGCAAAGGGAACTTTAGAAGGGACGACATTCTCAACTGCGTAGGCTCCAGTGCCCTCCGCGGGGAACTTTGAACTGGAATGGAGTTTGACCATAGGGCCAATGGTTTATTACTGTGCAAGGATGTTTGAAATATTCTCCAGAAAGAAAAAAAAAAAACTGTTCACTTCACCACCAGGATGAAGCTCTTGGCTCTGTGATTTTTTTTTTTTTTTTGCCACTCTAAAAACTTTTTGCCTCTTACATTCACTGTAATTTTATTTTTTAACTTTCCATATTTTATATTTGTTTGATGATTAAGACTAATTTAAAATAGCTCCTATTAGTATTGATTCAAAAAAAGTGTGTGTGAGTGAACACCTCACAGCTGGGGGTGAGGGTGGGGTGGGAAAGCCGCTGATGAACATTTGTTACAATTAATTTGTTACACCCAACTCTGCAAACATCAAAATCATCATTTTCTGCTGTGGGGAAAAGGAGTTCCTGGCAGATCTGGATTGTTTTTCTAGCAGTGGACAAGCCTCCATGCTACTTAACCCCATTCTTCCTGAGGCCACAAGGCTTCCTGGAAAGGAGCCCTGGAGCAAGAAGAAATCTGTGTCTGCAGGGCGCCCAGACCCTCCATTCTGTCAGTGGTAGGGCAGCCTAATGAAATGAACCAACAGCACACGCACTAGACTGACTACTGAACAGCTCTCTGGACAGACACTATACAAAGTGCTTCACACACCAAGTGTCTTTAAATCCTTGCCACGTCCCCCACATGTACCGTACGATAGCCCCACTTCATATATAAGGAAACCAAACCAAAACCGTGACCAACGCACTTAAGAAGCATGCCCAAAGCGGCAGAGTCAGTCACGGAGCGGACAGTTCAGTCCAGGTGCCCTGTACCAACAAGCCCCAGGCACCGACACAGGCCCCACAGCACAGTGGGTAAGGGGAGCTCTCGAGAGTGGGGCTGGCCCACAGTCTTGCCTGTCTGCCTTAGGATTTTACCCAATCTCCAGTCCCTGCTGAGGAATTTTGCTAAAATGAAGATTCTTGTGTCCGACCCTAGCCCTACATCAGCATTCTGTTTTTCAAGACAGGGTTTTTCTCTATGTAGCCCTGGCTGTCCTGGACTTGATTTGTAGACCAGGCTGATCTAGAACTCACAGAGAAACCCAATAAATTAATTCAACTGCCAATTTGTTTCAATAAAGTTTAAAAACAGATTAAATATATAGATATATTTTAGTGCAGCACCCAAACTCCTAATTTTACCTAATTTTAAGATGCTGCTTAAGGTAGCTGTGTCGAAGCCTTAATGCAGTTTACAGCTGTATAACACCTAAGCGTAAGCCTGCCATGCTCCCTCCGGTTCGTTCTGCAGTGATCCACCCGGAGCTACCTATCTTGTGTGTGGTCTGGCAGGGGAACAGTGCAGTGAAGCGCTCCTAGATGGGCCTGCTCACATTTATGATGATGTTCAGAGACTCGTCGTTGGGAAGGAAGATGCACACGCTGCGGCGGTCCTGCATGACTCTGTTGTTCTGGAAGGTCAGTTTGTTCATTGTGTAGTGGGCTCTCCAGGGGTCGGGCTGGGCGCACTGAGTGCTCAGCAACTGTGCAGGCTCCCAGCACTCCAAAGCCAACTCCTCCTCCTCATCATATGGCCAACAGAAGCGTCGCGGCACCCCTCTGTGTAGGTTTCATAGCTGTACACAGTCCACGGGGAGGCCTGTGGATAAAAGGCAAAGTGTGGTCAGAGCAGAGACAGGCCAGTGAACAGGACTCCTCATATGGGCCCAGGGAAAGCGCACTGCCACCTGAGACTGCCATACTCGGTGCACAAGAAGGCAGGAGGGATGGCTAAGAGGTTAAGAGCACTGACTGCTCCTCCAGAGGTCCTGAGTTCAATTCCTAGCAACCACGTGGTGCCCCTCAACCACCTATACTGTGATCTGATGCCAGACTGTGTGGCTGGCCAGCTGCCCAGCTGAGACACTTTACCCACTGGGCAAACCTCTTCACTTTGCCACTGTTCCTCTCACCTTTGTCATGAGATTGTGGCAAAGGTTATTTAAGAGGTCACTCACCTGAGTGGCGTGCTTAGCGCACACACAGTCCGTACTGTTTATACAAGTAATATAACTGACTTTGCATAATAAAAGTGACGTGGGCACACCACTTTTTGGTCATGTGTGGATGCATAACCTACTTTGCTAGTGACTGCACTGTATCTTGAGGTCTAGAACGAACTTCTTCCCTTCTTGGTAGCTAACCTTTCCCTCCTCTCCATGCCTCCCTCTGTGGTTATTTTACTTCTGCATTTAATCCGTGAGGTTCGCCAGAGCTCAGGGTTAAGAACAGGAGATAACAGGGTTAAGAACCAGTAGACTGTACTGGTCTCAAAATTAAAGGAGGTTAGTCCTTCACTTGACAAGAACTTTTGAAGGACCCAACGGGTGTGTCACACTGTACTACAAGAGTGGACACACTTTCCTACGTGCTGGTGGCCATGGCCAGTTGCTACTATCTGTATAATCTATATGGCTCTATCTATAGTCACACTTAGAAAGCTACTCCATCCTTGGACTTAATAATCCCACTTCCGGAGCAATAATCCGGCCAAATACTTCACTTCTGAACAAATGCATCCGGTGAATTACTATCCATCTAAGTGAGGATGGAAGAAACAGGAAGTCTACCCATGGCAAGGCAGTTGTAAACTGCAATACATCAGAAACACTGACAGTGAGAGCCATTTGCCACATGTCTCTTCCAATCTCTCTCTCACACACACACACACACACACACACACACACACACACACACACACAC
>OU015742.1:164322681-164334492 GCA_907169655.1 Acomys percivali | reverse complement strand
GGCAGAGGCAGAGGCAGAGGCAGAGGCAGAGGCAGAGGCAGAGGCAGGTGGATCGATATGAGTTCGAGGCCAGCCTGGCCTACAGAGTGAGTCCAGGACAGCAAAGACCACACAGAGAAACTCTGCCTTGAAAACCAAAAAATACAAATAAAAAATGAAAGTCACCTTAAAGATGAAGAAATCTTCAAACTGGGGGAGGGGGGGTGACGACAAAATTAAACATCTGCTTCAAAACAAGCCTAGAAACCATAAATAACACAGATAGCTCATGTAACTAAACAAAGTTGACAGCTTTAAAAAAAATATGGCCAATAAATCTGAATAGTTATTTCAGCAAAGAGTATGTGAGAAGGACAAATAAGCACTTGAAATGACGCGCCATCATTAGTCATTAGGAAAGCACAAATAGACGCCATGGTACGCTACCCTACATGCTCATAAAACTGAAAAGAAGACAGTACCAAGACCCGTAAGAACTTGGAGCGAGAACTCTTGGTCTTTGCTGTTAGGACCTTGAAATAGCACAAGGCACTTTAGAAAAAACTATTAGGCAGTTTCTATAAGGTTACGTATTTATACACGATGCAGCCAAGACAGGAGGGGAATGTGGGTGTTCGTCGTAACGATATCAGGGCTCAAAAATGGAAGAGCCCGAATGTCCTTCATCAGCAGGGGTGTGAGTGAGCCGTGGCAACCAAATGCCCCCCAAGAAAGAAGGCAACAGCGTCAAAGCACGAGGAGTTTTTTCCTTAAAAAAAAAAAAAAAAAGATAACTCATGAACCTGTTCACCAGCATCCCTGACAAAACTTGATATCCCTCACACTATGCTAACTGATAGAAGAAACCACGTATAAGAGCAAGGTGAAAGGAGGAATGGGGGTGGGGGTTCCCTAAAAAGGGGCTACAGTTAACATTTGGTTCCCACAAAAATACTCCATGTTTCACTTGTTTTGTTGGTTACATGAGTAAACACATTTGCCAAAACTCAATTATCTACTTAAAAGTAGCCAGGTGTGGTGGCGCACGCCTGTAATCCCAGCACTCGGGAGGCAGAGGCAGGCGGATCACTGTAAGTTCAAGGCTAACCTGGTCTACAAAGCGAGTCCACGACAGCAAAGTACACAGAGAAACCCTGCCTGGAAAAACCAAAAAAAGAAAAAAATTCATAAATGTCATTTTTCATGCATGCAATTTGTCATAGGAACGTTAAACTCTTTAAAACAAATCGACGTATCCACTAACGCTTTTATAAGTAGCAGTTATTACCTCAAACCTCTTGTTATATGTGAAATGTATGAATGAATACAATGTAAAATGGGCTCAACTGATAAACCCATGGCTTTATCTTAAACCCTGAGCTTAAACTCAACCTTAGAACTGAGATACAGGAAGTCATGGTGATTTGGTTGAGACAAAAAAAAAAGTCAAGGCCACTACACAAAAGTTACCACTGAGCAAGAATTCTGAACAGATAAAAGATAATTTCTTGTCAAACAAAACAGGAGGGCTGCTGTGTTGGGTAAGCAGGCTTTTCTTGGTCTTTCTGGTTGACCTGCACTAGGCTCAGGCCCTGCTCATCTCTGAATTTCAGCAAAATCTCTGGCACACAAACAAGTGTTGAGACAAGCCATCTATCTAGGTTTCCGTTTTCAAAGTGATCTGTGAGTGAATGTCCCACAGAGGGTGTGTGGTAGAAATGCCTCCGCAGCACACTAAATTATCTCCTGGGCTTCATAAACTCCCACACTCAAGTTTTTAAACTATCGAGTTGTAAAGAGCAAATCAAGTTCCTGAACCGAATGTCTAATCCTGAAATGGATAATGTGTAATCATTTCAAAACACTCTGCATCTTAGGCTCCTTTTTTTAGCCAGTTCAATACAGTTACAGGGTAACAGCTGCATTCTACAAAGGCTCCACAGTGTGAAATTTTACACACAACATTGCCTTTTGTGGTTAAAGGTCGGTGATTTGAAATTCTGTGTCAAGTTGAAGCCATTATGGAAAGAGGAAAATGTATGAAAAGAGGACTTCAAACCTCTCTGGAGAAATCAACACATGAGCTAAAGAAAATATGTTGCTAGTATCTGGCAGAAAGTAAAGTTGACTTTTTAGGGTATTGAAGAGTACTTGGGAGGTTGAGGCAGGATTGTGGCACGTTAGAAGCTAGCCTATTTTTTTTTTCTTTTTTTAAAAGATTTATTTAGTATTATGTATACAGTGTTCTGTCCACAGGCCAGAAGAGGGCATCAGATTACATTACAGATGGTTGTGAGCCACTATGTGGTTGCTGGGAGTTGAACTCAGGACCTTTCGAAGAGCAGACAGTGCTCTTAACCACTGAGCCATCTCTCCAGCCCTAGCCTACATAGTGTAGTGTTTTCAGGCCAGTCAAGGCTATGTAGCGAGAACCTAGCAAATAAAAGAAATAAAATAAAATGGGGGGGGGGTGCTGTACCACATTTTAAAAACACTGTAATTATGTTATCAGACAAGGTGACTAGTGGTGGGGGAAAAGCAGTCCTTAAACAGTGCGGCGTTCTGCTGTTCTCACTACCTGAGCAAGGTAGAGGCGTCCAGCCACTTAACTCCTTGCAGGTTCTGCCTTAGAGCTTTTTTTTCCTATTAGAAGTCTTCAGACTCAGCTCTTAGCGTCTTTAGAAAACTTAAGCGCTAACTACATCTTGCTCTTAAGGAGTTCTACTCTGCTTCCAGGTTGCCAGCTTTTGTGAACTGTCACCCATGCTGGGGTGGGCTTTGGTGCTGCAACTGTCTTTGCCGTCATTTCTGCTCCTGTAAGCAATCCCTCACCCATATTACTGTAAGGGACCCCAATATAACTCATTGGTTCACCAAGTTGAGCTTTGGCAGTATTGGTACTTTGGCCTGTGCTGGGATCTCTATCTGTGGTGAGTAGATGTGTGTAGCTCCCCAGGAAAAGTTTGGTTATACAACATCCCCAGTATCAGGCATTTCAAGATTCCTGATCTTACTTTGAGCAGCCATAGATAATGTCTGTTGCTAGCCTCTACTAGTAGTCACAAAAATTCAGTCTCTGTTTAGGGTCTCTTGGATATTTAAGGAACAAAATTTCTATTTTTTTAAAATGCAAATGTAAATATTAAGAGCTGAATATGTATCACATAGATTTTCCTCATATGTCAGCCTTGGGATAGAACACACATCCTGTAGTTGTTTTTGCCACTTATGGGTCAGCAGGTCACACAGTGATGTGCTAAAAGTGTAAACCCAAATGCCAGCTGAATGACCTCACACTGTTCAGAAGGGGTAAAGCAGTGACACTGCTGGACACAGGTCAAGAACTCCTTCCAGGTGGCAGGGAAGAAGTCAAGAAGGGGAGGACAGGAGCACCTATCTGCTGTCAAGCTGCTTGCTGCCTACCTGCAAAGAAAGCCACACAGACCGCCCTACAGGATCCCTGTGCAACACCAGAAAACACACACCAGAGTCACCGCCACAGTGTCTTACCAGGACTGGAGTCCCCAGAAAGGCAGCGCCCTTGTCAAGCCCTCAAAATCTCACAGCCTTTCCAATCTCTCAGGCAATTTAAAATATTAGTTCAAAGTCTATTCAGCAGAAAACAGATTAATACATTAAAATGTATTAATTTAGATCTCTGCCTCCACATTCTGATTTGCATGCTCCTGACACTGTATTCCTCAGGAGGCAGTCCTGGTCAGCAGATACCTAGGGTGCTATTATAGGGGATTTTACACTCTGTCTTGAGCCACTTCCATTGGCTTTCTGGACTAGGTTTTACTCTCTGACTTCATGAAAATCTCTCCTTTAACGTTTCTCTAGGGACCTGTAAAAGCAAATAATTTAGTGAGTTACAAATCATCTAAATGTCCCTTTTTCAGATATTTAAAATGAAAGTCGGCTCAGAAAATAAACTCTTAAGATTAGAAAGGCTTTACTTTAAGTGAACTTAATTAGAATTTACTGTAAATTCTAAGCACTCAACATTTCTGGGGGGGGGAGACTATTTCTTAATTTGAATTTTTTGGGGGGAGTGGTGGTTTAAGACAAGGTTTCTTTGTAGTCCTGGCTGTCCTGGACTTGCTTTGTAGACCAGGCTGGCCTCAAACTCACAGAGATCCACCTTCTTCTGCCTCCAAGTACTGGGGTTAAACACTGCACCACCACACCTGGCAAGAAATTTATTTGGAAAATTGTTTTTCTTTTTTTGAACACTTATACCTCCGCCCCTTGGTCTTTAAATTTACAGAGATTATATCTTCATTAACTTTCTACCACAGGCTGTGTTTTTACATTCTGATTACGTTAAGTCTGCTGTTGGACAACAGAAGGGGGTGGGAAGGAGCTCAGCGCCTGATCACTGTTGCATCCCCTACTTCTGCAGGCTCCCAGACACTCAGCATCTGGCTCTAAGATCTATCTATCTATCTATCTATCTATCTATCTATCTATCTATCTATCTTTCTTCTTTCCTTCCTTCCCTTTCTTTTTTCTTCTTTTGTTTGTTTTCCTTTCAAGACAGGGTTTTTCTCTGTAGCCGTGGCTGCTCTGGAACTTACTCTGTAGACCAGGCTGACCTTGAACTAACAGAGATCTGCCTGCCTCTGCCTTCTGAGTTCTGGGATCAAAGGTGTACCACCACTTATTAGCAATAATTTTCAAAATTAAACAATTCTGTCTGTAGTCTAGTATTTAAAAATCTACCTTTCAGGGCCAGGCATGGCGGTACACACCTTTCATCCCAGTACTCAGGGAGGTAGATAGATGCAGGTAGATGATGTGTGAGTTCAAGTTAGCCTGGCATAAATAGTGTTCAAAGTCAGCCTGGCATACATAGTATTCAAAGTTAGCCTGGGATACACAGTGTTCAAAGTTAGCCTGGCATACATAGTGAGCTCCAGGCCAGCCAGGAATACATAGCGAGACAAAACAAACAAACAAACAAACAAACAAACAAACCCAAAAAACCAACCTCGGAAGGCAGAGGCAGGCAGAACTCTAGAGTTTGAGGCCAACCTTGTCTACAGAGTGAGTTCTAGGACAGCCAGATCATTAAAAGACTCCTGCACCCCAAGTGGTAAGCAGCAATGACTCGGTCATCCATACAATAGGACAGAACATCGAAAGTAACTGATTCACTAGAGAATGAATACCCAAGCAGATTATGACAAAGGACGGGGAAAATACGCCAAGAAAGAACAACTTGAGGTACATTTTACATGAGACTGCCATTTTCCAGTTCTATACCATCACTGTAATTATAGGGTTCTACATACTAGAAACTAAATCGGAACAGCTAATCTAGTAAATCTAAAGTAAACTTTCTTGGTACTAGTAAATTATATGGTCTTTGCTTTCAAGAAATGAACGGGGGTGGGGGTGAGCTGGGTAAGGCATGGTACAAAGTGGCAGGTGCCAGGTTTCGGCTGTGAAGAGCAGCAGCACAGAGCCTGGATTCTGGAAAGAGAACCCAGGAGAGGAAGAGGCATGGCATTAATGTATCAGACAGGATGAGGGGGAAGACATTTTCACTCAGGCGCTCCGAAATGACACTGGGAAGAAGTAACTAGCCACAACACACACCAGGCAAATGTGCGGCCTCCCGGACGGAGCAGGCTGCGGTGGAGCGTGATGAAACAGCGCAGCTCCAGCTGGTGTGGACGCTGGCTCTCTGCTGGGCTTGGTGGGGCTGCAGAGCTCACGTCCACACAAAGGAGAAAATTCTTACATTCTGCCAACAGGTCACCACCAGGGTTTCTGGCTTTTCAAGGAAAGGCATTAAAACGCAATTTTTAAAATGTCAAACTTCCCAAGTTTTAGACGTTGGCAAATAAATGTGTTAAAAGCTAAATTATGCCTGCACCCAATCTTGCTCGTGGGCCTCAGGCATATAACTTTGGTTTGGCATGAAAAATCCATGCTAAGAAATCTGGATAGCATCTTACAGTCCCCGACAGAAGAGACTTTACGCCGATTTCAAATATGCTTAAAGTTTGGCACACCGCAGCATCCACCATGGAAAATACTGCACTGAGCATCATTTAACACTGGCCTGTGTGTGTCTCTGTTACAAGTCAATTATAACCATTTAACTAACCGTAGAGTGACTTGCAAGCTCCAGCTGAAAAAACAAGCGAAATGGTAATAAAAAAAAAGTGTTGACAAAGCAGTACCTAAGAGAATGTTGACATTAGATGCCTACACTACAGTCCACTCACTAGAAAAAGGCTATAATCAGTGGTTGCTCCACTGTTCAAAAAACATGTGCCACAACCCACTGCCAAGGAAGAGTCTTTGCCCATTCCAGCATTTTTCCATGATCAGTGACTCTCTAAAGAATATTTTATTACCAAACAATATTCAAATATGTGTAACAGAGTCTTAACTCTCCCGATCACTCTTAAGCTTTTAATGCTCCAAAAACAATCCTTGCACAATCAAAGCCTAAGTATTAGTGTTTAATAAGCTTAGAGAAAGAAAAGATGATTAGTATTGGAGACATGCCTATTCACTTTGATGACAGTATTACATAAAATTAGCATTGTAATTTAAAGGTAATTCCAGGAAGAGAAAATTCTTGGTGCCCAATTATGATATAAAATACAGAATTATGAAAAGTGCTTAATCACATGCTTAGAAATAATGATCATCATGAAAACCATTAACAAAATATAGAACAAACACTACAGAGAATTTTATTGTTGGTCTTGAATGCTGAGAACCCCTAGCCCTAATCCTGTGAATGACGACTTCCAGGCTGCTAGGCCCTAAGCATAGCCTGGACACTCAAAACCTATTATTTCAGAAAGTGCCATCTCTAAGCACACATCGCTTTTCCTAATAAAAGAGCTCATATATTGACCTCAAGGACTGACCATGGGTCAGAAAAAATAAAGTCTTATGCAAAGTGCTTTCAGGAACAGTCTTTAGCCAAAGACATTCAACTTACAACTTTGGACCTGCAAGTGAAGAGGCGTGGTGGCACATGCCTTTAATCCCAGCACTCAGGAGGCAGAGGCAGGAGGATCTCTATGAGTTCGAGGCCAGCCTGGACTACCAAGTGAGTCCAAGACAGGCAGGGCTGGTACACAGAGAAATCCTGTCTTGAAAAAACAAAACAAAACAAAAACAAAAAAAAAAAACCAAGAAAGAAAGAAACTGCAGGTGGCTTTCCTATTTCAAAATAAGTATCTACAGGCTAGAGATAGCTCAGAAGTTAAGAGCACTGTCTGCTTTTCCAAAGGTCCGGAGTTCAATTCCCAGCAACCACATGGTGGCTCACGACCATCTGTAATGAGATCCAGTCCCTTCCTGTGGTGGGCAGGTACACATGCTGGCAGAATACTGTATAAACAATAAATAAATCTTGAAAAACGAATGTGTTTATATACAATCCGCATACCAGAGTCTTGCCAACAATAATGGAGGGGGGGCATTGAAGTCCTCATGGCTCCCAACAATCCCATTCCTGAAATCCCACCCGATGTTAAAATACATACACAACCAATATTAAATGTTTATAAGCAGCCAGGCATGGTGGCGCATGCCTTTAATCCAAGCACTGGGTAGGCAGAGGCAGGGGGAAAGTTTGAGGCCAGCCTGGTCTACATAGTGAGTCCAGGATAGCCAAGGCTACACAGAGAAACCTAGATTCTACAGCCAACCTCCTCTTCAGCTTCTCCCCTTGGAAGTCACACAGCAGTCAGAACAGCTCCCAGGATTCCTGCCCATCCTGGGCACTGGCCCAGGAAGCCAAATGCTTCAGTGTTACCCCATCACCTGATCTGAGATGCCTAAGATGGTCAGAAAACCACTGTTTATTACAGATGTCTTGCCTAGTTCTCCCCAGGCGGATAATTGACAACACCTGCTAACTGGCACCCCAGTTCTACCTCTGACCACCCCTAAATCTCCCCCATGGCCAGCACTTCTCCACTCCAATCAACATCCTCATGGCTCCCTACTTCACTCAGAGTGAAAACCAGAGTCCCTCCAAGGGCCCAGCAGACACCTCATGAGTCACCGGAGTTCTGCGACTTCCTCTGCTCTTCTCCTTGCTCACTATTCTCAGACATGTTCTACCAGAGCTGGAATGCTTTGTTCAGAACTTCTGCATGGCGCTAACCAACTTCCGGTTCCTTCAAGTCACCTTTCCAACAAGGCTTATCTAAATTACACTGTAGATAATCTGAGCGTTTGCTGTTGCTGTTTTGTTTTTGGCTATAATGTAAAATTGATATAAAATAAATAGAAATCATGGGCTGGAGAGATGGCTCAGAGGTTAAGAGCACTGGCTGCTCTTCCAGAGGTCCTGAGTTCAATTCCCAGCAACCACATGGTGGCTCACAGCCATCTATAATGAGATCTGGTGCCCTCTTCTGGCACGCAAGTGTACATATAGGCAAAACATCATACACTTAATAATAAATAAGTCTTAAAAAAAAAATAGAAATCATGTTTCACACTTTGGTTTTTGATATCTCCTGGGCTAGTGATGATCAGGACCACACTCTCTCCTGGTGCGGAGCAGCGCATATGAGCACAAGACGTCACTCACACTCTCCATGGCACGGTGCGGCTGAGCTGTGCTGTTCAGTTAAGTGAGGCACATTTCAGCACATGCTCAACTCCCAGCATTCTCAACTCACTGTGAACTTACCAGACATAAGACTAACCTGGTCAGTATGTCCCCACCAACCTGGACCAGCATCTCTCATGTCCCTTGGTCTCCTTTTGCTTCATACTCATGACCTTTGCTTTTTTTTGTTTTGTTTTGTTTTGTTTCCACACAGGGTTTCTCTGTGTAACCCTGCCTGTCCTGGACTCACTTTGTAGACCAGGCTGGTCTCGAACTCACAGAGAGCCGCCTGCCTCTGCCTCCCTGAGCGCTGGGATTATAGGCATGCGCCACTGCAATCTGCTTTCATGACCTTTTCTAAACACATTAAGATGTACTTTACTTATCGCTTGCCTCTTAATAGACAAACATAACAGCAGGCTTTTTTCCCTATTCTGCTGACTTACATATCTCTGGAGGTAACCACACAGCCTAGGGGCTTATACCAGTTGTATTTTACATTAAATGAACAACTAAATTTAACTGAATTTAAACATTCTGTCATGTTAACTTCTTCGTTTTCTTCTAATACTCGAGGCTTTTTCCACACTTCAAGAGAAGTTACTGAGGATGGAGCTCAAGTTGGCTTCCTACCCACCAAAGGCTTGGCATCCACAGCTGGGGACAGACATTGTACGCTGGGCCACCACTGCTTGACTAATGACTGAGGCTCAATTTAGCACTTACCTAGAAACAGCTAATCCCAATTCATTGCCCAGGCAGACTTGTAATACTTTGGCAGGCACTGCAGCGATTACTTGGCACAGTTCTAAACACTTCAAAAAAAAAACCTATTTTCTGTTGGGCTTAGTGTACACATTTGAAGTTTTCAGTTTACTGAAGTCTTTGATTTTCAGAGTCCACAAAGGAACAGGTCATGTGAGGTAGCACCCCTTTCACAAGGAACATCATTCGGGCCTATAACTGAGCATGTAATCTGCTGTTTAGATGTAAATGTATCTTTTCCCAGTGTGCTTAGGCTAAATTCCCTTTGGTTTAAATGCTCCCTCCTATTTCTGTCTACTAATTTCCTCTGAATGAATGGCTTTAAAAATCTTAAACTTGGAGCTGGAGAGAAGGATCAGAGGTTAAGAACACTGAAAGCTCTACCACAGGTCCTGAGTTCAATTCCCAGCAACCTCATGGTGGCTCACAGCCATCTGTAATGTGATCTGATGCCCTCTTCTGGCATGCAGGTGTACATGCAGGCAGAGCACTGTATACATAAAAATGAATTTTAAAAAAATCTTAAACTTTGGGCCCAATAACAAAAAGTCATTAAGGGGTTTTGGCCACAGTATATAAACTCTGTGTGTGTGTGTGTGTGTGTAGTTAATAACTGCTCATACCAGTAATGGGGCGTTCCTTAAAAGGGTTCATGAGAAATTCGGCAGGGTCTGTGAGCAGAAAGCAAGGTCCTTTGCTACAGTTAAGTCAGAAAATAATTTACCCAATATTAATGACCATAAAGAGAATATCCTTAGTATGTGGATTTACTTTTTTGATATCTGTAAAAAAGGAGGGGGAAACACAATTAGGAGAGAACTGAGAAAACTTCTTCCCATCAACTAGTGGTCAGTGGGAAAGGCCCGCTGCTCCTCCTGCCGCAACACCACTGCCCAGTACTAGTTTCTGTTGCCTGCTTTTCCTGAGAGGAAAATCCCACCAACTAGCAGTAAACAAAGGCGACTTCTTTTTTTGTTTTGTTTTTTGAGACAGGGTTTCTCTGTGTAGCCTTGGCTGTTCTGGACTAATTTTGTAGACCAGGCTGGCCCTCGAACTCACAGCGGTCCTCCTACAAAGGCGACTTCTAAGAAGCCTATTTATCTTCCCACATGCAGCTTCCTCTTCAGCTGCTTACTGCATGTCAAAGGCCAGGCGTTCTGCAGGTACCATTTCCGCCCAAGCTCACAGGAACCCTGTGGGCAGGTCATCTCTCTGTCACCTATCACTCTACAGAGGAGAAGGAAATGCGAAGTGCAAGTAATTTCTCCAGTCACCCAGTGCAGAACAGCAGAGTGGGGACTCCAGGGAGTGACTCCAAAGCCACACGGTGGAATCTGAGTCAGTGTTCTAGGGACACTGTTCAAGATGACAGCTCCTTGAGGAGTCAGCCAGCAGATGAATGAATGAATGAATGAAGAAAATTTGGTAGGCTCCCCACCCCACCCCACCCCCGTGTGTGTGTGTGTGTGTGTGTGTGTGTGTGTGTGTGTGTGTTTTATCTAATCTTAAACTAAATAATTTGCAGGGAATCACAGGTATTTGGACATTATCATACTAAGTGAGATTAGCCCAAACTCAGAAAGACATATGCAGCCACATTTCCTCTAATATGTGGTTCCTAGATTTCACATACATACATGAAATCCTTAGCATGTGAGTATGTGGGACATGTGAACAGAAGCAAGAAGAGTAGCTGGATAAAGGCATGAGGGAGGAGGGGTGAACACAGGCAGATCACACGGTACGTTTGAATGAAAGCGTCTTTTGAAACTTATCACTGTGTAAAATGAATATATGACAACTTAAAAACTTAAAAACACAGCCTCATCAGTGGTGTCCGGAGCCTGTAAGCCAAGCACTGTGGAGCCAGACACAGGGAGATCTCTGTGAGTTCAAGGCCAGCCTGGTCTACAGAGTTCCAGGGCAGCCAGGCTACACAGGAGCCCTGTCTCAGAAAAAACAAGCAAAAATCCCCCTCTTATTATAAGTTCACTCCTCTGCCTCTCTTCTACACATTCCTCTAACTCTAACACCCCTTCTGCTTGTAATTTTACTGAGCACCTGTTTTTCAAGACAGGGTTTCTCTTGTGTAACCTTGGCTGTTCTGGATTCATTTTGTAGACCAGGCTGGCCTGGAACTTACAGCGATCCACCTGCCTCTGCCTCCCAAGTGCTGGGATTACAGGTGTGTGTCACCACACCTGGCCTACTAGCACTTAAAAAAAAAAAAAAAAAAAAAAAAGCCTAAACTGATGTGTTAAGCCTTGTCTGGAACCATGAAAATGTCCTCTGTTCTTCAGGGAGACCTGAGAGAAAGTATCTGCATTCTTGGCAAGGTCTCGGTTTTATCCATTGGGTCTCTCAGTGAGATTACAATCCTGGGCTTCTCAGGAAGTACTTGCTGGAGGAAAGAAGATGCGAGTGTGTGTGTGTGTGTGTGTGTGTGTGTGTGTGTGTGTGTGTGTGTG
>OU015742.1:164294662-164322671 GCA_907169655.1 Acomys percivali | reverse complement strand
GTGTGTGTGTGTGTGTGTGTGTGTGTGTGTGTGTGTGTGTGTGTGTGTGTTAGGGGAAAAGCAGGAATCCAGTGAACCATCTTTTGAAATGAGAGGCCAGCTTAGACCACTTAGGAGATCAATAAGACAACAAATGAACAGGGTCCTCAGGATACCCACTCAGCAGGGCACCATGGAGAGGTGGCTCAGAGGTTAAGAGCACCGACCACCCTTCCAGAGGACCCTAGTCCAATTCCCAGCACCCACATAGCAGCTTACAACTATCTATAACTCCAGTTCCAAGGGGATCTGACCCCCTCACACAAAGACCCACGCAAACAAAAACACTAACGTATATTAAATGAATAAATCATTAAAACAAAACAAAAACAGATACTCACACAGCATTTGCAGTCCAACATCTCACTGGGCAGCCTAGACAGGAGGACGATGAGATGGGGGAAGAGGGGAAAAAAAGAGAAAAATCCCAGTGGCTCAGTGTGGAGGGCCCTCTGGAACAGGGAAGAGGAGCTGAGATTCCGGCTTGCTACAGATCTGGTGTGACAGAGTTGGGCAATCTGAGCAGAGCCACCCAGCACTGTGGGGTGAATCAGAACAGGGAAATCACTCTGCAGGCACTGAGCCTCCAGGCGCAGACTAGGATGAGAAGTCCTGGATTCTAGCCCTGTGTTCCTCCCCCTGCGGGGCAAACCCTGCACAGCGCTGGGAAGCAGCCCCACCTGTCTAGCTCCTGGCTGGACTACAGCAGGTCCCAGGAAGCTTCCGCTGTGGCACGGTCATTAGGGTGAGCATTGGTATGACTCATCCCACCACTAAACATGGCGGGTTGGCTGACTGGTCACAGAAGGCCCCTTTCCCTAGCTTCAGTGCTCAGCTCCAGTCTGGCGCTGTCCAGGCAAGACACTTCAAACTGTACTCCATCAGGCTTGAGCTCCATGGCAAACCCTCAGCGTTCCTGTTGCTACTGCCTATTTTTTTTTTTTTTTTTAAAATTAGGATCCTTTGGAAGAGCACATTTTTTTTAGATGTATTTATTTATTATTATTATGTATACAGTGCTCTCTGCTTACATGTACACCTTCAGGCCAGAAGAGGACACATCACATTATAGATAGTTGTGAGCCACCATGTGGTTGCTGGGAATTGAACTCAGGACCTTTGGAAGAGCAGACAGTGCTCTTAACCTCTGAGCCATCTCTCCAGTCCTAGTGCCTATTCTTGTAAGTGATTTTTGTTGCTTTTAAATCTTAAGATTATACTCTCAGTTCTGAAGTTCTCAGAATTTTTGGGGGGGACCATCAAAAGATTAGTCACTGCGTATTAGCCCCACACTACCCAACTGTCCGTTAACAGAATGGGGAAATGGGCATATTAATGGAAATAAAAAGAAAAGAACCACCACTACCTACATCCATTCCTGTGTACAGCGTGACATTGTTGGGCTAAAGAAGACACACCACCCAACCCCTCAAAAGGGGAAAATACCGAACACCGTATATTTGATCGCACTTAGATGACATCTAAGAACACAGTAAAACTAACCAATTAGGTAAGAAGTCAGAAGAATGGTCATCCTTGGACCAGATCGCTTTGTGCCAACGACCCTGAGTTGTGCGTTTCTCTGGTTATATATAATGAGCGAGCAAAAGACGCAAAGGAAAACAGCAAGGACCAAAGGTGTGAGAGTAAGGCAGCCGGCCGCTGAAACTGTGTGGCACAAGCTGTTTCCTGTAGGGAAGATATTAATTATAGCTCATTTACCTCGACCAGAGAGCCAGCTCCTGAGTTGGCTTTACCTTGGGGAAGACTAGCTCTCTCACGTGAGACTGTGGCTGGACGCTAACACAAAACATCGTTTTTTAATATAAGTCAATAAGGGCGCTGGAAAACATCTGAGGATACCCCAGGATAATCCACCCAGGAGACTCTGTATCTAAGCTGATGTTTTTAACCGGAATCTTGTCCTATGCACACATTACACAATCACCTGGGTAATGCCCGAATCTCTCCCCAGTTTCTTACTGTTTGAACTCTGCCTCAATGGCCAATCAGGTGGGGAAAGAAAAGCAAGAAAAGGCCGAGCTAGACAATGCCAGGGAAGCCTCGGGTAAATAAACAGTGCCTTCTCCTTAAGGCTACAGTTAGTTCATCTGTGAATTGGTTTCAACACATTTTTCTCTTCCCGGGCAAACACAGACAGCTGTCAGATCAGTTACTTTCTCCCCGCTTCTCAGGGTCTGTAATCTTTCTTTGACCGATACGATCTATTGCAGGATTGCTCCTCGTGATGCATAGAGTGACCATATATAAATCTGTAGCAGAAGTGATCACACCACTAAAATCATGAATGATAATGAGATATGCAAAGTGCCTGCTTCCATGTCAAACCTTCCAATAGTGTCAGCTATTATTATTGCTGAAGAACTCCTTGCTTCCACAGCTTTTTATCAAGCCATGTATTAATAGCTTTCCCAAATGCTAGAGACCAGTTAAATGTATGTATAATCATTAGCACTCACACACAAAGTTTCCATTCTTTAAAACGGGCTGGGGCTGGGAAGGGGGTGAGCAGTAATGGCATTCAACCCTACCCGTTATTGAACAGCAAATTAGTGAGTCAACACTAAGGGAGGCAAGGTTTCCAGAACAGCAGTCAATCGGCAGCCCCATCCCAGGCTGAATACAGGCCCTAGGCACATCAATTCCAAATTTGCCCTTTGCCCAGCTAAGAGAGATATTATTCTTTTCCTTTCTACTTCCAAGTAAAAAGTTCTCCCTACCTCAATGTTGATTTTCACTATTTATCCTTCTAAGTTTAAGTTCTCCATGTAACCCGGTGCTCATATTCTGCTGCCTTGTTCCTCTGGGATTATCCCTTTAGCTTGTTTCTTCTTATTTATACAGATCGGCAAAGCTTCTCCAGGACAGTGTGTGAATTTAAAAGCCCTCTCAACTATCCCCTGCCCATCAGAGTTTAGCCACTGAAGCTGCCAATTCCAGGTTTCCTGCTTAGATTTAGAAAAGATAGTTTAATTAATATTTCACTACCAATAAATTTCCTTCACAAAGATCTCCAGTTTCATACACAATTAGACCATAACAAAGTTACAAAATGTGTAATTTGCACAATCATATAAAAGCTGGGTGAGGTGGCTAATGCCTTTAATTCTAGCATCCTAGCACTAGGAGGCAGAGGCAGGCTTATCTCTGTGAGTTTGAGGCTAGCCTGGTATACATAGGATGGCCAAAGTTACAGAGTGAGACTAAAAGTCTAAACAACAACAACAACAACAACAACAAAACAAAACATGTCCCCCTCCCCCAAAGCCCCACAATCACACAAGGCTTCCTAAAGACACCTGGTTGGAATGTGCACCTGAGTTCTTTTAACTAGGGTGTTAGGAGTATTGGTTAAAAACATATCAGTCTGGCGGAGTGTGGTAGTGTAGGTCTTTAATCCAAGCACTGAGGAAGCAGAGGCAGTCAGATCTCTGGGAGTATAAGGCTAGCATGGCCTACAAATCGAGTTCCAGGACAGCAGAGAGAAACCTTGTCTCTAAAAACAAACAAACAAGCAAACAAACCAATCTTCTAAATTGTGCTTGTTTGGAATAAGAAGGGACACAGGGTTGAGGCTAGTTAAGGAAATACACTTGAAGCCACAAACTCTTACAGCTGAGTTCTATTGAAGATTGTAAACACCTGAAATTGTTTTCTGTTTAAAAAAAAAGAAAAGAAAAGAAAAAGAAAAAGAAAAAGAAAAAGAAAAAGCTGGACCCAATAACCAAAACCAAAACCTTTTAAGGCTAGCTACCTAAATACTATATGCCTCTTGTTTTTACACAAAGAATAAACAGCATGAACTGTGCTGGGCAAGAGGAGGCTTCTGTTAGGAACAACAGGAAGATGACCCTCTTTGCATATGTGCAGAAAACTTCCTATTCTTGAGAAGATTTAAAATAACATTAAAGTGACTTTGGAGAAAGCCCGTGAAATGCAGACTTCAGTTCAGAAACAGGACCAGGGGATAATTTGTGGATGCCATCTGGGATCCAGGCAGCCTCATCAACAAAAGGGGAACTTGTTGAGATCATCCAAATCTAAATTTCACATACATTTTTACATCTGGACTGAATTAATCTTTTCTTGGTACTGGCTTTCATGTAATAAAATAATTGTTTGCAGGTTTTATTTTTTTAAAAAACAGCTTTAGAGATCAAAATGTATTAACATCCAAGTTGAAAACTACAAAGAACTCTTTTATCAGAAAGTTAGTTGTGAGACAGGAGTCATTTACACAAAACTCCAAACCTGAGGGCTCAGTCAAAAACAATCCTATTTGAAACCTGCATTCCAAGCAACTGCCACAAAAGGCTACACAGCCCATTATGTCATAAGTTCTGAAAGCCAAAAGCTTTATAAGCATAGTTAAATGCGGACTGGTCTACCACAACCCCCAATTCAGCCAGCCCGGTTGAATGACAGATTTTTTAAAACCTATAGCATACTGGCATTTTGCCTGTCTGTGTTGCGCTTGGGCATTTCCATGCAAAGCCAGGGGTGTCTTAAATCTATGTGCTCAAGCTGTGTACCTGAAGCTGGTGTCTTACCCCTTGGCTAACCCTGAAAAGGAAGAGATGAAAAACACAAAGATTTTCTTGTCTCAAAATGTTTTGAGCCTTGCAAGAACTGCCGATGATTAGTGTGGCCCATCAGCGTCAGATCGAAGATATTTGTCGGTGGGAGCAAAGAGTTCTTATTACAGCCAGTCTGCTTTCTGGAGAAGATATCCTGCGGATAACCTGATATGGGATATCCCCTGGGGGGACCCTCTCCAACTAATAATCTACTAAAGGTCTACTTTACTATGAAATATGAAGTCAGTATGTTTACAAACATACCCCTCCCCTAAAACCCCCACATTTCACTGTCAACTGCGTCCAACAGTGGAGTATTCTCATTTTTGACACAAAACTGTAATTTCTCAAAAACCACACCCAAGGAAAATGATTAGGTGCTAGAAGTTTTACTACAAAGGACCGGAGCACAAGGCATCTGTTTCCCTGCCCCTTTCTGCTCGCTTCCCCTCCCCCACTCTCCATCCTGTAAGCCATTTGTAGGTCTTGGCTGTTAAAACTTTCTACAGCAGTCTCAATACTCTAGATTCGGGATAACAAAAAACAAACAAAACAAACAAACAATCAAAAAACCCCACAAAAAAAACAAAAAAAACTTTTTTTTTTTTTTTTTTTTTTGTCCTTTTAACAATGCTGGGCCTAAATTTATGCACTGTTCTTAAAGAGGAAAACCCAAAAGTCGCAAGCCTTTTAAATGACAGATGTATTATGGAAAAATTTTCCCCAGAGTTTTTGATGCTGTGAAATATCAACTCCCTGAAACCACAGAAAGGAAATGACTTACATTCTTGGAAAATGAAGCCACTAGCAGCTTTCTCCAAAAGCGCTCCCTAATCCCCAAACTACACCCTGTGGCAACAGGGGGTATTTCGTGCAAAAACTAAATAAGTAGATACTTAGAAAACCAGTACACAAACATCGCCGGGTCCTAAGAAAGGAGGGACTCATGCGTGGAAAAACTGGCAAAGTACACTTTCCTTCCACATTCAAAGGTGCGGAGAACCCTTGCTCAAGTTTTCCTTCCCCGCTGTGGGCACAACACAGCTCCCGAGGGCAATGTTAAGCAAAACAGACTGGTTGCTTAAATAAATAAACAAACAAACAAACTCCAAAAAGGTGTAAAGGGGGCACTGAGGTATTATTTCTTCCGGCACTAGCCACACAACTGTACGGCCTGAAAATTGCGCCAGCTTTTATTTCAACTTTATATGTGCTTGTTTTGACAGCTCTCCATCTATCCCTGCCTTTAAGAAAGCGCTCCACCATTAGGCTAAGCCATTCTGAACTCGAAGTGTTGTTTTAATCCTGTAGACTTCACATGGGTGGCCCCCAGCTGTCCACATCCCAGCCTTCCCAGAGGGGAGGATAGTTGTCTCCTTTGCCTGGCCGCGTTAAGTTCCTCCAGAAGCCCAAATTCTGCAGGCCGCACTCCCCACTCGTGTGTTCCCGAGGCCTCCTTCAGGGGTTTCCCGCAGTAGGCATTGGCGGGGACACCGGACGGGCGCGCTTGGATGCCTTCCCTAAGCTGGCTGCCTGGCCTGCGCGCACAACAGGCAATACCGCGCATCGCTCCGGCACACAGGGCTCACGGCTCAAGCCAGTTAGTCACAGACGGGGCGCTACAGGCAGGCGCCCCTCGAACCGGGGTCCCAGGGATCGGGCACAGGAATGCAGCGCCAGGTCCCCCAGTTCCGCGCCTCCCCCGCGGCCGCAGCTGCCCCGGGGCCCCAGCCTGCCGCCCCGGCGTGGGCGAGCTCGGACTCGCGGAGAGGCGACCTGCCCGCCCGGTGCCCGACGCCCAGAGCCCCGTGAGAGAGAAGAAAGACTCGGAAAGCAGCACTACCGGGAACCGCACTTTAGACCAGCAGGGGGCACAGCGACGGCCGGGGAGCACCGTTCCAGAAAAGGGACCGGCAGGCCAGCGCCCGCTCCCGCGCGTACCTCCAAAGTCGCCAGCGCCAGGCGTCCGACTCGGAACCGGCGTCTGCTCCAGCGGCGCCGAGCCTACTCGCAGCTCCCAGCCCTACTGCCGCCGCCAGACCTACGCTGCAGCTGCCCCGCCTCCGCCCCCGCCTTCCGCTCCGCCTCCTCGAGCCCACGCCCACGGCTCGCCCAGGTCACGCCCCTCCGTACCCTAGGCCCCGCCCCACACCGATTTGGAGGCGGAGTCCAAGCCCCGGAAGAAGCTGAGAGCTAGGGGTGGAGGGGAAGGGGGACGATCGCGGCTGCACGTGGAGCGCTACCCTCTCCGCTCCGCCCTGCCCCGGACCCAACCAAGAGTCGCAGAGGGGTGAAGAGTACTGGGGGCGAAGGAACGCGGGGAAAGCCATTCCTCCTCTAAGCCCCAGATAACCAAGCCGAGCTTAAGTGGCATATGTAGAGTGGCCTCTGGCTTTGCATGCCTTTCCCGATGCGAAAGAGGCCGGGGCGCGAGGGTAATTGACTGTCGGCTGCCCCCCACCATCTGAATGGTCCCCTTCTCCGCTCTGCCCCCGCATCCCCCTAGTCGCTGGACGCTCCCTGGTAGGCCTGGACAGGTTAGTTGGGGGTTGTTTGAGCTGGAGCTCCGGCTAGATAGTTTGGAACAAACAGGGGCGACCACTCCGAGAAGAGGCGGCCCCCGGTGGAGGAAACTTCGTGACTCCTCGGTTTCCCCCTGTCCCACGCCCACCTCACCATCACAGTTTTTATCCTGCATGTGGGATGTGGGTGCCGCCCAAGCCCGTCCGCCTCCGTTTAGTCTGTCTCTCCAGGTTGAAACAGCCGCTGCCTGTGGCCCTCAAAATGATGTTTGCCCTTAGTGAAAGTCGCCCGCGTGGCGGTGAGTGGTGCAAAAACATCAGGAAATTATTACCCCTAAGGGACCCCAGCAGAGCAATGGAAGCTTCATTGCTCCCTTTGATAGGTAGTGAAGAGAAGTCCGCTTCTCTGTTCTGCGCCCATTCTGTACCTGCTGCTGTGCTTGGCAGCATAGGGAGAGCGACCCCAACTGGCCACGAGGCTACAAGCTTCTAGGTGTTCTGTGGACCTGGCTGCTCCAGTGATGGGGTTGCTCTGTGTGTCTAGCTTTCCCAGGTTGGTGCGGACACCTGAGAGAGAACCCTTGATAGCCATAGAAGCTAGCTTTGAAATTGTCCTCTACTTTCGATCCATCCAACTGTATAAAGCTATCTGTTATCGAATCCACGTGCCTTATCTGTGTGATTTGTTTGCATAGCGGAAGAAAGTCAATTTAGAGTTTCTTACAGATGCTTGGAACAGTTAGAGTCTGTCTTAGAGTTTCTATCGTGATTAAACACCATGACCAAAACCAGAGGATTTGTTTCAGCGAACAACTCTCAGGCCACACTCCATCGCGGGGGTGGGGGGGGGGGGGGGGGGGAAGGGCGGGGGCTCAATGCAGGAACCTGGCATCTGGAGCCGATTGATGTAAAGGTCATGGAAGCATGCTGCTTATTAAGTTGGCTCAGCTTTCTTTTGTTTTTGTTTTGTTTTTGGAGACAGGGTTTCTCTGTGTAGCCTTGGCGGTCCTGGACTCACTTGTAGACCCAGGTGGTCTTGAACTCACAAAGATCCACCTGCCTGTGCCTCCCAAGTGCTGGGATTAATGGCGTGCTCCACCCCACCCCACTCACTCTACCCACCCCGGCCTCAGCTTGTTTTCTTACAGTATCTTAGTACCACCAACCCAGGGGTGGCAACACACACACACACACACACACACACACACACACACACACACACACACGACCTGGGCCCCCTGACACTAATCATCCCTCAAGAAAATTCATCTAAGGCCAATATGGTTGAGGGTATTTTCTCAATTGAGGCTCCCTCATCCCAAATGATCTAGCTTGTGTCAAGTTGACATAAAACCAGCCAGCACATCCTCTCAATAGCCTTAACGTTTTGGAGGCCATGAGTAATAAGTTCTCTCTGACTTCCAAGCCTGAGCCTGTACACAAAAGACTTTTTCTCTCTTTATACGTACTCAGGGTGGTGCAAACTGGATATCCGTTGGTAATAATTGCTGTCTAATGAAATGAACCAGCATTTACTGTGTATGGTAAATGAGAAACATATTGCTGTTTTGGGAAAAAGAGTTCCTAAATATGATTTATTTTCAGGTTTCATATACCAAAATCTAGCAGAGAAAGAACAAAATAGCATATTGTTAGACTGTGAAATGTAACTGCAATTAAGAAACACTTAGGCAACCCAAAGAGCAAAATAGTTTAAATAGCTTTTTGTAACTAAAAAGATGTTTAAGACTGGACTTACTGTCCAGGTCTAGATTGTGGTGAAGTTTTTTCTGAATTATAACAGTCATATTAACAGCGAGAAGAACACAATAACCACGCTCCTACATGGTACATTTTATAAATTATTTCAAACTTTCTTTTTTTTTTTTTCTCGAGACAGGGTTTCTCTGTGTAGCCTTGGCCATCCTGGACTCACTTTGTAGACCAGGCTGGCCTCGAACTCACAGCGATCCACCTGCCTCTGCCTCCCGAGTGCTGGGATTAAAGGCGTGCGCCACCACGCCCGGCTTCAAACTTTCTACGTCGGTTTTATAAACTCCTGCAACATAAAACACTGCTTGCAAGCCATATACAATCCACTAAAGATAGAAAGGGGACTGAGAAAGGGTGTGTTTCTTATCCCAGGACACAGTTTTTAACATGCTCCTTACAAAGAGGAACACAGTTGTGTGTGTAGTCACGGTTTATCCTTTGATGCTGGGGTCTAGTTTATTTCTACTAGTACGATGAGACATTTCTCTAGAGTGGGAAAACTTCACCAGTGACATATTCTGCACATCTTAAATTATTGCTTTTTCTGAGGCATTTAAATATCAGATGATATATTTTTAGTTTTGTTTTTCTTTGGATCTGTTCCCTGGGTGTCTTAAGCAATCCTAACAATGGGGCATAAGGCTAGCCACTCCTGAATCTTATAGCAGACTGGAAGAATAGGTAGACTGCTAAAGAGTCGCAACAGACTCAGTGCTGAGGTACAGCTGCTGTGGAGGAAGAGTGTGAAGGCCAGGAGCCTTCAGGAAGAACATCAGACAACCCGGAAACAGAGGTTTGTCCAGTTTGTTCCGGCAGTCCTTCTGAAACCTGCCATCATGTTGGGATCATTACAGAAGTTAAAAGAACTAGCAATGACTGTATTCTTGGTCTGGACTATAACCTTGGCTTTGGAACAGTTTTAATACCTCCACATTAAGCGAAGAAATACTTGGGGTCAGGGGTTAAAAATGTCTCAGGTAGGGTCACAGAAGCATGCCTTGCTTTACAGCTTACTCCTGAAAATCAAGAGGCTTCTGGGTTTAGTGTTTTTTTTTTTTGTCTTTGTTTATTTTAAACAAGGTCTTGCTGTGTATTCCAGACTAGCTTCAACTTGTGGCAGTTCTCCTTTCTCTGGCTCCTGAGGACTGACAGAGCAACCGAGGAATGAAGAGCCGAAACACTCCCCTGGGTCTTTTAAGATCCCTTACATAGACACAAATGTCATACACTAGTGAATTTCATGCTGTGGGGGAATCCACCTCTACTTCTGCTCTGTCTTTTTCTGCAGTGAGCTCTTCTACTGTCCTCAGTATCTTATGTATAACGAGCTGCCTCCCTGTGAGACAGCGGCCTGTTTTCACAAGTAATCCCCTGGGTTAGCAGCAATGTCCCTTAGGGAGCCCTCCTGCTGCCAGCCACCTTGACTTGCAACTCCTAGAGCTCAGAGCGTCCTCCACCCTGGGCCACAGGTTTGCAGGAAAGAAGGGCTGGGCAGGGTCCTCCTGGCCCAATCTACGGAACCTTTCTTCTGACTCTGTTTCAGCTCTTCTTCATTCCTAGCTTGCTCTCTGAAAAGCTGAAAGAAAACGCACCCCTCTGAGGGGTGGGTCGCACTTCCACCCGGAGTTAGATGAAAGGGGAGGTGGCAGGAAGCAGGAGTCTGGCCAGTACACTGACTCCTCAGCCTTATTGGTGCTTCAGGCATGCCCTATCTTTGTCCGCTGTCTGCCATAGGAATCCTAGGAGGAGTCACAGATGATGACAGAGAGGTCGGTCTCTTGGCCACTGAGGTTTTACTCACTGTTTTATGACATCCTATCACTTTGTTCCTGCAACTGAATGAATGAGGATAACAGTAGGAAATGGGAAGATTAATTGTTCAGAACTTGTGTTTTCTGCCCGGGGCGAATGCTCATTTTTGAGAGAACACCAGCAACAGTGCCATTTGTTGAAGAGGCCTTCACAAAAGCCCCTCTCCCCCAACCTCTCTCAACTCTGGTCACCTTGAATAGGCTGCAAGCATAACAATCCTGCTACGAAACTTTGGCTTTCGGTGCTTAAAAAATACTGATGCGTAAGTACAAGTGGGGGTGGGGGATGGCTCCCAAGGTACCCGGCAATTGGGTTATAAAACAAGGCCCTGCTGGATAAGAAAAATAATTTGGGACATCTTCATTAAATTCTCAACTTTCAGGCGGGCATGGTGGCGCGCGCCTTTAATCCCAGCACTCAGGAGGCAGAGGCAGGTGGATCGCTGTGAGTTTGAAGCCAGCCTGGTCTACAAAGTGAGTCTAGGACATCCAGAGCTACACAGAAAGACCCTGTCTCGAAAAACCAAACCAAACCAAACCAAACCAAACCAAACCAAACCAAACCAAACAAACCAAACCAAACCAAACCAAACCAAACAAAAATTTTTGAGCTGCTTCTTGGGCAGATATCCCAGAGGTTGATAGGGGAAAGGTACGTCCCGTTACAGGGATTTTGACTGGCACTAAGAGGATGCCTTATGTCAACCGGCTCAGTTAATGTTTAGTTTTTCAAGTACAGATATGTGAGAATGACTAGAACCCCATATCAGTTGATATTCCTTATGACAGACTGTGTTTCCACCCTCAGCCTTTCCTCTGCTTTTAACTAGTTACCTTACAGCCTGTCCACATACTACAATGCTTACTGAAGCCGTTTTACTACGCATAGTTACAAATTGCTGGGTTCTTTGCCAACAAAGCATGCTGCTGGGATGGATGGCTAGAGTTCTACCAGGGTGGGGCACGGGTGTGGGCAGGGGGTGAGTGGCCTTGCTTCCAGTTGCACAGCACCCCCTCTTCCATGGGAAGTTAGCCCCAGTGGCTCCCTCTCGGAGTCCTTGGCATCACTCTGTCCACCATCTCCTGCCTTTCCCTCTTTCTCCAGACAAGATATCTCCCAAGCCCCTCCCAGGGCTCTAAAGTTTAGTCCCTGTTGTTTTTTGTTTGTTTGTTTGTTGGTTGTTTTTGTTTTTGTTTTGGTTTTGCCTTCATTTCTTTTCAGTTTAATCCCTGGGGTAGTCTTGTGTGCCAGGACTCTTGACCTTCTAATCCAGCTTTTCTAACAACCTCAAAATGAAGATCAACTTGCCCATTGCTTTCCCTTTGCTTTTTGCTTTAAAGTCACCGAAGAAGCCAAGAAAAATCAAATCAATGAGCTGATTGGTCAGTCACGTCACCAAGACAACAGTCCCATCAGCGGTGGTCCCACAGATGCTTGGTCAGCTTCGTGTTCTTCCCTGCTTGGCTTGCTTTCCTATCACAGTGACTACTTACATGTTTGCCGACAGCATTTGCTCTCTCTCTCCCCTCTCTTCCTCCTCATCCTCCTCTTTTCCCTCCCCCTCCCTGCCTCCTTCTCCCTACATCTCTGCCCCCATTTTCCCCCCTCACCTTCCCACCCCCTTCCCTTGCTAGCTGAGTTCTAGCTCTCTTCAGATCCCTCCCTCCTGCCATTCTTCAGGTCAGCCCAGCCTTCCTCTTTGCTCATCAGTGATAGAAGAGGTTTGTAAACGTAACCTTGCTGAATCCTCACGTAGTTCTTTGAAGAAATTACCACTGTTCCCCTCATTTGTCCAGAGTTTTAACAGAAAACCCCTAGGAAATAGGAGCCCACATTCTTTGCGCCTCTGCTCTGTTGCCTCCAGTGCAGAGCTGGTTAGGCATTTCCTCAGGTGCAGTCCCTCTCTTCACCTCGAGACTTCTCTGTATCCTTCCATCATGCACTGTTGACTCATTAGCAGATATTTAATTAAGAAGTAGTGTCATATCTGGTATAAAGGACTCAAACAAATCAAAGCCCAACATAGAAAAAAGACAACCTTCATTTGAGTTGAACATGTCTCCATCTCCTAGGTCCCTCCCTAGTCTGCATAACTGTTGCTGCTAATCTGACAAAGCATGTGCCATATGCTTGATGGATGAGGTAATTCCAATGACCAAGGGCTGGAAGGGCCATCTTCTTTTCTACCCTCATTTTAATAAAAAGTTGCATATTACAGTGTTTAAACCCCTGTGGCTCCTGCTGTCCTCATTTCAGACCCAAGAAAAATCTGAAAACCAACCCTTCGCCATTATGGAGGGATTTGCTGCCTTGAAGGTATTTCAACACTTGAAGTGTGGAAGATATTTGTGGCACAAAGGCATCTTCAAGTTCATAGTTTGCCATTTCTGGTGGTCCTTTGTCCTCAGAGAACATCTGGCCATACCAAGAGAGGTGCTATTAGCCATGGTGAGGGGAGGGGAAAAGGACAGTGGTCAGGCTAGCAGATAGAGGCTAGGGGCATGGCTAAACATCCTACAGTACAAAGGACCATGCCTACAATGAAGAATTCTCACCTCTGGGTGAGAATGTAAGCTCTAAAAGGAAGATAGAACAGTGTGCCTGTGTTTTGGGTGGGGGTGAGTGGGATCCATCTGGGGACCCCGATTAAGCTTGCAGGAAGCTTGCAGCCGAGCCACTAAAGGCGAAGAAGCTCATGTTTTTGGAACACACAAAGTAGTTTGGTAGAGATGTATTGAACAAATCAGTTTGTATGTTAAACAAGAAGCCACCACTAAATGCATAAAATTAAACTTTGTTTCTAGGGATTGAATGCAGGACCTTGTACATGGTAAGTAAGCATTCTACCACTGAGCCATATCCCAATCATTTAATATTAAACTTTGAAATGATCATTGAGAGCTATCAAAAGGTGATTATATAAATTATACTGATCACACTCATATAACTAATACTTTTCCTTATTTCTAGATTTCCATCATAAGTCATCTCTAGCATTTATGATAAAGAAAATACATGTTATATACTTAACTATGTTGACAATCTCATGAAAGCAAAATCCAAGAATAGTTATAAAAAGTAGAACAAATTATCTTGTGAAAATATTGTCTGATTCCCACCTACATTTATTAGCTGACTTCCTTTTGACAATGGTTCCCAAATCTGGCAGTGGATCTGAACCATGTAAGAACTGGTGACAAGGCTAAAAATCTTGATTTAAAGTAATAGCAACAAACTCCAAGTGATTCTGATAGCCGTCTATGACCACATGGGTAGTCAGCTTGTTGAGGCTGATGCCAAGTGAGTTCTAAATAAGTCAAAATTTTGAAGTGTTCAGGCTGGGATGGCGGTTCACAATTTTAGTCCCAGCATTTGAGAGGCAGAGGCAGGTAGATCTTTGTGAGTTTGAGGCCAGCCTGGTCCAGGACAGCCAGGGATATTACATAGAGAAACTGTCTTAAAAAAACAAAAATTAGCCAGGTGTGGTGAGGCACACCTTTAATTCCAGCACTTGGGAGGCAGAGGCAGGTGGACTGCTGTGAGTTTGAGGCCCACCTGGTCTACAAAGCAAATCCAGGACAGCCAAGGCTACACAGAGAAACCTTGTCTCGAAAAACAAAACTAAACAAACAAACAAAGAACCCAATTAACCAACCAAACAAACAAAAAAATAGGCACGGGGCTGTAGAGCTGGCAAAGAGGTTAAGAGCACCATCTGCTCTTCCAAAGGTCCCAAGTTCAATTCCCAGCAACCACATGGTGGCTCATGACCATCTGCATTGAGATCCAGTGTCTTATTGTGGTGGGCAGGCACACATGGGGGCAGAATACTGTATAAATAATAGATAAATCTTAAAAAAAAAAAATGCACAGGCACTACAGCTTTACCACCCCCTTTCAGAGGACAAAAGCATTGGGGAAGTGGATGTGTTAAGATGTGATTAGTAGTGCTAGGCGTGGTGTTGCACACCTTTAATCCCAGCACTTGGGCAGAGACAGACAGATCTCTGTGAGTTCAAAGCCAGCTTGGTCTACAAAAGTGAGTCCAGAACAGCGAAGGCTACACAGAAAGATCCCTTTTTAGAAAACAAAAACAAATAAAAAAGTAGTTAGTAATCTTTTTACCACAAAATAAGGCCATTTACGTCATTGCAGCCAAGTCAGGGTGAGGAAGAGTTGTCTATTTTTAATTTCCTGTGATATGAATAAAATAATCAAAATTGATTATTAATTTGGGCAATAAGAAGCTGTTCAACTAAAGATAATGAAACGGAAACTACCAGTGTCTCGGTGAATACCATAATAGCATTTGGTCCCTAGAAACTGCCACATCAATCTAATTATGTATAAATGAATCAGAGTCTTAATCAACATTTCCACAAATGTGCTGGAGACTGAGCAGGATATATGAGCGTCCCAATTTCTATTTCCCACTTCAAAGTTTGCTCTTCTGACACAGGCTGTTGAACAGTTATGTATTTCACACATATGCATCTATATAAGTGAATATATTTCATCCCAATTGTTCTGCCCATTCTGGACGTTGGAAGGAGACAGTTTGTAGATAGATACTAGGTGGGCTGGCTAGAAAATGGTTTGTTGAGTGAATGACAAGAGAAAGGGTTTTCAGGAATGTGATGCATTTATGGTCGGACATTCACTGTGTTTATGTTTATTGTCTTATTTAATCATAACAGCAATACTATGAGATAGGGGCCACCATATATTTTGTTTTACAAATAAGAAAACATTAGCAAATTACCCAAAATTGAAGAACTCATTAATAATTGAATTCCTGGGTAAATTGAAAAGAGAACAGTTTTGTCTGTACAAATGGAAACATCTAGTTTTAATAAAAAGCAAGCAAACAAACAAACAAACAGGTAACATTCAGTGTCTACCTTCTTGGCAGAGTGAGGATTTCAGGCAGAAAGCTATGTATGTATCAGAATACAGGGAACATTACCCAAGGTGTCTGCCCACTCACTGATTTAAACCCACATATGTATATGGAGCAGGAAGGGCTGGGGACAAACTCCCAACCCATTTCCAAAGGGTGGACCTCTTTAATAATAATTACAAAGAATCACTGGAGGTCATTTGGCAAGCGGAGCTTGCTGACACTGCTTCCTCTGTGACAGCTCAGGCTTGCCCGGGTCTTGAAGGGAAGGGATTAAAGGAAGCACCATATTGAATCGCCACAACCCTCCGCAGTCTGTTTGGAACCACAAGAGAATTTGACTGTTCAAGTCACAGGTGGAAAACTGTCAGTCCTTCAAGTCAGTGCTGTGAGCTCCTCTGGCTTTGTGCAGCCTTAAGGGAGGGGTGTTGTAAAATTCCAAATGTGACAAGAGCCTCTGGTGCCAGCTGTGGCTCCCAGAGAAGTAACCCAGCAACGAGTGTCTCCAGCAAGAATTCAAGCAATGCAGAACCACCCTCCTCGGGAGGCTCTCAGGCCAGGGGGCACGATGAGGACACCCTAGCCTCGGCTGCCAGGCTATCCTGACATTCCAGTCATTAGCCCTGGAATGAATTTGGTAAATTTTCTACCTTTTCTAGACTACCCTGCTGCTCTTAACATCCTGGAGAATTCATAGTTGTTATCCTCAAACATCAAGAAAAGACTACTAAAATCTTCTGGGAGATTTGCAGGGGAAGGTGTTAGTTAAGTTGGAATGGATGTGAAAAAAAAAACCGCAGTGGGATCTATGGATTACATTCATTAAGGTGTGAATTTAGTCTTTAGTTTTGCTACTAACTCCTACTTCATATGAAATCCTTATGGATTTGTGACTGGCTCTGCTGATTGACAGGGGATGAGCCTTCCTTGCTCTGTTTCTTCCATTTCTCTGGGATACACTGCCCTGGGGGGTCTGTGGTGGCGAACAGTTGCAATTGCCCTGCCCTCTGCTGATGGCATACCATTTGCTTTAGCTCAGACACTATTTCTGGGCAGTGTTATCACTCTGGTTACCCTTCAGAAGTGTTTATATTTATAGCAAAAACTACGCTCCTTAAATAAAGGAACAGTTCACGACAGATTTGACGTCATTTACATATTAAGCAGGAGCAGAGCAATTAATGAGTGAAGTCAGGTTTTAAAGGATTTTGATGTAATAAGTTTTACTTAAAATGTTTATTCTTGACCTCATCGGAAGCATAGTCATACAGACTTTGTGGCTAACTATTTAAAATTTTATTTTAAAACATGAACTGTAACTACTATTCTCGTATTTATGAGTATGGGAAATGGTTCCAAATGATTCTGGAGTTTTCTTCCCCATGGTTGCCTCTGTCTTATGCTGTTTCTCCACTCTTTCTGGATGAGCGCAGGGGGTGGGGCAGAGGGGACACAGAAATGCAGCACACGTGTGAAACAAGCACCTGACCTTGTCGCACTGGGATACTTTTCAGGTCTCATGTCCCACATTTTGGCCTTTAACCTGGATGGCCTCACACTGGACCTTACCATATACTAAATGGCATTTTACACTTTTAAACCACAGATACATCTCTTGTGGCTTGCCGACACAGGAAGATGCTGGCCAAAAAAAAAAAAAAAAAAAAAAAGAAAGAAAGGGCTTTCTGAGCCATCCTCAACACAAGTCAGCATTTCATGAAGTAACTTCCAGTTGGGAACACAACTGGCCTTGGCACAAAGCCAGACAGAAAACCAGGTCTCCAGGTCAGTGGATGAAGTGACCCAAACCCAAGGCCAGTTCATGGCAGAGGGCGCTGGTCCTCCAGAGAGGGGTGGGCAGAGGTGTCAGTCAGCGCCCTCCACACTTACTACAAAAAGGTTACAAAGTGGACATCATGAAAAGCTTGGTTAACCTAAAAGGAATGGGTTTTGGTTTGGTGGGTTACTGTCTTTGTTTTAAGGCAGAGTCTCAAGCTGCCTCCCACTCTACTGCCTGGAGGTAGCACAGGAAGATGCTGAGCACTTGATTCCCCTGTGTCTACCAACTGCACGGTGTTGGGGTTACGGGTGTGTCCCACTACACTCAGCCCAAAGTAACAGATCGTGTGGTGGCTTAGCGAGAAAATCGTGTTTTCTAGATAAAGAGAATATGAAAGTGGTCAATTGTGGCTGCTTTATTGAGTGATCATCATTATAGATCAGGCACTGAGTATTTTTCGTTTAGCTCTTATGCCTCCCAACAAGTGCATTATAATTTAATAACCACTCTTTTAAAAGGTGAAGTTACTCCCAGCGCTCCAGAGGCAGAGGCAGGCGGGTTCGAGGCCATCCTGGTGTACAAAGTGAGTCCAGGACAGCCAAGGGTGCACAGAGAAACCCTGTCTTGAAAATAAAAACAAAAAAGTGAAGTTACCTATGATATCGAGAAGTCCCTACCTGAACCTACTAAAGCCAGATTCAAACCCTAGTCATTGGAAGAGATTGTATTCTCAAAAGCTAAAATATGCTGTCTCACAGTAAAAACATATTTAAAACATTAAAGAAATGAGAACATTTGAATTTTTTTTTTTATCTAAATATACTTCACAAAACAAAACAAACCTCTGGGCAACCAGAACATTTATTGACAAGTAAGGGTTTTATTTGCCAGTGGCTAGGTTCCCATCACTGGGTCCAAGAACAGGACGTAGGCAGGGTCCCTGCGTAGTGCTGGTCAGGAAGCCAAGCTTAACACAGGCAGAGGTTCACCCCTGCTGGAGTGACAGTGGGAAACTGTTTCCAAGCCTGACAAAAACTTGGAGATAATCTAAGCTAACATTTTCATTTTGTATATGAAAAGCAATTAAGTGGCTTCACTGGGTTAGAGACACCACTGTGCCAGGGTCTGTGCCTGGTTTTCCTGTCGGCCTTCTTTCAGCTATACTAAATTACAAGTTACATCCACACCCAGGAGAGAGGATTTTCCACTTTTTTTTTCCTCTAGGGTTTTGTTTGTTTGTTTGCATTTGCTAAAAGCTAATAAATTAATCTTTTAAAAAAATTCCTTTGTTTTTAAGAAAAGAGAAAAAAAAAAAGTAAATGAAATGTGTTTGGATTTCTCATGGGCATTTGAATTTCATGAGCTTTGCGTTTCCTACAAAAGGGGCCAGGCCCAGCAATTTAATTTTCTTAGGCTAAGAGCTTTGATTAAAGCCTTCACCTTGACAAATAATTGGTTTGGGGAATAGGGGGATAGAGATAATTCAGAGATATGATAAACTTTCATTCATTTATTCAAAGAGATACTCATCGCATGCCAAATATGGTTGAGACGCCATGCTAGGTACAGGCCAGGCAGGCAGCAGCACAGCAGAGTCCTTTCCCTTGAGGGGAGCTTTTCTGCCACTCACCCCTCTTAGCAAAGGGGCTAAGTGTGTATTCATCCTTGCTTCACTTAAGTTAGGCTGATGTCTCCCACGTGCAGTAAGAAGTCTATATGTGGTAAACCGTATGACTTCTGGGGGTGGCAAGAGACAGACACTTTAAAGAAATAGTTATGCATTATTTTATAGTACGAAATGTTCTTGTATATTCAGTGTCGTTGTGTATTCATTCAAGTGTGGGCAAGCCCACACAGCCCGCATACATATATTAAATAATACTAAGCATATGTGGCATAGGCCACAGTGCTAACTCTTTTTGTTTCATTTTTGTTTGTTTGGTTTTTTTTTGTTGTTGTTGTTTTTCAAGACAGGGTTTTTCTATGTAACCATGGCTGTCCTGAAGTCTCTTCATAGTCCAGGCTGGATTCAAACTCACAGAGATCCGCCTGCCTCTGCCTCCCAAGTGCTGGGATTAAAGGCATGTGCTACCACCACCGCCTGGTGTAAGTGCTAACTCTTATAACCCACTCTGCACAGGCCATACGTGCTGTCATGCTTAGGCGTGCTCTTTGCTTCATTCTTTGGGCTTTCTTCTTGTGACAGTGGCAGCTGCACCCAGGGCCCACGCAACCTAGTCTCTAAATCTTCTGCTTTGTCTGACATTTCATAAATATGGAAATTTAAGGAGATAAAAGATTGAACTCAGCTGGGTGGTGGTGGCACATGTCTGTAATCCCAGCATTTGGGAGGCAGAGGCAGGCGGATCTCTGTGAGTTCGAGGCCGGCCTGGTCTACAGAGCAAGTTCCAGGACAGCGAGAGCTGTTACACAGAGAAACTCTGTCTCGAACAACAACAATAACAACAACAAAAAAAAACAAAAAAAAAAAAAAAAGAAAGAAAGAAAGAAAAAGAAGAAAAAAAAGATTGAACTCATAGCACTGACTGCATGTGCTGAATTTCTCTGTCCATCCTATGTCCATTTAAGGGTATATCAAAATAAAATGGGGTGGGGGAGGCAACATAAAACTTAAGAAGGTGCCTTGGGAAGCAGAGGTAGGAGGATGGCTGTGAGTTCGAGGCCAGCCTGGTCTACAGAGTGAGTCCAGGACAGCCAAGGGTGCACAGAGAAACCCTATGTCGAAAAACCAAGAAAACAGAACCTTAAGGTGTGTCAGTGCTACTTCTGAAGGTCGACAGTCTTGCTGCATGTAGAATACATAACCACTTTGCTGTTGGTTGCAGGCAGTCTGATTCCCTCTCAGGAGTTTGGTGTTTAGGTACATACATAGAAATTGATTACAGTTATTACTTGTACCATTTGATTTAACATGGCTTACTTGTAAAAAACCACAGCATCGCTTTTTATTATAATTCTATGGTTACCTTCTAATTAAGGCAAATAATTACTCACTTTCTCATTTTTTAATTCAGAGACATGCAGCTGTGTTTGTTTTACCAGCAGCAAACACATCAGAACTAATCAGCGGTAACAAGCCATGTTAAATCTACTTGCTTAGTGAGATGGTTGATCTTTGAGCTGGCATCTGCAGCCTGCCTCACTCTGCGCATCTGGGTAATAGAAGGGCTTCTTGGTACATCATGTCTAGCTCACACACTGACGTCACTGCTTTGTGGCCCGGACTGTGATGTCTCGAGAGGGTATAAAACCAGTATCAGGCTGGAGCTTCCTCCCTTGGTGTTCCCAACTGCAAGACCATGGAAGAGTAGCAAGGCAGTGGGAGAGAAAGAGAAGGAGAAAAAGAGAGAGACTAGGATAGCAGACTCCCTCAGCACGAGCACCAGTGAATTCTTAGATTCTTAGATTTGGAACTAATAAATCAGCATTTATAAAACTTTATCATGGGGTCTGGAGAGAAGGTTCGATGATTAAGGATGCACACTCAACAGAGACATTCACTCAGTGTTCCTCAAACTTGTAATGGAGTTTGGGCTGCCTCAGCCACACAGAGCCTCTCTTGGAGCACAGTTTGGGGACAGGTTGATCTATGCCATGCCGCTGCCTTTATCAACTTCACAACAACAACTGGTTCAACAGAACAGTTCAGAAGTTCGTCTCCAGTCCTTCCTCTTACCCTCGGGCCTCAGGTGGTAGCCAGTAGTTTTGTAGGTTTATTCCCATTAGAAGCTAAGAGCTATTAAGTATGTAAGATGAGGCAGGTAACAAGGCTCGGCCAGGGTTTGGGACTCAAATATAAAGCCCTAAAATCTAAAGACTTAATTGGTAGACATTCAAATAATCCTCAATTACAGAATCTGTGTTGGCTGCAATAACAAGAAAAGGCCACTTCCTAGCCTATTATTACTCATAGTTTCATCTTCTGTGTCTTGTCTCCCAATCCCAAGCTAAGTAAGAACAACCCCCTGACTTGGCTCTGTAAGGAAAAGGGAGCCAGTGGAGCAGACAGCCTACACACATAACTCACCCCAGAGAGGGGGAAGTACGACTTCTTCCATGCACAGCGTCCCCTCTTCTAGATCCACCACACAGAGATGCCAGGTGGTGGTGGGTGGCGGTGACATCAGTAAAAATTCCTCTTACCCGAGGGGAAGCAGAACTATTACTCAAAAGAATGTACCAGTTTAAATCTGGAGCCTCTCTGTTTCTCACCTTGGGTGGTAAAAATGACTCTGTGGCTTTTTCTCTGCACTAACTAGGCAAGCACTCAGAATGAGCAATCTTTTCTTAGCTAGGAGAAAAGGAACAGCCCTCTCAGCAAGCAGGGATCCCACTCCCCCACGGTCCTCCTGGAGCTGCCAGCTGCACTTCCGGTCTCCCCGGGGCTTGAACTCAGGCAGAGGAGAGTGGAAGTGAGAAACCCAGCACCACACAATAATTGCTGCATACAGGAGGGATAATAGTTGGCATTTACATGTGCTTTCCATTAAAATCGTCCTGATCCTCAGGGAATCCTGCTTTGTTTGTTTGTTCTTTGTGTCGTGAAACCCCAGCGGGGAACTCAGTGGTGCAGGATTTAAGTTTAGCTTCATGTGATTTACCTAACCTCTCTGTGCCTGTGTCTCTTCACTTGTTAAAGGATGATTATAAAATTATCTTTTTTTTTTTTTTTTAAGAGTTTCTTTGTGTTATCTTGGCTGCTCTGGACCAGGGTGGCCTTGAACTCACAGCGAGCCTCTGCCTCCTGGGATTACAGGCGTGTTCCACCTGGCTCTATAAAACTACCTTAAGGATTCTAAGTTTTGCGATGTAAAATGTGGAAATGATCTTCTCTGATGCAGCGCATGGGCAGTTAATGAACACTGAGTTATTTGCTCTCTCCTCTGGACCCCCACCCATCTAAAACTTTCATCCAATCCCAGCATTTGAGAAGAAAATCAAGAATAATCTGTTTCCTTGATTCTGTTTGTTTTCTTTGAAATAACAACACAGGCTCTGAGAGGCTTATCCTAAAGGGGCCTATCTCAGTTTGTGGGAAGAGAGCAGGCCTTACATAGAGAAGCAGCTGCCCCGTTGGCTCCGGGAAGGACGGCCTCCAGCACCCTGATCAGCATCTGCCACAAGTTCTAGGTTTCTTTTCCTTTGAGTTTCTGACTAAGTGCAGCTTTTCTACCTGTTCTTCAAGTTACTGAGCAGATGTGTGTCACTATGCAGTGCTTATGATCTATAGGGCGAGTATCTTCAAAAAGACAGACTTGCTGGGTGGTGCAGGCCTTTGATCCCAGCACTCCGAAGGCAGAGGCCGCTGGATCTCTGTGAGTTCGATTCCAGCCTGGAACAGAGGGAGTTACAGGACAACCAAGGCCATGTCTTGAAAAAAAAAAAAAAGACAGACACTAAGACTTGCAAGGATACGGAGCAACTGGAACCCTCACATAAGGCTAGTGGGAATGCAGAATTCTTTTCATTCCAGAAAGCAACTTGGCAGTTTCTGAACAAGTTAAACTTATGATCTCACCAGCCATTCTGCTCTTGGGAATGAAGAAAAATGAAAACATATCTACTCCAAGATGTGTATATGTGTATGAGCCTTTCTTAGGTCCCTTCTTTTCTTTCTTCATTTGGGTTTTCTCTTTTTCTTTTCTTTCTTTCTTTCTTTCTTTCTTTCTTTCTTTCTTTTCTTTTTCTTTCTTTTTTTTTTTTTTAGATAGGGTTTTTCTGTGTAGCCCTGGATATACTGGAACTCCAGACCAGGCTGGCCTTGAATTCAGAGATCTGCCTGTTTCTGCCTATAGATTGCTGCAATCAAAAGCATGTGCCATCATCACCCAACTCGAATGCATATTCTTTTTTCTGAGACAGTGTTTCTCTGTGTATCCTTGGTTGTCCTGGACTCACTTTATAGACCAGGCTGGCCTGGAACTCACAGAGATCTGCCTGCCTCTGCCTCCCGAGTGCTGGGATTACAGGTGTTCGCCACCATGCCCGGCTTGAATGAGTATTCTTAGCAGCAACATTAACAATGTCAGTTGCAGGGAAAGGGAACTTACTCAGAAGAAAAAGAACAGACGACTGACACTTCATGGATGAATGTTAAAGCCACCGTTACTCAGTGAAATAAGGGAGAAACAAAAGACAAAATTACAACTCCATCAAATGGAAAATCAATGGAAACAGAAAGTATATTACAGGCTGCCTGTGTCTTGGGGTAAGAGACAGGACTGACCGGAAAACAGTCTTGTGACTTATCTGGGGGATGTTGAATTGTTCCCAATCTGGATTGTGGTGATGACTATACAACTCTAAATTGTCCCTAGAACATAAATGTATAACATTTATGACATTACAATTATACTTGCAGTTGTTCAGAATGTCTTACTGCTTTATAATTCACAATGTTCTCCTTATCCTATGTAGCAGTCAGGGTAGCACAGAATCTCGTGGTCTTCCTGGAAACGGACAGTCCTGGTCTTGTGGTCATTCTATATCTCTGCAGGTAACGCACCCCAGTGCTGCAGCCTTTAGACTGAGGGAAGCACAGGGCGGTGAGCAGAGCAGAGAAGGAAGCTGTAATAGCTAAGCCAAAAAGAAGGACACAGGGACACAGGGAGCCAGCCGGAAGCTGCTTCTGTTCCTCAACATCAGAGGTGGAGATGCCAGGGCAGGTGTCATCTGGCTGCTATTTCCTGCCTTGGCCTTACGGCCTCTATCTGCCCTTTCCTACTTTGGATTTGGCTTGATTTGTAATGGTCTCCTATGGTCCAGGCTTTTTCATCTATTGCTCCTCAGTCACCAGTGCACCCGAATGTCTTATCTGGAGCGATCCTCTGACATGGCTCAGTCCCTTTAAATGTGCCACATCTGAAGCTTAGGAAGTGTCCCTCTAAATTTTACAAGCACATACCTAAGCTAGGAGCTGGGACTATTCCTTTGTGACTAATGTTACAGCAGGAAATAAATGTGGCTGAGAATCTCAAAGAACAGTGAATGAAATCTAGCTCAGGACTTGATTAATAATGCCTTGTTAGAATTTCATTCAGTTTCAGTTCTCCCCCCCTACCCCCCCCCCCCGTTTTGAGTCAGGGTCTCACTATGCAGCTCTGGATGCCCCCCAGCTCACACAGGAGACCTTTCTGCCCCTCCTCCGGAATGATGGGATTAGAGGTGTGTGCCACCAGGCCCCGCCCAGTCTCAGTCCTTTCAAGAACGGTTGTTCAGAGAGCCTGAGCTCCAGCAGTGTGGATAGTTACACACAGCACTGATGGGTGCAGGGCTGGCTGCTTTGTTTGTTTGCTGTGCTGGGGATTGAAGCTGAGGCCTTGTACACACGAGGTAAGTGCTCTACCACTGAGCAACATTCCCAGCCCACATGGGTGCAGTTCCAAAGACATGTAAGGAATAGTTAGAGAGTGTGTGAGTCATCTAAAGATTGGCCCATTTGGCAGACAAATGAAGCCTACTTAAAACCTACTTAAAGTTGAAAAGGTCCCGCAAGCCTACCTGGGATAATTGGGATTTTGAATCATGTGATTCCTTTACCATAAAGAATATAGTACTTTGGAAATTATCAAGCAGTTATTATGGCCCCAGCACCTTACTTAATCCTCACAAAGACCCTATTCAGTAGGTATAATGATTAGTCCCATTTTATAGATGAGAGAAACGAGGCCTAAAAGAGGTTCTCTGCTCATGGTGGCAGAGATTCAACCAGGATTCAAGGCCAGGTCTTCCTGACCCTACAGCCATTGCCCTTTGTCACTACGCAATGCATCTAACCAACGCTCACAATGATAAACATCCTTACACCCTCATTGCAGATGGGAGGACATGAGGGAACAAACAGATGTAGAACGGTAGGCAGCAAGGTGGTTCTTTGGAGAGCTCCGTCCTCGGCCATATCCTCTTCCCAGCTCCTACCCCACCCCCCCAGCTTAGCGCATCACCAACTGCCCTCCAGTTCTTCAGACTGTCTTAAGCAGTGTACTCACCCGTGTCCAGCTATAGGCTCTCAAGTCAATCAGAACACTCCAGACTTTCTCTCTGCTTGAAATCTCTGGTGCAGCTGAAAAGAAAAGGACCATTTGTGTTCAGGATATCGGGTAATTAGAATCAGTAAAGAAGCAGCTTTGTTTGGCTTAGGTTTAATTCAAAGGTTCTGGGGTCTGTCCGACTGGAGAAAGATAAAGAATTGGAGAAGAAGACCAGTATCACACAGCACATCTCTGCATAGATTCCAAGTAGCCAAAAGTAAATCATTGCATTGCAAATTCCTTTAAGATACCCCTTTGATCTCAGCACGCAGGAGACAGAGGCAGGAAGATCTCTGAGTCCCAGGCCAGCCTAGACAGAGAAACTCTGTCTCAGGAAAAACAAACCAAAAAAACCTGTTGATGTGTCTCAAAGTTGTTTGTCCTAAATTTGACATCAGACCAGAGTTGCTTGGGTGAGAGAGTGATTGACAGAATAAGTTGTTTGGAAACCTTCTCTTATGAAGATGTGACTGGTGCTAACTGTCACTGTGCAGAAAACTCTCATCCAGAGCTGAGGAAGAGAAAACGTGACACAGGTAAGCCTGCTGCAGTGTGCCGCCTTCCCTGTTTCCCTTCTCTGATTCTCCCCCCTCCCCCCAGTTCAAATAATGTGACACTATTTTTTTCATTTCCCTGAGTAAGAAATACCTCAAAGCCGCATTAATCTATTTGGCAAGCTAGTACACAAGAGGGTAATTATCTTCTAGACCTTGGTGCATAAACAGCTGCCATTTGGTCCAGAACCTCTCTATAGAAGGACAGACTGTGCCTTTCCCTTCTTATTTGAGAATCCTGGTGCCTATAACCATGGCAACAGTAAAGAAAACAGTGGCCATGGAGGTTGAAAAGTTCTGTTGGATGCAAAATTCCTGTTCTTTCTTTCCACTGGGTTATCTTCCTCCTCATCAGGCCTTGGAGTACCACCAAGGACTGGACACACAAATATTTATCTTGCATTGTTAGTGCCAAGTGAAAACCCAGGACGGGACCATTCCACAGAATAAGACATGGAGCCGAGTGGTTCCAGTACTCAGGAGGCAGAGGCAGGCGGGTCGCTATAGCTTGAGGCCAGCCTGGTCTACAAAGAGTCCAGGACAGACAGAGAAACCTTGTCTCAAAAAAAAAATGAAAAGAAAAAAAGAATAAGACATGGGCCTTGTTCTTTGGGGTCTCATAGCTTAGTCAAGATGAGAGGAGACAAGAGTAATATTGAATTCTGTAAGGACTGATTCTGAACGTAACTGCCAGGGAATCAGATGTGACCACATACATGAGCAGGAGTGGATTCTCAGGGTACTTCTGTAAATAATGGGCTGCTGCTATGGACCTAAAGAAGGCAAGGTTTGGAGGAGACTGTTTTACAAAGACCTGTAAGGAGGAATGAACATTGTATACAGTCTTCTGGCTGGAGTGCTGAGCTTTGTCCTGTGGGGCTAAACAATATGAAGGCTATAGCAATACACAGTATACAAGCAATGAAAATCTAAATGCATGTGTACACATATTTAATCATAACTCTGGCAAGAGTTGTACAGACACTGCTTTCTGCCGTCTAGAATATGCCTCTTTTCTTTTTTTGGTTTTTCAAATCAGGGTTTCTCTGTGCAGCCTTGGTTGGTCTGGACTCTCTTTGTAGACCAGGCTGGCCTCGTACTCACAGAGATCCGCCTGCCTCTGCCTCCCGAGTGCTGGGATTAAAGGCCAAACCATCATTTAAAAAAGAAAAGAAAGGAAAGGAGAATTCCAAAAGGGCCATGGGACAAATAATAGGTTTAGAAATATTAGAGATACTGGGTTGTGTTTTCAGTTTTTGTCTCATGGAATCTCTAAAATTACAAACAGTAGAAACTACTCAGGCCCTCCTGAGTTCATTGGTAACTAAGAAAGATGTAGGTCCTTCCCTTTCTGCCACCAACACATACAGATTCTAACTACCCATTTTGCTGGTGACGTTTCCTCCAACCTCACATTATGCCTGAGACCAGAGAAAGCAGTCAATGATGGTGTGTTATAATCATGACAATGGTGGCTCTTCTATCTAACAGGGGAGCTAATGGTGACTGTCTTTCTAGGTTTCAAGCTGCACAATGAAACTTTTATTAACATTATAATTTTTTCCTTCTACTGAGATCATTTAAAAGCTTCCTAATGTGTTTAATTACACAGCTTTAAATTTGTACAAGATTGGATTGAATCATCATTTAAGATGGTATTAAATAGGCAAGTTAGGATCCCAGACAAAATTTCCAGCCTCCCTTAGCTCCAATTTGGATTAAAAAAAAAAAAAAATCAGTTTACTAACTTGTGGAGTGTAAAATATTTGATGCTGATATTTAGCTATCTCAGCATTGATGTTTTTAAGGGCAAGTGAAAAAACATCCCTATGGGCTACTGGGCAGTAGAAAGCCACTGCAGACAATGCTCTGATCCACTTGCTAAATAAAGCCTAGCACAGTTCATTTAATGAAAGACATAGAAGCAGAACACACACACACACACACACACACACACACACACACACACACACACACACA
>OU015742.1:164276153-164286879 GCA_907169655.1 Acomys percivali | reverse complement strand
GACATAGCCATGACTGTCCTGGAACTTACTATGTAGACCAGGCTGGCCTCAAACTCATAAAAATCCACCTGCCTCTGACCCCCAAGTACTGCTATTAAAGGTGTGCGCCACCACTCCAGGCTATTTTTCCCATTTTTTTTTTTTTTTTTACAGACAGTAAGTTAGAGGTATGGAGAGCTTAGCTAGCTAGCCCAGGGTCTCCAGCACACCTGCAGCAGTAGGTGGAGTTAAAGCCATTTCACATTACGACGCATGTTCCTGTTGGTTATCCCATTGAGGTGCGGTGCTGACACACTGCACGTTGCACACTCAGGTTTCCCATATTGCGCAAGACTCCAGGTTATGGACTAACTGCTGGCTCGTCTTCACCAGCCGTTTCCTCTCTACGACTCCTACTTCTGCTCTTCCAGCGTCTTCTCTCCTCTATCTGCCTGCTGTTCAGTCCTGAAATCTCCCAGAGCCATTCTTCCGTCGGGCTGTCATACATAAGGCCAGCGTTCCCACATTCCAAAGGTAGGTCAAAATGTGTGTGGCGGGCAGGGACTTCTGCCTGCACAATGGCTCACTGTGTACATGGGAAGCCATTCAATAGGAGGTCACTGCCTTAGTTACGAGCGGTGAGCCCGTCCCCAGGAACGCAAGGGGGCTATCACACGGCCCTCCTACGCTTTCAGTGTGGCTTCTGTGACACTTGGGAAAGTCATGCCCATCATAAACAAGTCCTGATGTTTTATTTCATGACCCAAAGGAGGCGAGGACACTGCACAGTGTTTGGCGTTACAACATCATACATACTTAGAGTAGGTACACACAGCCGCCTCGAGGCTATTCAGCAGCTAATAACACAGGGAGTGGGGTGGCTGGTTTCTTTGCGGCTTGTTTACTTGCTTGTCTTTCTGACCAGTGTCCTGTTTACCAGGACATCTACTAGCACAGAGATGGGATTATGGAGGGGTTGGCCTGGGCAGCTTCCTGTCTCATCATTTCTGAATGGGCCTAGACTGAACGGAAACGACTTGCACTGTCACTTATGCCTTCTTACCCCTGAGTGTATGTTCTATTCTGCCACTCACTGCCTTAGTAACCAAGAAAGCCCACTTGGTGGGCTCCCTGTTGGTAGAATATTGCTACTGTGGGGGGAAAATAGCCCTTGCAGATTGGGGCTCTTAGAAATTTGTTTTCTCAACACCTACTATGGCCTGGAGGGGGACTCATAGTCTGCTGTGCTTATGTCCAGTTCTTTTTCTCATTACCCACCTTGCTCAGCAGTGACTCAAACCTCTGTTGCACTCCCATTCCCTAAAGTCTAAATCAGTAGTAGCCTCTTGGTCAAATCACCGCAAAGCCTTAAAATGTTCTCTCAGGTCGTTCTCTAAGGTAAACTGAATTGAATCCACTGGCATCAGATCTAAACATCTTTTTTTTTTTTTTAAATTACTTATATTTGTGTATAGAGGTCTGTGGACAGCTCATGGGAGTCTGTTCTCTGCTTCTCATATAGATCCTGGGGATAAAACTCAGGTTATTGGCTGGGCACAGTGACTCACACCTGTAATCCCAGCACTTGGGAGGCATAGGCAAGTGGATCTCTGTGAGTTCAAGGCCAATCTAGTCTACAAAGTGAGTCAAGGACAGCAAGGGTTATTTACTACATAGAAAAACCCTGTCTCAAAACAAAGAAACAACAACAACAACAAAACCCCTCAGGTTTCGTGGCCTTTGCCCTCTGGCCCAAGCACTGTTTTTTTGTTTTTTGTTTTCTTTTTTTGTTTGTTTTCTTTTTTCTTTTTTTTTTTTTAAGATCCCAAGATAGCTGGGTGTGGTGACACACACCTTTAATCCCAGCACTTGGGAGGCAGAGGCAGGTAGATCTCTGTGATTTCAAGACTAGCCTGGTCTACAAAGGAGTCCAGGACAGCCAAGGCTACACAGAGAAACCTGTCTGAGGGGGAAAAAAATAAAAATAAAAATCCCAAGATAATTTCAGTTTATAATTGAGGACTACATTTCAACAAACAACAACACTTTATAATTCAGCCGAAGATGTTTGGCATAAAGCATAGCCCCCTCACTCCAGATCCTCTCTAGATTGTTCTACAGTCTGTGTCACTTGCTTCCCTTCCTCCCAGCGTTAGAGCTCCACCCGTCATGAACCCCAGCATGTTCTTTTACCCAAGTCTTCCCTGTATTGAACCTCCTCTTCAGGGCCGAGTCTCTCCCCTCAGATCGTAAGTAAGCTAACGTCTCCTCCATCTTTAGGAAGATAATCCTCGAGTTTGTCATTTCCACCTCTGTCTCCTGCTGCACTTCTGTCTGCTCCTTCCCTGCTCTTTCATCTCCAGCTTACCTTCTCCTGGCATCCTACACTTCCACAACTCGGGGAAGTCTTAACGCGTTCCCAGAACTTGCCTCTTCCCCAGCACTTGGCACCTCAGTTTTCTTTCTTCCTCAAATGTGTGATGATCCCTAACAGCAGGAACCGTGCCATCTTCATCTTTGTTGACATTGCTACCTGCCTCACTGTGGGTGTTCAATCTATGCTTGTTGAGTAGAATTGCAAAGACAATTCTCTGCCTGAACAGAATGATGTGGTCTGCCTAGCAACAAGTGAGCTTCATTTCTTCCCTCTTGCATACTCTAATTCACACAAATTACTGCTGCAGAAGTTGCGAGGAACTTTTTTTAAAATACCATATCACAAGAAAATGGCACATTTACTATTTTTTTTTTTTCCTCCGAGACACGGTTTCTCTGACTGTGTATTCTTGGCTGTCCTGGACTCTACTTTGTAGACCAGGCTAGCCCTGAACTCTTGGCGATCCGCTTGCCCCTGCCTTCTTAGTGCTGGGATTAATTGCATGCCCCACCACGTCTGGCTGGCACATTTACTTTTAAAAGACAAACTTCTATACAAATTTAACACAGAATTCCTCTCATCAGTGTTTCTGTCCTCTCCAAGGCCATCGCCCCCACAGTGACCAGCAGTTGTCAGAAGAAGGAAGAACCAACAAGATGGTGTGTACTTTATAGCCTTAGAAATTAGAATTCTTGCCTGGACATAATCTGCTTCACCTTAAAATTCAACACCACTTCTGTGTGCTGACCAATCTCTACCAGGCAGTGAGGGTATAAGCTGGGCCACAACAGCGAACAGCCCTGTGCTGAAAATGTCCTGTTTCCGCTCTTTTCCTTTTACACATTTCTTTATACGCGCATGTCTGTTCTCAGTAGCACTCCACATGCTTAGGTCTCAAGGGAGGAGAGAAACCTCTTTGTCATTTGATTAGTTAGCTGACTGCATCTAAGAAACTCCTGAGCCCCCGGGTCCCTCTTCCTGCCAAAATTTTATGAAACTCAAGAATGTGTGTATTCATAAGCAGCAGAAAACACCTGTGAGCAATTAACCACACGCCCTTGATTTAGAAGCCTTGGAAATATGCTGATGACCCTTAGACTGTTGTCACAGCTCTATAATTATGTAAGACCACACTGAACCATCCCAACAGGCCTATTACAGGAAAGGCCATTCTTTCCCATACAACGTGACACTGCCTCTAAAAAGAATTCCGTCTTAGACTCACAGAGAAGTGCTCTTCAGAGGGGGCACTCTTTGAAGGACCCATATGTGGGGTCTGGGAAGGGAAGAGGGTTTTACAGCATGTCTCTGAAATATGTATATAAACAACACACGGGCAAAGGAAGAGGTCAAGTTCAATGAAAAAAAATCACTGAAATAAAAATTCTATTTAAGGCCTGGTGTGGTGGCGAAGACCTGTAATCCTAGCACTTGGGATGCAGAGGCAGGTGGATCACTGTGAGTTCCAGGCCCGGCTGGTCTACAAAGTGAGTTTAGGGCAGCCAGGGCTACACAAAGAAACCCTGTATGGAAAACCAAAAACAAAACTTCTATTTAAAGTTATCCATCCAGGAAATATTTACGCATAACTCTTTGCTTCTGTCCAGCCTGGAAACACTCTCCGCAGAGTTAACAAACTAATTCTGCAGTGTCTCCTAGAAAATCCATCTTTTAGAGTAGATGGTTCACTGTCGGGCTGCAAAACAAAAAGATTTGTTTAATCCTTTTTCAATGTGCAAGGATGAGTTCTTACTGTTACATAGAGTACATAGTTTCACATCTTACGTGAGCAAGATATTAAACGGGAAGTCTCACGGTGCTGAAGGAAGCAATCTATTTCCAGAATCGGACTCTAATAACAGGGCCTCAGAAGCCAAGGTTCTTTTCTTTTCTTCTTTCTTTCTTCTTTCTTTCTTTCTTTTTTTTTCCGAGTCAGGGTTTCTCTGTGTAACCCTAGCTGGACTCACTTTGTAGAGCAGGCTAGACTTGAACTCACAGTGATCTATCTGCCTGCCTCTGCCTTCTGAGTGCTGAGATTAAAGAGATGAGCTGCCATGCCTGGCTTTATTGATTAAAAACAAAATTATATTTTATATTTATTGGACTGCAGTTATTACTAAAATGGATTTTGTCTCCTCCTTTTTACTTTGAAAATATATATGGCAATTAGAAAAGCTGAAGCCAGACGTGTAGCTCATATTGAATTTCTTTCTTTCTTTCTTTCTTTCTTTCTTTCTTTCTTTCTTTCTTTTTTTTTTGTTTTTTTGTTTTTTGTTTTGGTTTTTTGAGACAGGGTTTCTTTGTGTAGCCTTGTCTGTCCTGGACTCACTTTGTAGACCATGCTGGTTTTGGACCACATTGAATTTCTATAGGAGGGCACTGATCCACTGCTTTCATTTGAACTGCAAAGGACACTTTTTCTTGAAGAAAGGAGGGTCTTTTGAGGAGGTACGGAGCCACACCCCAGCCTGTGGATGATGACTTAGTCACTAAGACTTGGTGGGTTTCTGATGCAGCTCAGTAACAGGTCACTGTGACCGCAGGCTAAGCTGATGTTGCAGGTCGTTCAGAGGAAGAGTGTGATCCACCCATCCGTCAGCTGACCACTTGCACATGGGTTCTGAACTCGCTCATTTCCTAGATATAGGAGTATTATGTAGCGAAGATCTGCTGGGTCCACCTTTCTGGTTTCGCCATCTGAGCGTTGAATAATTCAGCAGCTCTCTCCCTAATCCTGCTCCCCTTGCATTTTTTATCTGGGTCACAGCCATCTATGGCTTCCTCCCCTCTCCACTGCATGCCACACCCAACGTGCAAACACTCGTTAGGATCTCGCCGTCTCTCAGTAAGCCCTTTTGCATCTCACTGTCACCAGTGCTTGGATTATCACTATAACCTACCAATTCCCTCTCTTCCATCACATTATCTCCCTCCCTGCTGTTAAAGTTAATTTAAAGCAAGCACAAATTTAGTTTATTATTCAGTCTACTAAGGTTCAAACCATAAGTACTAAGCCCTTCATAGTAGCCAAAATGTTTCTTCATAACCGGCCTCTGCCCTGGTCCTGTGCCACTTGTTTCCTGTCGTGGGCACCAGCCATTTTAACGCAGACTGTCTTCCTGCCTCTAAGCCTGTGAGCCTGTGCGCGCCCCGCTGGACTGCCTCTCCCTCCCTGCGCCATCTCACTCTAGCTCCATTTCCACAGCAGCCGGCTTGGGACTTGCTTCTCCATTGTGGCACACGTGTCACAGTGTTGAATGTATTTGCGACTTCTTGTCCTTATTGCCTAGTAGATGGCCAAGGACTGGCGGGGATTATTTGGTGCCTAGAGAAATTCTAGGTAGACAAGGCCCTGTACAGAGCTTCCCAAAATACAGCTCTCTCTAACTTAGCAAGTTTGAGTTTGGAAGAACCTTGGGGAGTCTTTGTCCTTCTCATCTCTTTAGGAGCATATACAATGCACATGGGGGTAGAGCCACCCTCAGTGCTTGCCTGCTGTCTCTTGAGTTATCTGCTAAGAAGAGATATTTACACTAGCTATATTTATTTTAAATAGGAAATAAGGGTGAATATAAACATAAAATTGGGTATATGAAAGAAAAACATTTACTTGATTTTTAGGCATTTTTTTTTTTTTCTGGCAATAGTTTGTGTGTCACAGAAATAAGTGGCTATGGATTTTTGAAGTGCTTGACAATCATAAAAATATTCTGGGTATGGTGGTGCATGCCTTTAATCCTAGCACTGGGGAGGCAGAGGCAGGCGGATCGCTGTGATTTCGAGGCCAGTCTGGTCTACAAAGGGAGTCCAGGACAGCCAAGGCTACACAGAGAAACACTGCCTCAAAAAACAAACAAACAAACAAAATAAATAAATAAAAATAAAGAGAATACTGCTATCAAAATCACCATAGTGTCAAAAGCTGGGTGTGGTGGCGCATGCCTTTAATCCCAGCACTTAGGAGGCAGAGGCAGTTGGATCTCTGTGAGTTCGAGGCCAGCCTGGTCTACAAAGTGAGTCTAGGACAGCCAAGGCTACACAGAGAAACCCTGTCTAAAACAACAACAACAACAACAACAACAACAACAACAACAACAAAAACAAAAAACAAAACAAAACAAAATCAACCAACCAACCAAACAAACAAACAAAAAAGATCACCATAGTGTTGCTGGAGAGCAGATGGCTCACAGTCAGTTGTAACTCTAGTTCCAGGGGATCCAACACCTTTTTCGTGCTTTCTCTCACACGCACACATGTGAGTACAGACATGCTGACACACACACACACACACACACACACACACACACACACACACACACACATTTAAACAAATCTTTTTAAAAAGATCATTGTTGATGTAATTCTCATTTTATTCTGTGCATTATGTCGGAGAACACTTTGCAGTCATATAAAATTTCACCTGCCATTGTCTAGTTCGGCTCAGTTTGGTTTTTGTTCTGAGACAGGGACTCACTATGTAGGCCAGGCTAGCCTCAAATTCATACTCCTCCTGTCCCTGTCTCCCAAGTTTGGGATTATAGGTATGTGCTACTATAGGAACTCTGGAGACCAGCCTGGCCTCCTCACAGAGACCCTCCTGCCTCTGCCTCCTGCGTGCTGGGATGAAAGGCGTGTGCCACCACACCTGGTGGAACCCTTTTTATGACTCTTGGCTTTCTGATACAAGCCTTCCGCCATGATAACTGTACCGTCACTAGTGGGACTGCTCACAGCTGTAGTAGTCTGCCAGCCACTCATATCACAGTGCTGAGTTGTAGAGTGATAGCTAAGGGTATAGGATCCAGCCACCTGATTGCGTGAACAACCTAACAGAGCTCAGCGACCCCTCCTCCTCTGCTCCTCAGATGGAGCCCTACTAGATCCACAGTGGATGCATTTCCTGGGCACCTGTTAGCTAGGCAGACACTTGGGCCCTAGCCTCAGCCTACTGGATTCAAATCTGCATTTAATGAGATACACAGGTGATTCATGTGCACATACAGTGAGAGAAATGGTGGCTTTCCACCATGGCTATACCTTAGAAAGGCTTGGCAAAGTCTCCAAGATCCTAGAGTTCCGGTTGCACCCTCTGCTACAAATGGAACCCCCTGGTGATTCCATCATGTTCAAGAGCCATGGAAGGAATTGAGTCACAGTCACAAACAAGTCCAAAGCTGTTTTTGCAGTCCTGTCTCCAGTGACAGAGTTCTTTCTACCAGACCATTCCATGCATTTCCATGAGGAGTTCTGGGAAAATTAGACAAAATTGAGGCAGGTAAGCACAGGAACGGCTTTAGTATACTGAGATCCTGCTTCGGTTTATACGCATACCCTTCTTATAACAATAATGTGCTTGGCAGCCCAAGACTCTTACTCTGTGTGCATTCATACTCCACTCCGAACAATACTACACCTAGCACCCTAACATAGGCCTCCCGCCAGCATGCACATCCCTCTGTAAGCCATAAAATAGCTATTTCTTCCCCTAGCAACAATCAAACTTAGGCAGATCCTATTCCGTTGTGCTCCTCTGATGTAGAGGAGTGGAGGGGCCAATCTGAGTTCCCTTGGGTGCATGCTCAGTAAGGCGAAACTGTGTCCTCCATGCAACTGCAGAGAGGATTCCCTATTCACCATCTTAAGTCTATTCAGAATCAGGTGTACACAGGATTAAAATCAGATGCATTGCAGGAAGGGACAGGTGTACATAGTTGATAAGTGACTATTCCCTAATCTGTCAATCAAAATAAAGAACCATCCAAACTACATCCCTTGGCAAGAAGCCCCTCCCTCCTTTACAGTCCCAGAAAAAGTGACTTAGGCCCTTGAGCACTCTCAGGTGGCCCCACTCTCTTGCATCGTAATCTGCCCTTTCTGTTACTTCACTTTGAATAAAGTTCTCTTGTTACTTTGGCCAAGTCTCTATGAATTTTCATTTTAATTCCTTGAATATGAGGCCAAAAACTCAGAAGTACTGGCTCTGTACTTGAACTGCTGTTAGCAAAACAACAACAAAATAATATGGAAATTCAATTTTGCTGGGTGGTGGTGATATATACCTTTAATCCTGGTCTACAAAGTGAGTCCAGGACAGCCAAGGCTACACAGAGAAACCCTGTCTCGAAAAAACAAAACAAAAAACCAAAACAAAATAGAATAGAACATGACACAGGGAGATGGTGTTGGCCAGTGAAAAAAATGATCCTAAAAATTTCGTAAAACTTTCATTATGTCTGGGCTCAGTGGTGCATATCTGTAATCCCAGCCCTAGGGGAGACAAAGGCAGTGGATCTCTGTGAGTTCGAGGCCAGCCTGGTTTACAAAGCCTGTTCAGGACAGTCAGGGCTATCACACAGAGAAACCTTGTCTCAAAAACCAAAACCAACCACCCACCACCACCACCACCACCAAACCACACCCACATACACACACACCCACACCCATACCCACACCCACACACCAAAATCCAAAAACCTGAATTCTAGTCCCACATTCTTTCACCAGTCTCAACACACACTACACTGTAAACTCTTCGGTACCACTTAGACGGAACACAGGCTCCCAGCCCACTCCCAGGCTGTGTTACTTTCAAACCTTTCCCTCCTTGGTGAATCCCCTTCTGTCCTTTAGAGCTCAGTCACACAGAAGAACCACATTGCCTCTTTCTCTGGCCCTTTGCCCCCTCCTCCGTGTTGTCCTCCACTGCTTCCTGAGACACCCTCATGCTGGAAGCTGCGCATGTGCAACAGCCCAGCGCTGTCCTCGCGCTTGTGCTGCTCTCTTCCACTCTGCGGAATCCAGACAGCACCGATCTCCGCTCTTTCTACTCCAAACCACCACTGAGGACCTGGCAGACAGCAATGTGACTGCACTTATCAGCCCCGGCTAACAGTCGGCTCCGTGGATCCTACACACTGCACAGCATTACAAGGCTGGGCTATTCAAGGCCAGGCTTCCTGATCAGGTTCCTAGGAGCTTTCCTGCTTAAAATATACATTCATGGCTGATTCTTTCACACATTTTAAGAGATGACTAGTCTTAAAGAGAACAACTGGAGACTAGAAAGGCTACTGAGAAATAAAAACTATAATATAAAAGAACATAAATAGTCAATAGGAGGTAGACGTCGGAGCGATGTAGAGAGCAGAGAAGCCACTGGACCTGAGGATCTTTGAGCCCCCTGCACTACAATAGCTCATTGACCCGTCTCTGACCCCTGGTAGCCTGAGCTCCTTCCCAGCAGGAACTCAGCCTCTTTCTTCCCCTTCAGTTCTCCGGTGTTCAGTACATAACAGTTACTGCACATATCTGCCAAAGGAATGAAGGGCGGGCACACGAGCGAGTGAGTGAGGGTACACGCTAACTGAACAAGGCTTGCAGGAAGATTGACTATAAGCAGCTTTGGTATTCTAGGAAAAGACCTCCACCCAGGGAAGGGCTAGGCAAGGGAGGCAGCAGGGGGTTCCCAGCATTACAACCTGAGAAAGGAAAAGATAGACCTACAGACAGATGTGAGAAGTCTGAGAAAAAGAAGATGGAGGAGGAAGCCCACTTACTGGTTGGGGTTTGGGGACCACTGCTTAACAACTGCAGGGTCTGTACCGCTCCTGTGTTCTCTCGCTTCACAAGACCATAAGGTAGCTAAGATTATCATCACAACAGTGATCTCCCTTTATTTGTGGCTTTACTTTCCAAGGTTTCAGTAGCCTAAAAGGAAAACCACGGTCCAAAAATACTAAGTGGAAAATCCCCCAAAGAAACCGTTCCTATGTTTTAAATTACGTTTTTTATTATAGCACATTGGTATAATTAGTCTATTAGTTATTAATATTAATGTCTTACTGTGTCTAGTACGCAAATGAATGTTTATTCTTGGGATGGATGTACAGGAAACAGAACAGAACACTAATGAATCCCTATGCAGATGAATACCATATAAATTTGCTGGATGCCAAGAAAGCTCCACAGGCAGAGCTATCTGTCCAAAGACACTGCAGACAAAAGGCTGTCCATGGACCTTGGATTTGAGGAGAAGAATCTGATTGTGTCTGGGTTGTCTTGATGCTGGGCTACCCTCCCTGGCACAGGACTTCAGGCCAAGCTTCCTGTGAGTTCTGTTTTCCTGGCCCTCACTCAGCCAGGGCTCCCAGCTTCTCTGAAGATCAAGGCTCCCAGCCAGGATGCCAGCTCTCTCTTCCAGACTATGCAGTCGCAGTCCCCCACCCTTGCCCTGAAAACCCTCTGCGGGAGAGTAAATAGTTGGGTTTGGAGCATACTGGTTTTCTTCTGTTACGGGATCTGATGCGCGCGCGCGCGCGGGCACACACACACACACACACACACACACACACACACACACACACACAC
>OU015742.1:164207068-164276143 GCA_907169655.1 Acomys percivali | reverse complement strand
CACACACACACACACACACACACACACACACACACACACACACACACATGCACACACAACTATCCAGAACCTCAAATAATTACAGTGGGAAGACTGCTTCCTTCGTTTAGCCACAGCAGACAGGCGGGAGCCCAGACACTGCAGAGAGGGCGCAGTGACTGGAAGATGGGAAAGGCGGCGGCGACCAGGAATTAGGGGCTGGGACAGGACCACAAGCACAGCATCGTGGCACTGGGCAGGAGTGAGGGAAAGGCCCTGCCTAGAGGGCCAGGGACTTGCCTTATGTAAAAGACACTTAGTAGAAAGCCCTTTCAGACACAGGCTGAGGGGAAAGGCAAGCGAGCGTAAGACAGCGCATGTCGTTTCTGTCACGAAAGAACCAGAACCGCGCAGCCCACATTCGCTGTCTGCGAACCACCAACAGTGCCCTCCTAGGAGGACGGAATGGTGTGGAAGGAGGGAGGGGGCAGGCTTTGGGTTTTGTTGGAAATAAGAAAACAAATTCAAGAGACCAGTGAAAGCGAAGCAGCTTTTAATATGCAATCCTGCAGAAAGAGACACCAGTGTGGAGAAAAGGCAAACGTGGCTTGTTTGCCGATTTGGAGTACCCCTATCATTTCCTGTCTGTCTTCTCATAGGCCAAGCCTTGCTCCCTTCCCAAAGGCCTCCTCTCAGTGGCCAGCACATAAAGACTCATCCAATGAACACTTCCAGGCTTGAGACTGTCCCTCTTTTCTGAGAGGCACGAAACTTTCCTAGTGCCAGCTAAGGGAGAGCTGGAGAGGGAGGGGGAGAGGAAGAGCAAGAGCGAGATGGAGATCTAGCATCTCCTGCCGACCCCCTGTGACCCCGTTGAACACTAAAGGCACCTCTTATTGAAGACGGATCACAGTAGCCTTTTTCTTACAGGGGTTCCCTATAATTTTGAAAATGTCACAATACTAAGATAAACATGTATCAGTGGATAGTGAAATCAGTAAAAACCAAACCAAAGAAATTTGAGGAAGAGATTATAATGTGGAAGGCGTGCCCACTCATTGCCATGTCTGTCAAGATTAGACGGGCCCGGTTCATTCTTTGATCTCCGTGGCCACGACCATATTAAACTATATGTGAAGTTGACATTCTACCATGAGGTACAAACACAGCCAGTTTCGCAGGCTGTTTGAGGAAGAAAAGACTGAAGAAATCGTTTGATCTAACATTTCCAGAGACAACACAGGGAAGTCAGCTCCTTCCTGGCACCCCCTACCCTCTTACTTCCGGTCACTGCAGGCTTCCGGTTTTTTCAGCACTAATTGGAGACACTCAATCCTAGAGGTATTAGGAAGGGGGATAATCGACAGCCTGGGGCCGTGATCATGCATTCTAGCTCAAGGCCAGAGCGCCGATAAAACAGAAGTTTGGGGAGGGAAGCTGGGGGAGGGAGGGTAGAGATGGGTTTGTGCATATACGTGTGATATGTGAATGTGAGGGTGAGGTAAAACATGTGTTTTACTTGTCTTTGTGTGGCTATGTAGGTATTTAAATCTGTATAGCTGCGTTTGTATAGTGTGTGTGTTATGTGAATAAATTATGAATGTTTATGGCTATGTGAACACCTGTGTATGGATGTGTAATGACAGAATGCCTGTGTGTGTGTGTGTGTGTGTGTGTGTGTGTGTGTGTGTGTATGTGCATAATCAAAAGACCTTTCTTTCTCCGGGCTAGTATTCCAAGGAGGAGCTGCCAAGTTGTTTGAAAATTTGATGCTACATTCTTTCTTTTTAAAAAATTAAACATTTATTTATTTTATATTTTATATACAGTCAGGTGTGAGCTGCCATGTGGGTGTTGGGACTTGAACCTGGGTCCCCTAGAAGAGCAGTCAGTACTCTTAGCTATCTCTCTAGTCCCTGATGCTACATTCCTTTTTTTGTTTGTTTGTTTTGGTTTTTTGTTTGTTTGTTTGTTTTGGTTTTTCTTTGGAGACAAGGTTTCTCTGTGTAGCCTTGGCTGTCCTGAACTCCCTTTCACTTTGTAGACCAAGCTTGAACTCAAAGCTATCCACCTGTCTCTGCCTCCCTGAGTGCTTGGATTAAAGGAGTGAGCCACCATGCCCATTGATACAACATTAAAAACAAAAAAGGATTTATTTATTTATTAGATGATTTAATGTATATGGATACTTTGTGTGCATGTACGTCTGCACACAAGAAGATGTGAGACAGTCGTGAGCTGTCCTGTGGGTGCTGGAAATTGAATTCATGACCTGCAGAAGAGCAGTGAGTGCTCTCAACCACTGAGCCATCTCTCCAGCCGGGATGCTACATTCTTAACTCACCGTTCTGATGACCTTGAAGCACCAAGGAGGATTCAGGGGTCAGGCACAGAATCCTTCCCCCACCCAATGGAGAACAGGCTTTCTCTAGTCTCAGTGAACTGAGCCATTTTGCTTCTGACTAAGCCATCAATTTTCAGTTGACACTAATTCTTCTGACTCTCCAATCAATGGCATGGAATGTGGGTGATTAATAGTCACTGCAGAGGGGTGAGGGTGGGGGACGTGGTGACACACGCCTTTAATCCCAGCATTTGGGAGGGTGAGTTTGGTGGATCGCTGTGAGTTCGAGGCCAGCCTGGTCTACAAAGTGAGTCCAGGACAGGCAAGACTATACAGAGAAACCCTGTCTTGAAAAAAAAAAAAAAAAAAAAGGAAAGTGAGAAATCTTGGGACAGAAGGGCTCTCCTCCTGCCTGAATAAAGTGATAATTGCTAAATCTACTTGCATTCCTCTTCAATGGGTCTCAAGATGGATACATGTTACATTCAAGGTATACATATTATCTCAAATTATAGAGGGGACCAAGCTATCAAAATACCATATTCCAGATCCCATAGGAAGATAATCCTGTACCATCTTGGTCTACTGGGTGACTTTTCTGTAAATGGAAAGTGACACTGTCACAGGCCTGGCCAAATGAATTTTTTTTTTTTTTTGAGGAGACAGGGTTTCTCTGTGTAGCCTTGGCTGTCCTGGACTCCCTTTGTAGACCAGGCTGGCCTAGAACTCATGAAGATCCACGTGCCCCTGCCCCTGAGTGCTGGGATTACAGGTGTGTGCCACCATGCCCAGCTTTAAATAAATATGCTCTAAAGACACATTCATATCTCTCATTCTGACTGTTGAAACCATGGACCCCAAAGAAAGGGGAATTTCCCCAGAAATCTCTAGCTGGAAGAAGGAAAAGGGCAACCCAAGGGGACATGTATCTTCTTAAATGAGGGCTCACATAGTTATAACATCTAACCAAACCCACCTTACAGGATATAACTGAAACCCAGACAATGATGGACCATGGTAGGCGGGACCACACCTGAACCAGACCTGTTTACCTTACACATCCTTGGCCCTCTATTTAAACTTTCATCTCACTTCAGGGCCCTAAAGATGCACTTGAGGGGTTTCTGGATCTCTTTGTCTTTCTTCCCAATGTAGCCACATTGAATAAATCTCCTTTTCCTACTTTCCATGTTTAAGTTGGCCCCTTCTATTGGCTTATTGAGCATGAGTGCCTGGACCTGACTTGGGGCATAGGTTGTGACACCCTAAGTCTGATAGTCACACTTCTTAAGATGTAGCTCCTCCCTTCACATCCTCAGGAGGGATATTTAAGTAGAACAACATACCTTTTGTGGTAAGACATGGCAGTGTAATGACACAGACCCAAGGTACTTAGGGCATGATACCTGTATCAGTCATTAGGAGAATGATGTGTCTGCTTTGTGTGATGCAGCAATGGCCGCCTAGATAGATCCATCTTAAGACTGGACTGGAGTAAATAGGACAATGCAAAGAATATATGTAAAAACCATATTTACAAAGAGCACACACATAGCAATTGTGTAGATGGGCAGCGGTGAAGACGCCTTAGTTTTGGTTAACTTTCAATCTACTCTTCACACAGCTTGAGATCACAGCTCATGGGGGTCATTGGCATGTCCAGGATGTAGTATCAAGGGCTGAGCTGTCTTCATGTGTCAGGAAAGGTAGAAGGAAATAGCTGATAATATTAAGAGACTTTAGTTATGGGGTGGTCCTGGTAGAACCAAAATGTAGAAATGGGCTATCAGAACAGCATCCCCTGTAGAGCATACTGAACAAGGGGATCTAAAAGAATGCGGTGCATTGCAGAGGCTCTGATCAAGGCTCCCCTACCCAGGGGGTACGCCTTGGTATCTGTTGAAGGTGTATAGTGTTCGACAGACCTCCCTTTCCAATTGCTGGCACTTTTAATATCTATTCTCTTAAGTTTCTAAATGTTTTTTAGTGACTCTCTTTATCCCTTTTCCAATCATATCCAATATTTTCCTCTAGTTACAGTTATCCTGAAGGTGTTTTTGTAACAGCTCTTTTTTTTTTTTAACTCTAAGTGTGAAAATACTCCATACCATGCTAGTTACTTAAGCTGGAAAATATGTTGAACACACTATGATTGACTTCAATGCCTCCGCCAAAGTAATCTTTCTCTCACCAGCCCACTCTGAAGTTGAGGAGTCTTAGGTCAACTTTGGGCTCCTGGTGCTTTTCACACAAGAGGTTTGCAAACCTCTTGACTACTATAAACTCCGAAGACCTTCCTTATTACATCCATGTAGACCTTCTGACCATTGCTTCCCTCCCTCAGCACAGACTAGCCAGCTGTTCATTCAGGAAGGTGATTTTGATGCTTTAAAGCTCGTTAAGAAGGCTAAGAAAATTCCTCTGCCAAGTATTTAATGAGAAGGCAGAACAATAGTGATATAAAGGAAATTAAAAGTTCAAATCACAGCTGGGAGGTGTTGGCACATTTCCTCAATCCCAGCACTACGGAGGCAGGGGCAAGCGAATCTCCGAGTTGGAGGCCATCTTGGTCTACAGAACTAGTTCTAGGACAACCAGGGTTACACAAAGAAACCCTGTCTCATAAAACCAAACCAAACCAAACCAAACCAAAAAGATTAAACTAAACAGAAAGTCCAAACTAAGATAGTCTTGTTGCCCATTGCCTTCGAGCAAGCCACTCTGGGACAGTTCTCTGCACACTGGCCTACAGGGGGTCACTCTTGCTTTACAGCCCCAACTTAAGTGGTAACAGGCACCATCAAAAAGCTGCAATGTTCAGCATATACTGTATCATGGAAAGTGGTGCCTATAATGGTGTCCTCTTGTGACTGCCCTGCCTGGCAGGAATGGATATCCTCTAAAGAGACTCTTGTGCCCTTCTTTCTTCCTCTCTCTGTGAGAGAAGGAAAGCCTGAAGCCCAGGGGCCAGCCAGAGGAGGAACCTGTCTTCTGGAGAAAGATTTACAATGCGTCAGATGACCTTGCAGGTGAGCCTAACCCTGAGACAATGGTGGGTGAACCACCTCTGGGCCAGACTACTGAGTTATGCATATCTCCAAGAGTCTGTTGTGAGCCTAACTCTCCTGTTGTCCTTCTTCTCAGTGATATCTCCTTTCTCTGCTCTCTACTACTAATGTCTGTTTTAACTGGCTTATAGAGGTTAGATGGCTGTATCTGGCTTGTTGGGGTACACACCCTGTGACCCTAAGTCTGATAATATTGTCTTCCATAGTAGTTTTCCTCTCGGAAAAAGAAAAGTGGCCTTTAGATGACATGCATCAGGGGAGGACCTTGGAAGGTGAGTAGGTGAATAGTGGGCAGAGATGCTAACTCCGCTTAGGGAAGACGGAGTGATGGGGAAAGGTACCCTACTGGCCTTATCACTGGCAGGAAGCCCCCATAGTGACTCTATGGAGGGCAGCTTCATTGCTCAGGAGGAGAGTGGGAGCAATTTTTCTCTTTACTCTAGCACTTTTTGGTGACTAACTTTTTCAGAATCTTAAAGTGAGCAAATAATTACTTCCTTTTCGAAGACATTAACATAGAGAGATAAAGTGAAGTAGACTTCGGTATTGTGGATAATGGCTTTACAACATCCTCAGGGGCCCATTGCTTTTATCCAAGTGTCCCTATTTCATGGCTTTACATGTGCATAAATGATCAAAGGGAAATCCTTTTTTTTTTTCTTTTTCATTAAGCAGCAACCCAAGCTTGGAGGCAGTTCGTAAATCTTTTAACAAATTTGCAGCAATTTGTAAAGCTCTGACTAGAATGCACGTGTGAAGGACAGAATCTGGGAGTGCTGGCAGGATCCCTTGGATGGGGAGAGGTGGGGTGGGGTGGGGGACTGATCTGGAGCCTCGGCAAAGATCTGCTCACCCTGGGAGAGGGGGAGGTAAGCAGGGAAAGGTAGCCTGGGGGATCCCAGGGCTTCCACCTGAGGGCTTTGAGCCACCCAGCTTTCTCCAGCCTTGACAGTTCCTCGCGGGGGAGTACTAGGAATGAGGTCTAGAGAAACCAGGGGCCTGGCTTGAAGATCAACCTCTCTGCATCCCAGTTCCTTCAGGAAGCCAGAGCTGAATACACACCTTATCTCTGTTCTAAAAATGGCTGCCAGATAGCTTTTCTTTAATCACTCAATTTTCATTTCAAAGCAAAGTGCTAATAGGTCATTAAAATAATATGCAAATTACCAACCAAACTTTTGGCAACTGCTGTCTGTTATAAGCCCTTGACATTGCTCCCTGCATATGACCCTAGTTCCACTGCCTCTGGCTCTATGCCTTTGGCCATGGCCAAGGTTTGATGGTTCAGAGAAAGGCAAATTGCTTAGCTAATTAAAATCTATACTCTTAAAAACATTGTTTCCCCTTTTATGTTGTCAGGCAAAGTAGGGTGAGCACAATTTTCTTTGTGAAAAAGCTAAAAATAAGTTCTGGGCTTAGACGACGTTATAGGTAAAATCGCTGCCTTAAATTCTAAGTTGCAGAAAAATAAAATAAAGGCTTCATGTTGAGATTGTTATTTAGCCATAGTGGGCTAAATAGCTTTTAGCTATTACTACCCTCCCCGCTCCCCCCCCCCCTAAACCAAGCACCAGGGGCTTGAGGAAGACCCAGAGCCAGTGTGCTAAATATCAACAGAAAACTCTCTGCCTTTGGCAATTGTAATTCCACATCCATCGCAGCCTTCCTTCCCCACCTTGCCTGTCACACTCAGCAAGAGGCAGATGATTTCCGAAGTCAGCGGCGAGAGAGTATTGTGATTCCTGTTGATAACTAAATTATGTCCCAATTACTCATGTTCTTCTGAAATATGGTACTAAATGGAGAAAAAAAATGTAAGCCCCCAGGCTTCTGTATGTCTTTGCCGTCTACTGTAGGAATTGTCTGGGGTCACCGCACTGGTTCCCCTCGGCAGTTCAAAGGAGGGCTTTCTGTAAAAGGGGAGAAACACAACTGTTTTCTGTAGCTTTGGGGGAGAAATGAGAATGTTGTAGTATTTAAAGCTTGGAATAGCAACAATGTCACCTTGGATTCGTGTGTACAGAGGTTCACATTTATGATTTCAAACCTTCTGATGATGACTCTTTAGGAGCCCGGCTTACATGGGTGGAGATGGTTTGATCCCGGGATGCTGAAATGAAGGTGGAGATTACCGGCTCTCCATCCAGACCTGCAGGACCTGGGGCCCTTTGTTTGGTACCCAGAGAGCACCGAGCGTAGAGAGGTCAGAGAACTTCTAAAACACTGGCCTCTGCATCTGAGAAAAAGAATTTAACCTGGGAAGGCGCCATCCTTCGGGACCTGGCCACTGAGGGAGACAGCAAGCCCGAGCGGCAGAGGAGGTTGTGCTGTTTCAGAGAAGTGGCAGGTGACAAAGGGGTTGTCAGAGCCTGACTTCAACCCTATCACCCACTGGATCTGGATCTGGGTTGTTCTCAGTGCGCCTCTGCACTGAGCATGGCGGTTTGACTCTGGGGTCACTGCGGTCTCGGTCTCTCCAACAGTTGATAATGTGATTTCTGGCTGCGGTCGGTTGCCTTGGCTCGCTTAGCCGATTCCTTTTTGTTCTTTCCTCTAAATAGCAAAGCTATTTTCTCTCATTTCTCTTTTTAATCTTTTCATTTCCAAGGAAATTGAAAATGGGGGGATTTTCTGTTGGAGAGAAAGCCAGGGTAGTGGAAAATGGCTTCTTGTTCTTTCTTCAAATTCGGTTTTAAAAACAAACAAACAAACAAAACTGGGAGAAGGGGGCAGATGTCTGCTTTCAGAATCATCTCTGTCCCCAGGTCTGTTTCTTCCAAAAAAACGTTTCCAGGTCCTGGGGAACAGCTGTTTCTCACTGCTGACCTGAGCAGTACACACACTTAGAAACAGGGCTTCCTTGAAATTTGTTTTGGGATTTCTTCTCTCTCTAATCTTTCGGATGTGCATCTTACTGTATACACAGAATGTTCTAATTACCTCACATGCTTGAGCTCACCTGCTCCTTACATAGTCCTTTAAATTAGCCAGCGTCACCATTCTACAGCTGAGGAAACCAGGGATTAGAGAGGGTCAGCCATTGTCCAGCATGGCCCCATAGCACGGGGAGAGCCATCTCTCCTTTGTAGGTCTCCTGTGTTGCAGCCAAACCTGCCACCCATGAGCCCTCGTTTTTCCATCCCGTGCCTGTGTTCTTGCCTGCTCTCTTTGCATGGAAAGTTGCCCCAGCTTGCCCTTTTCATCGGCTCAGTGCTGTCTAAGTGCTATTTAACCTTTCACGTCAGAGGCAGACACTACCTCCTCCAGATAGTCTCTACTGATTGTCTTCTGCCAGGGTCAATCTCCTTATCCTAAAACGACAGAGCACTCATTTAACCGTGGGGTGGTGTGCTTCATTCTTCCCTGTACTCTAGTGCTGGGTGCGTGTACAAACCCAGTCTTTATAAATATAAGCTAACCTTTCCCATGACAGGCTTTGTGCCTTCAACACCACCCAGCTTCCACATTGCCTGGTCGAGGCCTTGGACACATTAGATGATTCCTGTTGCTGAATTTATTACGTGACAGGAACAATATGTGGATGAGCCGGGTGTGGTGGCGCATGCCTTTATTCCCAGCACTTGGGAGGCAGAGGCAGGTGGATCTCTGTGAGTTCAAGACCAGCCTGGTCTACAGAGTGAGTCCAGGACAGCCAAGGCTACACAGAGAAACCCTGTCTCGGAAACCAAACCAAAGCAAACCAAACAAAAACAAAACACTGCACAATATATGGATGAAAATACATATCACACAGGTGATGCTGCCTCATGAACAATGGTGTCTGATACACATTGCATTAGGCTTTTTCAAAAATGCTTGTTATAAAAAATATATGTATGTATACACACACACACACATACACACACACACACACACACACACACACACACACACACACACACACACACATATATATATATATATATATATATTTTTTTTTTTTTTTTTTTTTCTTGAGGGGCAAGCACTGTGTAACAAATCCAGGCAGAGAAGCTTGCATGCATGACCTTGATTATATGATGAGACACACATGGCAAGGTATTGTATCTTTGCATTCTCTTTCTTTTTTTTCTTTCTCCTTTTGGAGACAGGGTAGGCATCTCTATGTTTGCTTGGTGGTTCTGGAACTTATTGTGTAGATCAGGCTAACCTGAAACTTGCAGAGATCCAGGTTACCTCCCCCTGCCTCACTGTACTGAGATTAAAGGCATGCCCACCACACTTGAGTTCTCTACATTTTCTTTTGTGAGACAAGGAATTTCTGTTGGGCTGTCTGTATTCTCACTGCCCTTTCTGGGCCGGTGACCCTTTGTACCAGGGCAGTGGGGCTCTGCTCAGGGGGACTGTCTCATCCACCAGCCTGCCCACATGGGAAGTTGTGGTCACAAAAAGAAGTGTCCATGCTTAACCAGAACCCAGAGGCCCCAGCGTGGCTCAGAACTCTGCTGCAGGAGGGTAGGGTAGAGCATGAGGACAGAATCAGCATAGAAAATAAATTGGGTTGAAAACTTCCTGCCCTGACAAGGCCAAAGGGTGACAGAGAAAAGCCTGCTCTACCTATAAAGGTCACAATCAGCTGAGCACAGGGCCACTGGTGTGTAGTCTTTTCTTCTATCCACAGTCTATTATATTCCTGGAATTGCATAAGAAACTGGGGCTGGAGAGATGGCTCAGAGGTTAAGGGCGCTGTCTGCTCTTCCAGTGGTCCTGAGTTCAATTCCCAGCAACCACATGGTGGCTCACAACCATCTGTAATGTGATCTGATGCCCTCTTCTGGCATGCAGGTGTACATGCAGGCAGAGCACTGTATACATAATAATAAATAAGTAAGTTAATTAAAAGAAAGAAAGAAACTCTCTCTGCTTTTAACCATTATCCTTGTATTCCTTTCCACTTCCTTGTTCTGGGACACAAGAGCCTGGAAACCACAGTGTGTGTCCACCAGATCCTGTTATTTGCTCTGACCCTCAGGATACAAAACATTTCTACCCCTGTATAAAGAAGCACATTGAAAGTCCTTATCTTTGACCCTCTGTGCCTCCAGCCATGAGGATACTTTAGAATGAGCATACCTCTTCTAATCTTCAAGGTGGCAAGTGGAGCAAACAGAGAGAACAGTGCACAGAATATTCTCATCAGATAATTTGATTGGACCATACATTGCACGGATCAGTTTACAATAGAGTTGGAATCACTTCCAGCTTCAATCTCACATAGCTCCCTAACTCAAACCACTGGAGCGATGGCTCTTGATTCTGCCTATTTGTCAGAGCCCCTGTGGAAATACACAAATCCCTACCCCCCCCCCCTTTGCTCTCTCTCTCTCTCTCCACAAAGCTTTATAGCTCATTTGGCTGTGACGTATGGGCTGAGAATCACTGTGGCAAAATAAGACAGAAAAACCATAAGCAACACTCATGTCCTGGCTCACCTGCCATCTCGGCTTTTGAATCAAAAAGGCTACAGCCAGAACACGGACAAGGACACTAGTTTTGCAAGAGACAAGACTTGCAGTATTTCACAGCTGTGGGGATCAGTGCGCAGCTGTGATTTTAGCAGCAGTCAAAGTAAAACATCTTCCCACAAGCAGGATCCAAAATTCACAAAACTCAATATACTCCGAAGAAGAGCGAATGCAAATTGAAGATCTCGGGCTTCCATTCGGCCTAGAATGTCATTAATGAGCCACTGGCAATATTTTAGTGTGCAAAGCAGAATAAGAAGACCCACTGTTACCTCAGAATCTGAGGAAGGCAAGCTGTTGTTTACCGAGAAATGTAACGAGCCGCAGTCGTTAACCGTATGGCAAAGCTAGTAATACTTTCCGGTCTATAGCAGGTAATTGATCTATTAGGATCTAAAATTCACCCATATTAGCCATCCTCTCCATGGGATAGAGGGTATCCTCCTGGCATTTCTGAGAGCTGTCATGTTGTATGGGCTTACCCTCTTTAAACACTCGTATTCTATTCCTGATGTTTTAGTCCGGAGGCCAGCCTTGCACTGGGGACATTTTCCTACCCAGGAATGAATGGGATGGAAGTATGTTCATCTCCTCCTCTTAGACTGTCTCTGGAAGAATGAGAACTGGCCTATCTGCACCTAGGTCCCATCAGTAACCCACTCTGGCATCCCACCTCACACACCCTAGAAGTATGCTCATTCATGCCAAGCTATTTTCTCTGATCTTTGGTTCAGAAAGTTTGAGTACTTTTCTCTTGAAAACAAGAACTATAAATGTTATATATGTATGTATGTATGTATACATACATACATACATACATACATACATACATACATACAGTTACCATGTTCTGATTTTGTCATTGAAGTATGAAACAATTGCTTGCTCTGGTCCCCAGAAGTAGGAAGATCTAGACTTTCTCCTTCAGATAAAACATATAAAGAGTAGCGGAGTGGAAAGACTCAAAACTCGATCTGCCGTGACAGAGTGAGAGCTCACCCGTCAGACACAATCCTGTGCTCACTGCAGTCTCAAAAGGCCTAGGCCCTGCATCTGAAGTGACATTCAGGGGACAAGAATGTGTGAGCAGCAGCAGCCGCCTGCTTGCCTGTGGTACTGGCGCGACTCCATGAGCAGTCAGTCGCTTGCTCCTTGTCACAGGGACAATTGGGGGAGCTGGCAAGGGGAGGCCTGTTTGCTAAAGAGCTGGGTGAGACTAGCTCAACTTCCTGGCAATGTTGTGTGTCTGCTACATACACTACAAACACCTTCTACATCAGAAAGGAGACACTTCCTGAACTGTGGATGGGGTGTAGCGTTCTACCCTGATCATCTTGTCAAATGTATCTTCCTGTGTGAGTGAAAACAGGGACACAAGTTCACTAATGACACACTGTGCTGGGGACCATCCGGTGCCATGCAACTCTTCAGGATACCGTTAAAAATAAAAAGGTGGTTAAGGTAAAAATATTGCACAGTTCTCACTGTGTACTAAACCGAGAGACAAAACAGTGTGACACGGCCACTCCTGTTAGTCTGGAGTCAAGTTAAACAGCCAGTCCATCTGCTTCGCATCTGTGTCCGGAGGCCTCAGCATGTCGTCTGTGCTGCACAGGCATGAGTAGGGGACTCTGGGATGGGTGAAGCCGATCTAGCACTGGACTTGAGAAGCTCTTTTAGTCTTTCACTGGATACAAAGTCATGAAAAAGGTTCCTCATCTGAGGACATCCAGTGTAGGTAGCTTGAACTGCAGGGGCAGCAGCTCTCAGCCTCACATGCTCTGATCTTCTTTTGGCCTCTGCAGCGGGCATGGTCAAGAGGTAAGATGGTGCTCTTGAGACTCCTCCCTCCACTTCAGGGTGCCTCAGGCTGGGCTGTGGCCTGCACCTTGTGAACCTGAGTGCTTTTGTGTTTTTGGCTTGGTGTATATGCTTTTGACGGTTCAAATGACTTATTGCATTTATTACATCTTTTTTTTTTTTTTTTAAAGACAGGATTTCTCTGTGTTATCTTGGCTGTCCTGGACTCACTTTGTAGACCAGCCTGACCTCGAACTCACAGTGATCTGCCTGCCTCTGCTTCCCAAGTGCTGGGATTAGAGAAGTGTGCCACCACTGCCCGGTCTGCATTTATTATATCTTTGAAACTTAAATGTGAAAAAACGCCAATGATTGCATTGTAGTAAGAAGATGTATTCCTGAGGGTTTTAAAAAAAAAATATTTATTTAATATTTATCCAGTATTCTGCCTGAATGTTAGAAGAGGACCAGATCTCATGTATAGATGGTTATGAGCCATCATGTGGTTGCTGGGAATTGAACTCAGGACCTTTGGAAGAACAGCCAGTGCTCTTATCCTCTGAGTCATCTCCCCAGCCCCTATTCCTAAGATTTTTATGCCACCTTTGTTTCCTGTTATTTTGAGGGGCTACGCAGAGTCTCCCCTACCTGATGGCTTATTTAGTTTTCCCTGTATCATAATAAAATTGAATTTCATTCTACTAAAAATAGGTGTTGGGCTCCATAAGGAATTTCTATTTTTGCTTTCACTGTCCTTCATATATTTTTTAACAAAGGACATGTGTTTTTTAAAAAAATTATCTGTAAGCTAGCCTGTTAATTAAAAATGAATAATAGTTAATAAGTAGAAATTGTAGCTTACGTAATAATCATAACTCTGTCTGGACCTGTATATTTGGGTAAGAAATGTGACCCCATTAGCTAAGAACCAGAGAAACATGTTATGGTTGTGAGGCTGAATTGCGGTTACTATGGAAACCAGAGAATGTGCCCACCATGATTCAGAGCTTTCTAGAGTCTCAATAATTATGTCATTTGAAGAAAAAAAATAAAATTTTAATTAAATGTGTAGACTGCTTAGGTCATTTAACACATAGTTGACTAAACTGTGTTCCAATGTCAGCTGGTATATCCCTTGACCCTTTGGTTATTTATTTCTCTTAGCAGCTGATGACAGCCTTTTGAGAGATGGCTAAAGATTTACTGAACCCTCATGATGCATGAAGCATATAGGGCTTCAAGTTTGGGAGAGAGGGTACCTGCATCCCTGTGTACGGGAAGATAATGTTAAAAGATTATAGACAATGACTCAAAAACATTTATAGGGCTGTAAGCAAAAAAAGCATCTTATTCTTGCTTTGGTAGGAGGACCTGGATGAACAGCATCAAAAACCAAAGGGTCCTTCAGCTTTTAAGGGAGCAGAAGTTTAGACCAAGTGTGTGGGGGTTTTGTTGCTTTTTTTCTTTTTCTTTTTTTGGTTTTTTGAGACAGGGTTTCTCTGTGTAGCCTTGGCTGTCCTGGACTGGCTTTGTAGATCAGGCTGGCCTCGAACTCACAGCAATCTGCCTGCCTCTGCCTCCCAAGTACTGGGATTACAGGTGTGTGCCACCAAGCCCAACTTGCTGTTTTTAAATAACATTTTCTTCCAGGTCATAAAAGTAATGTGTGCTAATCTCTGAGTATTTTAAAATATGGTAATTTTAGAGGAACTAATTAAGAGTCAGCTGCAGTTCTTTTTCTTTTCAAAAAATTTTTCAAGACAGGGTTTCCTGGAACTTGTTTTGTAGACCAGTCTGGCCTCGAACTCACAGACATCCGTCTGCCTCTGCCTCCCAGTGCCGCCACACCGGCTAATTAAACACTCTTAAAATTGGAAAATAATTAACAAAAATGAAAATAGTTTCTCAAGGAGTTTCTTATTAGTCTCATGGTCAGGTATTTCTTTGATAACTCAGCTGACTGTCAACTCATATTCTTTCCACTGTTACTACTTTTTATTTCTTGGCTGCACTTTCATCATTGCTGACCAATTTCCTCTTGGTGTCATACATTCAAAATCACGTTCGGTGGGTACATCACTGAGAAATCAGAAAGCTACATAACCTCGTCCTTTGCTGTCTGTGCATGAGTTGATCAGTCACAGAGAGCCTGGGAAACCAGCCGTGACTGGTCAAGGATCATGGCGTTACATTTGTCATTTCATGGCGATTTGTGGACTGAGTCCACTGCAGTGAAGTTTTACTTTATTCAGCAACTCAGCTAATGAATGGAAGTAAATTAAATGTGAACTGTGATGCTGGACCCTAAGTGTCCTTTAACAAGTGCTTCACACCTAACACACTTGCCCACTTGTCCTATGGAAGACATGGATTGTCTTTATATTCAGACTTGAATTTTTTTTGCAATATTGTGACCATAAATCTATAATTATATCTCCTGTTCCCCTTAAGTTAGCAGGATATCATAAGCTATTTTCAGTAACTAGTCTCTGGTAACACTATAATGATTAATTAAACTTCTTCCCAGTGTGAAGAATGCTAGTGAAAGGCCAATGAAAGGATGTTGTTATGTTAGGAAGAAAGAGATGACTAGACTGGCGGGAGGGGCTGATATGAGAGTAAAAATGGCAACAAAGTCAAAAAGTCCATTTTCCAGCTGGGTGTGGTGGCCCATCTCTGAGTTCGAGGCCAGGCCTGGTCTACAGAGCAAGTTCCAGGACAGCCAGGGCTACACAGAGTGCTGGGATTACAGGTGTGCACCACCACGCCCAGCTTTCTCCGTCATCTTGACATACGCTCCAAGAGGTTTATGGGTTCTGCGAGGTTATACATCAGCTGTGGCACAGCCTGTACTGAGACCCAGTTCTGGGTAGAGCTGTTTGTCCTTGATTGCTCCACACACTGCCTACTGAGGGTACTTTTTAGTCTGCAAAATCCTCTTATGCTTGCTGATACTAGGTGCTTGAAAGGATTGAGGCTGGAAGCAGGCTGCCCCACAATCACCTCTTCTAAATTAAAAGCTGCAACACAGCTGTTAGTACTGGGGGGTGGGGTGGGGGACACTGACCTGTGTCTGTTCTGTCACCTCACTGAGGAATGCTACCCCATAAACCAGATCTTTCAGGATAGGGGACCCCAAGGCTCTTCCCTCTCTGGGAGACTTAGACTTTCGTCAGGATTTACAAGCTTTACAATAAGAACTAGATAGATGGACATAGCAGAGTGAGAAGCAAGGAATTTTCCCTTCTAGAATTATCGTCCTTATTAGCAGGCATTGAAGACCACTCTATCCAAGAAGCAGAAGAGACTTGTTAGCGCTACAACTTGAAATATAACTGTCTAGTCAAACACTTGGAAAATTCTAAACTTTCCTTTAGACAGATGCCTAAGACACTTTAGCTAGACAGTGAAGTCACTAGTATGTCAGAATAACCTAAAAGTCCTTCTGCGGGAAATGTCTTTAAGTTTTACAAACCTGCTATTTTCCATTTTTTCCCATGAAGGTGAGAAAGCTGACTGTATTATTTACTCATTTACCATGTATTAATATCTTGGAACTTACTTTGAGAAATGCTGGACAATTGCTATCGACAAAACTGGAGATGTACAGTGAACTTGGAGCTATTTTCTGTCCTTGAGCCCAGGGCTAAGGGAATACTGACAGGGAGGGAGTGTGTCGGCAGTGGCTGCCTCTTCCTGAGCCTGGCAGCTGTAGTTTCCTGTCCTCATGTGTGTTTTATCTCTCTGATGGGAGGAGTGGGACAAGCAGGGAGGCCTTGCTCTCCCTCGTCTTTTTCCCAACCGAGCACCTCACTTTTACCTGCCTAGATACTGAAGGCTTTTATTGGTTTTATTGGAAAAATAACCACATTCCCTGGCTAAAATCAGAGCCAAACCAAAGATAAAGCCAAGCACCAACCAACCAACCAACCAACCAACCAACCAACCAACCAACCAACCAAATAACCATGCATTCAACTACCTCACCCACCCAATCAGCCAATTAACCATTAGCCAACTACTGTAGAAAGCAATAAGCAGTGATTTTTTTTGTTTGTTTGTTTTTTGTTTGTTTTTTTTTGAGACAGGATTTCTCTGTGTAGTCTTGGCTTTCCTAGACTCACTTTGTAGAACAGGCTAGCCTGGAACTCACAAAGATCGGCCTGCTTCTGCCTTCCAAGTGCTGGGATTACAGGCATGCACCACCACGCCCACCTAAGCAGTGATGTTTTAAAACACACACACAGGCTGGGTGTGGTGGTGCATGCCTGTAATCCCAGCACTTGGGAGGCAGAAGCAGGCAGATCTCTGTGAGTTCTAGGCCAGCCTGGTCTATAAAATGAGTCCATGCCAACCAAGGCCACACAGAGAAACCCTGTCTCGAAAAACAAACAAACAAAAAAACCCAAACCAACCAACCAACCAAACCAAACCAAACAAAACAAAACCAAACAAAACAAAACAAAAAAACCAACAACAACAACAAAAAACCCACAGAAAAACACACACACACAGTAATAGACACTCTCCATATAACTTTCTAAAGTCACAGAACGTCTCCAAAAATTGGCTTTCCCATCTGAAAATGGAATTAATAGCATTGTAAAGATTCGAAACTTAAGCTGGGCAGGGTGGCACATGCCTTTAACCCCAGTTTTAAGATTCAAAACTAAAAAACAAAACAAAACAAAACAAACAAACAAACAAACAAACAAAAAAACCAAACAATGCATTTTTCGTACTTGATTCTGAATAGAATGGATTAGGGAGAATGTAACGGGAAAGGAGGTAAGCGATTTCACTCTCTGGATCTCTGTGACCTGACTCCTTTCCTGGGGTTGGACACATTCTCACCTGTGTGATGGAAAGCCAAGTGAGAAATCAAGGAAGCCTGCACACTTCAGGATTCTTTCCAGCAAGAGTGACATCCGTCATCAGAAATGATGGTACCAGCTACATTGCATGGTCCCAGAGGTGGCATCACCTCATATCCCTGAGCCAAGCTTTCTATGTGGTGTAAGACTTTGTGAGTTTCTATTGTTCCCAAGATACGTTTTGAGGCTGCATCGGTCTTCTAGAATCTGTGAGCTTCTTTGATTGAATTCTTTACTGTTTGAAGTAGCCAGAACGCTCTTGAGAACTGACAGGAATAGCCAAAGGCTTATCAGAGTTGGAGCTGAGAGTGGCCTTTGGTGATAATAACTTTAGGGGATCTGAGGCTCTCATTTTGGGAGATTTCCAGCCACTCACATCACTGTGTCTTCAGGGGGAAGCTATAATCCCCCATTGGGTCTCATTCTTGCAAATCCTAAAAGACTCTGTGTGTGTGTGTGTGTGTGTGTGTGAGAGAGAGAGAGAGAGGGAGAGAGAGAGAGAGAGAGAGAGATGGTGATGGCTGTGGGGGGTGGTTTTTCTCCTTGTATTTCTTTTCTTTTTCTTTTTTTTGTGTTTTATTTTTTGAGACAGGGTTTTTCTGTGTCACCCTGGCTGTCCTGGGCTTGGTTTGTAGAACAGGCTGGCCTCGAACTCACAGTGATCCATCTGCCTTTTCTCCTTGTATTTCTAATTTTGAATTTTTGTTATATAATCAATAGAGGCTACAGAACATTTTGTTTTAATTTTTAGCTTCCTTATGCTAGTTTTGTTAAGAGTCAATGGAAATCCATCTTTTAAAATGTCTAAAACCAAATTAGAAGGGGTAATATCATCATCATCATCATCTTCATCATCATCATCATCATCATCAGCAGCAGCAGCAGCACTTTATTGCAATGCCAGAGAATATAATAACTGATAAAGAAATCTGGGGTGAAGCAGTCAGCTGGAATCTTCACTCCAATGGCCTCTGGCTCCCAGAAGGAGTTTGTAGCCACCAGATGAAACCTAAGCCTCACTTTGTTCTGCCACAATTGAGGAAGGGTAAGGATGTCACTGCACCTAATATCAATGTGAAGGGCCCTGAAGGTTCCCTCCTGGAACAGGGACAGGGTTCAAGCTGGTGTCCTTTGCACAGTGCCCACAGGGATCAGGGGTACCAAGGATTCCTTGTTTATAGATGCAGAAAAGTTGTTTCATCTTTTAAAAATGCATCTTCAGATAAAACCAACGGCTGTATATTTTCACGCCAAAGTTATTTAAATACCATAGAGAGGTTTTAAGCAGCCTAAAAGCAGGGGCAACACCTATGCTACTGTTATTGTAGAAAAATAAGGCAGCCAGTGGCTTCACTATCAACTTGGGACATTGTGGTAGTTGTTGAGTCTCCTCAAAGAGTGCATCCTGCAATAGCTCGGTGTCCCACAGTATGGACTCCCAGCCTCACAGAGATGATGGGAGGTCTTGTAATAGCTTGGGGGTCCGACAGCACTGAAGCCCCTGGTCTCAAGTGGGTGATGGGATTCTTGCCCAGTGGCCCCACTTCAACTTAAACAGCTAATATCTGTGATGACAGATAAAACACTGAGACCGTGGTAACACTTTTTCTTTGTTCTGGAATTTTCTGTTACTGGGTATCACCTGCAACAAATTAGTCAAATGACTGGAGCCCAAACCAAGACCTCACAACTTTGCTGAAGAACCTTTTCAGACGTTAGGTGTACTCGTCACCTGCAATGGCTTTTCTGTCGTTTTCTTAAGGATGTGGAAATAAGTGCACCTGTTACACTTGTGTGGAAAGTGGGGTCATGACTACAACAATAACAGTAGCAACAGCAGAAAGAGCCAGAGCTCCGTGAGCTCTCCCCGAGTGTCAGGGACTGTGTGTTCCAGAGCTTTCCAAACTCTAATCCTTATGACAGGTAGCATTCCTGGCTTATGGCGAGGACACTGAGATAATGATCTTGATGTTAAGTCACATAGTCCATAAACAACAACTGAGCATCTCCCTGTCTCTCAAGTCGTAGTTTTCCGTCCTTTCCCAGGCCTGTCAGTAGGAACTGCTTTCCTTTGAAACACAGCTAGGCTAACTCCACATGGGACCGGCTGCTTCCTTTGAGTGTTTTTAGTTTTAAAACTTAGGTGGCCTAGTCACAATTTTAGGCCACAAAGTTGTATTTAAAAAGAAGTAAATCTGTCCCTCTGGTGACAGATTTAGGTCATATTTTCATGTGTGTGTGTGTGTGTGTGTGTGTGTGCTAGTTTACTGGTAAAGAACTTGGATGGAGTGAGCAGCCAGGGAGCCTAGGACACATTTTCTGGAGAAGTTGTAGGGGGCCCCTAGGGGAAAGAGAACGTATTAATGTCACAATCATGGCTACAGGGACAGCATGCCGGGGAAAAGAAAGACTGCCTTTCCAGGCTTCCATGAGAGGAAAAATTCTGAACCCACAACAGCATGGATGGGAATTGTGGAGTTGGAACCGCACAGCTAGATGTTTGCTAGACACAAATGTTAGTCTTTTGTTGTTGTCGTTGTTGTTGTTGTTGGCGAGACAAGCTCTCACTATGTAGTCCTAGCTGAAAGGGAACTCACTATGTAGACCATGCTGGTCTCAAACTCACAGAAATCCACCTTCCTTTGCTTCCTCGGTACTAAGATTAAAAGCATTAAGCCACCACATCCAGCAGGTGTAAACACTAGTCTTTTTGCATTTTAAGTCACTTAGAGTTTGCCTCGCTTTTAGACGGTAACGGTAACTACTGATCACCTTAGTTTGTGGTTTGGAAAAGTGAGCCACAAGAAGATAAGCAAGACTTCCCGAGCTATTTAAATGAAGAGTTGAGGACCAGGATTCCAAATGAAGTAATTTGCCTTCAGCACCTTTACCACTATAGAGTCCAGGCTTGGGGGAAATAATCATGTATAGGCCGAGGAGCAGTGAAGAAACCCCCAAAGGAAAGATTAGTGTGTCGGTCAGCTTCCATTACTATAATGAAATAACTGAGGCAATCAACTTAAAAAGAAAAAAGGCTTATTTTGGCTCATGGCTTTGGAGGTTTCAGTCCAGTTACTTGGCCGCTGTGGCTTTGGGATTGTGGTGGTACAGCACGTCATGGGGAGGGTGAATGACAATTGAGACCTGTTCAAGCCATAGTGAAGAAATCTACTGAGAAGGAAACAGAGGCAGAGGAAGACATTGCGCCTTGATGCCCGCCTTTTAAGGGGATATCCTCAAAGACTTAACCTCTATCCATTAGGCATCACTTCTTAGGGGGCCCAGTAGCTTGCAAATGTAGAGTTCAAACTGCCATAACCAAGGAGGAGCAGACAATGAATCGCAAGAAAACTGGTCTGAATTCCTTCTCTTAGTGTTGGCAAAGAATTGCGTACATGCTGTCTACAGTGGCAACTACTTAAAGGGAAAATCACAAAATACCTTGAAATCTATTTATCACATGACAGAAAGTATCAGAGCTAACTATAATAAAGTCACCCCTCTCACAGGCTGATGACTGTGACACTTTTTATGCCCAAGTGACACTTATCCCCAATTTCTCGATTTCTCTCAAAGCTTGCCAGCTTGGGGACGCCTTGGCCCTTTCTTTTATTATTGATGTTCCATCAAAGCTCTTGTAATCCTTTCTGGAAAATGTTGCCTTTTACATTGATCTCAGGCTTCTCGTGCTTTGCCTGGGGTTTGCAGTAATACCTCACAGGGTCACCTTGCCACAATCTCCCTCTGATAGTCAATGACTCTACCCCTGACCTTCCGCTGTAGCTCAGAAGGTTGTAAACGGTTCTGCAGGATGAGTCAGAAGAACTGTGCTCTTTTCTAGCTGTCTTAGGTGAGGGATGCTGGAGTCTTCTCAGCCCACTCTATCTTTAGGCTCTATGAATAGAAGAGGGGGGCTTGGGGCTGGTGCTTTCCAAGGCTCCCTTCAGCGCTGAGCAATATAATTCAATGAATGAGTCTGCCCCCTGCTGATACACCTGCCTATGGATCTATGCATTTGTTTGAATGTTTAACTCAAGGGCTCAAGGCTCTGTCTAAAGGTTTTCTCATATTCTCCCTCTCATGCTAGCTTCATTTCCTTTTTTGTTTTTGTTTTTTTTTGAGACAGGGTCTCTCCGTGTTAGCTTTGGCTGTCCTGGACTCTTGCTTTGTAGACCAGGCTGGCCTCGAACTCACAGTGATCCATCTGCCTCTGCCTCCCGAGGGCTGGGATTAACTAGCTTCATTTCCTAACCCCAGCTTTTCTGTTGCTAGTCTTGCTTCCCACAAGACCCTCTTCCTTCTTCCTGGGATAAGTTTACACCATTGTTCAGGTTCTCGTCATGAACCAGGACTTTCAGTGAGCTTCTGCCCAAAATGACCTAAGAATACAATATTTTAAATTTACAGAAAATGTTCATTTGCGGTAGACAACGGCCAAAGAGCCTGGGCCTGGCAACCAGTCACCGGGAATTGAGACCCTGCTACGCGGTTAGTAGCTTTTCCATAAAGGTTAACTGACTTTCTCTATGCCTGTTTCATTTTGTGTAAGATGGGATCATAACAGTGGCCACTTGGTAAGATTGCTGTGAAGGGACACACACAGAATAATAAACACCAAGCATCGCAAAGAGCTTTGGATATACCATGAATGTTATATAAGTATCATTTATTACAACTGAATTGCATATAATTTAGACGCGTCTTTAGAAACACAGTGCTTTGTACATGTAGACATTGTCGTATCTAGTAAATAGCAAGGATTTTCACCCTTTCACACCTTTTCCACTTCCTGACTTAAAAAAAAAAAGGCTGATGCTTAACACAAGCTTTGGGTGAATTGACTAAAAGAGAAACAGCAGCAACAAGAGCTGGCAGAAGGCAAAGTATTTCCCGTCACTCTGGAGGAAAAGCTCAGACATAGCCAGTTGTCTTAACACACACTCCCCATGGTGGTAGGCTCAGTTCCTAAGTACTGATACTGCACTGTAACTCATTTTGCAGAGACAAATTCTGTATATTTGGTATTTCCAATTTACAGGAAAGTTAGTTAATACCGGGCAATAGCCGGGTATGGTGAGACGGGCCACCATACCCTGCTCAGACCTAAAACTTTATATGTTTGTCCTTCCTTACTAAATGTCTTCAAAATTGTTTTGGTTTTGTTTTGAGACAGCCTTTTTGTTCTTCCTGGAATTCTTGAGCTCATGCTATTAGCCTTCTAAGCAGCAGAGACATCTGGCACATGCCACTGTCCCTTGCTACAAATGCCTAATTTTAAAACCTATGAGTTTGTAAATTGGGCAGTGGTGGTACATGCCTTTTATTCCAGTACTCTGGAAGCAGAGGCAGGTGGATCTCTGAGTTTGAGGCCAGCCTGGTCTACAGATAGCCAGGGCCCCATCTTAAAAAGAATAAAACAAAACAAAAAACCTAGGAGTTTGTTTCACATTAATAAGAGACCCCTCCATCATCGCTCCACTAGAAGAGGGCAGCAAGTTCATATGACAGTCCCCAGAAACAGATCTGAAACACAGTGGGTAGTGGGTTGAAGATGACGAGGCCCAATAAGATCAACTCGTTGCAGCTGAGGGCTGAGGACCTTCATGGCATGCTGAGAGTGAAGCCATTTTGGTTTGGCAAACAAGGCTATGATATAAACCACCAGGATAGTCCCTGCAGCTGGAGCTTCCGGCTCCTTTATAATCTAGGTTTCTTCATGAATCTTTATAGCTCAGATTGTCAGAGTTGGGAATGAAACTATTGGGTCTACTGAAACAACTTTATATAACTCAATGCATAAAAAAAGAAAAATGCTTTGAAAAAGCATATGAGTGCAATTATGGTGAGAAGTTATTACAAGAAAGAGAAGACGGCTAATATACATGTGGACGAAATGAGAAAATGTTCTCATTTTATCAATGCTATCCTTTTGTCCCATTTTACTTTGTACTACAAATATACTTGGGACTTATTGTCTGGGCTTTACCCCGAGCCTCTCACTAGAACACAAGGGGGGCATTTTATGAAAGCTGGGCAAGGCACCTGCCCTCTAAGCAGCCATGCCCTATAGGAAATGCTTTGCAAGAAACATTCCCCGGTTCTGTTGAATTTCTCACCACCAATTCAAACCGAGCACCAATGTTAAGGTGGACAGGAAGAGGGTGGTGACATCCAGCATCCCATTCCATTCAAACCCTAATGACCACATGTGCTGTGAGCCTCGGGTCACACATGGCTTGATAAGCCAGTTCTTTTTGGCAAGCCGGTCTCACAGGTAACACAGATCAAATCTTGCCACAGCAATGAAACAGGGTGATGTGTTGGATTTTGTGTAGACTTTACAAGGGATGTGGGGATCAGAGCCTTGGGATGTTCTGCTTACAATTTCTGAGATAAAAATTCAGCAAAAAATTTCTATGTAATCATGGACCAAAGCTGGGCGTACGGTTATTTTCTTGAGTGCTGATGGCATGGAAGACAAGGTCATCTAAAAACTTCATTCCTTCAGTGTAGTCATCAGTGAGTCAACACTTTTACCATCCTGAGGACAAGGTCACTGGACCTGCCTGGAGTACATCTCCAAAGCAAGGCAACATAACCCTCCAACAAAACAGAAACAAGCCCCAAGGTTCCTTTCTCATTGGTCAGTGTGTTTGACACAATAACACGTGTGTTTGGAGCCCTATGCCGGGGCTCTTGCGCTGAGAGAGCTTCCAGTGTATCAAAGAGCACGCACAGAGCATGCATGACCATCAGAGACTTGTGTGCTCAACAGAGGGGTTCTACCAGAGTCACCTTCCACTTGTGGGTCCCTGATTTGCTCCTGTATGTCTCTGGGAATGGAAGTATTTTCACATCGTGCAGAGTGCTTGGGTTTAGGCCAAACACATCAATAGGCTCCAGTGAAATATAAGATCTATTTGCTTAACCAGCTTCTCCCTGGTGCCACTCAGACTCTCTGAAACCAGGAGACACAATGGAATATGATGCTATAGGCCAGATAAGCCTCTGAAGAAAAACCCACTGAGCATTAGAGGGACCTTTTCCTGTTTCCTCACAAAATGAATCCAGAGGACAGGTGGGTGTGTTGGAGACAAGTATTGACTGATGGAGAAGTCTCTGCCACAGGCTGGTTTGGTTGTAGGCAGTTCAAACTTCTGTTTGCCCAATAAAGACAGATGCTAGCAGAGCATCCAAAGCAGATGCCCTTTTCCAGTTGGGGAGGAGAGGATGTGGATGGAGGTTTCTGGGGAAGAACTCAGCTTAGTTCCTCCTCTGGATGTTGAACACCATGGGTGTGGGGATGACCCCCTCATCTTGGTCACCACTGCTTCCACTTCAGGTGTTTGAAGCGTGTGTTTGTGTGAGTGTGTAAAGCTAGGTGTGAGTAAGAAAGATGGAAGAGAGCACAAGAAGGAGAAGTGTTTATGCAACCCAGGATGTGGGGCTGAAGGCATATTTGGGAGAACTATGGCAAGCTAAATAACACGGGGTAGTTGAAATGGAAGGATGGTGGCTGGGGCGGGGTGCAGAGAGACTTAGGGAACCACTTTTTGGGGAAGATAACTGTCTTTTATGGTCCTGTGGCTGCCAATTAATCATTTCTACATTTCCCCCTTTTAGTCACAGCATAAACCCAGCATTTAGAGCTTCATTAATAAAAAACACCCAGTCTTCATATTAATTAAAAGGTATAAAAAAGGAAGGCATTTAAGGGGCCTTACAGAATGTGTAATGGAGAAAGAGAAAGGATAGTTGAAGATATTCCCCAACATGTTGTACCTTCCTCAGGTTTGTACATTTGTAAATGCATTTCCCAGCACATGTGGAGATTGAGGAAAACTGCGGTTGACACCCACCGTGCTGTGTGGAGAATAATCGCCAGCATTGTGTAGTGTAATGCCTGCTCAGCTGTGTGTGGTGGCCCAAGGCTGTGAAAATCACATTGGAAAATAAAATGTTCTGTGTTGCTTCTACTGAGGGGTTATAATTCATTGGCTAGGCTTTGAAGCATTCAGCTTGGGTGGAATTCTAATGTTGAGATTCTTGGGTTCAATTCCTGGCTCCACCACTGACTGGGTAATCTTGTGCAAGCTACTTAGTCTCCCTGTGCCTTGGTTTCCTTCCCTGCAAAACAGGAATAGTAAGTTTCCAAGGCTATGGGATGATGTCAGAAATAATTGAGACCATCTTTGGAATGTGCCTTGCATACACACAGGATTGGAAAATCTGGATTGACCGTAGGTGTCAGCAATCAGGTTGCTAAAATAATTCTTACCGTTGATAAGTGACCTCTAAGTCTGGCCTGCTGGGAAGAGCACCTCTGAGCCCCTCCAGCTCCATAGGCTCACTCAGGGCTTTCACAGGCTGATACCGTGGTCCTCCCCTGCTGTTCCTTCTGTGGGCCTTAGGCAGAGCACCTGTAGTTGTGAGTTGCTATGTCACTAACACACAAGCTGCATGCACACATACCTCCCTACTGCTCCAGACCCTGCTATTATAAAGCACCTGCTATGTTCTCTTCCCTGTCTCTCTTTCCAGGCCAGTCCATTCACATGTATGTGTTGGATTTGAAAAGGAAATAACAGAACTAACCATGAGTTTCTGAAATATTTCACTGGTAATAGCCATGAGTTTTGGTGGTAGTGGTGGTGGGGTAACGATGGGTTTTGGTGAAGGATGAACCCCAGGGCACAGACAGAAAACAAGTGATTAATGCATGTGTTAGGTTAGATATGGGATGTGGACACATTAGTTTGAGAAACAGATCTAGAAATCAATGATCAAGTCATTGGTGGAGGCCTAGGATCAGGTGGACAGAGTGAGCATCCTGGAAGGAAGTCTCAGGGCAGCAACACATTGGAACATGGAGTCAGAACATTGTCCCCTCGTTAATCATTCATCTGACAAAGTTCCTGAGCATTGGTTGTGCTGTGGTGCCGGGTGCACGAGACTCTGTGGAGAGGAAGGTAGAGCTGCTACTTTCTTGGAGCTTATGGTCAAGTCCAGACAGACACAGTCTTTAGAGCAGTTGTTCCTTAGAGCAACTGTCACACTTTAGGATGATGGTGGGTACAGAGTGCTTTGTTTTCTACAGAAAGCTTCGTGCTGGCAGAGAACAGTCCAGGCCAGAGCTGGGCTACATGGAGGAGTGTAGGCATATGAAGGTGGAGAGGTGAGCAGGAGCAGAATCACAGAAATGTTCTTAGAATTAGAGGTTAACGCTGGGCATAGTGGAACATACCTGTAATCCCCCCCCACGTTGAAGAGACAGAGACAGGCAGATTTCTGAGTTCAAGGCCAGCTTGGAACAGCTAGGGCTGTACAGAGAGACCCTTCACACAAACAGAACAGATGGGAAAACAAACAACAAAAGCTAAGGGTGGAGCTGAGTTGCTTGCTGTGCAAGCATGGGCTCCTGGGTTGGATCCTCAAAACTCATGTGGAAAAATTGATGGACACGAGCTACTGAGTCGGCTCTGCGGGTAACGGTGGTTACCCTCAAGCTTGTTGGCTTCAGTTTGCTGCCCAGAAATTATTTCAACAAATTGTCCTGTGACCTCCATAATGCACTGTGGCACATGTACATGCACACAACAAGGAATAATCTATCTATCTATTTATATCTGTATCTCTATATCTATCTATCTATCTATCTATCTATCTATCTATCTATCTATCTATCTATCTATCATCTATCATGATTGGGATTGTGCATGCTTCCAATTCCAGTACTAGGAAGACAGAAACAGGGCAGGGCATCTTTCTCTGGCCAGGCAGTCTAGCCTGCTTGGTGGGTTCCAGGCCAATAAGAGACTTTGTCTCTCAAAACACAAGGATGGTTCCTAAAGAATCGTACCGGAAGTTGTCCTTTGGCCTCCACTTATACACCCACAAACGTGTGTACCCCTATATAGATACAAACATATATACACACATGTTAAGGGGCTTCTTTGGGGGTACTCTACAGTACATGACAAACATTAGTCAAATGGCAAGGACTGGCACGCAAGGATAGTGAGCAGTTATTAAAAAGTTTTTTCTGGTATTGAAAGATAGCTCTATGGCTAAGAGTACTGGCTAGAAGACCCAAGTTCAATTCTCAGCACTCAAATAGAGACTGTTCCAGAGGACCTGACACCTTCTAGCCTTTAATGGCGCTAGTCACACATAAGGAGCATAGACATCTATGCAAACAAAACACCCATACATATAAAATAAAGATAAATAAACCTTTAAAAAATTTTAAAGGTTTATTTATTTATTGTGTATACAATGCTCTGTCTGCTTGTACACCTACATGCCAGAAGACAGCATCAGATCACATTATAGATGGTTGTGAGCCACCAGGTGGCTGCTGGGAATTGAACTCAGGACATCTGGAAGAGCAGTCAATGCTCTTACCCTCTGAGCCATGTCTCCAGCCCTAAAAATATTTTCTATATGAGGAGGGCTCAATACTTATTAGGGAGGATTGCTCCCCCATGTTTTCAATAGACAGCCCTCAGGATGCTGAAAGGGCCCTTTCTGAACTGTGCAGCACACCTGTCATCTCCCCTTAGGAGGAGTGTGCAAGGCCTGCGGCAGCCTGTATTTGTTGTGGTTTTCATTAGGCCACACAGGAGGAAAGGTGCCCTGTCATTTGTCAGCTTCCAGTAGCCACACTCAGATTCCTCATGTTGGCTTTCAAGGTCATCCAGCCTCTTCCACCCAAACTTACCTCACCCTAGGCAAATGAGGCTCAGGCTCTGCCCTGTAGCTCCCTGCTTCCGTGGCTCTGCCCTGTAACTCCCTGCTTCCGTGGCTCTGCCCTGTAACTCCCTGCTTCCGTGGCTCTGCCCTGCCCTCCTTACCATTCCCCGAGACTCACCTGTAAACTGGGACTAATTACTCTTGGTTCAGGAAGTTCCGAGCGTCATGGGCCCAAAGGTTCTGAGCATAGAGCCCGGTGTCCGAACATTTTCCTCCGGCCCAGCAGTCATCACACTCACATTCTAGACCCTTGCACACCCATCCTAAAGTGCAATACTGAAGCATCTTCAGGGCTGGGTACGAGTGATAGAACCTGAGCAAACCGGAAGGGGCTTCCTCTACTCCCAGGACACAGGGGCAGAGGAACACAAAATAAACTAAAGCAGATACAATGAAAGAAAGCAAGATCACGCCTGGGATGGGCTGTGGCTTCAACCCACCACTTTGTAACCCCTTTGCCTTCTGCCTCCTCTTTGGGTGGTAAATATTATGTTCTCTTACGTAGCTCGTCTATTGCCCATAGAGCTACTTATTTCTCACTTAATACATGTTCATTATGCTGTTATTAATATCCCAATGCAAATCATCTCGAGTCTCAGGATTGTTTTGAGAAATAAGTGCAATTACATATGCCAAGAGTCTTTGATCTGAAGGTATGCGGTAACTTCAGTGTTGTTAAAAAGGCGAATGAAGCAGCTAGCCATCTCTTAGGCTCAGACAGGCACTACAGCTCTCAGAGTCCCCCGGATCTCTTTCCTGTGTGCCTCCCCAGTGAAAAAACAGTGACAACAACGACAATGGCTTCTCGGGGGATTAGTCACCAGATAGGAGCTATTTGGGACCTGTGTGTCTTAACCCAGTTCTTCTGGTGGACCTGAGAGACAGGACCTGTGAGTTTTACACCAGATGAGGAAACTGAGGTCTCAAAACATGAAGGAGCTAAACAAGGTCTGTAGTTAGGAAGTCATGGGATGGGGTCAGACTTGGACCAAGCCGGCTAGTCCCACCGCCCGCATACTGAACCATGGTGCTGGACTCAGCCTGACTAACTTCTGGTTTCTCTCTAAACTCCCAGGTTACAGGCACCTCCGCCTTGGCTCTGCATGGAGAGTACATTGCTCCATCTTATACACTCCCAGAGGACTAAGATAGCAATTAGCTTCTCTAGCAATGATCACATTAACATATTTTATGTCTGTGTTTACCAGTACATGAGTTTCTCTCTCTCTCTCTCTCTCTCTCTCTCTCTCTCTCTCTCTCTCTCTCTGTCTCTCTCTTTCTATTTATTGGTTTTCTTTCTTTTTTTTTTGGCGGTGTGTGTGTTTGTGTGTGTGTGTGTGTGTGTGTGTGTGTGTGTGTGTTTGAAACAGGGTTTCTCTGTGTAGTCTTGGCTGTCCTAGACGTGCTTTGTAGACTAGGCTGGTCTCGAACTCACAGCGATCTGCCTGTCTGCCTGTCTCTGTTTCCCGAGTGCTGGGATTAAAGGCATGCGCCACCACCGCCTGGCTAATTTTTAGGTTTTTTGAGACAGGGTTTCTCTGTGTATCCTTGGCACATGAGTATATGAGTTTCTTCTCTTTTCTTTTCTTTTCTTTTTGGTTTTCGAGACAGGGTCTCTCTGTGTTAGTCTTGGCTGTCCTGGACTCACTTTGTAGTTCAGGCTGGCCTTGAATTTACAATGATCTGCCTGCCTCTGCCTCCTGAGTTCTGGGATTAAAGGCATGTGCCACCACACCTGACTTGGACATGAGTTTCTTAGGGAAGACTTTCTGCTTACTCAAAGGCTTGGGACCTTTCTGACATGCATCAATACACAAGGAGCCTCAGCTGAATTGACAGTGGTCTAGTTGTATTTGATGGCGACGGTCAGTCAGAATGACTGTTGGAGGTAAAACATGACTGAGGGGAAGTTTCAAATGGTGAGAGCCACAGGGCTGCTGTTAACCTATTGGTTTTTTTTTTTTGTGTGTGTGTGTGTTTTGTTTTTTGTTTGTTTGTTTTGTGCCATGAGCTTAGGGATAGTTTTTCATTTTTCTCCAGTTGGAATGGTTTTAATCACTTGTATCGAAGATGACTCTTCTAACCAGTGCCTCTAGCTCCGCTGCCCACAATGTCTGTTCTCCTTTGTTCCTTCCCGGGAGGGGTCAGTTCATGGCAGCTGTCAGTGCCTCCTGAATGCCACAGGAGAAAAGAAGGGTCCGGCCAGAACCGATGCTTGGCAGCAATTAGGAGTATTTTCCTGAGTGAGTATGTAGGAGCCTCAGCCCTGCCCTACTGTGAGCCAAGGTATTGTACCATGACACTGCCTGTGCATACCGAGGACTCTAAAGACTGTGCAACTACGACCAGAGTGTCTCAACCTGTGTTTGGTAACATTTACCCACAGGTTTGGGGAGATGCTGGGCATGTGCAAGAGTCCATGCGGGGGTGGGGGGGGGGGTGGGGGAGGGGGTGGGGGGTGGGGGGGTGGGGGATTGCTGGGAGGGAGAGGAATGGGGGAAGGGCAGGGGAAAGGAGCACTCTAGGCATCTGCAAGTGAAAAAATGAGGCAAAGACGAGCGGATTCTGAAGCACAGCTGAAAGCGCTGCAGTTTGGGCAGCTGAATCCCATTAAGAAATCATGAGGAAGCTTTGTGCTCCTGCCGATGTGAGGAAGAAGAAAAATAATCTCCGAGGGCTTCACAAAGAAAACATTTTGTGAGCAGAAGGCTTAAAGTTCTGCAAAAAAAAACCTCAAAATGGAAACAGCTTGCTAGGCACCCAGCGAGCCCAGGAAGGAATCAAGCCTGCTTTTAAAGGCCTTGCCCCAGGAGCCTCTGGGAAGGAAATTCCAGGGCCTGGGCAGAGCACCTGCAGGGGAAGCTGGGGTCAGGTGGGCCCCTCCGGAAGGCAGCCCAAGGCTAGGATGCTGTTGGAGCAGACAAAGCCACCTTTATATTCACAGCCCAGTCTTTTACAAAGACATTTCATTTCATACCAGCAGATAAGGTAGACTTTGCCTTTTTTCTTACTTCCACCCTTAGGCTGTGTCTAGACTTAGTTAACCAAGTTAAGGCATAATGTAAAATAGAGTCACACAGCCAATTGAATCTTTGAAGAAATTCAAATTTAAGCCACCCCAAGGACTAAAACAGAATCGGTACATCTATTCTTGGTAGCCTTTGTGATTGACAGGTGGAACATTGTCTCTGTGGGCAGGAGAGACTGTTTTGTAGGCTTTGTGCTGTGATTAAAAAAGGGCCAAATTGGTCTGACATAAAAGCAGCATGTTTACATTGTATTTTAAAACTATAAAATGCACACACATTTGAAAATGAAGTTGCTGGTTTGTTGTTGTTGTTGTTGTTTTTCTTCCCCTGAGATAGGGTTTCTCTAGGTAGCCGTGGCTGTCCTGGAACTCATTCTGTCAACCATGCTGGCCTTGAACTCATAAAGATCCACCTGCCTCTGTGTTTTGAGTGATGACTAAAGGTGTAAAGGTGTGTGCCAGCACTTCCTGCCAAGGGTAGCCTTTTTTTTTTTTTTTTTTAAAGCAAAAGTCCATCCAATTTTGAATTCATGATCCTTCTGCCTCCTGAGTGCTGGTGTTACTTAGAGGCATGTGCCACTACACCTGGCTTAAAGGTCCTGTTCAAAAGTGGCTCTTGCATGAAGAAACCATTAACTCACAAGGTGCCTAATGATTCTATGCAACCTGTTAGCTCAAAGACATGCTTTAATTTGAAACATTTTTTTTTTTTTTTTTTGTAGGTGGACTATGACAATGACTTGGTAAGAGACAAGCAGGCCTGTGTTCTGAAGCACACATGGTGCCTCTGGTTTTGTTTAGAGAAGCTTGGTCTTGGCAGGAGCCGGTCTGCCTCCTTTGAGGTGAAGGCACTCAGTATTTGGCACTTAATAGCTTGTGCGTGGTGGTAAAGACGCTGGAATCATCTTTATTATTACTTGAGCACACCAGACCAGCTTGAGGCTGCCTCCATATAGCACCCCCCTTGGGGATTTAGTACCTGGCAGAATTTCATAGCCATTACTCATGCTAATATCACATTCCTTCTGATGCCTTCCCTGAGCTGGGGCTTCGCTGATGTTTACTTTCTTAGAAGCTAGTACAGGAGTCAGTTGGTGAGGGAGGATTGTATCTCTGGACTAGCTAATTTACCACAAGATTGCTCCTCTGTCTTTTGTCACCTCTCTTTCCTCCTCTCTTCCTCTCCCTCAATCTCCTTTGTCTTACTGGAGGGACTGATAAAGGCTCAGTAGGATCCCGGCATCGGGGCCCTCCTCATAATGCGACCATCACCAGACACTGTTCTGGAACACCTCTCTCCTTCAGTGTGTGGCTGGTTATAGCACAATGAGGAAGTCCACTAAAGACTCAAACACGTTAAACACCTGGGGTTTAAATGACTCCCAATTACTGTCTCCTCTGTCTGTCTGGGCTGGAACCTTTCCCAGAAATGAAAAGCCAATCGCTCTATCCATTTATACCATCGCGCCCACAATAAGACTAGGGGCCAACATCTATGCAAGGTCCTTCTCTTAGATGCTTTTGTGTGTATGTATGATTCTGGGGGTGGGGGGTGGACGGTGAGGTGGACCACAAAGGAATCATATAACTTAAGAATATGAACAACAACAACAACAACAACAACAACAAAACAAAAACAAAAAAAATCCAAAAAACAAAAACAAAAAAAAAAACAAAACCAAAAAGAATATGAACAAATTCTCTCTCTTTCCAAGAACTGTCTGTGAAATTGCAGACAGGTCTGTAAGCTGTTCCATTAAAATGGAACCGAAGAATGTGTCTGAGGAGCCAGCGCTGAGCTCCACTGGCGGGAAGTAGAAGCCCTTTAAGACAGTTCCTTCCAAGACCTTGGCATTCTGGGTTCAGTGCCTTCTCCTTTCAGCCACCGTAGGCATTTGCTTTTAATAAGTCCTCACAAAGTAAATGTTTCAACAGGGCAACTTCAAAACTGCATTTCTGCCCAGCAAACTAAATCTTGGCTCCAGATGGTTCTCATTTCACTCTGTCACTAACTCAAACTCTGAAAGCTCTTGCTATAAGCCATCTCTTTAATCCTAGTGTTTTACCTACCCCTCTTGTCATAATTTCCAGCTCCATGTGGCCCCTTTCTCACCCAAGCTGCCTCTGGCATTATCTAGCTGGAATGGAAACTGTGCCTTCCCAGCATAGTCTAGGAGGCTAGGGAGACGGCGCATCCTCCAAGGTCTTTTTCTGTTCCTTTGATCTTCTGATGCCTGCGTTAGTCATCCAGATGGCCTTTTTGGATTTTGCTCCAAGGCTAGGTTGACATTAGAGAGGCTAAAGTTGCCAATCCATGCCCTACTGGCATTAAGATGGGCTGTGCATGATGGCTGACAGTAGCAGGGAACAAGGAAGTAACCCCAAGAAGAGGTAGTGGTAATGAACTATCCAAGGGAGCCACTCCACCTTTCCCACATGCGCTTCCACAGGTCTTTGTTAAAATGTAAGATGTGTAATTCTATTAGTGAAATAATCTTTTAAGAAATTGTTGTTGTTGTTGTTGTTGTTATTATTATTATTATTATTATTATTATTATTATTGGTTTTTGAGATAGGGTTTCTCTGGGTAGTCTTAGCTGTCCTGGATTTTCTTTGTAGACCAGGCTGGCCTCGAACTCACAGAGATCCGCCTGCTTCTGCCTCCCTGAGTGCTGGGATTACAGGCGTGAGCCATCACGCCTGGCTAATGAAATGACCTGAAATCACTGTTTTGGATGATGTCAGAAACAACTCTCCTAGCCTCCGGTGTTTGAGCTCTTGGGTTCTGGCTGGTAGCATTGAATTGAGAGGTCTTGGCAGAGGCGGGTCACTGGGAGTTGATTTGCAGGACCCTATTTTTACTCTTTTTTTTTTCTGTTTCCTGGCCTATCAAGATGTGAACAGATGGCACAATATGCTCTCTCTGCCACAACTAAGCCATGCTAGTCACTGTGCCTTCCCTCTCAGTCTATTCTACCCTTGGAAACTCGGGGTCCAAATAACCCTCGCTCCCTCAAGTTATTTCCGCCATGTTTCATCATATCAATGAGAAAAGCAGCTGATGCAACTGTGGCTAGAATTTACGAAGGTTGTTACTGTCACAAGTGCCTCTGGTTAGCCTAACATATCTCAGGACACTCCTAAAATGTGGGCCCTGCTATCTCCATTTTGTAAGTGAGGGACCTGAGACGTAGAGAAGCTAAGGAAGACTTGTGTAAGACACATGCATGATCTGGAGAAGACATCATGTGCTTCATGTGCGTATATATGTGTCTGGTGTATATGTGTATGTGCCTGTTTGTACATTTTTGGACAGGTGTGCTCACCACGCATGCGTATGTGAAGGTCAGAGGTCAACGTTGGGTGCCTTCCTCTGTCATTTTCTACCTTCTTTTTTTGAGACAGGGTCTCTTATTAAGCCTAGTATCTGCCTGTTTCCAGCACTGGGGTTACAGACACACACCTCTATGCCTAGCTTTCATTGGGTGCTAGGTATGTGATCTTGTGGAGCAAGCATGTTAATCCCCAAACTATCCTTGCAACCCATCATTCCTGTATTAGTGAAAGAGAGATCATCTCAAGTAAAGGCCCCTGTCAACATTTAGCCATTATTTGAGAGACATGGCATCATCATATAAATTGCCCTTAAGAAGAACAGGTACTTCACAGCCATCCTCAGGGATGCACCAAATCATACCATGTTTGGCGGTGATTTGGCTGCTGGCACTCATCGACACTGGTTGCCTGAATTTGCAGTTCTGGGTATCTTAGAAGACTCCAATGAGTTCTTAGCATCACAAGACAACAAGATCACATTTGAACAACACAGTCCTTTGCAAATGCTTTCAAAAGCGACAGTCGAGCAATTCTAGTCCACATGAAAGTTTTAATTCATTTGGATATCAGGTTTAGAAGTTTGGTACCAGTTACAGGTATGCCGTCTGTGACTACTTTGCTTCTCGAAACAAATAATGAGTTGAAATCAGACATTAGTTGACAGCTTCAATGAAATCCTAGTTTTGTTAAAAGTCTCAGATAACACGTAAGTTTCCAAAAAGGTAGAGTAAAGTATGATTTTATGATGCAAACTTTAGCTTGCTAGACATAGAATGGATTACTTTGAAGGGAACACAGGCAATGAAGAGAAGAAAGGACGAGAAACATCTAGACCCATACATTCTATCAGTCATAGGGGGAAAATTCTGTTCCTGTGGTTCCCGAAGCCAATGTAAAGCCAGCTCTTAAAACTGGTTATGCAATCTGATGTCCTCTTCTGGCCTGCGGGTATATGTGTAGGAGAGCACTGTATACATAATAAATAAATAAATAAATAAATAAATAAATAAATAAATAAATAAATAAAAAACTGGTTATGCAGCCAGGAGCGATGGTGCACACCTGTAATCCCAGCACTTGGAGATGCAGAGGCAGACAGATCTCTGTGAGTTCCGGGCCAGCCTGGTCTACAAAGTTAGTCCAGGCCAGCCAAGGCTACACAGAGAAAGCCTGTCTTAAAAACAGAACAACAACAAAAATCTGGATGTGCATCAAAATTACCTGAGACTTTTGCTAAAATACAATGAAGAGCTGGAGATGTGCTTCTCTCATAAGCTGTCAGGTGGTACTAGCATGCTGGGCTGGGACCCACATTTAATTAACTAAGTGGTGGTGTGTGTGTGTGTGTGTGTGTGTGTGTGTGTGTGTGTGTGTGTGTGTATTGTTCTTGTTGATAGCCAGTATCTTCCTTGATTGCTCATCACATCATTTTTTCTTATTTTTTGGGCCTTTCACTGAGCCTGGCATGGCCAGTGAGCTCCAGAGATCTGTCTGTCTCTACTCCACTCAGTGCTGGGATTAGAGATATATGTTACCATGCCAGAATTTTACATGCGCACTGGGAAGCTGAACCCAAGTCCTCATGCTTGTATGGTGAACATTTCAGCAACTGGACCCCATCCCCCAGTCACAGGGACACGTCCCCTGAATTATAGGTCGTTGGAAGTATGTGGCTTGGTTTTTCTCAGTTTGTGTTCTAGATTTCTCTCTCCTATGGCTGATACCATCTTTGGATTTTATAAACTTGTGGTTATTTTTAACATTAAACTTATAGTTTCACATTTAATATATCTTACCTGATAAAATTTGGCAAGTTTTCAGCTGGAAGAATGTTCATGGGAAAATAGATGGATCCAAAGCTGTTGAGAGAAAGATAGAGATTATCAAGAAAAGAAAATCAATTTCATTATTGTGACAGTTGATAGTAACTCTTTTTTTGATAGTAACTGAATAAACACTTTAATAAGGATAGATAAGTTATATTCTACATCAGTTTCTATTAGCAACTTAAACCCATTTGTAGATAAAAAAGATGCAATTACATCTTTAAAAGGTTAAAAAGGATTTTTTTTTATGATTGAACAATCAATTCTATTGAATAGAAAGTGGCAAAATATCACAGCTACAACACAATGTTCTAAGCAATGTTAATTAAGGTCTATTATGACCCAGGTTTTGTTTGCCTATGTTATGAAACTGATTTTAGTACTGACAATATTAAAATAAGTTGTGTGTGTGTGTGTGTGTGTGTGTGTGTGTGTGTGTATGCATCCACATGAGTGTGTACCAGTGCATGTGAAGGCTGGGGGAGGATGTTGAGTGTCTTCTTCTATTATCTCCACCTTATTTTCTTGACATAGGGTCTTCTCTCAGAATCGGCTAACTGGTATACCCTAGTGATTTATTCTACTGTCTCTGCCCTCCCCTAACCATAGTGTTGGGATTACAGGTGTATGAGGTCAAGTCTAGCCTTTTTTTTCTTTTTTTGGTTTTTTGAGACAGGGTTTCTCTGTATAGCCTTGGCTGTCCTGGACTCACTTTGTAGACCAGGCTGGCCTCGAAATCACAGAGATCCACCTGCCTCTGCCTCCTGAGTGCTGGGATTAAAAGAGTGTGCCACCACGCCCGGCTCCAAGTCTAGCTTTTTAAAGTGGGTGCTGAGGATCTGAACTCAGGTCCTCCTCACACCTACACACCAAGTACTCTTTTTTTAAAAAAATTAATTTATTCATATTACATCTCAATGGTTATCTCCTCCCTTGTATCCTCCCATTCCACCCTCCCTCCCATTTTTCCCTTACTCCCCTCCCCTATGACTGTGACTGAGAGGGACTTCCTCCCCTTGTATATGCTCATAGGGTATCAAGTCTCTTCTTGGTACACCAAGTACTCTTAACTATTGAGTCATATCTCCAGCCCAGAATTTCATTTTTAAATGTCTAAATCAACACAGTTTCTTGCAGACAGGAGTTGGCTCAGAAAATTTCTCTTTCACATTCAAGGCTTGAAACGGGGGTGGAGCACATCTCTTCTTTGGGACTAAATATAACCTATGATATCTTCATCTTAGAAAGACATGATGAACCTGTACCCATATTTGCCAAGTGCTTTCTCTGTAAAAATTTATGGCAAGCTGCTGCTCATTAGCTAGTCATGGCAAGAGGCCCATAGACTTTGTCTTGTTAGCTTGCCTGGGCTAGTCACTTGACAACTTTAAGATGCTAAACGCATCCCAAATATAGCTGTATTGGTATGGCAGCAAAGGCTGTTTTCTTTTATCTTTATTGAAAAAAAAACCCAACAACTACAAACATGCATTAAACTTTAAGATGACTGTAAAAGAACTATTCAACATGAGTCTTACTCAGCATGAATACCAAAGACTGAACAGAAAGTTGCAAGTATGAAATGTTTAGAAATGAAGGAAGAAAGAGTAGAGTGCACACTAAGACCTTAGAGGTGTATGCTCTCAAAGGACTGCTTTCATTCAGAAATGATGAGGACAAAGATGAAAGGGTGCACAAAACATGGGTGCATAAAACATGGGTGCATAAAACATGGGTAGTCCTCGTGTTTTATTTAGATAGCAAAGGTACCGGCTTAAACAATTTGCTGTCAGGCATTAAACGTTGTTATAGAAGCCTAGAGCACCTGTAGAGTAAAGACATATTTGGTTTGATCTTCAGTGGCAAGGTTTTTAAACAAATTTATATTAGTTGTGCATATTAATACATTGGGAGATTTTACATTAAAAGTTGTAGGCTTATGAATCGAGGGGGTATAGCTCAGTTGGTAGAGTGCTTGCTTGGCATGCATAGAGTACTGAGTTTGCTCCCGTATGAACTGGATGAGGTGGCACATGCATGTAATCGTAGCACTTGAGAGGCAGAGGCAGGGGAATCATAAGTTTAAGGTCATCCTTAGATGCATAGTGAGTTTGAGTTGAGTCGCATGAGACCTTGTCTCAAAAATCAAAACACCTTGAGATTCAAGTTTTCCTTTTAAAAGGTAGATAGACTAGGATTATGGCTCATTGGATAAAGCACCTAGCTATCATCTATAGGGTGCAAGGCCCTGGGTTTGATCCCCAGCACCCAGAAATAAAAATTATTTGACTTGAACATGGTAACACAACACTTGGAGGTGGGGTATCCCAGAGATCCAGGCCAGCCTAGAAGTCATAGTGAGACCTTCTCTCAACAAACAAATGAATACAAAGATACTCTGAAGCCGGGCATGATGGGTAGTGGACGCCTTTAATCCCAGCACTGGGAGGCAGGGGCAGGCAGATCTCTTTGAGTTGGAGGCCAGCCTGGTCTACAAAGAGAGTTCTAGGACAGCCAGGACTATTATACAGAGAAACTCCGTCTTGAAAAACAACAACAACAACAACAAAATAATAAAATATACTCTGACAATCACCTGGCCATCAGCAGCAGCCCTTGGCTTCCCCGTTCCTTGCCCAGGGCTCCCCTTCCAACATATTCTGATCATGAGTATCAATGGTCTGGATGTCTGGCCCCTGTGGGCATTTGGATCATTGATGTTTTCTATACATAAACAGAGTCTTCTGCCCAGTGGAAGATGTGGCACATGTTCCACTGCAATTGGTTCATTCAAGAGGTCCTGCTCTCTCAGCCTCCTTCTGCAAACACCCCACAGAACGCAACTCCTGATAAGACACTGTACTTGGTCTAGAGAGAAAACATCATGGATAATACACATGCAGAATTTAGCTTTTTGTTCTGAAAGTACATCGTGGATCTTAATTTAAAAATGCATATTCTGCAATGGCAGGGCACTCAGCTGTGTTCACAGGAAGGATGGGGGCTCGCCACTAACTCTTTTTTCAGTTCATTTAATTCAAGGCGACAATTTTAGGTGAGAAAATTTGGGTTGGCAAAGCAGCTAGATTGAGGTTGTCCATCGTATTTTTCAGAAAAGCTCCCAGTCTATAAAGAGTTTCTTTTAAACAGAGTTTCTCTCTATATTTGAAAATCTACATGTAAAATATTCTTATGCCCTGTAAAAGTAGGCATGTTTATATGAAAACAACGTGGGCAATCACTTCCTTAATGTCTGTTCTCAGGAAACGTACAGAACACATGGATGAAGGCATTGCTATGTGTGAGATGTAAAGTGACTCTCCCAACAGCCACGCATTGGTGAATGGGGCCATTCCAGTAAGTGCTTTGCTTTCGCTCAGTGGACAGTGTCTCAGCCCTCCTAACAACCAGGTCTGTGAACTTGGGTAGATCTGTGAACTCCTCCTGTTTCAATGGCCTCGGAGGAGGGTTCATGCTAAATAACTCTATGCCTCCCCAAAGATGGAACACATTATTTTCTCAGGTATAGAAGAGCCTGCAATCAAAGGAGCCCAGCTTGTTTGGATTTAGGAATTGCTGTGTAGTCTTTGACCTTGGCTATCTCTGTCCAGCCTGGAGCTCGCGCAGCTGGTTTTGCCATCACAGCTGCTCTCCTTGCAGTAGACCCTGAAATCTGTTAGTAGACTTGTTGGTTATTTTGTTGGTTATTAGATTCCCTTTCAGCCCTGGTTATTAAAAACTCCATCATCTCTAAATCTCTCTAGTACCAGTTTTTCTCTCCTAGTTTATAGATAAGGTTTTCTTTTTCTGTTTGGAGCCATAAAGTGGTGTGTGAGTGTGAATGTGAGTGTGTGTGTGTGTGTCTGTGTGTGTGTGTGTGTGTGTGTGTGTCTGTGTGTCTGTGTGTGTGCAACTTGCAATTCTCAGAATGAAAAACTTATAATATTAAATGAAACATTTGAGTTGTTTAAGAATGAAGATATAAATCTGTTTGGATTTAAATTTTTCTTTTATCTCAAAGATTACCTTGCCCTAACAAGGCAAGAAGAAGGTTCTATTGCAAAGTAGGGTTGAGAGAAGGACTCAGGAAGGAAGAGCATATGCAGTAAGCATGAGGGTCAGGGTCAGGAGCAGCTGATGTCAAGTACAGCAGCCTGTTAATTAGAGTGGAAGACAATCCTTGTAAGTCTTAGGGAGTTGAGGAAGGTGCTGCCCGCTGAACTCTATAGTCCTTTTCTTCCACTCTCTTTGTTCCTTCCAAAGTAGTAAGTTTTTATTATGGGATAACTGTAAGACATGACAAGATAAGACCTCCAAGGCGCCACTACCCACAAGCCCATGCAGTTAACATTTTGATGTCTATGCTTCCAGACATTTAGCAAATATAAACATGTATATAAAGTTGGATTTTTTTAATGGTAAATATTTCCAAATGTGAATGCACGCAAATATTATGTGTGTGTGTACAGTCTCAAATGTTAGCAAAAACCATATTAGGATGAGAGATCCCATGTATCTTGAAAGATATAGTTGAAAAGCCAGTGAGATGACCCAATAGGTAAAGGCACTTGCCACCAAGCTAGATGACCTGAGTTTGATCCCCAAGACCCACATGGTAGAAAAAAGAACTGACTCTTGCAAGTTGCCCTCTGTCTTCTGCATGAGTGTCCTGATCTGTTCTCTCTCTCTCTCTCTCTCTCTCTCTCTCTCTCTCTCTCTCTCTCTAAATAAAAAGGATAGAGTTGAAGACATCCCTCTAGAGCACATATCTACATTAAAATCCTTTATTTTATTTTTATATGTTGGTTAATCAGAACATGGACATTAATATCTATCAGCCAAACACTGTCGTAAAAGGCATGGTAGAAATATAGTGTTTTCATGGGCGCATTTGTTCTAATGGAAAGGTAGTGCGTTCTGGAATATTGTTGTTGGTCATGGTCTTAGATACTTCTGCTGTTGCTGTGGTAAAAACAATTTAAGAGACAAAGCATTTATTTCGGCTCCTAGTTTGAGGTTATAAGTTCTAATTTCTTATTGCTGGGAGGTCAGATCAGTAAGAGTCTGGGTTGCTGGCCACAATGCATCCAAGCAGGAAGCAGAGACAGATGCATGCTTGTGCTCAGCTTGTTGCCCTTTTCACACTGTGGGCAGTACCAGTCTAGGGACAGTGCCACCCACAGTGGGCAAATCTTCCTACCTCCTTAGTCTAATCAAGGTAACTTCCACAAGAATGCCCATAAACGTATTTTCCAGATGACTTTAGGCCTCATCCAGTTGACAGCTGAGATTAGCCATAACAACCAATTTCGCTTTAGCTTGACAACTGGGGCAATTGGTGGAGGAAGATTTGGATGGTACTATGTGCACTGAAGTCACTGAACTTGCAGGCAGAGGAGACTTGAGAATCAGGTTAAGTAAGCAAATATTAGAGAGTGTCCAAAGAGAGAGAATCTGAAACAGTTTTATGGTGAGATTCAGAGACATATTTTCATGCCCTGTTGAAGAGTAACTAATATATAGGTCTCTCTGTCTCTCTGTCTCTCTCTGTCTCTGTCTCTCTCTGTCTCTCTCTCTCTCACACACACACTGAAATTAAAATTAAAATAAAAACAGTGTTAAGTTTACAGAATGCATCCCGATATTTTACATTTTACTCTGTGTAATGCAATTCCATTCACCCCATCTACTGTGTCCCATTATGTTCTGTTCTTTTTCTTTTATAAAATGATTGGTCAAGACATAGTAATGTTGTTTTCTCAACTCGTTGATTCTCAGTTTGAAGAACATAAAGTTAAGGTAAAACGAATATTTTAATTTATGTAAATAAGGTCTGTAAATAATTGCACAGTATTAGTGCCATTTATTTTCAGCTACTTAAAGAAAGACAATATATTTAGGAGCATTGATCTACAGAATTCAGGCATTTATTTAGAATAACTTCAAATTTATATCCCATGTAAAATATGAACTCTGCATATTGTTGTTTCAGAACAGTCGCTGTTACCACTTAGGGACGAGTAATGATCAGTACACTTAGCCAACTGGAACTCAGTGAACACACCCTTTGGTGCCAGATAGCATTGCTTATTTGAACCAAGAACCCCAAGCCAGGAATTAAATGAAGATCAATTGAGTCTCTTCCCTCGCCCCCAATGGCTGCTACCTAACTCAAAGCCACTAAGGAAGTGCCTATCACAAAAAGGAATGTGCCAGAAACAAGAGGAGTCAGTCTTCTCAAGGCAATATTGAACCTTCTACATGACTCCTACCTAAGGTAGGCAGTCTCCAGAGCTCTGGCTGCTGGCTCAGCTCTCTCTTCTCCCTTCCTTGCTAATGGAGAGAGAACTTCCTGCCACATAATCAGTTCTCAGTGATTCATCCAAACCAAACAAGGCCAACCCCCACTACTGCTACCATTGGAATCCTTTCCTCATTTTGGAAGACTGAAAATGCAAAGGACTGTTCCTTTTTATATATTTACAAATAACCCTCCAACAATATTCTAGTCGGTCTAGAAGGGAGGGCGTCGCTCCTCCCAGCCCCCACCACTTCCTGGTATTTGAATTTGCTAGGCTCATTTTGCTTCCTACACACAGCATCTTTAAGCCCAGCAGGACCACCAATTACAGCTGTCTAAATGGGCTACAGTAAGTATGGATCACATTTGCTGCAAAGTATAACAGCATCCTGTGAGGGGGGCATTTTGGTTTAGGAAAAATACGGTAACTTGGCCATTGTATTTGCATAGTTCTGAAAGTTGCCAGACTTGTCATGCCAGGCATCAGAAGCCATGCCAGGCATCGGAGGCAAAACTTTCATCTTCCTTGGTGCAACCTCCTCTGTGTGTGTAGAACAAAGGGAGGAGGCCGCGGGCACTGCGGTCTAAGGAGCCAAGCAAAGGTCAGCCTTTGGAATAATGAGGACCTGAGTGATAACCGCTTCCCACGGAAGCTTTCACTCAAGACTTTATAGGCTGCGCAAACGGAAGGGAAGCGAGCCTGGTCGTCGGCCACGGGAAGCATTCACAGGGAGGGGATTGTGAGTGGTTCTTGAAAGACAATTTCTCTGTGTTCTTCACTCTCTTCCAATATAACACAGATACCTTTTCTTGAAAGACAATTTCTCTGTGTTCTTCACTCTCTTCCAATATAACACAGATACCTTTTCTTGTATTAGGAAAATATCACTCATGTTGATAACATCTTCCTATAAGTCACAGGGCATCTGATTTGGGGGAACACACGTTCCTACATGCAAGTGGAGTCGCTCTTGATAATAAGTGAACGGCTTATTTAAACATTTGCGTGCTTTTTTTTTTTTTTTTTCTTGAGAGAAGGTTGCTGCCCTGAGGGCCTTTCGCAGAGACCTCGAAGCCTCTCTCCAAAGCTGCTCTGTTCTCCTGCAACTTGTAAACTGTATCTTTTAAACAGCCCATTATTCTCAACGCTTGCTGCCCTAGTCTCTCCCTGTCAACTTTGTCCTTGGTCTGCTTTCTTTGTGACACCAGCGCTCCACGTTCAAGTGGAGGCCAAGGAATCTCCCTACACCCAGGCTCTTCCCCTGTTTCCTCTTTTCTCACTGAAGCCAATTTCTTTTTCATCGCAACATTTGAAAACCATCAAAAGGCGATTTTGTCCAGAATGGGGTTACACATGTTTCTACCTAAATTCATCCCTTGAAGAAGAAACTGGGGACTAGGGACAAGCCTACATCATGTGTCTCTGAGAACAGAGACAACAGCCCCAGGGCATCCTCCAGCGCGCAGCCCATGAGGCTCCCAAGCCTAGGATCCTGAATGTTTATATGGTGACATATTTGAGTACGCTGCAGAGAAGACTCAAGCAGGCTGGGAAACATGACAAGAACCAAGGGAGGAAATAAGATCTTGAGTTCCTGACATTGTTAGTTACTATGATAAGATCCTGGATGAAGGCAACTTAACAACGGCAGTATTTATTTTGGCTCCTCGCAGTTCAAAGACAGAGTCCACCCTGAGGGAAGTGTGGTGGCAGGAGATTGAAGCAGGGCTCACAGAGCAGCCACAGTCAGGAAGCAGAATGCTTGTGCTCAGCTCTCTTTTCCCTTTTCCGTTTAGTCTTAGGCCCCCGCCCATGGAGTGATGTTACCACCACCTGTATGGGGCTTCTTCCTCAGGCATGCTCGGAGAGAGGCTTGTCTCCATGGTGAGTCCACTTCCTGTCAACTTGACGATCTTAACCATCATAACCTCCTCAGTGAGGCATAAAGTGACCATGAGCAAAGCGTAGAACAGGTAGTCAAAAAAGTTATTTTGAATGAAATCTGCATATAGCTATGTCCCCAAGATCAACAGTTCCTTAGTATAAGTTCTTAATTGGTGTCTTCGGGATGTAAAGGTGGCTAGAAACTAGTAAGTCAATGATTTATGACCTTGCAGTATAATATCATGAGATCTTTGAAAATAAGGTTGTCTTAAATATCTCTAAATATGCAGCTATTAAATGTTATGTTCAGTGATTACTGCTGGAATTTTTCATGCTCAAGTTTGTTAAGCACTTTTAACAGCATTCAGTATTGTCACAGACTTTCCAATATACTGTTTCACTTCTTATTCCTCATTAGCTACTCAGATATACATCTAATCAAAATTGCATTACAACTATAATAGCCTTTTTGCTATCATGGCTCTGGTTGTTCATAGCACGGAGGAAGTGTTAAAACACATTTAAAGGAGATATTAAAATTCTTTGACTCACTGAGAGGTGGGGTGCTTGACTCCTCCCCTTGACTCTGAGCTGTAAGCAACTAATGATGCCCCAAGAAGCTAGGCCAGAAGGCCATAAAGCTCCTTATTGGTTCTCTCAGGATGCTCAGCACGGGGCCAGCTGGCCACCATGGAAGAGGTCTAGCTGCTCTGTCACTTTAGTTATCAGCAGTATTAGACCTATAGCCTACAATCATTACCATCCACTGCCCGGCATGGCAGAAGGAAGCTTCAAGGTCATTTCTTCCCTTACTGTGTCCCTTCTGAATTTCTGACTCAAAGAATCCAGGGGGGGAAAAGATTGCATTGTGTCATCAAATTTAGGGATAGGTTGGTATGTCGCCAAAGTAACTATAACTGCAATCATCCATAATTACTTTATTTATTTATATTTATTTATTTATTTATTTATTTTGAGACAGGGTCTCTCTGTGCAGCCTTGGCTGTCCTGGACTCATTTTGTTCACCACGCTGGCCTCAAACTTATAGAGATCCTAGTGCTGGGATTAAAGGCATGTGTCACGACACCTGGCTAAGAGTGTATTGTCCACTTTCTGTGTACTTGTCTATCTATGATTTTTCATGCTTTTGACTCTGAGATTTATTTAACTATAATTTGATATGATATAAGAAATTATTTTCTGATAGATATTGATTTACATTCAGAATTTTAGACTCACCAAGATAGGAAAGATGTTTTCTTCAAGGCTGCCAAATACAAATAGCCAAATCACTATGAATGTAATATTTATATAATTCCTGATTGTTTTGTGGTTCTTCTTGCTGTAGGTAGTTTATTATATATATGTGTAATAATATAAATGCATATGTAAAAATATTTAATAAAAATTGTAAAATGACATTATTTTCTTTTTTGGTAGTTGTTAAGACTTGCTTTGTGGCTGGGTGTGGTAGCATACACATTTAATCCCAGAACTTGGGAGGCAGAGGCAGGCGAATCTCTGTGAGTCTGAGGCCAGCCTGGTCTACAAAGTGAGTCCAGGACAGCCAAGGCTATACAGAGAAACCCTGTCTCAAAAAACCAAGAAAAAGAAAAGACTTGCTTTGTGATCTAGAACGTGATCTGTTTTAGAGAATGTTCTGCGGGCTGTTGAGAAGAATGTGTTCTGTATATGCTGGATGTGAACATTTTGACCTATAATATATAGATTAACCTTGCAGTTTCTTTGTTGATTTTATGCCAGCCAGAATGACTCATCTACCAAGCAAAGATGCTGGTGGGGGTGTAGGGGAAAATCTTTATACTTTGCTGATGGAATGTAAACTAGTGGAGCCAATACAGAGATCAGATTGGTGGTTCCTCAAAAAATTAAGAATCATTATCACCATATGATGCAGCTATACAACTCCTGAACGTATATCCAAAGGACTTAACATTAACACACTACAGAGACACTTGATGCATGTTTCATGACTGGCAAGATCTCAGCCTAGAATCTATGTCAACAGATGAATGGATATTGAAAATGTGATACATATCCACAATGAGGTTTATGCAGCTGCAAAGATAAATGAAATAATGACATTTATATAAAAATGGATGGAAGATCATTAGGCTAACTAAAATCAGCCAGACTCAGAAAGACCAAAATTCCTTGCTGTGTCTCATATGTGGAAAGTAGATTTATACTATACATATATTAATATGTATAAATATATATTAAACAAAAAATAAAATGGCTTAATATTGGAATCCTGTGAGATCAGATTTTTCTGAGAAAGATAAACTATATAGCTATCTCTTTATATATCATATATACATTTGCATATGATATATATCTTATGTATATGATACATATATATTTCATTTTGGATAAGATTATAAATGAGTCTTTGCTAGTTTTTTCTCTTCTCAATGAATCATGTCATTATTTAAAACAAAACATAACTGAAATAGCCTGGAAGGATCACAAATATCTTTCACAAACCCTTGACCATCATTTTCACTGAAAATATTACAAATCCATTAATGTGGAAACCTTCTTGGCTGGGGGTGAGAGTTCTTCAGTTCAAAACTATTTTTCTAAAGCTCACGGTGTCAACAGTGCCAGGTGGAAGTCCTGAGAAGCCATCTGGGCCTGCTGTCAATTTCAATATAATCTTTGCTCACAAGTCGCCTGCTACCGGTCTACAGTTCTCTTACTCGGATGCGCAGTCGCAGACTCGGCCTCCCCTTCCCACTAAAGGTACTTTTCTCCCTCGATCTCTCAACACTGACCATTTATAATTCGTTCCCAGTGCTGAGCTACAGCAGGCATTAGGATAAAGAAGGTCATTCCCAGTGTCGAAGGGGGGATCATCATCATCATCTTATCCTCTTCCTCCTCCTCCTTTTTTTTTGAGACAGAGCTTCTCTGTGTAGCCGTGGCTGTCCTGGGACTCACTCTGTAGACCAGGCTGGCCTCGAACTCACAGCGATCTACCTTCCTCTGCCTCCCAAGTGCTGGGATTAAAGACATGCGCCACGACCACCAGGCTTGAAGGGACCTTGTAAATGAATTGCTTCTCTTGTTCATTCTCTTATTCTAGTCTTCAACTTGAAAAATGCCTATATTGACAGTCTGAAAATAATGTTGTCACATTTGGAAAGGAATCACAGCCATGGTGATTTTGTTCCTCTTTGGCCATGGGCTGAATTCATCAGAATCTCCTGCATCCCAGACAGGAAGCTGGGGCAAACACTCCCTACAGGGAGACTTCATTGAAAAGCATTTTCTAGATTCAGAAGGCAAGAACTCTGGACTCAGAAAATGACTCAGTCTTAAACAAACTGTTGCTTCTCATGGTGGTGGTGAGTTCCTAACTCAAGGGCTGAAGGTGAAGAGAAGGGTTAGGATAAACTTCATAGATTTCAGCTATCCAAAACTCATTTCACTCAGCTAGGCAGTAGTGGCACACGCCTTTAATCCCAGCACTTGGGAGGCAGAGGCAGGCGGATCGCTGTGAGTTCAAGGCCAGCCTGGTCTACAAAGTGAGTCCAGGACAACCAAGGCTACACAGGGAGCCTGTCTTGGAAAAAAAAATACTCTCTCTCTCTCTCTCTCTCTCTCTCTCTCACACACACACACACACACACACACACACACACACACACCCTAAAGGAGCTGTCATAAAAGGGAAAGGACAGAAAATTCATAAGTTAGGTCAGTGTTTACAAAGTAAAGACTTAAGTTGAGTCTAAGAATGGCTTTGTTAAGTCCTCAAGTCTGTTTCTGCCTGTGAACACGAATGTGTTTAGACTTGCCTCTTAGAAAAGTGCCCACATTGGTGTCTATGACCCGTTTACTTGTCCTGTCAGCTCGGGAGAACGGTAGACAGAGAAAGGGACCAGTGAGGACAGGAGGAGAGAGAGGCAGACATGGATAAAGGTGGGAAGTGCTCACAGCAATGTAGTTGGAGGCTCTGAGTTTGGAGGATCTGGAGAGCAGGAAACCCAGGAAAAGGTGGAGAAGTGAACTGTGCAAATCAAAGAAAGCCCGAGACAAGATGAAGGTTAACGGAGAAGAGCCTGAGGATTGCCTCAAGTGACAGGATTGCTACAGAAGGAAGCTCATTCAAATACAAAACCAACAAGATGCAAACAAAACAATGCCAACTGCAAAACAAAAACAAAAAACACACTGCCGCAACTGGAACACTGCTCTTCCAGATGAAAAGAAAAAAAAAAATTCTCATTTTGGAAGAGGGTCAAATTTTTCAAATGATTAATCACATTCAAAGCTTATGTTATCACTATGTTACAAGCGATTGATAATGGTTATCTCTAGGTCAACAAATGGCAAAATTGTATGTACTGAGTATAATGTGCTGTAAAGGGTATGGACTGTCGTGAGGAGTCCCACTTTATTTCCCTTATCACATATTTTCTTACTCATTTTCTCATTGATTGTTTTCAGAGCTGCAGATAAAGGTGGATCCTTGTGCACGCTAGGTCGGCACTCTCCCACAGAGCTGCATGCCCAGCCCTCATTTAAGTTTCCTTTTCCTGTGTGTGAGTTTGTGTATGTATGTGTGTAAATGTGCATACGTGTGTGTACCTCTGTGTATGCACACCTGTGCATATGTGTAGAGGCAAAGGAGGACAGAGTGTGTCCTACTGTATCCTGACACAGCCCCTCTCACTCAACCAGGGAGTCAAGTTGGTGGCCAACAGGCTGCAGTGATCCTCCTGTCTCTATGCCACACAGCACTGGGTTACATGTGTGGTCACAACTGGCCGAGGTATTTATTTTCCTGTTTATTTCCCAGGCTCTCTTACTCTCTGAGTTATGTCCCCTTAACCTTCTCAATTTTTTTTTTTTTTCAAAGTAGAGTTTCTCTGGGTAGCCGTGGCTGTCCTGGACTCATTCTGTAGACCAGGCTGGCCTCGAACTCACAGAGATCTGCTTGCCCCTGCCTCCCAAGTGCTGGGACTAAAGATGCGTGCCACCACTGCCCGGCTAGGAAGTTTTGAAAACTTCCTCCTCAATTTAATTTTAAAAATTAGATAAGACTCAGATCTGGATTTGGAAACTAGCACTTTTCAGCTAGAGCTGTGTGACTGTGGTGGAGGGGACAGGCGAAGCCTAGGACAGAGCTGCGCGGCCATGAGGCAGGTGTTAGTGACAAAGTTGCATCACAAGCGAGGTAAACGGCTGACAAACAGGGGAGTCTGGATAAAACTGTGCACTAAATTTCCACTGGAACAGGACACGTAACTCCTGTTCGCACGTTTCCCCTCTCCTTCCCTCAAGAACTTGCTCTAAATGCCTAAAAGGATCAGAAACAAGAGAAAGACAAACTTGATTGAGCCAGAGGTTTGTAATGCTTTCGGCCAAATTTCCTCAGAGTTGTCGACTCCAGAGCTTAACTTAGACAATTTTATTGATCACTAAAACTTTCACTTATTCGCCACGTACAATTCTACAAGTTGGATGGTGCTATGACACTTGATGAGAAAACAACAACAACAACAACAACAAGAATGCTGTGCATTCAATTACACAAATCTGTTGGGCTTGACAAAAACTTCCTATATTTTACCACCGGTGTTTGCAGGAAGAGGGATACAACAGCGGCCATGGTGTGTTGCTTTCTAAGCAAAGCCTGGTTAGGTCATAGGAGTACCAACAGCAAACTGTATTTAATTCATTCATCAACTGTATTGAACATGCGCATGCCAGCCTTTGGTATTTACATGGTAGAGAGAAAGGTAAATAACACTTAGCGCTGGCTTTGGAGGTGCTTCTGAGTAGCTGAGGTGTGTACAGATGACCACATCAAAGCAGGAGTGGATATGAATTGCCGCTGTGTTGCTTTCCTCCATCCTCTGAGCAAATCACCCAAGGAGCCCAGAGATTACATAGGAAGCAAACAGAACCCAGTGTGTAATTAAGGTAAGAGCAGCACCAACGGGGCATCTTTCTTTTAATACGCCAGTGGTAGTTTTCAGTTGCCTTTTCAGCCTGTATTGGGTTCTAAGGAAAGCTATGAACTTGGAAGTACTTGGAATTAGTTGGCTCTCAAGGCAATTCTTTCACCCGCAGCTGTGAAAACAAAACGCTTGTGGTTGAAGTATTTCTTGGCACATAGTAGGCAATCATTAGATATTTACTGAAGCAAGAATAGTTAAAACGTAACATTTGGTTTCAATTTGGCCTGGACTGAATTGTATATGTATGCATATACATTAATTGCTATCATCCAAAACATTAAATTTCCATATTATTTAGATTGGGTCGGCATAGCTTCCAGAAAAATTAGCTGTTTCCCAACATGCATCTGAAGATCACAGGTTCCACCAGAAAACTCAAAGAGTCAGTTTTGCTAAGTAGTGGCCATAGGGTGGTGCCTAAGTTCCCACACTGCTGCCCCATTCATCTGAATGAACAAACAGATAATAGTTCAAATTCATGTTACAGATTGAGTCTGGATTCTCCCCCTTAGGCTTGAGTTTTAGATGCTCACTCCCTAGCCTTTGGCTTCTTTTTGTAGACAGGGGAGACTTTAAGCAGTGATTTTCAACCCTTCTAAGCTGCGACCCTTTAATACAGTTCTTTATGTTGTGATGACCCCCAACTATAAATTGGTTTTTAAATGCTTTCTAACTATAATTTTACCACTGTTATGAATCGTAATATAAATATCTGTATTTTCCTATAGTCTATGGTCTCCAGCAGCCCCTGTGAAAGGGGTTGAGAACCACTGCTTTAGAAGTAGAGCCAGATAGAGGAAGTCGCTCAGTCACTTGGTGACTGCTCGAGAGATATCTCAGGAGCTTGGAGTCAGCTTCAATCTACTGTGCTGTAAACAGATTTGGCTGTACTCCTACCTCCATGCCTTGCTTGTCCTGATGGACCATATCCTCTGAAACTGTAAGCCAAAATAAATCTTTCTTCTCTTAGTTTTTTTTTTTTTCTTTTCTGTCAGGTAATCACAGTCACAGCAACATGAAAAGTAACGAACGTAATTAGTTACCCGGGTTAAGACCTTTTCAGCTTCCTTAATTTTTACCTATTGCTCTACTCCTCTGTCCCCACCAAGATGCTACACTAACTACTACCATTATCTGTTGCATGACCTAAGCCTCCTGCTGGCTGTGACTGTTTCTTGGACTTTACTTTGAACGGCCTTCATAATCATTTGAGCAGTCCTAGACAAGCACTCTGTGGAAAGCGGGGTGAGGGGGTAGGGGGTGTAGGGTGGGAGTGGGGGTGGGGGTTTGTCTGCTGTTTTCCTTGTGAGTAGGCTGTGGTTATTGATTCAGGGGCAATCACAGACTCTGCGGGTGATTCTTTCATCAGAGCATTCCAAGAATGGACATGTTGATCTTGACCCCTGGCTGGATCAGTGTTTGCATTGTGTTTGCAATGTTCACCCACTGTAAACGTAGCCTCCCATTCTCTCCTATGCTCACTATTGACGGTCCTCACAGGAGAAACGGGAACCTAAGCACCATCTCCTTGAGGCAGAGATTCTGCACCAACTAAGGGAATTTTAAAGCAAAATTGGTTCCTCCCGCCTGGTTTATTTATTTAACAAACTGTGCATTTATGGAACCTTAGATATAGAGTCTTAGATATTAATGTCATGTTTTAAGTTATAATCCAAAGATGGCTTTATTTGTTTTCTCTCATGTGACATACAGGCTCAGCCACCGGGAGTGCCCTCAGTTGGCGCCTTTGTCTCTTTGACACTCCGGGGCTGCTTTTGCTCTTGTTTTATTTTTATACTTTCTTACTGTTCAGCTTTATAGGATGTTCTGGTTAACCGTGTGTGTTTTCTACCCCTGTTCTAGAACCATCTGCATCTCTGAGACCAACACCTGGGCAGTGGTTGTACTTGTTGCTCATGAGGCATTAGGGTGCAAATTTGATGTTTATGTGGAAGCTTGCTGTCGTCTTTCCTGACGCACACGAACAAAGCCCGCCCCTCATCCTTTTGGTGAACTGCAACCCTTTCCTCTCTTTCTTTTTTGTTATAAGCAATTTTTCAAAGCCAAAACGTTAGAAAGAGCCGCCAGAAAAGGAAGACCATAGGAGATTCTCTCTCTTGGAAATAGATAGAAAATCTTGATTTGTCTAATCTCTGGCAGGAGACTCAGGGCTGGGGCTTTCAGCGGTAGCGTCAAGTTCTGGCCCTCAGGGGGCACGGCCATTTCATGGTAACAGACAATGCAGCTCAAAATAAACAGCAGTTCAAGAAAGCCTCTAAAGCTCAACTCAAAACCACAAGGAGAGTGTAGTCAAACCTTCCTTTGCGTTTCCTGCTGCGCTATCTCAGCGTGCAGGCCTTGCCTTTCGACCACATACCCTCCCGATGACAGGATAACTGGCCAGGGCTAGGCATACAGCTAGGTACAGTCAATCCTAGGGAATAAGAAAAACACATTTCTAGGAACCTCCAGCAGACCTCGCCTTAGAGTTCTCAGCCCTCACTGTATGGTATGGTCACCTTCGAATCAGGCATTGAGAAATGAAATGGTTTCAACCAGAAAGACTATATATATGTGTCCTTCTCCTCCCCAAGAGGTGTGTATCAAGTAAAACTGTGATTCTCTTAAAAGAGAAGAAAGAGAGTGACTGTTGAGCTAGCACCAGGAGGGTCCAATAAAGCTGATAATACATTCCTTACAGTTCAGATTGTGTTTCCTGGCTGGGGAGATGGCTCACTCAGTAGTTTTTGCTGTGTATTTATGAAGACCTGAGCTGAATCCTCAGAACCTATGGAAGAAAGCGTGCCACGGCTGTATACACTCACAATCTCAGCGCTAGAGAGATGGAGACAGGCATCCTTGTTCTAACCAGCAAGCCCCAGGCCAGCAAGAGAGCCTGTCTTAAAAAAAAAAAAAAAAAAGGACAGAGCCTCAAGAATGACACCCAAAGTTGACCTCTGGCCTCCACAAGCACATGCGTGCACGCAACACACAAACGTCTAAGATTGAGTTTTCTCATGTGTGTGTGTGTGTGCGTGTATGAGCATACCTGTGTACACGTACATTCTTAGAATATTTGTTTTAGGGAGGCAGGGTCTCATGTAGATCAGGCTGGCTTCAAACTCATTGTGTAGCTAAGAATGGACCTGAATTCCTCACCGTCCCTCCGCCTCCCTAGTGCAGGCGTGACAGCTGGAAACCACTGTGCCTGGCTCCTTTTTGGAACCTTTATATCTTAAATAGCGCAGGGCCTCTGAGGAGGCTGAGGAAAGCTTACACTAAAGGGGTTTATTGGGGATCAACTCATGAAGCAGAGTGGCAGAGCTGGGGGATGGGGTGGGGTGGGGTGAGGGAAACAAGGACAGGGGTAGGGGTGGGGGGCGGGGGGCGGGCAGTGTAACTATAGTTTGGTAACCAATGCTCCACCCCTCAGAGACATTTTGAGGGGTCTGTTGAAAGCACCTTGGCACTTCCCACTCAGAGACTAAAAGGAAGAAGCACTGATTTATGAGCCTTGGTACACAGGAGAAAGGTGACCCCCCATGGGTTTGAATTCATCCAGCCTCGCCATCTCCAGGCTGGATAATTGTGAGTTCTGTCCAGGTTCTCAGACTCTCGCATCAGTGAGGCCTGGGGCAGCAAGCATGGCATGGTTATGGGCTGAGGACGAGGGCTGTGAAATTATACCTCTGAGCAGCTGACCAAAGCTGCTGGCCTCAGATGTCACTTCAGGGACTGTCTAAGAAGTGAGGCTGAGAGACCCTGAAGAGTGGGCATGAAATACTTGTCTAGTCCTGAGCTCCTATCCCAATTATACGTATTCCGCATCTGCAGAAATGCTTAATCCCACTCTCCAGCAGACTGTGAGCTCTTCCAGGACAGGAGGATCTCATATGTGGCCATTGTCAGTCATGATTTGAATGTGAAATGTGTCTCACAGGCTTATGTGTTCAATGCCTGGTCCCCAGAGGCCGGTGCTATCTTGGAAGGTGGCAGAAATTTTAGGGGACATGCTCTAGGGGAGGAAGAAGGTCACTGGGGGCATGACTTGAAGGTTGTAACTGGTCTCCAATCTCTTCCTTGTCTGTGCACAAACCTCTACCCCTGGCATGTTCTTTTGCTCAACTGTAGGCAGTCAGGAAGCTGTGAACGGAAGCCCTTTGAAATCATGAGCAAGGCAAATGTTTATCTCTTAAGTAGTTTTTGTCAGGTACTTGGTCATGGTGACAACAAAGCAGACAGATGTCCTGTTCATGTCTCTAGGCCGGGATTTGGTCTATTGTATATACTGAAGATGCCTTAGAGGAATGGATGGGTTTTAGGAAGAAAAACAAACAAACAAGCAAAAAAGAATCTAATCACCAGACACATCATCTCAAAGAGAAAGTGTTCGATAATACGCAGCCACAAACCCATCCAACTCCCCCAGGAAGTGCCTGGAATCACATAAGACGCCCAGGAGTCCTGAGACCTTTGAGAGCATGGGCTATGGGTAGCCAAGGCCTCACCATGGATACCTACCTACTCACGCTCCGTTTGGTGGTTAGCTATTGGAGAGCATCCCTTCCTGCCTCACACTAGCAGGATTCTGTGTGGCTGTGCAGAACCCACAAAAGTTCACATTCAAACATCTTTCCTAGGGACTGGCTCTTAATATCTCCTAGGTCCCCCAAGAGGTGAATCCCTGAATGCTCCCTAAGTGCTGCTCCTGCTCTACCATGGAGTCATGGAATACATAGCAGAATCCAATTGGCCTGAAACCCAACAGTCCCTGAGGGAACCCTACCAACTCCCGATTGGAGGCCGAGTTGGATATATGCAATGTTCCCAAAGCAGCTACTTCATTGACTATAATCTTACTTGGGGACACATCTTCCCCAAGCCTCTTTCTTATGGTTGTTTTATTTATTATTCTCTGTCTTTTAAATTTAAATTAAAAGTTTCCTGGGTAGTGACTATGTCAGCCTTCATTCTTCAGCCATCCCTAATACTTGTTGATGCTAAATCATTGAGAGTGACTAGCAGTCGGCTTCCTTCATAAATAATTGGAGCTGTAAAGAAAGATGTCCTACGTTTCTTTTTGCTGTTGATTAGCAAGGAGCTCACAGCATCTTGCTTTCATCTTGATGTAACCCAATGTGATTAAAGTCATGTTCCCATTCTGCAGTTGAGGGAAACTTGTAGGAAAGAATATATTTTAATAACCATTATGAAGATGCTGTTAATATTATTATCCTAAAGTGACATTTCCCATCATTTAAGATTTGCCAGTTGTTATCTTAAGAGATGGCAGAGACTTTGAGAGTTCTAAGAGATGATATTGAGAGTTCTAAGAGATGATAAATTGGAGGGTTTTCAGTTTATTTCAGGAGATCTTTATGGAAAAAAGAAGTTATTGACAATATCTATCCACTTGCTAATGACCATCTCCTCTTTGAACTGCCCTAATGATAATCACCCAGCAGAATTGATGTCTGCGGACCCATGACTTCCTGTGAGGGTCATTGAGGATGTAGGTCTGGGAGACTGGTAGTCTGTGCCCCTGGTTCATGGCAATGCAAGCTCACACCTGGTATTCAGATCCCTGAGATCTCTCTTCCTGGTCTATCCCAGAGGCACGATGTTCTTGGGTGAATTTTGCTTTGCTTGCATGGCTTTATCTTTTAAAATAAGTTAGCTACCATCACTTCAGCACCAGGACTTTCATCTCCATTATCCAACAGTTGTTTCTTCAAGAACTTGTTCCCCAGGGCCTAACATTGAGACTTGGATGGAATTCAACAGTGGCTTCCTTTGGAAGCAGGTGGGCGCTACGAGCCTACAGAAAGATCCCAGCAAGTTTATAGCTGCATCATGCCCAGTGAACTGCACACGTGGAATTCCTGTCTGTCCCCTAGAGCCACCAAGGTCTGTGCACACTGGCAGACATCCAAAGGCATTTGCCATCCTCGCCATGGCTTCTCTTACCCTGAAAACACTGTACCCAGGAACTCAGAATTACAAAAGGGAAAATACTTGTCAGATTGCAGTGTGGAAACAAGATACCAGCATCAGGTCGGTGGTTCATATGAAGACACTGAAGAGAAAAGGCCACCAGATGATACCAGTGAAGACCCACCTGTCAGCCTTGACAATGACTTATCATCGAACTTACCCCACATATAGTAAACCAATCAGAAAATTTAAAGTTTACAACACAACATATTAGGATATGTTTACTCACTGATTACACACATTAATTATGCATCATTATACACTAAACCATAGTCTAGGCATTGCCTTGTTCAAACAATGGGTTTTAATTCAATATTTAATTTAATTCAATAGCATGGGGGGCTGTCAGATAAATAGAAGCTTATAAAACAATGAGATCATTCTATCTGGGGTGTATATGAGCTATTTCCGATATTTTCTGAGTACATAACAGTTAAGGGTAAATAGGAACACACAGATAGGCAGAAAGGCACATACTTAGTCCTAGGTAGGACGTTTGTGAGTTTAAGACTGGTTCTAGGCCAGTCAGAACACAGTGAAACCCTGTCTATAAACAAAAACAAAAGCCAAAGCAAGGTCTATATGTATACATAGACTTAAAATAATGTAATGGGCATCCCATGACATATTAATTGCTTTATAATATATGCATTTATTTATGCTTATACAGTATACTTCTTATAGTATATGCTCAGAATCTATTCACCAAAATGCCAAACAGTTGCTCTCTCTGTGTTTGACATAATTGTGTCTGATTTTTAGTTTTCTTCTAATTCTCTGAATTTTAGGTCAACCTTTCTCCTACAAGAAATTTAGAGATTCCCTACATTATCTTTCAAGAAAGTTATTTACAAAAGTTGCATGTGCTTTAAAAAAAAAATGCTTCAAAGTACTTGAGGCTCAAGACCAAAACTTTGTGGATTCTGATAATTTCTTACCCATTCAGTTACTATTTGAGATGAGGCAGTGTTGTTTCTTGGGAGTAGGTAGGCAGGCCCTGGCCTAAGATGTGGAGGTCAGAGAAAGGCAGAAACAGTTCTGGTGCTGAAGACAGTCTACCTGGCTGATGGATCTTGCCTTCAGATCATTGTGACAAAGAATAAACAAAGTCACTCCCCTATGGCTGGGGAGTGGCTCAGTTGGTAAGTGCTTGGCTCACAAGCTCAAGGACCTAAGTTTGATTCTCAGCATCTGCTAAAAGAGCTGGGTACAATGGCACGAGTCTGTAATCACAGCACTGGAAGGATGAAAGCAGGAGGGTCCAAAGTTTAGGACCAGTGAGCTCTAGGCTCAGTGAGTGTGCTGGCTAGTTTCATGTACGATTGATGCAAGCTAGAGTCATTTTGGAAGAGGGACCCTCAAGTGAGAAAATGTCTCCATAGATTGGCTTGTGGGCAAGTCTGTGGTGTGTTTTTCTTTATTGATGATTGATTGATGATTGATGATCACTGTGGTGCTATCCCTGGGTTGGTGGTCCTGGGTTCTATAAGAAAGCAGGCTGAGCAAGCCATGAGGAGCAAGCCAGTAAGCAGCACCCCTTCACGGCGTGTGCCTTAGCTCCTGCCTCCAGGTTCCTGCCCTGCTTGAGTTCCTGTCCTGACTTTTCTTAGTGGTAGACTGTGATGAGGAACTGGAAGCCAAAATCGACCAGTTCTTTACCACGTTGCTTTTCATCATGGTGCGTTGTCATGGTGATAGAAATCCCAATAAGACAGTTAGAGATACTGTGTCAGAAAGATAGGGTAGAGGGTAACTGAGGTAGACATCTGGCATCCACATGTATGATGCACATGCTTACACATGTACACACACATTCCTAAAGAACATCTGGCCACAAGGAGGTCCTGCACAGGGAAGTGAGCTGTGCCTCTGAGGATATTCGTAGGACTAGAGGAAAGAATTAAAAACAATCAGTTTGTGAATCTCTAATATGCCAAGTGTGTCAAGTGTGTGATATTTTTACACATCACAGTGCGGAAACTGGGAGACTGAACATGACTCCAGTGATATCACAATGTATTCTGCAGTCATCATGAAAATCACCAAGGTCATGCAAGGAGAACGAGAAAGAGCTGAAATACAGAACCAAGTTTTCTGATTTCAACACTGCTTTTAAGCATCACTTTAGGAATCCAGAGGGTTTTGTTTTTGTTTTTTGAGGGTGAGGACAGGGGATGTTTTTGTTTTGTTTTGAGACATGGTCTCATGAAGCCTAGGCTAGCCTCAGACTCACTCTCTTGTAGAAAATGACCTTGAGCTCTTTCTGCCTCCACCTCCTCAGTGGAGTGCTAGGATTACAGAGGTACCCCACTGTGTCCTGCCCTTTTAGGAATCTTGAGCTGGAATTATAATAGACTGTCATTTTCTGCGAGATGGACATTGTTCATTTGCCAAGGGGGAAGAGCATCTGAGGGAGTGGGGACATACAAACACAAATGCCATTTTCATCAAAATGTCAGAGAAGCCATGACTGCTCCATATTCATAGACTTTCAATTGGCTCTAGTTTAAACAACGTGCTGAGCGCAGTACAAGGAGTGCAAATAGCTGACACCTCTCGAATTCCCCGAAGCAACTGTGATTTGGAGGCGAGATGGATGGAAGAAACAGATTGTTCTCCAGGGTAAACTTCATGCTATCCTGTGGCTCTCAGCATTAGCAGCAGATATGGCTCTGGCACCATAGTGATGCTGGTTTATGCCAGCGAATGTGTACCTGGCGCAGGAAAGCCAACGTTTCAGGTGTCCTCACCTCTAAAAGTAGAGTATTCGAGTTGGGGAGATGGGACACAGGCAGCAGAAGAGGACGTGGCAGTGCAGGGAATACGGCCACAGGAGTTCAGAGAAGACAAGCTGCTTGTTGCTGTTCTTTTTTGGAATACATGACCATCTGCACCATAAACCTGGCCCCAAAGACTGTTCGAGGCCTGGAAATAGATGAGCAATTTCTAAAATAAGACTTTTGGCCTGACTTGCATTCAACTACATCATGAAATTAAACAAGCCTATCTAAGCAATATTAGGGCCCAATACCAATACCTCTCTCTCTCTCTCTCTCTCTCTCTCTCTCTCTCTCTCTCTCTCGCTGTCTCTGTCTCCCTGTCTGTCTCTGTCTCTCTGTCTCTCTGGATTTTCAAGACAAGGTTTCTCTGAGTAGCCTTGGCTGTCCTGGACTCACTTTGTAGACCATGCTGGCCTCAAACTCACAGAAATCCGATGGCTTCTTCCTCCTGAGTGCTGGGATTAAAGGAGTGCACCACCACCGCCCACCTCTAATACTGCTCTCTAGTCTCTTCTTTTCAATTCAAGCATTAACCAGCTCCCCCCCCCGATTGTTTATTTCTTCTACTTGGGGGACCCAGTTCCCCAGAAGTGCTTCAGCCTGTAGCTGGTTTATCTCCAATCTTCTCCACGAGTCCCCTTCCCAAAGCTGAGAGCTTACGTCCGGACTTCTGTCTCAGAGGTTCTTCAGTTATCTCTCAAGAAGGGTACAATGTGGCTTCAGCAAGGCACAGAGTCGGGAACACTTCAGAGGGAGGATAAGGGCCCAGAGCTCGTCTTCCTAAGCCTGCCAGGTCGTGTCAGGTAACCATCGTGAGCACGCGCATGCGCAGTGTTCTGCAGCCCCTCTGGAGCAGTTGCTGGGTGGTGGGGAGTAAATCACCAACCTTCCATTTAAAAGGCTCCAGGAGGAAAACAGGGCCAGATGCCAGCTGTGTGGTAGTGTTTAACAGTCATGACCACTCTCAATTGGCAACGTCTTTTTAATTGCTCCGGATTTTATTTATTTGTTTGTTCATGTGTGTTCTACATGTGTGTTCCAGTGTATGCACATGCCTATATGTGTGTACACGTGGAGGCCAAAGACTGACATCTGGTTCCTCTCTCTCTCTGCACCTTCTGTTTTGAAAAAGTCTCTCACTGAAGCTGGCTGGTTGCCTGGCTGCGTCCACCTTCCTGGTGTTGGGGGGTGGGTGGGTCACAGATTCGCAGATGTTCAGCACCGTGTGCAGGTTTTCTGTGGTGTGGGGAACTGAAGAGGTCAGTCTCCATTCCACGTGACAAGCTCTTCTCAACCTCTTTTTCTGTCTTCAAGTGGTGCCTGCCCTTTGATGACACAGTTTTAATGGCATTTCGTCAGATGGCAGGAATTCATGTCTAAGCCCCATGAATCCTCGGGAAGAATCACTGCTCCTATTGTTGGATGCAGCCGCACATTCTACTTTTATTGAGCTATAATTCCCACATCTCTTTGATAGGATTTCTGCACATGCCAACGTGAATGTCATGTGACATTGCTCAGGTGCTCTGGGTTAGTATGCAGTTCTGTTTATTTATAAAAAAAAAAAAAGACTAAGATTGGGTCTTGTTTGTTTGTTTGTTTGTTTCAGGGCGACTCAGGAGCCCCAATATCTAGCTAATGTCAAAATCCTTGGGAACTATGCCACTCTCCCTCCAAAGTGCTTACAGACAGATGTACCTCTTTAGAAACAAAATAACTCTCCTTCTTACACTGGATATCCCTTTGGCAATGGTCAGGAGATTGTTCAGATGTCATATCTCATGGTGGAAATAAAAGTAACTATCACAAAGGGAAGAGGGTATCACAAGTTTTTTTTTTTTTTTAAATTTAATTACATTTGGATGTAAACCATGAAGTTTACATTGGGACAGAAGAATGCATTCCTTAAATGGGGCCATGCAAATAAACGCTATAGAGTCCTCTATATACAATGCCAGATGGAAGGCTGTGTTAGGCTAGGGCACATGGGGCTAGGCTATGAATCACTGGGTGCCTCTCTAAGCCTGTTTTAGAGTGCGTACATGATACAAACCAGAAAGGGCTGCATCTTAAACTCTGACTCACGGAGGAAAGCTTGTGGCTTCTAGGAGAGAAGTAGGGATAAGAATGACATCCGGCTTGGACCCAGAAAACTTGTAACCAAAGAGAAGCCTCCACTTCCTGGGAGAGAGTGGGATGCCCAGAGCTTCCAATGCCGCATTAGGCAGAATTATGTAACCTGTCAGTGGCTGTGACTCTGGGGCAGAGAGTGGTGTGTGCCTTCCCTCCCCCACACCTGGTGTAAATATTTTAAGCTCTCCATAACATGGGAGTTAGAACTGACTTTCTTGGAATGAAATTCTAAAATAAATTGATGGCCAAATACTCTGTGGGATTTCTCAACTCCAACAGGTTTCTTACTGTTATATAACGCAGTAGTTTTGCTTTGTTCTGTTTTAAACAAACTCTTTTTCTTTTGACAATATTACTGTTTCCAAAATTTCAACACTCCCCGCACTGTGGAGTTCTAGTTCTTGGTTAAGGAGAAAGGTACTGAGAACACACCAAGAGTACTTTGCTATTTCTTTCAGTATGAAATCTTCATGACAGGAAAGGTTGGAATATTTTGGCTGTTGTGAATCATTTATCTAGCCCTCTGCTACCTGAGATTCTTAAATCACTTCTCTGTATAGATACTATCTCTCTATTTTTTTTTTAAATGACTAAGGTCTTTGATGGCATCAAAAGTGCCCAGGGCTGGAATACAACCTCAGAAGGTTTTATCAGAACTTTGTTCAAAGAGAAAGCCACAAGCTTCTGCCCCACGGGTGTACCTGGGCTACCATCAGCAACAATTCGAGAACAATTGTTTTTGGTTTTGCATAGCATCCCTTTCATCTCCTCCTCCTCCATAGAGATGGAGACAGAACCCTACCTGGGCCTTGCTAATGCTAGGCAAGTTCACCACCACAGAACTATGCCTCCAGCCCTTCCTTTCATCTTTCTAATGTTATTATATCAGCCTCAGCCCCAGGGTTTTCATGCAGTGAGTTTCCTACACTGTATGATTCTAAGCACGAGTCAAGTGTGTAGCCAAAGTCAGTTTAAGCAGAAAGACTTTAGAAATATTGTGGGGACTGTAGGAAAAGTCACTTCTTTTCTTCCTGGTGGATGGCCACATATGGACGGGAGATGGATTTTTCTAATAAAAGGCAGAGTTCTCAGGACTGAGGAACTGCTAAGAGCCTGAGTCAAGACGTATTCAAAACTGTACTGAACCCCAACCCTTAGGGCCAGAATTTCCATGAGCCAGTAATTCCCCTTTCTACTTAGATAATTTGGGTCAGAAATAGATTGTTTTTTGTCATAGAAATCTAGAATTTTCATATTTTGCCACCAAGTATTCAAAATTCTTTACTATCTTGTTATTGATATTTATAATAAAATACCAATATGTCATTTGAAGAAAACATAGTAAAATAAACAATTCAGACAGAAACCTCTGCTTTGATGCTTTTTACAAAGAATATCCTTTTATCTCTCTCTTCCCTCATATATTTCCCCAGGATTAAGACCTAAGTCACTAGTGAATGGTGTAATGAGCTGATTAGACTTTCCCCACTTGCTTACCTATTTATTATTATTAAGTGTGTGTGTGCATGTATGTGGGTCTGTGTGTCCTTACATATTTGCTGTTTTGTTGTCAGGGAGGTCAAATGGGAGAAAAGCAAATCTCTGAGGCATAGATGATGTACTGACCTGACAATAAGTAAGAGTTATCTGTATCTGCTCTGGTGGCCGTGACAGGGGCAACGTTTATAGTGCGCTGTCTATCTGGGCAACACAGTAGACCGTTCATGTCCACGTGCTCACACTGGTAGACTCACCAGAGGAGGCTCAACATTATCCGGGCGACAAGTCTTCTATCTGTATTGAACGTGCTCTAAGTTTTCCTCCTCGTTATGCCCTACACAATACTAAACAACATTTTCCTACAGTGCAGTAGGCATAATAATTGGACCAGAGATGACCAGGAGTGCACTGGGGGCGTGCAGAGACCACATGCAAACATTACATCATTTTGTATCAGGAACTTGGACACCCGTGGGTTGTGGTATCCTGGGGGGATCCTGGAACTCATCTTACACAGACACAAAGGAGGACTGTACTGGACAACAGGGTTCACATCAACCAGCTTATTGTCCTTAAACTTAGTTCACAGGCAGGGTGCGGTGGTGAAATCTGCTCTGGGCCAGTAGAAGGACTGTTATGTACAGGGTTTGCCAAACTCTGAGGTATAAAAAGCTCCACGTTGGACTTTGAGCAGCCAACAGTTTAAGCACTGGCTCTCCAGGTTTTTTCTCATCTAACAATCAGCTCTTAGAAACAGGTAGAGCTGACTTCTATATATTACTACGGGAACGCGTGCCCCAGGGCAGCCACTCAGTTTGCCCCAATCCAGCATTGTGAACGTAGGAGTGTCCAGGCCTTGAGCCCACAGTCTGACTCCTGGGCTCCTTTCCAATCTCTGGTCAGGCTTTACACTACGTCATTTGACGAAAACACATGGCACTGCAAAGGCAGCTAACACATGTGTTCCATTAAAACAGACGTCACGCTAAAAGAACGGTTAGAGTGCCTCCATGTTGTGTATTAAGATCCATTATTAAGTATGACATACACCAACCTCGCTGAGCAACAGTCACCAGCTTCTCCTGCCACAGGATGTTCGGAACGTAATTCTGGCCAGTGCACGTCTGTTGTCGTAAATGAAAAGTGGAGAAATGGCTTAGAAACTAGAGCCCCAGTTAACAGATCTATGAGCACAGTTGGACTCCAAACTTTACAGTAATTCATAGCTTGCCATGTTCCTTAATCTTACATAACTCTTTCCAAGAAGTTTAAGAAATTTATGTGTGTTTAGAGCCAATGAAAGACACCAAGTTACAATCAATGGATTTAACATCATTGCCAAGGATTCTCTTATTATAGAAAGTTAAGTACATTAGAACTAATTTCCCCTCATCCCCTCTTGCAGTCTTCACTGCAAAGCCTTTTTTGTTTTGTTTTGTTTTGTTTTGTTTTTCGAGACAGGGTTTCTCTGTGTATCCTTGGCTGTCCTGGACTTGTATTGTAGACCAGGCTGGCCTTGAACTCACAGGGATCCACCTGCCTCTACCTCCCCAAGTGCTGGGATTAAAGATGTGCACCGCCCAGCAAACTTTTTTTTTTTTTTTGGCTCACAAATGGAGTGTTTATTATTGCATTCTGAGCCCCAACAAAGCAAAAATGATGACAACTGTAACATTAGGTGATGATATCTTTACGGAGTTCACCAGAGAGTGGGCACACAGTCCAAGCACAGTGAACATTCACAGTGCCACACGATGTGTGGAATTATTACCGAATGAAACATCTCAAGGAGAAGTTTCTCAAGAGCCCCGTTTATACACATTGTTTGCTGTAAATATGTAACAGAAAAGAAGCTTCTTTGTAAAATATACGTAACTGAAGAACTACATCTAAAGTGGTCTAGAAGCCGCTTTGTTCTGTATGAAGCATCATTTTAGTTTTGAGGAAACTTGGTGGCCTCTATATTTCCTGACAAAGGTATTGAAGAAAAAAAAATTCTCCACAGGAAAATAAGATAGAATTTTAAATATTAACATTTATGTAAATTCCCAAGTTTTTTTTTTAATGTTGTTTGAGATAGGATCTCTCTATATAGCTCTGGCTGTCTTGGAACTCACTCTGTAGACCAGGCTGGCCTCAAACTCACAGAGATCTGCCTGTCTCTGTCTTCCTAGTTCTGGGACTAAAGGTGTGCGCCACCACACCTGACAATGTATCCTCAAGTTTTTAAAGCACTAATGGTATTAAGACATTATTAAATTGACATAGGATAATAACAGTGAGCTATATTTTCAGAGCACTCCTATTTGCTGGAGTCATATAATGAAATATTTACTGATAAATTAATATAATATGTGCAATTTACTTCAAAATGTCTGGCAAGGGTGATGTGGGAGTACAGATGAGACTGCCCATGTTTTTGCTAAATCTATGCATGGAGGAATGTTACATATGTCTGAAACCTTGGTTACAAGTGTTTACAGAAATTTACCTTAAGCCCAAACTTGAAAGGTTTAGAATGTTTCTCAGGGCGGAGCCACAGGGTGTGTGAGAAGCTGCTGCCCCACTCTTGACCACGCTCCCCATTCCTCCGGCTGCCACAACCCTATTCCAAAGACATAAGTCGGCTCACGGAAGTCCCTTGTGGAAAATACCTCTTTATTTCTTTCACAGCCCCACAGCACTTGGAACTTCTTCTCTTCCCTGTTGTTTGGCCCTCTCTCTTCCCGAGCTAATGTCTAGGCAAGTCTGCGAGATCCCTGTGCCCGTGGCTCCCGCCTTTCTGTTAGTTCCTGGTATGTTCTCTAGCATTTGGTAGCAGCTCAATACACTCCAGGTGAGTGAAATCAATGTGGGCATGACATTATATAACTGTTTCTATGCCTTAATTAACCACAGTGCGAACAGTGACCGCCAGACGGTTGCTACTCTTGGAGTCCTGTTTGGCTTTAACCCTTCTAAGTAATTCACGAATGCTATTTATAGCCCAAATTAAAGATCAATACTCAGCTAATAAATACAGAGTTTTGCTTGGGGGCGGGAACCAAACCAACCAAACAAGCCAGTAAGATGTATCAGGTTTCTCTGATACTCTGAGAAAGCAGCCGAACCGAGGGGAACAATTCTAATCCAAAGACTCAAGCCCCCAAATACCCCAAATTGCAAACCTTTTTGAGTGTTAAAGTGATGCCTCCTATAGGGAAGTTCACATTTAGTGTGACTCACATGACAACTCATAGTCAAAATACAGGTATGCATTTCAGGTCTAGGAAAAAAACATCAATGAATTTTTGCATTTACACATGGACGCCATGTCCCCAAGCCGCCTCATCATTTACATGCAAATATTCTGAAATCAGAATAGCTGTGGTTAAGGGTTATTCTTCAACCTGTCTGAGGAGCATGCCATTCTCACCAGACAGATGTTGGACAATACTGTCTGTCTGACTGTGACAATGATAATCATAAAATTCAGAATCTACTACACCCAAGCGCTTTCCCACAACCAACAAAAGGCAGAGAAATTAGACCGCATCAAAATGAAGAGCTTCTGCTCAGTTCAGGGCACAGGACAGAGATAGACTGGGGTGTGGCTCAGTGGGAGACTTATTTGTCCAGCATGAAGACCTGATTTCAACCCTTCCACTAAAAATAACAAGAGGGGGAGGAGGAAGCATAAAGGGAAGGAAGGGATGGGGAAGGAAGGAAGTACACTGAAAATAACTTAGAGCAGAAGAAAATATTTGAAAGTTATATTCCTGCCAGGAATCTAATACTCAGAACAACACAGAACTTCTATAATTCAAAAACCAAAGACAAACAACCCAGGAAAAAAATGAATGCGGAGTCTGGCCTAGTGGCCTAGGCTTATCATCTAGCTACCCAGGAAGGGAAGGCAACAAACAAACAAACAAACAAACAAACAAACAAAACTCAAGTTCAAGACCTGTCTTGCCTACAGAGTAAGAGCAAGGCTGGCTTGGACAGCTTAGTGAGATGCTCCCTATCTCAAAATAAAAAGTGTTAATGGGGTTCGGGTATAGCTCGGTGCATATGACTTGCCATCCACCCCCAAATGTGCACACACACAGAGCATGCACCTGAGCAGAATGTACCGTTGGAAAAAGCATGTATCTTTTCCCAAAGATCTACAGAAGATCCACAAGGACATGGAGAGATGCTCAGTGCCAATACTCATTTGAGAATGCAAATCAGAGCCAGAACTAAGCAGCATCCCTTGGAAAACAGGACAAATCAGGAAGCCCAGAAAGAACAGGTGGGATGTGGAGAGGGTGAACCTCAAGTGGGGATGGAAACAGTGCAAGCACTCTACATGGAAGTTTGGCAGCTTGCTGATAAGTTAAGGCCGGAATCATCATCTGACAGCAGGTACATTTCTAGATATGTATTCAAAAGAACAGCAAACAAGCGCTCAGATGGAAACTTGTGTACAGATGATCACAGAAACAGACATGCCTCTGTCATCTTATGACCGGATGAATGAAACGTGATCTATCAAACTGTACACCGAAAAGGGAGCAGACGCTGACGGAGGATGCTTAAGAAGAAATCTTGAGAACACACTAAGTGAATGGAGCTCTACCCTGTCATGTTCTCATACATGATTCTGTTGTAGGGGGAAATGTGTAATGGGGCTGTGAAGGTGGTCAGTGGATAAAGCACTTGGCATGCGTGTGTGTGACCCGAGTTCAGATCTCTAGCATCCACATGAAAAGCTGGGTACGGGGGGCTGGAGGGATGGCTCAGAGGTTGAGAACACTTCCAAAGGTCCTGAGTTCAATTCCCAGCAACCACATGGTGGCTCACAACCATCTATAATTAGATCTGGTGTCCTCTTCTGGTGTACATACAGGCAAAACACTGTGTATATATGATAAATAAATAAATCTTTTTTTTTTTTTTTAAAGCTGGGTAGGTGTGCTGGGTAGCTTTACATCAACTTGACTGAAGCTAAAGTCATCTGAAAGGAGAGAACCTCAATAAAGAAAATGACTTCAAGCCGGGGAGTGGTGGTGCACGCCTTTAGTCCCAGCACTTGGGAGGCAGAGGCAGGCTGATCTCTGTGAGTTTAAGGCCAGCCTTGCCTACAAAGTGAGTCCAGGACAGCTAAGGCTACACAGAGAAACCCTGTCTCAGAAAAACAAAACAAAAACAAAAACAAACCACATTGTCAAAAAAATAAAAATAAAAATAAAAATAAAAAGGAAGAAAGAAAGAAAGAAAGAAAGAAAGAAAGAAAAGAAAGCAGGCTGAGCAAGCCATGGGAGCAAGCCAGCAAGCAGCACCCTCCATGGCCTCTGCATTAGCTCCTGCCTCCAGGTTCCTGGTTCCTGTTTGAGGTCCTGACCAGGCTTCCTTCAGGACACTGATGGGCTGTTGAAGTGTAAGTCCAATAAACCTTCTCCTTCCCAACTTGCTTTTGGTCATGGTGTTTCATCGCAGCAATAGAAACCTCAGCTAAGACAGGAGGCATGGTGGGCTGCTGTAATGTCAGTGCATGTGAGGTGAAGAAGTTGGGATCTCCCGGAAAAGCCAGTGAGTTAAGTGAGCTGTGTTCAGGGAGAGACACCCCCATCCCAGTGAAGTAACGTGGAGAGCAATTGAGGAAGACTTCCAGCATCATCCCCCTGTCCCACACACACCAACCACACACGTGCTACCACCCAATCCAGAATGAGCACGCTGATGCATAGTTAAAGTCAGTGTGTGCTTGCCAGGACTGGAGGGAGACAGGGCAACAATGAGCGATAAGGCTTAATGGATGTAGTGCTGTCTTCTAAAATTATTAGATGTTTTGCAGCTGGACAGTGAGGATGGTTGTAAAACACTGTGAATATATAAAATGTCACTGAATTTGTACTTCAAAATTGTTAATATTGTGAATTTTATGCTGCGTTTATTTTCCCCCAAATAAAAGAAACAACAGTTTCTAAGGTCAACTTTTTTTCTCTTTCTTTCTTTCTTTCTTTCTTTCTTTCTTTCTTTCTTTCTTTCT
>OU015742.1:164195517-164207058 GCA_907169655.1 Acomys percivali | reverse complement strand
TCTTTCTTTCTTTCTTTCTTTCTTTCTTTCTTTCTTTCTTTCTTTCTTTCTAGACAGGGTTTCTCCGTGTAGCCTTGGCTGTCTTGGACTCACTTTGTAGACCAGGCTGGCCTTGAACTTACAGTGATCTGCCTGCCTCTGCCTCCTGAATGCTGGGATTAAAGGCGTGCGCCGCCATGCCTGGCAAAAGAGACTCTCTTTGCAGTACCTGGTATGGGTCCTAGGAGCATGCTTAGTGCCTGGGGATTGATGCGAGTGTCTTGGGAGCACACTTCTGAGAGGAATTAACATTGTTCTTAAGTTCTTTCCATAGTAAAACAAAAACAAAAACAAAAAAAACTGCAGCATATATTTCAGCTAAGAGAATGTGTAAGAGGCGTCACTTGGTCCCTTCCAAAGCTACTGCTTCTTAGCTTAGAGAGCTGCTAAGCGACAGAAAATGACATTTCTGCAGGGCCTGGTTACATAAGCCTACTCCCCACTCAAAACTCTTCCCCTGCAATACCTGACGCCACGGTTCCATTCTCTGGTCAAGGTTAATCTCTCCCATGCCCTTGCTATGAGTCCTTTCTTGTTCGTGTTTTCAGCATTTTTCTTTCTATTGCTTTCTTTTTCACAGCCAGAAACCAGGCACACGGTTCCGCATCTTAATAGTGGGTCTCACCTGACCTCTGAGTTTGCTGTGAGGACATTTCCCTGCTGCCTCCTCCTTCCATCCTCTCTCCTTGTTTGGCCCCCAGGGCCTCTCTTTGAGACTTTCAAGCATTTTAATGTGGGGGGAATAGTCCCTCCACCCCATGGGAGCTGCCTGAGCTTCTGACCCTCTCCTGGCTCTTCGGAGAATGTGAGAGGTCTAAACCCATGCTCACTGAATACGCGAGGAACCAAAATAGCACCTGGGTGATTGGGAACACTCCCAAGGCACAGGAAGTTTAGGCAGAAAAATCCAGGTCTAGTGGTCTTGACTCACCAGAGATCTAAGTTTGTAACAAACTTAACAAAGAAATCACCCTGACTCAGAGGTCTGCTCCACTTAGAGGCAGTTTTGATAGGAAGCAATTGGAAATGTGCCCAGGAATCCTGAGAAACCCATCCATGGTCCAAGACACCGTGCATGGCACTACTGGCTTTAGAGACGTTTGCTGAAGCAGTTTCCTCCCTTTTAAATAGAGAGGTATTTTGACATAATGTCTCAATAAAACAAAACCAAACCCCACTCAGAACCCCCCCCAAAAACCAAAAGAACACTTCTCCACACCCCCAAACCAGAGTGGGCAGTCCCAGCCGGCTCTTTCTTTTCACAGGGCTAACAAAGCAGCACGGTGAGGACTGGGCCTTTACAACAGCCTCTTCCGGGTTTGTTCCAATGTAAACTCCTGGCATTTCCTTTGACAAGGTGTTTCAAAACCATACAGTAAGCTACGTGTTTTCATTTCGGAATCAATTTCCTTTAATTCTTATTGGTAGTTGTATCGAGCAAGAAAGTAGATACATATTTTATTATGCTGAGGGTCTTCACATAATGTTTACACTCTAAAGCCCTAACTACTGTCCTAAGCCTATCTCCCCAGTGCTGCTTACTCCTGTAACTTATCCTAGCTGAAGGTCAGGTCCAGTCTGTGATTTGAGGGTCAGGATCCTAGGGGAGACTCTTCAGCTGTGGGACAGATCAAGGTGGTGTCTCTGCAGATGTGCAGAGCAGAGCATTGCTCTCAGTCTCTGCTTATACACTGTCCAGTGGGCACCCATGGGGTTGTAGGACTGTGTCTGGTTATCTTGAGGGAATGACGTCACTGGGCTCTGGCTATCAGGTGCAGCTTTGGGTGTTACGGGGATCCTGACTAAGCTATGTTTGCATGTCGAAAAGGCATTCTTTACTATGCTCATTACAACAGTGAAATAATGCCTTGATTTATTTCTTCACAGAGTTCATTCCTGACTCATGAACTCATTTGCCCTCAGCAACTGGGAGTTAAGGGCTGTGGACATTTGCACCCTTTGGCTTAGAAGACAAGGAAGGAAGGACCGGTCTTGGGGGGGCGGGTAACTTACAAAAGCAGGAAAGAGCTCACTCAGTTAGGGGAGGGCAAAGCTAAACTACATCATCTCATTTAAATGGTCCGCTCTTCCCATGGAACCCCACTCTGAACCAGGCCTAGTGCTAGGTGACAGAGGCTGCAGTGTAGGACAGAGATGCTACACGACAGTGTTCCAGTCTCACAGTACACTGCTCTGTGTGTCTAAAGGTCCCAACACACTCACCAGCAAAAGCCCAGTTCAGAAAGGATGGCTAAGCCTAGCTCACTACGAAAATATCCTCCATGTTCCTTTCTGGTGGCCTGACAGCTGGGAGGGGGGTTCCCAGACTGGACAGGGGTTTACCCCACACCAGGAAAGCCGGACCCCATCTCCGCCTGGGTCCATTTTCGGGCCCCTGGTCATTCTTGCCTCTGCTGTCTACAGCCTCCAACCTTCCTCCTGATTTTCTGGGCTTTATCCTGCCAGCTGCACACCAGAGTTGAAGCTAGGCTTTTAAGAAAGTTCTAACTAACAAAACCCAAAATACCGTCCATAGTTACAGAGATGGATGAAGACCCCCAGGTAAGAGCAGCGTTGGAAGGTTCTAGGCGTTCTTTGGGGAGAGCCAGTGTACAAAGTGTGTCTTCTGCCAGTGTTCCAAGGGGACATTTTTCTTGCTGCTCACTGTGACGGTTGGCCAGGAATTTCCCTATTTGTTAGAGTGAAAGAATTTGGCAAGAAAAATCCTGAATCTTTACACCTTTCCTCTACAGTAAGTCAGCTGTACCTCAGGACAGGTGAAAGCAAAGGGAGTCAGGCAGAGTTTATTCATTTACAGATGATTCAGGGAACTGAAAATTTCTCTCTGACTTTCCCACCCTCAGGCAGGGAGTTTTGGTAGAAAAACAACAACAAAAGAAGAGTTACTGGCCTGGTTCTCCATGCCTCTGTTCTCCCAAGATGCTCACATTCCATTCTGGAATGTAATGCAGCTGAGGGAGGCCAGATTGGTTATGTAGGTGGTATGTGCCCCACCTACACACACCCTTGGAGTTCTTAACTACGGCTGTTTTCCCCAAGTGCTAGTCTTTCAGTCAATGCATTCTTTGTTGAGAATTCTCTGTGCTGGGTAGGTGACAAGAATTATAGCGAGGAAAAGTGGGCAAAAACGTATAGCTGCAACCCTAGCCAATGGGTGGCACAGACGAGGGGCTGAGGGAAGGCAAGCCATTGAGGAAGAAGCGTACCACAGTTGCTCAGAGACCAGGACATCTATGGACTGACATAGCGGCAGCCATTGTAATGGGGCTGAAGGGTGAGCTGGAAGATTTCACACGGGAGGAGGAGGGATCCAGCCAGAGGGAGTCGCATTGGCAAGATCCAGTGCCAACAGCAGCAGCTTAGCACATCAGACAAGCGGAAGTGGTACAAAGAAGGAGAGAAGGAGAGAGAAAGGGTAAGAAAGAAGGAGAATGAGAGAGGAAGTAATAGGGGTGGAGGGGGCATGTGAGGGAAAAAGAACAGGAGAGAGTAGGAGAAGGCGAGGGAAGAAGGTACACAGAATAAGAGGGGGAGAGGGAAAGAGGGGGAGGAGGGGGAGGAGGATGGGGAGGACGGGGAGTGATCAATGTTCAAAAGTCAATTCTATAGCTATACAGTAGCAATAAACATGCAAAAATTAAAAAACAATTTCATTTATAACAGCATCAAAAAGAACCAAATGCTCACGGGGAGCAGAATTAACCAAAGAAATCCAAGTCCTGCATGCTGAAAGCCACAGAAGAACGTCATTGAGAGAACTTTAGATATCTAAATGAAGCAGCTGGTGCTTGTGAACTGGAAGCTTTTTATTATTATTATTATTATTATTATTATTATTATTATTATTATTAGTATTATTATTATTATTATTATTATTATTATTATTGTGAACCGGAAGCTTTAAGCTGCATCACTTTGAGACCATGCATTCAACAACCTGCATCAACATCCCAAATTAGTTCTTTACAGAGATTGACAGGTTGACCCCAAAATGCACATGGAAACACATGGGACATAGCCAAAATGGTGCTGAAAATGAAAAATAAAGAAGACAGACTTCCCAACTTCAGACTTTGCAAGAAGCTGGAGGAATCCAGATGCTCTGCTGATTGGTGGAGGGTGAGCAGCCAGTTCAGTGAGGCAGCACTGCTACTCTAGAAACAGACACCACTGTCACCCCAGAAACAGACAGCACTGCCACCCCAGAAACAGACAGCGCTGCCACCCCAGAAACAGACAGCGCTGCCACCCCAGAAACAGACAGTGCTGCCACTGTCATTGATAATGGGGCTTTTGATACAAGCGCCAAGACAGCTAAAGAATAGATTTCCAAAAACTGTGCCAGCACACCTGGGTATCCACACACAAGAGCCTGAAGCTACATCTCTATCTCATGCCACAAGCAAGACTCATCTCAAAAATATAAAGAGCTGGTTGAGGTGCAAAAGCCACGAGTTTCGGAAGAGCCATGTGAGGGTAAAGCTTGATGACCTTGGGTCAGGCAATGGCTTCTTAGCTATGACGAGAACACAAGAGACAAAGGACAAAAACGGAAAACTGAATGTTATCAGAAGTCTATACTTCAAAGCACACAGTCAACAGCAACAATAACAACAACACATTCCACAGAAGGGGAGAGAATATTATTAGACTGGAAGGCAGCTCAGAGACAAGACCAGAGCACAGAGTAAATTCAACAATTAAAGGAAAAAAAAAAAAAAGTGAGCAAAGCTCACAAGCAGAGACACTTTGCAAGAGTTAACTCCAAATGGACCATCAACTCAAAAGGTAAAGGCCATAAGTACAAAACTCCTGCATGATAAGAGAAAACCTAGATGACCTTGTCTGTGCAGATGACCTCTGAGGGTCAACATCAAAGGCACGAGAAGTAGTTGATGTGCTGGATTCCGCAGAGATGAACACTTCTGCCCTGTAAAACACACCATCAAAGGAGGAGAAGAGGAAGAAAATATTTACAGGAGACCTATCTGTGTGTGCTCAAAGACTTATCCAGAATCTACCAGGAACTCTTCCAACACAGCAAGAAGAAGTGAACATCCCGGTTTTAAAAAATGGGCAAAGCGCTGAGCAGACACCTCGACCTGAGAAGACGCAAATGGTAGCTGAAAGATAGACGGTTGCACACCACTGAGGAACTATCAATTAAAGCAACAGTGATACCCCACCCAAGACTTAGAATGGCCAAGATGCAAAACGACAGAAAATACTGATGAGGTTGTGAAGCCCCTGAGGACTGTCATGGCTGATGGTTGGAGATGAGGGAGGGAGGCGGAGTGCAAAATGCGACAGCACTTTGGAAGCCAGTTTGATGATTTTTTTTTTTAAACAAAAGTAAGCGTAATCTCAACAGGTACCCAGCAAGCACAGTATTTGATCTTCACCCAAGTGAACTCAAGACAAGTCTGCACAAAAACTTAAATAAAGCCAGGCAGTGGCATCTTTAGTCCCAGTACTCTGGCAAGTAGATCTCTGAGTTCAAGAACAGCCTGGGCTACAAAGCGAGTTCCAGGACAGCCAGGGCTACACAGAGAAACTCTACCTTGAAAAACCAAAACCAAAACAAAACAACTTGAACAATATATTTTAGCAAAGACACCCTCCAGCAAGGGAGTAGATAAACTGTGGTATATTCACACAACGGATATTATTCAGCACTAATAGGAAATGAGCTATTGACATACAAAAAGACATGGAGGGAATTTAATTGCATATTTCTAAATGAAAAGATTAAATCTGAACGTGTTAGGGACCATATGTGGGGAGGTCAAAGTACAGAGACAGAGGAAAGATCAGAGACTGGGGAAGGGAGGGATGGGCAGATGGAAACAGGGCTTTTGGGGCAGTGAACTACTATGTATGATGCTATGAGAAGAGATGCTTGTCATTACGGTCTTGGGGACTTTTGATAATAATCGGTCAAGGTAGCTCACTGGCTTTAACAAATGCTTCACAGTTTTGAAGGATGGTTGGAAGCAATGGCGTTGTGCATGTGTGGACACACTGGCAGTATATACCTCCTCTCCATTTTGCTGTGAACTTAAAAGTTGTTCTCAAAACTAGTCTATTTTAAGCCAAAACTCCTCCAGCAAAATCAACAGTTATTTATATCATAGCAGCATATCCTGTGCTCTCCTCAGAATTTCTAGGTTAGTTTATGAATGGTCAAAGTTATAAAGTAAAATGCTTCCTCTAAACACTTAACAAATATGGCCTAAAGGTGCCCAGAAAGTGATCTAACAGGTAAAGGTGCCTACCATGCAAGCACAAGGGCCTTAGTTCAAATCCCCAGAGCCCTTGTAAAGCTGGGCACCGTGGTGTGCATTGTAATCCCAGTGAGCTTAAGGTGAGAGAATTTTGTGATGCTCGTGAGAAGCTCCTCTGGTTTATATACCATGGTGACCAATAAAGAGACCTGATCTCAAAGAAGATAGGTCCATATGGAAGGTGGTCCTCTGACTGCTGCATGAATGTCCTTCACACACACACACAACACATAGAAAAATGATTGCCTATAACTAAAGACACAGCATTTGAGTACACCTTTCTCCGGGTGAGCTATGTAAAGGCCCAGTGAGTTCAATGCCACTGATTCCAGTGGAAGTAGAAGTCAGAACCACAGTGAGCTAGCTGCCTACCACTCTGCATCCATCAGATTGCTTGAAATCAAAAGCCAGAGAATAATTAGTGTTGACAAGGATGGGGAGAAACTTGACCCCTTGCATTCTGCTGGTGAGATGGTCAGGTAGTGTAGCCACTATGAAAAATAGTTTTGGCTATTCCTCAAAAGATGAAACACAGTTTCCATACAACCTTGCAATTTCACCCTGAGATAATTGAAAGCATATGTCCACACAAAGATGTGTCTGTAAGTGTCCCGAGCTACGTTAATAAGAAAACAGTGAAAACAGCCTAGACATCTGTCACGGGAATGGGTAAGATAAGGCAGTACCCGCTTACACGGAGGGAGATTATTCAGCCATAACAGAGAATGGAGTGCAAGTCCTTGCTGCAGCATGGATGGCCCTTGGTTGTTTAACCACACAGGTCAGAATGGGCTAATCTATAGACAGAGCAGCCAGCCGCTTAGGGAAGGGTTGCGGGCACGTATGGTCAAGAGGTAGGAGCTTCATTTTGATGCTGTGTGTGCTCTAGAAAGTGACTGTGTGATGGCTGTCCTCATCTGTGAGTACGCCAGAACCACTGCATTTCTGAGAGCTTAAAGGGGTGGATTTAGAGTATGTAAACAATATTTCAATAGGTTATTCACCGTGCGCACACGCACACACACACACACGCACACACACACACACACACACACACACACACACACACACACACACTACAAATGGAGCTAGAGAGTGCTAGTGGACACTGACTTTCAGGCACTGTACATCATAGAGGAAATGGATTTCCCCGATCCTAATCGAGAGATTAAAATGTTTTCCTTTCCTCCAGCTTTCCAGACTTTGGGTGAGAACCTTTCCTGATGATGTTAGACCCTTGTGGTGGGGCACAGATAAGCTTTCCTCACCATGTGTGTACACCCCCACTGCTCCTCTGGACCTCTGCCGTGAGGTCTTTAATTTCCCTTTTGGCGCTCTCTCTCTCTGCCTCTCTCTCTCTCTGGAGAGCACCTGGCACAAGCTCCTAGTCTTATCTGGAGTCTTGTTCCCCTGTTCAACTCATCAAACAAGCAGGGAAGGACAACTTTTCAGGTCACACACCTGACCCTGCTGCTCAGCTGGAGTGTGGCCCTTTGTGCAGCCGCTCCCCTCCCGCCCCACTTCCTGTGGTGGCTGATATTGATTTTTCTCATGACAGAGAGGTTATTCACCCATTCTGAAAATCATAACCCCCTGTTTTAGAGTTAGGACAGCAACACCGATAACCTCTTCAAGCAGAATGTTCTAGAAGGCAAACTCAACAGAGAGACTACTGTATGGCGACAGTGCTATTTGCACAGACTTGATGCATATCTAGAGTAGGAAACTGGAAAGGGTTTTAAAAACAAAATCAAACAAGACATGCATCTCAAATCATACCGCAGGGAAGAAGCTCCCAGAAGCCAGCACCTACATCCTTTCCCACAAACCTCCACTCATCACAAGAAACAGTTTGCTGCCCAATCATGCACCACTGTGGTGACTAAGCTTCAAAGACTGGTCACTAACTTCCATATCATCAGAGCTAGAGGGAGGAAAAGCCCTCCTTTCTGAAGAGGTGGTGTGGGACGGGCAGCAGGTGCTTGGGAGCTGCTTGGTTAAGCATGTGGTTTGAAAGAGCATATAGAGAACTTCTTCCGGGTCACGATCGATAGGCTCAACCCGGGGCAGGAATTTATTTCCTCTTCCCTGTAATTTAAAGACTGCACCTGATTAAGGTGCTTGTGATTTTATGATGAGTTCCCAGAAAGGCAACGTGACTCGATCCAGGCCTCAGAAACACCAGAACACGTTCACCTTCAAAAATGACAAGTTTGATAAGAGTGTTCAGACCAAGAAAATTAATGCAAAACTTCATGATGGAGTATGTCAGCGCTGCAAAGAAGTTCTTGAATGGCGTGTAAAATACAGCAAATACAAACCACTGTCAAAGCCTAAGAAATGTGTTAAATGTTTACAAAAGACAGTAAAGGACTCTTACCACATAATGTGTAGACCATGTGCTTGTGAACTTGAAGTTTGTGCAAAATGTGGAAAGAAAGAAGATATCGTTATTCCTTTTAATAAAGAATGAGAAACTTCAGAAAATACTGAAAATCAAGATTCTAACCATAGAAGAATCCGCAAAAGAAAGGAGGACAGTGATGAGGACATAGATGCTGAGACTGGCGAGGATGGCGAGGATGGCGAGGATGGAGAGGATGGAGACACTTAGGCCTGATAGCACAGAGTCAGCTGCAGAGGGCTCAGCAAACGTACTGACACCCTAACAAGAGAGTCAGAAAAGGCTGTTCATTAGGCAGAACTGAGCAACATCAATTATTTATAGCATTTGAATAATACAAACTTCCAGATTTTCACGATAAAACTTAAGCTGCATATACAGAATGTGTGGCAACACAATGGTGTGTTGTATAATTTATGGAAATTGTTTAGAAAACCATATCAGCTAATGTCAAATTATCCAGTGTTGAGAATTGGTGATTGTGTCAACACTATTTCATGGAAAACTAAGATGATTGGCTCAGCCTGCATTTCCATAGCCTGACTTGGGTGTGTGGCTTACTTAGCAAATGCCCCCTTATATCTTACAAAGCAAAACAGATTATTTTTATACACACACACACACACACACACACACATGCATGCACACACACAAAATCATGTGTTGTGATTTTCCTTTTAAAATTTTTTTATATACTTAATTCTTTAAAAAAAATAAAACCTTTTCCTAGTTTAAAAATATATGCTCAGAAAATATATATATATGAACTATGTAGTAAAATCCACCACACCCAAGTGGAGATCTTTGCAGTATCAGAAGCTCCTGTGAAGTTCTCCCTCATAAGCTTCTCTTTCCAAGAATTCCATTCTCCTGAATTATTACTCTCTTGCCAGTGTTTCTACTTGTAAACAGTGTAAGTTGGCTTCATGTGATTATTGAAATCTGTGTCCTCGTGTTTAAAATCCCAAAGCTACAGAAAACTAGTCAAGCAGTACAATGAACTTTTCCATACTCTTTAGCAAGATTCCCAATTTTGGTGTTTTAGTATGTTTTCTTTCTGTTTTAATCTCTACATATGTATATATGACATGTATGTAGATGTACATATGTGTGAATATATTTGTTGAATTATTGAAATAAATGTAAAACCCTGGTTTTGAAAAAAAAAAAAAAAGAAAGCGCATATAACCCGTGTAGGAGCCTTTGGAGTGAACTGTGATCTGCAGCCCTGTGTGGACAGGTCCCTGCAAGCAGACAGAATAAGACACTGGGTGAGTTCCTAGCGCATTCCCACCCACCCTGTACTCGCCTCCTCTGATGTGTAAGGAGCCAGAAGAGTTGCCCCACCCAGGACAGAATCCACTCAACCTCAAGTCATGTGGTGGGCTCTTCCCCTTCCTGCTCGGGAGCCTTCATTTTGCTTTTCATAACCCTTTACTCCTATTGGTCTCACTACAGTGGACAGAGCTAAAGGATCTACACTGAGAAAGGCACACACAAGGGAAAATGCAATTGAGAGGAGCATGCCTGTGCGCAGTTAGAAGCACACAGGAGGTGTGGACAGAGCTGGGACTGGCATCCTCAGAAAGTGAAGTCATGGAGGAAATAAAGACGGGTTACAGTCTAGGAAAGAGCAGGAAACGTGAAGATCTGCAACAGTCCCTAGAGCCCAGGACATTGGCTGGTGGGATTGACGCTATATGATAAACCAGGCAGATGGTTTCTGAGGTCCTAATTTGAGGGGACGTGGTATTAGGTCGGGCACTTAGAGCAGAGGCAGCTGTGACCTGCATGTACCAATCTCTCATAGGCATGCCAGCATGTTGCTCAGACTCTGGGCTAATGGCCTTGGGAGAAACAATTTATGCCATTTGGGACAATTCATCCCACTATATTATGGAGCCTGTTTGTAGCCAGTGGTTTTTGTTTGTTTGTTTGTTTGTTTGTTTTGAGGCAGAGTCTTACTACATAGGCCTGGCTGGCCTGGGACTGGCAAATCTTCTGTGAATTGTACCACTCTAAGAAATCAATCGTTATAAACACTTTAAACAATTGCCAAGGCCCTTTTCAGAGCTGCTGCCTGCCTTGGGCCTGCCCTTCCCCAGAGAGAATGCCTCACCTTTTTGAAGCATGGTTAAAACGTATCCTACCCTTGGCCTTGTCCAATACCTGGCACGGCAAGACTCCTGAACCATCTTCTCTTTTTCATGGAGTTGAGCATAGGTAAGACCAAGACAGCTGGGAAATTTCACAACCCAAGCACTTGGCGCATGTGAAGGAGGCACAAGTTACTGTTTGTTGTGTGAAAAAATTTCAGAACACCGTTTATAAGGAGTCTACTAAGAGCAAGACCCAGCTACCTGGGATTCTAGAGGAAACCGTGAGACTTTAGGATAGCGTGAGTCTGAACTCTGTTTCCCACCACTGCCACTATCGAGTCATTTTGTTGTTTTCAGCGCTGAAAGTCAGGAGTGACAGAGCTTATGCAAATGTGAATGATAGTGGTGTTTCTTTTTCAACCTGAAAGGCTCAAAAGTAAAAACTTCCTGGAAACAAATAACTTATTTATAGGCTAAGTGTGAAGAAAGTAAACTTTGGATTAATTGCTGTGGCTGAGCAGTCATTGTTAAGAAGTAGGTGGTAACAATTCGTTGATTACATACCAAGGCTCAAAGATGATACAGATGAAAGAACAGGGAGTCTTCACTGTTAGGGGATAAATTCATGTAGACGGGGTAAGATATAAACACACACACACACACACACACACACACACACACACACACACACACA
>OU015742.1:164174533-164188693 GCA_907169655.1 Acomys percivali | reverse complement strand
GCACTGTCCATATCCACAGTTAATACACAGACTGTTGCACTGTCCTGAACCCTTTTGTCATGTCACTGCCCCATCTACATCCACACAATCGCTTCCTGTTACAAGGTATGCTTTTTTTATAAAATGATTTGTTTATTTTAAACTCTTTCTCCCCACCCCCCACCCCTGCTCTTCATGGGTGGATATGTGCACAGAAGTGTAAGTGCCTGTGGAGATCAGAGTGTCAGGTCCCTGAAGTTGGAGTTACAGGCATCTGAACACCACCTGATGTGGATGCAGGAAACTGAACTCAGGTCTTCTGCAAGAGCAGTCTGTACTCCTAACAACCATGTGTCTTTTTTTTTGGCCATCATAAATATTCAGTCTTTTAGTCTATTTTTTGTCTAGTTTTTGATCAGCATAATGTTTCTGAACTCCATCCACGTTGTATATATGAACAGTTTGCTCATTTAAAATGCCAGCCTTAATTTCATTGCACAAATATATCATACATTGTATATTCATTGATTCGTTGACAGACGTCTTGGTTGTTTCTAGTTTGGGGCTACAAAGAACAAAGCTCATGTGAATATTCATGTTTAAATTTTTTGCCTATATGTATTTTAATTCTTTTTCTGAATAAAATACATTAAGTGGAAGTGTTGGGTCACAAGGAAGCACTTGCGTAGCCTCCTAAAGGCACTGCCTACCATTTTCCCAAGTGGCCACATCATTTCAGCTGCCCGTAGCAGTGCCTGAGAGTAGGGGTGGACGGACATCTTTTCTCATTTTTAGCTGTTCCTGTGGGTGAATAGTGATACTTCATTGTGCTATATAATTTGTGCTTCCCTGATGACTAATGAGGCTGGGCATTTTTTCATGTGCTGATTGGTCACTCGCATGGCTTCTTTTGGTGAAGTATGTGTCCAGTTCTTTTTGCCCACGTTTAAAATAGCTTATTAGTTCTTTATATGATTTAGTTTTAAGCATCCTTTCTACACCTTGGGACAAACCCCTCGATCAATACGTCATCGGTATTTTTTTCTTTCATTATGTAGTTTGCCTTTTCATCTTATGAATGACATCGTTCCTGGGGCAGGAGTTTTTGAAGTAGCATTCCTTCATGTGTAGTGGGGCTAACTTTACAAGTAAGCTTTGCGATTGAATACACTGAACGTTTCAGTGCCAGGGAGAATCACGTGGCCTATTTCATAACAATTAATAAAGGTTCTGTGGCAGAGTCCCCCATGCTTACTAATCAAATATCTGTCAGTGACAAACACCTCCCAACCTTTGCCATCTGGAATTCATTCCCTTTATATAGCTCTCTCTCTCCAAGGTTCTCCTGCAGAGAAAGTCTTTTCTATGCTAGATGCACCAGCAACACCATCTTATTATAGTGCAAGGGTCACCATGCCTTTCTTTTTGCAGTGGAGGGAGTAATTTTAAAACTGGGGTTGCTCTGGATTTCATCAGCAACAGGAGGCTCCTACGTCCTAGGTCCAGGCCTCTTCTTCTGCTGTCAAAGTTGGGATCCAGTGACTTTGTTCTGACTCAGAATCCAGACAGAGCATATTTCATTGATTTCTTGCAGCAAATCATTCTAACTGTACCACATCCCACGCACTGAGTTAGAGACGCAGGATCTCTCTAGGGTGTGTCAACTCTTACAGTTGGTTGTTAGTGCAACAGTGAGCACCTTGAGGACAGGCCTAATTCACTCATTCCTCTGACTGTCATTTGTTAACCGGAGCTTCACACATGAGTGATCGTGTGCACGCCATGACTGACGTACCAGAGGGGCGGCTAGCTTGAGTCATTCTGAAGGTGTTTGTCTCCTTCAGGCCCACATGACCACATGCCTGTCTCCTTAGAGCATTTTTCTGTAACAGGAACTGTATAGCCAAATAGCCACAGTCAACCAGGGGGAAACAACGCTATGGTGGCAATGAGGTAATCAAATCTCCCAGGCTCCGCCCAGACAGGAAGTCAGGGTAAGGCGTGTGTAATTTTTGACTCACGCTGGTTAAAATTTCCCAAAGATGGGAGAAAAATGTTCGGGATCTCAGAAAGGATATAAGGGTCACAATGAAGACACTTTCTCCTTAGGTTGTATTAGAGAGAAAACCATTAATGCAAAGAAGGTGGGTCACTATTACAGCCACCAGTGTCTAATATGGCCCATGGAACAAGTCTACACACATTTCCACACTGGAGAGGAGGCCTTGGGGAGTGTGGATATACTGAGGGTCTTTTCTATGAAGCTGGTGTTGGAGTTCTGAGTCATATGTGCCTGGCCCTGATTTTACATCTACTTGATACAAAGCGAGCCAGCTGGGCCCACAGATTTACTAATTTATGTGTATAGGTATTTTGTGCGCATGCATGCCTATGACTACATGCATGCCCAGTGACTGAGGAGGCCAGAGGATGGTGTCGGATTCTCTGGAACTGGAGTTATGGATGGTGAGCCACCGTGTGGGTGCCAGGAATTGAACCTGAGTCATCTGGATGAGCAGACAGTGCTCTTAACTGCTGAGCCTGGGCCACCTCTCCTGCCCTACAGGCTTCATGGTCCTGGGAGGGAGACTCCTTTACTTGTCAGCTGTAAAGGATGGAAGTAGACATCTAAGTCTGTGTTTCTCTTTCTCCCTTGATTCTTAAATAATGTCCTTCTGTTGTACTTTGAAATAAGATAAAATATTCTCACTACAGAATATCTTCATGGTACACTCTACATCAAATTAAAGAAAAATATTGTCAGATACAATTTTGACATCTTCTTATTCTATGGAGATGAGGATGTCGGAGGCCATAGGGCTGCAAACTCTTAAAATCCTTTTTCTCTGCAAACTCAGTTTTTACATGGTCAGCTGAACATGCTGAGATGATGTTTCTCTCTCCCTCCCCCAGAGAGAGTTTCTCTGTGTAGCCTTGTCTTTCTGAACTCGCTTTGTAGACGAGGCTGGCCTAGAACTCACAGAGATCTGCCTGCCTCTGCCTCCCAAGTGCTGCTATTAAAGACGTGTGCCACCATGCCCAGTTATGTTTTTCTCTTATAATATCACATTTGACATACCATTTTATGTCATACTTCTAATGTCATACTTGTCCTGAAAGAGCTCCTTGGCTTGGTCACATATGAATGCTGTCTATGTCATGTTCACTGGACTAATGGTGCTTGGAAACTGCAAACCTGAATTGGGAGTGCAGGGGAAGTTATGGAGTTACTCATAACACTCACTCTATTCTCTAAGGACCAAGATGAAATGGTGCAATCCACAAGTTTTCTGTCCTTTTAAAAACATATTTATTTATTTATTTGAAATAGGGTTTCTCAGGCTGGAGAGATGGCCCAGAGGTTAAGGGCACTGACTGCTCCTCTAGAAGTCCTGAGTTCAATTCCCAACAACCACATGGTGGCTCACAAACATCTATAACGTGATCAAATGCCCTCTTCTGGCCTGTAGGTGTACATGCAGCCAGAACACTGCATACATAATAATAAATAAATATTAAAAAAAGAAATAGGGTTTCTCTGTGTAGTCCTGGCTGTCCCAGAATTTGCTGTAGTCTCAAACTCAAAGATCCTCCTGCCTCTGCCTCCCAGTGATGAAAATTAAATGTGCCACCACTGGATGCAATCTATAAGTTATTACACCAGACTTTCTGGAGAAGCAGCTTGCATCTTCAGAACAGACTTTCACCAGAGACCTGGACATGGCCCTGAAAATAGCTGTGGCTTCTGTTAACGTTGTACTGGGGGTGGATATCTGCCTCTGCTCGTGGTGGGACGGTAAGCTTTAAAGTCAAGTCCTAAAGAATGAAAACTCAAGTTGGTCCAGAATGGGTACCACAAAATTGAACTTGAGAACTGTCCTTCCTTCCGTGTTAGACAGTTGTGGTTGAGAAAAATACAATTAAAGTTCTCTTGCTTAAACAGTAAATTTCCACATTCTTATTGGATTTTATAATAGCTGCTTGAAAGAAAAACAGCTCTTTTCACTAATGCTGCATTAGGGACCTTTGTATCTGTGTGGCGTGAGGTGCATTCTCTGAACGGAAAGAACTTGGAGCCTCGATTCCAACTCGTTGGACTGGGAGTCTTTACTACTCCCAGCCTGTCTTCCAGCAAACTCCTCAGGGGAGAGCTGCCTTCTATGTATGGAAACAGCCAAACCAGGTGGTCAACTTTTAAAACAAATCATTGGAAGGTGTAATTCCAAGGAGGAGTTTACCAATTATGGATTGTTACCTTAGTCACCCCTGCTATGTCCCAGGTCTAAATTTTGGGCATTAAAAAAAATAACAAATAATAGCTAAAGCAAACTACAAAGTTCATAATATTATCCTATTAGAACATCTAATATTATCATATTAGAACATCTATCTATAAGGACAGAATTGAGAATGGCATTATGATTTGGTGCCAAATTGATAAGATCCTTTAGAATCGGGGCACTTGGTGGTCACCTGGCCAAGTTCTAGGCTGACATCACCGTCTCTCAACTTAACCATTGGTCTGGGCTGAAGGAGGCAAGAGGATGTTTCCAACAGAGAAGATTAGAATGCCATTATAAACACATTTATCTTCCTTTGCTCAGGGACTCTCCATCCTGTCAAACCATTTATACAATCGGATACTTTGTTCCCCTTTAAATGTTAAATTTGGAACATTTTATTCCATGTGCCAATCAAAACAAAACAAAAACCAAAAAAAAAAAAAAAAAAAAAACAAAAACAAAAAAAAAAACCAAAAGGAGTTTTAAGCCCTGGGCTTTTCAAATATATCTGATGTTAAGAATTAGTTCATTTTGCCTGTTTTTAGGGAAGTATAAGCACTTTCTTTTTTCCTTTAAGAAACATTTCCAAGATGACAGAGTTTGAAAGAGTTGTAAATATAGATAATACAAATTAAGGATTCACCTCCTCTGTCCTCTTCAACCAACCAAGACACACACACACACACACACACACACACACACCCTCAGTGTTCTCTCTGCAGGCGTCACGGGAGATGCCATATTTACTGTTTTGACTTCTCTCTTTTTTTTTAAATATTTTATTTAACTTTAATCTATGTACATTGGTGTGGAGTTACAGACAGTTGTGAGTTGCCATGTGGGTGCTGGGAATTGAACTCGGGTCCTTCAGAAGAACAGGCAGTGCTCTTAACCGCTGAGCCACTTCTCCAGCCCCCTGTTTTGACTTCTCATTGCTCCAGCTCCCTCTCATTTCTGCTGCCTTTGTGTTAAGGGCGCGGCTCACTTTAGTCAATGCATGCAAGCATTCCTTCCTCTCCCTAGTCCTCAATGAATATGAACATGTCTTGTGTCTAATTGCCCGGATAACTAAGCTAACTGGAAGAAAGAAATCCCTGTGAACGGAGAATCTATCAGCGCGAGTGGAACATGTTGTTTTTTTGTTTGTTTGTTTTAAAGGGGCTCTTGGGACCTATAATAGTTGTGTCTACTCATTTAAAAATGGAATTCCAGGCAAGGGGTCAACCAGCGGACACATTTTTTCACAGGAAAAGAAACACCCAGGTTCCTCCATGTACCTCTGACACAGGGCCCAGAGATAAGTAAAACCTCACATTAGCCAGACATGTTTGGGACTGGGGACCAGGACAGAATCAAGCTAGAGCATACCCCATACTACCTTAGAAACCTTTTTGCATAATGATTGTAAACACAGCTTGAACCCCTTAAACCTCACTTTGCTGAAATTTCTCATAGTCTATTTGTATTAGCAGCTGGCTTTCTTCCGAGTCAACTTTTACTGGTTATCGCTGACATCAGGCCATGTTATTGAGCACGCTGCATATGGTGGCGCAAGATGAGATGGTAGACATACAGCATTTTATCTGACCCCAGCAACTTAAGAATTGACATACACAGAGTCTAGTACTCAGTGATAAAAATCCAGCCTCCCAGGTGGATATCCTCAGCACAGCTTCGTGCAGCCAATGGACAGATGGCTTTGGGAACCTCGCAGCAGCTCATTTTCCCGCCTCCTGAAGATGTTCTTTCTGTAATGTCGACTGTTTATTCTCTGCAGGTGGTGTCCTGGCTACAGCTGGACACTGTCAAGCCACGTAGCAAGGAGGAGCAAAGCTGCCACCGAGGGGCAAGGCAGGCGATGGGAGGTAGGTCAGGGGAACAGTAGAGGTCCGCAGACGAGGATGCTCTTGCCTGCAGCAAGCTAAGCACACACATGGAGTCCAGCCATTGAGCATCTGCTATTTTGAAGGTCAGAGGTAGGAAGTGTGTGTAACTGGTGATAGAGAATGAGTTCCTATGACTGGGCCAAGGCACTAGCAAGGGAGGAAGGTCTGAGCAGTAGCAGGGGACTCAGCTGTGTTCTGGAATCAGTCGAGACAGGACAGGTACCAAAGAGACCTATGATCTGGGTAATGGGAACAGAGATGGGTGGTATGGTTTCCTGAAACTTGGAATCAAGGAGTAGATAATTTATAAGAACTGGACCACTGAGGAATGGGGTGCACGAACCAACCTGTGATTGATTTCCACTTACTTCAATCTCACAATACAATCCAGGAAAGTGGTATCATAGCTTGAGGATGGGGTTGGGCACACCGCTGTGCCTTAATAAATCCAGGAACAGCTGAGGCTGTATCAGAACACCTCTACCATCAATTGAGAAAACAAGTTAAAAAAAATTTTTTTTAAGGCATTACCCAGGATATCTTCTTTATTTATCATGTATCTCATCTGTTTCCTGTCTTTCTTATAGTGTTAAAAACTGACCACACTAACACTTTGTCTTAAACATTTTAAAAGAAAGGTCACTTTTGAAGAATGTGCTAGGGTTGGGGGAGAATTTTGAGGCTGCTGCCTCTTCCCTAGCTGTGGTCTCCTTGGTAGACCCTTCATCTAAACTGGCTATGAGACGAGGAGTGACGCGAGGAGGAGACATGGCGACAAAGAGGGAGTGATAACAGTGACATCAGGCATGTGGTGGCACAAGATGAGACATTAGACACGTAGCATGCTATCTGAGCCCAGCAATGTAAGAATTAACTTTCTCTAAGTCACAAATAAAATCCCCAGAGCTTGGGAGAGATAGATCTGTGACGCCCATGACATCCCATGGTCAGTCGGTACTCCATTGCTTAGGTCCTACAGGTGTGGGAACTGGGAAAGCAGACATGCTATTTGCCTTAAGAGGCCCAAAGAGGTGTCAGGGCTTCCCCTGGAGACACGTCTTGATCAGGTGCAATGAGATGAGGTGGGCACGGAAAGCATAAAAGGCTGACAAGGTAGAGTTCCAAAGGGGCCTGAGCCAAGTCCAAGCCCCAGCTGCTAAAGCTGGATGGTAAACAGTGCTGGGCCTGAGTCAGCAGAGGTCCTAATGATAGTCAAATCCTGCCTTAGTTTAAGAATGTGAAGGTCCAGGGCGTCACCAAGAGCACTCACTGGTCAGATGAGTTCCAGGTACCCTTGGATATAGGAATTTGTCTTGAGGCACTCACAGAACCAACCACGTTACATTGCAGACCTTAAAGCCATAGCAACAGGAAGTCAGGCACAGGGCAGTCTTACTGGGTGCTCAGTACTTTCTGGGAGTATGGACTAGAAAAGAGGAGGGGCCAGGGGAATCAGTCTCTTGGTGACTCCTGATTACTGACTTGTAAATTTTTCTTAATCGAGGCAGCAAGGACCTAAGCTGCCAGCTGTGAACATTGACCCCTCTCTCTTCAGAAAACCAGAACTGGTCGTTTGGAACAAACCTTCACTTCAGACCAGTTTTATCACAGAGTCAGTCAGGGGACTGGTCCAGTGCAGAGAACTCTGGGAAGTGGATTAAAATGCAGCCTCTGGCTGCAGGATCCTAAGTCCTCTCAAGTGGTCCTAATATAGTCGCTTTGGGACTCTTTGGGAGAGCCTTGCCTAAAGATCTTCCTTTAGTATGCTCCTACTTGGAAAGATTGTCAGTGGAAAGTTTCCCATATTGATTGATTGACTGATTGATTGATTGATTTCCAAAACAGGGTTTCTCTGTGTGGCCTTGGCTCTCCTGGACTCACCTTGTAGACCAGGCTGGCCTCGAACTCACAGAGACCCGCCTTCCTCTGCTTCCTGAGTGCTGGGATTACAGGTGTGGGCCACAGTGCCTGGCCCTGTTCATCTTTAAACAGACCCTTCTAAACACCATGGTCAATCCCAGGACACACTGCAGCTGTGAAGATGGCAGCCCCCTGAATATCAGGAGGCTACAGTGGCCTCATGATTGAGCCTCAGTCTTTGCTTATTTTCCATCCACATGGATAGCACAATGGGAGAAGAGAGCAGTCACACAGGGTATTCTAGCTGCACCCCTCCCCCCCTCCACCACAGCTACTCAATCCCAACAATTTGTGTTGCCTAAATACTTCAGTTCTTTTGAACCATCTTTGGGAGGAGGGGGGAAGAGAAATGAAGTTTTACACCAGCTATCAGAGCAAAGCTTGGAGGACAAGGAGTTGCTGAGGCAGAAAATTCCCCAGCGGCTGGCTTGATGGATGATAGAACATTGTCTCCTGAGGATGCTGTGGTTCACAGCAGCTTTCCAGCAACCAAAAATAAACCTTCACTCTGCTCAACAGGTCTAGGTCCCACAGCTTAAATTCGTTTCCTGGCCTTCCCAGACTCCGACTCGGCTCCTCTCACTTTGGCCTTCAAATCTGAAGCAGGACCGTGGGAAGGGCCCTGGGATAATTGGTTTTTGGTTGAGCACCTTTCATCTGAGGATCTCTCAGTACTTTATAAACATTAATTAAATTGTCACAACACACACCATTTTAGAATGCCTAATGACTGTCTACCACCCCAGCGCTGGGCAGCTCTTTAAAGGTGGGGAACTTAAAGGATGCTACGGCTAGTTTTCAAAGACTGACTTACCGCAGAGGTGAGGCCCCAGATGGAATGCTCCTCATTTCTAGGCCTGTGCAGAAGAGGACCAAAGGGATGGAGAGGGTCATGTGATCCCTATGCAAACGCACACTGTGAAGTACTGTTGCTGGGAAGACAAGATGTCTACACTGTAAACTGTAATGTGCAACACGAATCCCACTTTAGCTATTCTTTCTTGTTCCAAAAACCTTAACATCTTTTTGTTTCAGTTTTTCCACCTATAAAATAGTAACAGACAGGCTCCTCGGATCTCTCACACAGGCCAATTGTGCCTTCTAAAGCTGACAGAAAGTGCTGCCAAGGAATGACCACACACCCCCAATTTGAAATCTGTCTTTTTACTCTGCAGAATTTCCATGATGAGGAGCTTTATGCTTTGCCTGAGGGTGTTAGCCTCTATGATGCTCTTTTATCAGCCAGCCTCATGGCAGGAAGGACCTCTCCAAGCCCTAGAGTCCTCACAGAGCTGGTAGAATTAATTGTGTGATGAGTATGGTGCTGGGACAGACTGAGCAGCAGGGATTTAAAATGACATTTGACTTTTCTAAACTAAACAAAACCAGCTGAGGCTGGTCATGGTGGCACATTCCTTTAATCCCAGCACTTGGGAGGCAGAGGCAGGCAGACTGCTGTGAGTTCAAGGCCAGCCTGGTCTACAAAGCCAGTCCAGGACAGCCTACATAGAGAAACCCTGTTGGGGGGGGAGGGGGAGAAGAAAAAAGAAGGAAAGAGAGAAAGAAAGAAGGAAGGAAGGAAGGAAAGAAGGAAGGAAGGAAACCCAACTGAAGCACTTCTCTGTGCATAGCTTCCATGTTGCTCTGGTTTGGAAAAATTATTTTGGAGCATTTCCACGTGGACTATTCTTGGGGTTTACACACATGTGTATTGTTACTGGTGGCCAGTCTTCATCCTTCTAGAATATTTTATTCTTTCCCCATTAAAATTTGTAATTTAGAATCAAGCCTGATGGAAGAAAATAATTAAGAGCAGGAAAGAAAAAAAAAAAAAGGAAGGGAGGGAGGGAGGGAGGAAGAAAATTCTGGTCTTGAGTTTCTTTTATGCCCTGTAAACTACCCACAGAGGCAACTCCAGACAAGGGCTTACACAAACATTTAGAATAATGGTAGACAGTATGTGAAGGTTTTTACTTCTTGGATTTATTACTAGAAGGATATCCCTCATCTATGCTTGACTTAAAAAAAAGATGTGTATGTATGTGTGTGCACATACATGCATTCCTGCAGAGAACAAAAGGAATCCGATTTCCTGGAGCTGGAATTACAAGCGGTTGTGAGCCAACTGATCTGGGTGTTGGGAAGCAAACATAGGCCCTCTGGAGGAGGAGGATGCACTAACCACTGAGTCATCTCTCCACCTTGGCTTTTTCAAAAGACTTTTTAAAAAAAAACCTGTAAGTCTTGGTCTTTTGTAGTCATATGATGGCTGCCAGCCTCAGTTCACGGTTTCAGTCAGGAACGTGGGCAAGTAAGAGGAAAAACCAGGTCTAAAGGATGGGGTGGGAAGAGGGAGAAAGGCCTAAGTGAAAGGACAAGTTGAGGCAGGGAAAAAATAAAACTAGCTCAGAAACATCACAGAGAAATCAACCTTGTAGGCAAGAGGATTTAATTATAGTTTGTTTTAAGATGTAACTCAGAGGACTATTTGTTTTGGGAAGTGGGCGGGGGCGGGGAGCGGGGAATGGAGTGCCCATAGTGGGCTGCAATAAGCTTCCCAGACAGACTGGTTCATTATCTCTCATCTGTTCTATCTAGTAATGCCTTTTGAAAACTTGGGCCATTATTTCAGACCATTTACTTGACTTTTCCCTGTGATTTGGACAGTAGCCTATACTACCTGTTCGAGTCTTTGCTCCCCACTCTAGCAGGCTTCGGGAACGGGGGGGGGGGCCTGAGAGTGAGGACCTGTGGGAAAAGGACAGGGATCCACGGATGTGTCCTCTGTGGTTAGAGCGAGAGCGCTTTGTTCCTTCCTCACAGGCCAGGTTTTCCTTAGGTGCTGGCAGAGTTCCCAGGCAATTTGCTCTGGGGACAGATTGGCTAAACTGCTGCTGCTGCCAGCTTCGGGGAGCATCTAGATTTATGAGTCCGAGCAGCCAAAGCGGGGTGGAAGAGCACATGAAGAGGCAAGAGGTCCGGGAGGATGTAGTGTGTGGCACCAGGCAGGGCCAGTGTGGGTTACCTAGCTGGCTACGTGCGTGGGAGCACAGAGAGGCTGGCTGCTCTCTCCCTACCTCCTCAAGGTAGTAGCTTTCTTTAGCCGCAGCAACAGTTGCTAGTAGGGCTGAGGAACCAAGGGGCACGGAATGTGTCTAGTGTCCCGAGATGGAGTTCACATGGGCACACCATAAGGAGGGGAATAGTGGAAGACGTGGTGGCTCTCCTGGCTGGCTGTGGGCTATACAGAACAGCTTGGAGGGCAAAGCGCCTGCTCTCAGCACCAAGGGAGTCTCTTCACTTCATGTCTGGCCTCCAGGTTTACAGAATGATCCAGAGGCAATGTGGAGCTACACATCTGGACCTTCCCTCAGCACTGTTCATGCAATGCCAGCTTGCTCCTTTTGGCTTCCCCTGGGCTGTGTTTTCAACAAACATTCTGCAGTACTTCAAACGGAGTAGAAACTAGCAGGCTTTATGAGCTGACTGCGTTGGTGGGCAAGCTAGCGGGGGAAGAAGAGGTCACCAGTCTTTGGAGCTGCTGTCAGCTGCCTCACTCTATGTGAGCTCAGACACACTGATGTCTCTTAGAAAGATTTTTAAAGGATTTTCGTTTATAGTAGAATTTTGAAAAGACCTATGGTCACGAATTATTCAGGGTCACCAGTTGCTATAGCCCCCAGTATCTTTCAAATGTCCCCACATGGATCCTTGACTAGCTAGGATTTTAGAAGTATTGAGCATCACTACCTCTCTGCTGCCTTAAGTGTCCACATCAGCCAGGCTGCCGTGAGACTACTGTGAAGCTGGGAACTGGGATTCTGGATGAGACAGCCAGGTGGCTATGACTTGTGCTGTCTCTGCTTTTTCTCCTAATGGAAACAGCCTCATAGGCTGGTGCTCTCCTGCCTCCCTCCTCTCTCGTTATGTAAGTAATATTTTATAAGCTCAAATATTCAGACAATAAAAGGGTAAAAAAACACCACCAGCTTGTAATAATGTTGGTAACATTATAGTATATATTCCTTAGGGCTTTTTCTATGCTGCTACTTTTAAGTGAAATTATATATATATATATATATATATATATATATATATATATATATATATGTACATATATTTATACATACATATTATTCTATATCATAAATATTACTCTTCCATGCTTCTAAATGTATATCTGTATTATAACTTTTGATGACTGGTTAACAGGGCAAAAATGTCCTTAGTTTATTTAATCAATTGCCTGTAGTTGGGCATTGCCTGTGTTACTAGGTTACTGTTGATATAAACTAAACTCTTTATATAAACACCACTAAATACTGGTTAGATGTTTTCTTTTAGAGGAATTCTTCCCAAGATAAGTGCCAGGTTCAGATGCTGTCATCCTTTTAAATGCTTTGATGCATCATGTCAAAATTCCTCTATGCAAACTCCCTGCCATCATCAAGCACCCCCCCCCCCCACCGCAAGGAAACTTCGCTGCTGTGGTCCTCCTTCTTCAGCACAGGCATCGTGAGTCCTCCCTCCTCAGCACAGGCATCATGAATCCTCCCTCCTCAGGACAGGCATCATGAGTCCTCCCTCCTCAGCACAGGCATCATGAGTCTTTCCTCCTCAGCACAGACATCATGAGTCCTCCCTCCTCAGGACAGGCATCATGAGTCCTTCCTCCTCAGCACAGGCATCATGAGTCCTTCCTCCTCAGCACAGGCATCATGAGTCCTCCCACCTCAGCACAGGCATGAGTCCTTCCACCTCAGCATAGGCATCATGAGTCCCCCTTCCTCAGCACAGGCATCATAAGTCCTCCCTCCTCAGCACAGACATTATAAGTCCCCTCAGCCCTTTCTGCTCTGATGGTTCTGACACATCATATTTGCTGTTTTAACCTGGTGTTCAGTATTTTCTTGCCTCTTTTCTGGTGTCTTCCATCATCTCCTGGAGCCCTTATTTCATTCACGCTCCTCTCCTGCAACCATAAACATTGATGGAATACTGCCTGTGAGCAGGCACTGCTCTAAATATGCTACCGCAGCCACAGGAGCTGCTTTGTGGTGAGTGACTGAGGGTCAGTCCCCGGAGGCTGCAGAGGGAGCTTGGAGAAGGAGAAAATGATCATGACTGCTTTATGGAATGGCGGAGAGTGAAGTACGGAAATATACTTAACACACAGAAGAGAGGTTCAGCAAAGCCACTAAGGCTTGAGCTTTGAGGGAAGGTAATGGGGTTGATGGCTAAATAAGATCTGATGAAGAATGGTTCTACAGAGCACACCATAGAGTTTAGACTTTTGCTGTAGCTAAGGCAGAGTACTGGAGGCAGAGCATGTGGTGTTTTGTTGTTGTTGTTATTGTTGTTGTTGCGTGTGTGTTTTCTTTTTGTCAACTTGACACAAGCTAGAGTCATCTGGAAAGAAGGAATCTCAATTGAGAAAACTCTTCTATCCAGTTGGTCTGTGGGCAAGTCTATGGTAGCATTTTCTTGATTAATTATTGATGTGGGAGGGCCCAGCCCACTGTGGGCAGTGATAGCCTTGGGCCACCTTGGTCCTGGGTGGTATAAGAAAGCAGGCTGAGTGAGCCACAGAGAGCAAGCAGGTAAGCAACACTCCTCCATGGCTCTGTGTGAGTTCCTGTCTCCAAGCCCTGCCCTGTTTGAGTTCCTGCCTTGACTTCCCTCAGTGATGGACTATGACTGGGGTGTGTAAGGCCAGTAAATCCTTCCCCAAGTTACCTTTGGTCATGGTGTTTGTCACAGTAACAGACTCCTAACTAGGACCCAAGGCTTGGAACAGAGAGAGTTCATCAGCTCAAGGTCTGTTAAGTCAATTTTGGCAGGAGGAGTTATTGAGTTATTGAGGAAAAGAGGGAGACAAGGCAGGAAGACCAAGGGAAAGAGAGACTGCCAGGGCTGGCAGTGTGGACAGAGTGGGGAGGAGAGTGGGGCAGTGGGGAGCAGCGAAACATGAGGTGCAGTCTAGTAAGGAAATCAGAAGTTTAAGGAGACGTGGAAAGGAAGAGGGTGCCTGAGGCTGTGGAAGACTGTGTGTGTGTGTGTGTGTGTGTGTGTGTGTGTGTGTGTGTGTGTGT
>OU015742.1:164123468-164145557 GCA_907169655.1 Acomys percivali | reverse complement strand
CACACACACACACACACACACACACACACACACACACACACACACACACACACACACTGCTGTTGCCGCCTTCCTAATACTAATTGAATGCTGGCTCTCCTAGAGCAATGCTTTGGGTGCTCATCATCCATGTAGCACTTCCTGTCACCGCTGTTTTCTTTCTTGTCCCACATGCTGAAAGAAGTCTTGGCCATACCCTTAGAACCCTCTGTGACATATAGTCATGTCACGGTTTCCTTTTTCCAAGAGCACTGAATGTTCTTTTAAAATGACAACTGAGAACTTTATAATGGCAAAAGAAATAATTCATCAGGAAGATACAGTGACTTTAATGGAGTCTACAAATACTCATAGAAAAACTTGAGAGCGCTAGGGAAGAAAAGAAAGAATTCCACAGTTATATCAGGAGATACTTTTAGCATCCTTATTGGGAGGCAATTCATAAAAAAATCTTGATAGAACATCTGCATAAAGGTAGATGATTTGAAGGACACCATCAGTCACTCACTGGTACCACAAGCACAGTGCTCGACAGTTGCTGAATGCCACCCCTCCAAGCATACACTGGCATGCTGAAAAGGACAGATCACTTGACAGCCAATAAAACAAGCCAACATTCTTTAAAAAAATTTTCCCCAAGACCGGGTCCTGTATGTAGTCCTAGCTGTCCTGGAACTTGATCTGTAGACCAGGCTGGCCTCAAACCCAAAGATCCACCTGCCTCTGCCTCCAGAGTGCTGGGATCAAAGGCACATGCTACCTCTGCCTGACAACAAGTAATGCATCAAAGATCACTGTATTAGACAGTTGAGTAAACTCCATAAGCATAGGAAAGAGTCAGAGTAGAAGAGAGAGCTTGCTGCAGCTCACTTTAGGAGGCCAGCATCACCCTGGTACCCTAATCCAACAGAAACATCACAGAGGATTTGGCAGGCCAGCAATCTTCATGAACAGAGTGAGACACTCCCATCAAAGTACCAGCAAATTGAATCCAGAAATATTCAGAAGAATACAAAACATGACATATATAAATGCTGAAGAAACACATGGAAAACCCTTCAATACCATTAATTAGCTACCAGGAAAATGAAATAGCAGTAAAGGTTTATAAAAAGATTACACAAATTACAGAATGACTGTAATCATCACCACCATCACCACCACCACCACCATCATCATCATCATCATCATCATGCTAGTATATGTAATACTGGGGTGAAGATGTGGGGTGACTGGGACTTTCCCATACTGCTTATAAGTGTAAAATGCTACACACACTCTGGAAAAACTCGATCCTTTCTTTCAAATATCTACCATACAACCAGCCATTCCATTTTTATATTTACAAAAAAAAAAAAAAAAAAGTGTGTGTGTGTGGGTGGGGTGGGGCTGGAGAGATGGCTTAGAGGGTGAGAACACTGATTGCTATTCCATAGGTCCTGAGTTCAATTCCCAGCAACCACATGGTGGCTCACAACCATCTATAGTGTGATCTGATACCCTTTTCTGGCCTGCAGGTGTACACGCAGGCAGAGCACTGTATACATAATACTAAATAAATACATCTTTAAAAAGAAAGCAAGCAAGCAAATATGTTTTCATATAGGTCCACTTTTCTTTTCTTTTCCTTTCTTTCTTTCTTTTTTCTGAGACAGGGTTTCTCTGTGTAGCCTTGGCTGTCCTGAACTCCCTTTGTAGACCAGACTGGCCTCAAAATCACAGAGATCTGCTGCCTCTGCCTCCTCAGTGCTGGGATTATAGGTATGTGCCATCGTGCCAGGGTACATATATACTTTCTTTTCAACATTTTTTATTATTGTCCAAAATTAGATATAACCTAGATGCTCATCAATCTGCGAATGCATAAATACATTGTGGTATGTCTGTACAATGGAATAATACCAAGCAATGACAAAGGTCAAGCTATCCATTTTGTGCCATCTCAAACCAGCAGGAATAAGTGTCCTAAAGGGCGTGGTGTCAAGTGGGAGAACTGGGGATGAGAAACAGAGAAGACAAGAAGGAAAGAAGGCAAGAGCACTAGCTGGACCAGCAGGTCTTGCCAAAGCTGATTGCCTATGCCACGTTTATTAAGAAACACAGCACCATATGTACTATTTGCAGGGCCAACAGAGACCTAAGCTAGACAATACTGGCAAAGAGGACACAGGGCATCCCAGGCCTTAAGGACTCATCATCCTAAGGACTGATAACCACAGCCCAGGGGCAAGAGTTGGGTCCAATAAGGCATTAACTCCAGCACCACACAGGCCTTGCCAAGTCATGCTGGGCAAGGACACAGAACTTAAGTTCCCTTTGTCCTTTCACCCAGGCCTCCAAGAAAGTCTTCGGTTGGTCTTATATTTACAAAATCCAAATGAAAAGATGGGCCCACATGAAGACATATTCTTTCTTTTCAACATTTTTTTTTGCTATCATCCCAAACTAGGAAAAACCTAAATGCTTGTCAACATGTGGATGAGCAAACTGTGGTATATCTGTGCTATATCAAGCAGTTAAAAAAAAACATGACACTGATATTCATATTTGTATATTTGAAAAATATAAACATAAGACAATATCATAATGTCTCAAAATCATCATGCTGAGTGAAAGAAAAATGTAAGACCCCATGTAGGGAACTAGGGTCAGATGGGCCAGTTTATGTTCAGACAACTTGGGGATAATATAGACATCCAAAATGGCTGCCATTGGCTACCCAGGGTCTATATCAGCCCCCAAATGGCTGACAGCAGCCATTCAGAGAACCCAAAAGTCAGCAGTGGTGTACTCCATTACATACTACTTCTGGCCAAATGCCTCTTGCATGTGGGTTTAGCATAAATATAGCCTTGACGTCTGCGTCATGAAGCTTTGCCTTCAAAGTCATGCCTGTGTGTGTGTGTGTGTGTGTGTGTGTGTGTGTGTGTGTAGGCTTGTGTGCTGGTCTATGTGTGTGCCAGTGCCTACTATATGTGGTGTGTGTATGCTGGCACATGCCTGAGTGTCTGTGGGTGCCTACCTGCTTAGCAGAGTTGGCTTATAGTGAATAAAGTATGTCTTATCGGTCTATGACTCCCCACAATCTCCTCACATCTTGGCCTCTAGTGACTCTAATTCTATCCTGATATCAGAGTAAGAACCTCACCCTGCCAAAGACTTCTTATTGTATGATCACATTTATTTAGATTATGTAAAGTAAAAGTTTATCTATACTTTCAGAAAACAACCCATGGCCACCTGGAGTTAACAAAACAATGTGAAGAGACTGAAAGAAATGTGCATTTGCTGATTGCTACCAGGATTTCATGAGGTCAAAAGGTCAAAACTCACCAGTTGTCCATCAGTTATGGTTATTGCCCTTCAATTATAGTCCAGAGAACCAGCTTAAATATTTTTCTCAAAAAAAGAAATGAACAAAACCCAAGAAAAATGAGAAGAAAACAAACTGGTAAACTTGAAATTAACTTTTTGTTTTTGTTTTTGTTTTTAACTTCATGACCCATCTGTGTTGATCTACTGACAATATTAACCCCGTTCCTCTTCTTATTTTCATCCACACTGTCTCTCTTTCCTTTGAGATTGTATGACTGTTTAACTCAGTTCCTGCCTTGATATGGAGTCTTGCTCTTCATCCCTGGCAGGTCTTGGCTGACAAGAGGCCTTGGGTCTACAGAGCTTACTCTTGGGTGTATTTCCTCACTTGCTGTTGTATTAGTCATGGCTCTCTAGAGGAATAGAATCAATAGAATAAATCTGTATATTAAAAGGGGATTTACTAGAGTAGCTGACAGGCTACAGCCGGGCTATAAAACAATGGAAAAGCCAAGGATCCAGTAGTTGTTCCATCTATGAGGCTGGATGCCCCAGCTGGTCTTCAGTTTATATTAGAATCCTGAAGAAGTAGGTTCTAACACCAGTGAAATAATCCCTTAGGAGCAGGATGGGTGAACTTGCCAGCAAGAGTGAGAGCAAGCAGGCAAAGGCACAGACTTCCTTCTTCTGTTCCCTTTATGTAGGTGACAGCCAGAAGGTGTGGCCTGGATTTAGGGTGGGTCTTATGAACTCAAATAATCCAATCAAGGCAATTCCTTAGAGGCACACCCAGATGCTTGGTTATCAGTTGATTTCAGGTATAGTCAAGATTACCCATCACACCATCTAAGATACTTGAAATTGAGTGTTTGTAGGTCATTTCTCTTAGGGTGTGCCTGTTTCTGCAGAGGGGAATCCTGCAACCTCCTGCATCCAGTGTTCTAGCTCAGGGCAGAAAGAAAGCCTTTACAGCCAGCCAGCTGCTGTCTTCCTAGGCACAGAGCCACTACCTTACCAGCAACTGAAGCTCTGCTTGAACAGCCCCACTTCCCTGATGGTCCTGGTCCTGAGCCTCCATGACACTTCCTGAGTGGGACACACCCACTTGTAGCTACGATGGAGACCTTTTATTGACCAGGATATGGGGACATTTTTTGCTGCCTTGCCAATTCCTGCCCCAAGTTACATTAGAAAATAGCTGATTCTTCAACTCCCGAGTCTTTCTCAAATTATCCAGACTAAGTTAGCCGACTTCAGCACATGTCTCGCCCATTAAGAACTTCTTCATCTGTTTCCTATCTCCTTAAAGTCTGCCCTTTTCCCTCTTTGGCTGCTTCTGTGCTTACTGTGCTGGGTTTACAAACATTTTATTGCTGCATGGTCAGTTGAGGCATTTGATTGGGGGCAGAGGTAAATGTAACTGTGCTCTATCTAAAAACCCAGAAATCGCTGCATGCTTGCAATCCCAGCATTTGGGAGGTAAAGGCAGGAGGATTATAAGTTCAAGACTAGCCTGGGTATATCAACACTGTCTAAAAACAAACAAACAAAAAACAAAAAACAAAAAACAAAAAAACAAAATCAAGCCAAACACAAAAATCTCAAGAGAAACTCAACAGCTGTAATTTCACGTGTAGCTGGCTCCTTGGGAACAGCACAATGTATCCTCCATGAAGACTGAGGATGGATGAACTAAGCCTGTCCCCTTATGGAGACCGCTCACTGCTGATTCCCACTGGTACTCACTGAAGAGTTTCTGGCATTGCCAGCAACCACTGCCTTTTTCCACATACAGCCTCCCAGGACCATTCCCGTGGGTTTTGTCTGGACACTTATTTTGAATGTGGAAACAGCCTGCCCTTTAGAAGCTGAAGAAACAAATATTTTCCACATCAGTAAGTTAATACTGTGTAATGACTGAGGATTGAGAGAACCCATCGGGAAGATGAAACTTTCCTCCCTAGTGGATCTAATTGTAATGCGGGAGCAAAAGATGTCCTTTGTTTGTTCCCAGCTTAGCACCAGCCATGGAGCCCCAGAAGCAGAGTGTGGCTGCAGTATATGAATACAATTAGCTAGTGAGGTCGTACTGAATGCTGGACAAGAGAGGGAAGCCACCAAGGGATTAAGTCACATTGCCCAGTGCCACATGACAAGATATGGCACATATAGGACTAGAATTTTTGGCCTCTAGATTTTTAGCTCATTTCCTTTCAGGCATATTCCTCTTTTTTATTTTAAGATATTTATTTTTAATATTTAAGTGTGTGTGCGTGTGTGTGTGTGTGTGTATGTATGTATGTATATAGTTTTGTGCACGTGTATGTGGGAGGTGCCTGAGAAGGTCAAAGGCTTTGGAACTAGAGTTAAGGGAGGATGTGAACCAACCGGTATGGGTGCTGGGAACCGAACTTGGGGCCCTTGGAAGAGCGGACTGCTCTTCCATCTTTACAATCCCCCCACCCACACCCCCTGCATATAAGAAAGTAAACAAAGATAGACAGACAGACAGATGTCTTACAATCCCTCAGATTTTTATATTCATGAGGTTACACTGAGAAGCAGGTACAAAGCGTTGGGAGATGAAACTTTTGCCCTTCTGTAGTCACTTTGTTTTGAGGAAGCAACTCTGGACATGTCCCACCCACCCACCCCACCCACCCCAGCATCCCCAACACCCCAACTTGTGCTGGCTTGTGTTTGCCAACTTGATACTTGGGAAATGGAAACCTCAATTGAGGGAATTCCCTCTGACAAAATGACGGGTGGGCACGCCTGTAGGGCACCTTCTTGGTTGCTGTGAGAGGGCTCAGCTCACTGGGGGTGCTGCCACCCCTGGTCTGGTAGGCCCAGGTGGTCTATAAGAAAATTGGTTGAAGAAGGCATGGGGACCAAACCAGTAAGCAGTACCCCTCCATGGCCTCTGCATCAGCTCCTGCCTCCAGGTTCCTGCCTTGAGTTCCTGCTCTGACTGCCTTCAAGATGGAAGGTTAGATGAACTAATGCTTTTCCTCTTTAAGTCACGTTTGGTCATGATGTTTTATATGAACATCAGAAACTCTAACTAAGACACTACTGACCCCCATGAACAATGTGGGTGAGCATTGCCCCTCTGCTCTCAACAAAAACCTCTCCACACATGACCATTCCAAGTGGAGCCCAGTCCCCAAACTTAGGTGGAATCCAGCATCCCTAGAACCTGTTCCCCCAGGCACAGGCTAAAGGAAAGCTATGAAGACCTTTTACCAACATGGTCTTTCCTGCTTACAAGGTCTCTGCCTTTACACATAGACATTTGCAATCAAAGCCGCTGGAGGCATGAGTTCTTGACATCACCTATCTGGCTGAAGAGAACAGGTCCTGAGGGTGAGTGTTGCCACATGACTGTCGGGGGCACACAGCCAGACCCAGTGTTCAAATCCACATCCTGTGTTCTTCTATAGAGTCCACAGGAGTAAGTCATCTGCAATGCTATGGCTTTGTGATCTTTCCTCCCCTCGCCTCCCCGCCCTCCTTCTCGCTCTACTTCCTGCTCTTCCTCTTCCTTTTTCCCCCTTTCCTTCCCTTCTTCCTCTCTTCCTTCCTTGAACTTTTCCTTCCTAATGGAATTCTTTGGCCGTGTGGTAGGCTAACACTGCCAGCGCTTATGCTCTGTGCTGGACATGGTATGCCAGCCTCCTGCAGAATTTCTCTTACCAATATGTAGGCGAGGACACTAATAGGGAAGTCACCCAGGCCAGTTCACAGGCTAGTAAAGTGTGGAGTCTAGGACTCACACCCAGGCAACCTGATGTCAGAATCTCTGCCCCAACTTATCACTTTCCCTACTTTCTTTTCACTTAAAAAGAGAAAAAATATGGGGCACCAGAGTTCATGTGAAAGTCAACTGTGGAGAATGTCCTGACCATTGGCTAGATCTGGGTAGGGGTTTGAAGTTTACTGCACGTATTGTCCTTGGCACTTTCACACGAACTCTGGTGCCCCCATATTTGACCATGTCCCCTGGATGGGGAGACCTGGAGGCACTCAGAGGAAGGATAGCAGGCTACCAAGAAGAGACTTGATCCCCTATGAACATATACAGGGGGAGGAAGTCCCCCTCAGTCACAGTCATAGGGGAAGGGAGTAAGGGGAAAATGGGAGGGAGGGAGGAATGGGAGGATACAAGGGATGGGATAACCATTGAGATGTAATATGAATAAATTAATAAAATATATTTTAAAAAGAGAGAAAAATACTGTAGGGCTTGGTGGGGCATATCTGTAATCCCAGCACTCGGGAGACAGAAGCAGCCAGATCTCTGTGAGTTCAAAGACAGCCTGGTCTACAAAGTGAGTCCAGGACAGACAAAGCTACAACAGAGAAACCCTGTCTTGAAAAACAGAGAGAGAGAAGGGGGTGGGGGGTGGGGGCGGAGGGAGAGATGGTGAGTTAAGAGAGGTTTGATTCTTACATTGACCAGCAAATTGGCATGGGCCAAGATTTTTGGAAAACAAGATTTTCACCTGTTGGTCATGTGACAGTATTATGACTAAGATCTTCTGAGCCAGGTTTGTATTTTGAAGGACACTAGAATACACACTTACAAAAGACTATTTTTCAGCTCCTTCTATTTTCTGCCTGGCATAGTGCTAGATGACAGTCAGCTATGAGCCACATGGCTTCAGTGAGCTTTCTTCATCACGTCAAACACTCAGATGGTTCTAGCCTTTATTATTAGGGTATGAATAAACCCAGTGGATGTGCATACTTTTAATCCATAGCAAAGGTTTAAGGGCATAACTACTGGACCATTTTAGAGAGGAAAGGTTATTATTATTATTACTTCCTCTGGGAAGAAACAATTGGCATTGTTAGCAACTAATACTAATGCTAAGGGTGATGGTGTCAGATTACAAGCAGGTGCAAGGGGCACTTGCTAAAGCATAGAAGCAGAAATAAAACAGCAAGCTGATTCTAATTTCTGGACCAAGAATTTTCACAGAAAGTCTTCAAATGATGCAGCTGTGACTGCGACAGTGAGTGTGCTTGGCTTTTCTGGGAAAGGTATGGATAGATGCTGTGACTCAACTTCAGAACACGTGTCCCCAGCGAGAATGCACGTATCCCACCAGTTTCTCATGACAAAAGCACCCGCTGGAGGGCTCCTAGCTTAAAACTTTTTTCTTTTTAAATATTTGCTCCTCAGTACTCATCTCATACCCTTGGTCAACATCTCAGGAGAAAAATAACATTTTGAGCTAGTTCAGAATTTTGTTTTTAATTTTTTTGTGTTTGCTTTTGAGACAAGGTTTCTCTGTGTAGCTTTGGCTGTCCTGGACTCACTTTATAGACCAGGCTGGCCCTGAACTCAGAGAAATTTGCTGCCTCTGTCTCCCAAGTGCTGGGACTAAAGGTGTGCACCACCATGATCAGCCTTACTTTTTTTTTTAATGCAAGAAGTTTACAATCCCTGCAATTCCTAAAATGTATCTCCTTACTCTCCTGCCTCCATGGTTTGCTCATGTCATGCATGGTCACCGTAGGAGCAGCTAGAAGGCGACCTAGTTTTCAGTATCCAAGTCAAAAGCTGACTGAAGACACATCCTCATTTTCTCAGGCAAGGCAAGCTACAAAGTCATAGCCTCCACCCCAGTTCAGTGAGCTACAGTAAAGACACACCTCCTGTGTGCATCTCTAGCCCTGGGCAGTTTAGCTGCTGCCGAGGCTGATGAACAGACACCTACAGGTGGTTGTGCCATCAGCATCCAGTTGTTGTGTGGTCCAGCCTTTAGTCCAGCTCAGACCAAAACTCAGGATCCAATCCAGGACACAGTCCAGGTTCCCTTTCAGCGTTTCATTTTCACCTTGCTTATCTGCCAAGCTTCCCTAGTGGTAAATAATCAATCCCTCAGTTGGTTCTGGAATCACAGCACTAATGATCTGCAAAGATAGTCGTGTGGTATTCACTGACTTGAAGAGACCCAGGAAGAACTATCTCCTAAACTTCAAAGGCTTTAACCCACTTAAAACTCACCCAAAACTTAGGGGATTATATGCAGCTTCGCTAATAGCCGAGGAAAGCCAGGAGATAAGATAGTCTCTGCAGACCTTTCGTGGAAGCTGTGAAAATGCTATCAGGATCATCTCTAAAAAATGCAAAGCTGAGACTCTAATCAGTCATTTGACAAACATTTCCCTGCACAGATAAGAGACCTGGGCCGGGGTGAGGGGAGATGGGGCAGAGGCCATGGATGAGAGACAGACAGTGAATAACCAACCTTTTGGGTCATCCAAACACTACATGACTCCATTTTTCAAAACTTATTAAAAATGACAGCTTACCACACAGGCGAGGTCAGCGCGAGGAGCTGAGCCTTGGAAACAAAGGCGTCACATCATCCCCCTGGAATGCGCGTCTGCTTTTCACCTACTCTATCTGCTCCAGATTCCAAGGCCTCCGTAAGAGGTTGGTAAACAAACAACCCCAGCATAAACCCGCAGAGAGCTGGGTTGTCTGAGTTCTATAGGTCCTTTTCCACTTCCAGATGAATTTGCTAATTCACAGCTTGGTCCATTTGTCCCACCTGAACAGCCAGGTGGACCTAACTCAGGTGGGGAGGTGGGCGTGGGCTCCAGCTGCGGTTCGCTAACAAGCCCTCTCAGCAGCTCTTCCGTGCAAGAGGCTTTTGAAAAACTGCGATAAAACAGCGATGGTCCCTGCTGCAAACCCCATAAGGGACAATCTAGCTCCCCATCAGTCAAAGACTGGGAGGCCTGACTGTCTCATTCCTTTACAACCTGAATCTACTACATGCTCAGGGTCTGTCTTTCTGTCTTTAGGTTTTCTTTTCTTTTCTTTTGAGACAGGGTCTCTCTGTGTGGCCTTGGTTGCCCTGGACTCACTTTGTAGACCAGGCTGGCTTTGAACTCACAGGGATCCGCCTGCCTCTGCTGCCCACCCCTCCGCACCTCCCTCTTCCCCCACCCCTCCCCCTCCCCTACCCCCTGAGTGCCTGGATTACAGGAATGCGCCACTGCGCCCAGTCCCGCACAGCCTGGCAATGAGAAAGTGGAATGATGGGTGTTCTGGAGGGCTCACTGCAGGGGGCAGGGATTTCTCTGACTCTTGGCCTCACAATTAGCTACAAATGGAGAACAGTGAGATCCTCAGAGCTCTACTGATGTGGTAGAGAGCAAGGAACTGGTATTACAGGGGGCTCACCGTTTCTAGAACATGCTTTTCATATGGAATACTTTTAAATGTATTTTGTTTGTTTTCCCCTAATCATCCTACAGCTGATTATTTAGTTTTAGTTTTTCTTTGTTGCCTGCCCACCCCCACCCCCTCCCCGGGTTTCAGTGATTATTGTAGCAGAAGCTACATCCGTCATTTCCCTTACTGTGAAGGGTCCAAAGAAACTTCATTTGTTCATTTTGGCAGGGTTATTCTTTTTTTTTTTTTTTCAGGCAACTGTGGTTATAAAGTGGGTAATAAGCTACATGGAGTGATTAGACCTTCTCATTATGGAAACAGGTAATTGGACAGTTGTTGTCGACCGAGGTGAAGCAACACGTGTCCGACCACACAGCCTCCTAGAAGCAGGATGGGCCTAGGCAATCAGCTCTCTGCTAAGTTTCTAGTATTTTATGCCGAAGTATGGATTTCATATTATACAAGTATATGATTAGTGAGCATGTCTTTTGTAACTGAGACATTTCCCCTATACATGGGGATTATTTGTAGATGAATTCCTGGGCCCTCTGGAAGCTGACTTCCTTGATTAACCCCAGTGGTCCCTGTGCTGCTTTTTAGTGTGGGGCAAGGCACCCTTTCAGTAGGATGTCCCACTCTTTGCTTGCCAAGAATGAAACCCAACGTGAACCCCCATGCAGTAAGATGGACGGGGAAGAAGAGGTCAGCAGGCCCATGAGGAACAGCTGGAGGTGCATGGTCAGGAGAAGGCTGAGGGACAATAGGGAGACTGGTGGATGGGGACGAGCACCCTGGGGAATAGACCATCTCAATCCCAGACAGGAGTGAAATGAAGAAGGATCCAGGGGGCATGTTGCCTGAATCCGGCCAGATGCAGAGGCCCAGTCTCCTGGCACACTCCCTGACTCTAGGAGCCAGAGGAGGGTATCAGCCTGAAGCCAGTCCTGTCTCTCTTGCCTGACTCAACTCAGCACCCAGCTGGCTAGCCACTGGTCCTCAGATACAGTGGGAAGATAAAGGTGATGGAGCAGCTTCAGGAGTCTAACCCAGTTTCTATTATTTAGGCATTAAGGTCCAACAAAAAGCCAGGCAACGTTTAAAAAAAAAAAAAAGAAATGACACAAGAGATGCCTTGAGATGCCTAAGAACCAGTGGTCACTTCTCTCCAAAGTTAGAAAAATAGAGATGGGTTCTTAGGGAGGACTAGGGGAAGAGGGTGACAAAGAAGATTTCTTTTTCCCCTAAGAATCTTTAGAGCTCTATTTTCTCTAGCTCCCAAGTGATAACCAGGACTCCTGATAAAGGCGCTTTTGATAACAAGTTTGTGCTGCGAAGGCACCACATAAATAAAAGTGATATTCCACATCAGGCCGGACTTGAGCCCTGTCTAGGAATGAATGATGGTTCTAGAAAGAAAGATTTTCTGGGCGTAAAGATCCAGGAGGTAAGAATCACACACAGAGACAACCAAAAGTGCTTTCAAAGCCTTTCTCAGGGTCTGATGGGAAAGTCCGCTCCCCTCTTTGTCCTCCATTCACTTTTGCAGGCACAGCACATCCCTGCCGCAGCTGGTCTCTTGCAACTCCAGAAAGCGCCAGGCACATCAGACCTGAGTAGACAATCCTCCAAATTCTGATCTCCAATCTCCCTCTGGCAATCAGGCTTCTGCAGGCTCTGAGCTCAAACTCTCCATCACTGTGTTGCTCCAGCTCTTAGAAGGAAGCCTGACCTTGGCAACAGAGAGCTCGCCTTGCTGAAGCTGGTCACTGCCACCTTGCACAGCAAGATTCCATGTTTGCTCTTGTCATTCTCAAATCTTTGTCATCCGTCTCACTCTCTTGAATCTAATGCCCCTTGACTCTGAGTTGGCCAATTCTTGAAGCAGCTGCCTTTTGGGGGTTCCCTGCTTTGAGAACCCTGCACCTAAGACTGTCTAAGGAAGTTAAAGCACAGCAGGGCATGGAGGCGCACGCCTGTAATCCTAGCACTCAGGAGGCAGAGGCAGGTAGAACTCTGTGAGTTCGAGGCCAGCCTGGTTTACAAACTGAGTCCAAGACAGTCAAGGCTACACAGAGAAACCCTGTCTCAAAAATAATAAAACAAACCAACCAACCAACCAACCAACCAAACAAACAAACAAACAAAAAAGTCAAGTCACTCATCTAAGATCTTGAGATTGGTGAAATAAAACTCAGAGCTGAAAATGTGGCATAGCTGTCAAGGATAGTGTCTTAATTAGGGTTTCTACTGATGTTATCAAACATCTTGACCAAAGCAACCTGGAGAGGAAAGGGTTTATTTGGCTTATACTTCCACAGTGTAATCCATCACTGAAGGAAGCCAGGACATAAACTCAAACAGGGCAGAAACCTGGAGGCAGGAGGAGCTGATGCAGAGGCCACGGAAGGGTGCTGCTTACTGGCTTGCTTACCATGGCTTGGTCAGCCTGCTTTCTTAGAGAACCCAGGACCAGCAACCCAAGGATGGCACCACCCATAATGAATAACTAATTAAGAAATGCCCTACGGCCCAGTGGTGGTGGTGCATGCCTTCTATCCCAGCACTCAGGGAGGCAGATGATCTCTGAGTTCGAAGCCAGCCTGGTCTACAGAGAAAGTTTTAAAACCAGCCAAGGCTACGCAGAGAAACCCTGTATCAACCCTCACCCCCAACCCCACCCCCCCAAAAAAAAGAAATGCCCTAAGCCAGATCTTATGGAAGCATTTTATCAATTTTCAGACAACTCCAGCCTGTTGACACAAAACCAGCCAGCACAGACATAGAAGGAGGAGGAGGAAGAGGAGGAGGAGGAGGAGGAGGAGGAGGAGGAGGAGGAAGATTCAGTTTTGTAAAATTTTTCCTTCAAAGACCATGGGTTTTTTTGTTTTGTTGTTTTCTTTTCTTTTCTTTTCTTTTCTTTTCTTTTCTTTTCTTTTTTTTTTTAGGCTTTCGAGACAAGGTTTCTCTGTGTAACAGCCCTCGCTGTCCTAGACTCGCTTTGTAGATCAGACTGGCCTCAAACTCACAGAGATCCACCTGCCTTTGCCTCCCGAGTGAGTGCTGGGATTAAAGGTGTCGTGTGCCACCATGCCTGGCTCAAAGGCCATGTTTTAAGAATTCTAATCTGGATATAACCACAATGGCTGCACAACCTGGCATGATTCTTGAAAGATCTATAATATGAAGCGACAGTACATTGACACGGCAGGTCCCTGACCCGCTAGTTCAGAAGTCACATTCCACAGCTCCTTGGTGTCTCCAGTGCCTTTTCAGCATTAAAAAAACAACAACAAAAAACCTTAAACATTCCTGCAGCAAAACAAAAACAAAACAAAACAACAACAACAAAACCCTAGCTACTTGATTTAACCTGATCTTTTCTAAATTACTCAACCACTGTTCACTTGTGTTCTGTCTTTATCTGTCTCCTGGGATTCCTAATTGTTCCGAGAATGTGCTTAGGGAAATGCAGAGCCCTGTTCATTGAATAGGGTTTTGAAGTTCCCGAGTCTTAATTTATTAGCTAAAATGAATGACCTTGCGTCACTAGCGACCTTCTGACACATGTCCCATGTTGCAGTGTGCCTTCAGTGTCTTCACTTTCTAATCTCAACAACTTGACAAAGGACAGGAGGGCAGCCATACTATTTCCTGTCATTTCAAAACCCTCCTTTGCAGCCCTGTAGTCATGGCTCCTGAAGGCTCTGGAGCTTGGGGTTGAGGCTCATACAGCTGGAAAGGGATCCATGTTCAATAGCCCGTCTTTCTGGGGATTTAGAGTATCCCAGGCCTGCGCCATCTGAGCGCAGGACCTAGAGGAAACAATCAATACTGTCAAGGCAAAGGAGAAGGCCTCAGATGGGGCAGCTGTTGCCAGGGCCACAAGGTCCAAGTCCCATCTTCTGGTGTCTCTATCCTCTTCCTCTTCATCCTGGAAGCCACAATGGAATTGCCTAAAGGTAAGATGGCCAGAAGCCACCGCTCTTGACGATGACTCTAGTTCCATGTTACTTACTGCTACTTACTGCACCAACCCAAGTGTTTTTTGTTTTTTTAAGATTTATTTATTAGGTATATAGTGTTCTGCCTGCATGTATGTACAGAAGAGGGCACTGGATCTCATCATAGTTGTGAGCCTTCATGTGGCTGCTGGGAATTGAACTCAGGACCTTTGGAAGAACAGCCAATGCTCTTAACCTCTGAGCCATCTCTCCAGGCCCATCCCCAGGTGTATTTTAAAGGAAGCATGCAGCTTTTGCAATCTCCGCACCCTAGCGGCAGAAGCAGGCAGATCTCTGTGGGTTCAAGGCCAGCCTCGTCCACAGAGTGAGTTCCAGGACAGCCAGGGATATTACAAAGCATTCTGGAAAGCATTCCTTGTTGATGATCAAAATATGAAGAATTGATGAAAGGCCCTGGCTTTTTCTTGTGCCAGTGGAGCTGGGCTGTGATGGTGGAGATGATGACGCCCCTGTCTTGGGGCTCTCTGGCTTTGTTCATCAACTGGCATGGGCAGAGAAGGGTGCCTTTGGCTATTTTCTCTCGTAGCAAATGGCTAAAGATTGGCTTAGAATGACCCCCCCCCCAATACACCACCTTGATTTTTAACTCAATCTGGCTCAATGTGTGACACAGCTTTCTCATTGCTTTTCTGTCCCAGCCTCTCAACTAGTGAAAAACTTCTCTTTAGCCTGACTGAGTCTGAAAACATAACACAGATGGAAATAATTAGATAACCTTCTCAAACATAGTCACATCTGTTTCTTTCCTGAACTTTTATTTACTGAACTTTCACCAGCTTGTACGGGCACTGTTAAATGCCGCAGGTATGGGCATTTAATTGATTATTTCTTTAAGGTGTCAGCTAGGGTCTATTTCCCAACATTCACCTTAATACTTTGCTGTCTTCCTTTGCCCACCCAGTCTGTTATCTCTCCCTTTGACCTCTGGCCTGGCCTCAACGCTTTGCCCTCCACTGTGTGTTCTTCCCTCCCTTGTGAGGCCAAGATGCATGGTCTTGTGTTCTACTAAGTCTCCACGTTCTCAACTCACCCTCACCTCTCCCCAGGACAGCCTGGCCTCTAGGCAGCAAGGCACTGAGAAGGTTTCCCCTACAGTCCCTGGTGAAGCAGTGGCCGCCCTCATGGGACTGGATGGCTGTCTTGTCTGTGACTCAGAGGACTGTTCTTGCTGTGAGAGGCTCTCTACATCCTTGCCTTGTGAAGCCCCACATCCCATCTGTCCTCATCAACTTGGGTGCCCTGTAGCACTTAGTGTAAGAAAGAAATTCTCCTGAACAAAGAATTCTGTCTGCTCTTATTTCCTGACTAGATTTCTATCTAATAGCTAAGTCATCACACTGCAATTTCTACTTCGGTTTTTGAAAACCAAAGAGCCTTATTTCAAATTTCCTTTTCTATATAATTTCCTTAAAGAACTGTGGGACAGTAATGACATTATCATCTTTAAACCTGCAGTTCCATCACTGGTGGCTCATTGAATTCTTACTTCTGTGATAATGAGTCTCAAGGTCTTGGGCTGAAAAATTCTATTTGATAAGCATATTGAATTTTAGCCACTGGTATGATTGTTTGCACACAACACACACACACACACACACACACACACACACACACACACGCACACACACGCACACACACACACACACACACACACACCTCAAAAGCTGCTAAGGTCTTAAATGTCAACAGCGTTATGAATTTTAACGCTTCAAGGATTTAGTTTTCTCTAGAGGCCTGGAACTCACTGACACCAGGAATAGCAGTGACAACAGATTTCTAGGAAGAGGAAGCCACCATTGTTCCTGCCATATGTTCCTGTGTGCTGACCCAAGAGCTGGGGGGTCCCATGGGACCTGGACACTTGTCTAGCTGTAAGTCCATTTTACTCAGCTTAGATTCAGCTCTTGTTCCTGACTTCAGGGTTGTGACACTTGGTCAGCCTATGATGTTTGGCTCTGCTGGAGACCACTATGCTAGGCTTTGAATACATACTTACCAATACTTAGGAAGTTAGTTTCAACTAATGTAATCCGAAGAACTTAGCCACCCTCTTTGGGAACCCTGAAATACCACCCAGCATGCTTTACTCTAGGACCCAAGACAGGGGCTGTGGATCCATTTCCGATCCTTCTCATCAACACTGGCTAGATATTTCTCTGTGGCTTCGGAACTGCTGGATAGCAGTGCTGATGCAGAGACGTTGTGGAGTAGCCCGACAGTCACATAAGCTGGGAAGAAGAGACCACAGCACACTGTGGCTTCGGGCAGGACCTCACCAGGGCAGTGACATCACAGACTCCTTTGTAGAACTGCCTTAAAGAATGGATTGTGCATCTCTCCCCCAAGAACCTCCCTCTGAAGAATGGCTGCAAGCCACACAGGAAAAGACACACCCTTCCATCTGTCCCTTTCCTCCTTACCAAACATATGACAGGAAGCTGCTATAAACCTTGCGAAGTCGGGGGTATTTGTTCTGGAAGGGAACTTGCCTGTGCTCATTAGCCAACGGACAGTGGATACACATCTTTGTTCTGAGGAGATGGGAGAGGTAGGATGTTGCCATTAGTAAATAGAATTCAGCATTTCTACCCCATTTTGCCTACTCTTGTCCCTGGGCTGAGAAACCACAACTAGCCTGAACAGGTTTTCAGAGACTCACCAAACCACTTTCCTTATTCTTCTAAGAGAGTGTGTGAAGATTAATACCTACATCAAGCTGGGTGAGGTAATGCAGATCAGAAGTGGGCTCTTTGCCTCCGTCTGTAGTTTGGCACCGTGTCTTGTTTCCTGCCCCAATTTTCACTGCATAAGTCAGATGACATTTGAGAGTTTATTTGCAATAGAGGCTTGGCGGTGGTTGTTAAGCACACCTGCCACAGGCTTCTCCTTGGCCTATGCTAGCTACCCTTTGACAGACAACAGATAGAGAGGCTAACCAGGGCTGTATGTCATTATGGCACATACAAACCGTCTTTCCTTGTCAATGGACAACCAGTTTGTCTTTAAGAAGACATTTCCACTTTTAGTTACACAGAAAGAAGAGCTTAACAACCTTCAGCCAATTCAGTGTAGCAAATGCTTATCAGTCACTGGCTAATGACAAGACACTGGAAATGAAATAGATAGAGCACCTCCTTTCAAGGAGCTTACAGATTTAATGTGTGGAGTTAGACATCTAAAATACAAACCAGTGAACTGGAATATGGTGGCAAATGAGTTATTCAACATGCAACCTAGACATAGAAAACAATGGAAAGTTGGTTTTGTTTGTTTTTAATGGCCAAAGCAAACAGAAGATAAATAAGAATTAAGAATTTCTGCCACGTATTTAATTGGGGGATCTAAAATGAAATTCTTTAGGGAATGATGAAGAAGCAATGTTCAAAGAGATAATCAACTGAGGATTTTTCCAAACATCAATTATTTTTTAAAAAATTCCAAATAGACAAAAAAATGGCTCTGAAAGCAATGCATCATAGTGAGAGTATAAATGCCAAGATGGGAAAGATCATATTTAAAGCAGCCAAAATAACCATTACCTTCAAGTGAGTGGCAGCAGAATGAAGCTGGCTTCACCATGACAACACCAAGAGGCAGAAAAACCAAGACAACAATGCCTTCAAGGCAGCGCAGGGCCTGCCAGGCTAGTGTTATGTGCCCACCAAAGCAGCAGTGAAACAAGTTAGGCCATGGTAAGTATTAAGTGGTTATAAGCAAGGTGCACCGGGAAAGGAGGGAAGAAACGATTGGCTGAGGCTGGAGGGTAGCAATGAGGGGTGAACGAAACAAAGGGCACATCACTAGCTCTGGATCCAGACAGAAAAGCAAGATTCAGGCAGCAGGAAGCAGAGCCTGCAGCCAGCTGTGGTCATTTTTTTTTCCCCCAAATGAGAATACCTTGCTTGCCATGCATAGCAGCGTCACTCAGTGCTGTGAGTATATTTCGTGGGCAGGATGCCAGCCCTCCTTAGCTCTTCAGCTTGGTGGCCCCAATAAGACATGATCTGCGTGTCTGTCTTGCTGTCCTTTTGGGTGGTGCTCCAGACAGGGCACTCAGAAAAGGGGCCTACAGTGCATAGAGAGTCCTGAGGCATGCTCAGGCAACAGACAGCAAAGGAGCATTTTGACGGCTAATCTTGACTGTCAACTTGACACACAAGGAGAGAAGGACCCTCAGCTGAAAAATTGCCTCATCAGATTGGCCTGTCTATGAAACAATTTCTTGTTTTGTCCCCCCCCCCCCCCCCCGCCCGCCCACCGCCTTTGATAGGATGGTCCAGCCCACTGTGGGTGAAACCATCCCTACGCAGGGCCTAGCCTGTATAAGAAAAGAAGCCTGAGAGTAAGCCGGTAGCAAGCAGCCTTCCTTTATGGTTTCTGTTCCAGCTCCTGCTTGAATTTCTGCCCAGACTTCTCCCCATGATGTCCTCTGCCATGGACGTCTAAGTCACATAAACCCTTCCCCCAGTGCCGAGTTGCTTTTCATCACTTCATCACGGTGTTTATCACGGTAAGAGAAAGCGAGCGGCCGCAACAGGCATCTCTCCTGTCTGCGCCCAGTAAATACAGCGTCCTCTTGGTGTTCAGGCTGGAGCTCTGCACTTCCAGGAAGAATGTTTTGCGAGCAAAAGCAGCTGCACATGGGGAGCGTCGAGGCTGAATAGGTCCCCTTAGAATCCAACTCTGTGGTTTCTGAGGACCCCAGGGACCTATGTACAGGCCTAGCCTAGGGAGGTGACCCTGATACAGGGCCCCCCTCCTCTCCCCATACCCTAATATGACCTTGCTGTTACTCCTCATGGCCCCTGTGTACCCTTGGTTCATCAATGCTTTTGTAGTCCCCAGCACAGGAGATGTAATGAGAGTCAGTCTGCAAAGAATTCCCTTTGAGTTCTAGATCTCCGACCTCATTTTACCCAGCCATACAGAATAGAACATTATAAAATATTAGAAGACCCTAAGTTGCCAGGATCCGGCATGGTGTTTGCCCATCACAGAGAGAGGTTTAATGCACGGTGATTCCCTTCTCTACATCACTGTTGCTTGTTGGTCTCTGTCAACACCTAGACTGTGTGGCACCAGTAGATGTATGGCAGCTAGATATTGATTCCCATTTCTGAAGGAATAAGTAAAATGATAAATACGTTACATAGATTCGGAACCCATTTCCTTTGGATGCGCTATGGACTCGCATGTGAACGCTGGGACCTGATACAGGTCGCCTCAACGTCTTCAGGCACGTGCGTGCAAGAAAGCAGGGCGGACACCTCTGCAGCTATTGCACTGCCCTGTGTTGCTCCCTTAAAGTCTCTGTTAGGTTCCATGATTACCATACATCTTCAACCTTCTTTCATTCACAAAGTTTTCCCCAAAATTGAGCCAAGAGCCACGAACACACAGAAAACAACCTTAGTCATTCCTTTGTTCCCCTCCTCTGTTGTCACCCCCACCTACAGTTCAGCTGATATGCACATCATGTTTTTTTTCCTAGAAAATATAAACTTATTACTAACAATGCTGGCTGCCTTCTACAGCTCACACCATAATGTTAGGCCCATGGCTGACATCTATAACTGTGGAAGTTAAGAATAGACTTTAGAATCAGTCATCCTAGGTTTGATTCTTTTTTTTTTTTTTTCTTCAGACAGAGTTTCTCTGTGTTAGCCTTGCCTGTCCTGGACTTGCTTTGTAGACCAGGCTGGCCTTGAACTCACAGCAATCTGCCTGCCTCTGCCTCCCCAGCTGCGCCACCATGCCCAGCTTCCAAGTTTGAGTCTTAATTCTGCTACTCCTCAGCTTAGTTACAGTGGTGAGAATCAAACTCTACAAACTGACAGCAAGGCCCTATTGCTGAAGACAATATTTACGTATCTCACTGAACACAGAGAAGCTGAGCTGATATCTACCTAGAGCCATTAGCCTTACTGGCTAGTGTTCATGATTCTGGAAGGTGTTCTGCATGCTACCAGAGGAGAAAGGTAACCGCAAACCCCAGCTACAAACCCTCTAATCTACAATGGTGACTCGCCTGCATGACATTCCGCTGCATTAGTGGCACAGGCGTGGGAGTAACCAACCACTCTCTGATTGGAACCGATACCTGACACTGCTCAGGTAGCCAAGACCCTGAGACTATATAGGCCACAGGCCTAGAAGAAAACGGAATAGTATTGTTCTGCTAAAGGAACATAACAACCAAATGACACTGCTATACTCACTGTGCTTCTGACTCTTTGGGTATAAAAGGGACCTGATGATACTACCTGCCACCTGGGCTACTGTAAGGATCAAATGAGAACACACACACACACACACACACACACACACACACACTCCTAGTGTATATGAAATGCAAGAATTATTAGCTGGCATCATCATCAGAATGACTGAAATATTTATAGAGTTAATTATGGATAAAGGAGAGCATTACAGTCTGGACAGTTTACTAGATTTGTATTTTTATTATCAGTTCATAGCATTTATATTATGGGAAAACATGATTTTTTTTCTTATCTTTTCTTTAGTATATATGGTATGGTAAGGTGTTGGGGGATGGTCTAATGTATTTTGATGCTAATTACTGCTTGCTGTCTCTGTGACCTACCTTTTGATTAATAAAAGGCCATCCCACCTGGGCAGGGCAGAGGAGATAGAGGTGTGGCTAAGATTCCCAGGCTTAGGGAGAGAGAGGGGAATCCTAGGAAGAAGAAAAAGAAAAAAAGACCTCCATGAAAAGAAAAGGAGGGTCCCAAGAAGAGAGGAGAGGAAGGCCACCATGGGTTAGATGGAGGAGAAGCACATGGCCGGCGTGGATGGAGATTTGGCCCAGATGAAGAACATTAGCAAGTATTTGGGATTATGGATGGGAAGTAGCTTGATAGAAGTTATTGGAAGCAGATGGCACGGGATTGGAGCAGGTATGTGATACCTGCCCCATGATGGGAGGTATTTCAGAGGATTGTTATCTGCCCTGCTCCAGGTTAACTAAGCTTATTTTAAAATATAACAAGTGTCTGTGTCTTAATTGACTGCTAGCAGGGCATATTGATAATACTGATAATTTAAAAACAATAGTAAGATGTCTCAATAAGATGCTAGTATGTGTCTAAAGACATTCTAGAGTTATATCCCTTCATCTTGGTTTCCTGCAAAATACAGTGGACAGCTAATTGAAGAGGCACATGACCAAGGCAATTTCAGGGACTTAGTCCATTATCATCATAGTGGGGCTGGACATGGTGGCACACACCTTTAATCCCAGCACTCAGGAGGCAGAGGCAGGTGGATCGCTGTGAGTTCGAGGCCAGCCTGGTCTACAAAGTGAGTCTAGGACAGCCAAGACTACACAAAGAAACCCTGTGTCAAAAAACCAAAAGAAAAAAAAATTCCCTCAAAAAACCAACAATAAAAAACAAAACCAACATAGTGGGAAGCAGGATGGCAGGGAGCATGGTAGTAGGCAAGTAAGGTTCTGGAAATGTCGCTGAGAGCTACATCCTGATCCTTAGGCAGAGAGAGAGAGAGAGAGAGAGAGAGAGAGAGAGAGAGAGAGAGAGA
>OU015742.1:164102382-164123458 GCA_907169655.1 Acomys percivali | reverse complement strand
AGAGAGAGAGAGAGAGAGAGAGAGAGAGAGAGAGAGAGAGAGAGAGACTAGCATGGGCCTCCCCTGAAACCTCAAAGCCCACTCCCAGTGGCACACTTCCCCCATCAAGGCCACACCCACTCCAACAAGGCCACACTGCCCAATCTCTGATACTAAGCACTCAAATAACTGATCCCCTGGGGTCCATTCTCATTCAGACAACCACACCTACCTATTAGCAGCACAAAAAGAAACACTACTCTCCTCATGGAGACTAACTGGCTGGGGACTTGACTCAGGTATGAGGTGACAACAGAAGGACTTGGACCTCACAACCCAAACCCAAGCACTAGCTTTGATGACAATAGGGAAGAGGCAAGAAAATGGTCTTCAGGCCCCGGGGAGTGGTGTGTGAGTCTCCAGGGGGCTGGTAGCACCAACACAATCCAGGACAGAGCAAAGTACTGCTGGTGGGAGGAAACCTTCCAGCCTTCAGCCTTACATGGATGTTCAGCTTTCCTCAGCAGGAACAAACCTGTGCGGAGATTCACCTAGTGGTCGGTCAACAGATGGATGGATACTTTCAATTTCTTTCTGGTCCACTTGAAAAAAAAAATCACGAACAGATGATTGCAGTGACCTGATGTATTTCAGTTAGCATCATATTACTTCTGACAGGTTTTCAAGCACAGGGCATCTGGAAGACATGGAAAAGGACCATCTAGTTCTATGGTACTCCTGCATCTTTGGCCAGATGGGGATGGCCTAGGATATGAGTTTTATAGAAAGCAACAGTGGACAACCAGGAGCTTTCAAGAGCAATGGTGACTCCGCATCCTGACAGCTGTACAAAGGGCATGTGCTGTGAGAAGTGAGGAAGCCAGTTTAGAGCTCTGAGCGACCGGGCTCAGTGACACCTCGCCAAGCCACTAGGCTGCCAGCTCCCTCACTGTGCCATCACTACATGAGGCAGATAGGACATTTGTGCTACTGAACCAAGATAGGTCAGGGGCGCCAACTCCGACACCTCTCACACTATTTGTCAGCCCCTTAACTGTGAGTTGGCTTTGCAGCAGGTGACTGACCATCCACAGTGCTGACAAGCGCATTGCCTCAGCTATCCCCGGGAAAACAGGAAAGGGCAAACCGAGAAGAAGAAGCAGCCTGATTTCCTGCTGTGTCAGCCCTGGATAAACAGCTCCTGATGTGTCCAGGAGCCAGGGTTCATCTTTGCTTTCCAGACGCAGGAGGAGAATCTCAGGAAATAATCTCAGGTTTTCAGAGCAACAGGCTTATCACCAGGTTTCTTGCCAGCAAGGCCAAGACTGAGCAAGAAACAAACAAAACAAACAAACAAACAAACACAACCAAAACCGTTCTGTTAGATAAAAGTCACAACTCAAATGGGGATAATTCCCTCCTCTCCACCCACCCCAAACACATGCATCAGATTTCCTCCACACAAAGCAATCAGCTTTGCCCAATCTTCCTGTTAGTGGGAGACAGCCTTCGTTCAGGCATCCACAGACACCTCCGAGGAAGTGCTTCAGTGTTGATTTTTAAAGGGGAGGCTGCTTTGCATGAGGTGGAGCAAAGTCTTTTGTGTGGGGATGTTGATAGACAATGGACCAAATCCACACAAGGAGACACCCTGCTGGTGGGAGAACTCAGACCGCCTTCCTGGCCACACCCAGAAGATATAACGTCCGGCAAAAGCTGGCCAAGGTGAGCCTTGGTTTTCTGCAGCAACAGGTTTTTGTACCCATGGGTATCTGGCAGCCACAATGCTTGTCATATGCCAAGGGAGAATGGAAGGTTTGATTTGCGTGCTGCCTCGTCTTTTGGTGTATCACAGATGAGTCACACCCATCTCGGCACTCAGAGAACAAAAATAGAAAGATTGGCGTGGGGGTGGGGGTGGGGTGGGGGGCCAGAAGTAAGAGAAAGATCTGCTTGTTAGTAGATGTTTTGTCTTCCTCGGTATTCTTGCCTGTGAAGACACATGATGTGATGAGGATCGTTTACTCCAACTTTGGGGTGTCATGGCACATCAGAGATGGAAGCTCGATTGAATGACAGAGAACACACCTTCATTTCTTAGAGGAGACCTAGGCTGGGAGGAAGGGACTAAGCCTTTGGCAGACAGTGGGCATTGGACTGAGGTCTCTGGGCTAGTCTGGTCCCCACCTCAGTCCCATTGAGCATGGGACTTAAAGCCATTTGCAGATTCCCTCAGCAGAAACGACCTCAGAAAATATCAGAGCACAAAGGCAGATGCAGGCGAATTACTTATTTTATACCCCAGGGCAGTGGTTCTCAACCTTTCTAATGCTGTGACCCTTAAATACTGTTCCTCGTGTTGTTATTTCGTTGCCACTTCATAACTATAACTTTGTGGCTGTTATGAATTGTAATGTAAATATCTGATATGCAGGGTATTGGATATGAGATCCCCCAAAGGGACCTTGACCTACAAGTTGAGAACCATTGCTCCAGAGCTTCATAAAACATGCATTATCTTGTTGATTTATTTTCTTGAGGTTTTTCTAACATTAAACAACAACAACAAAATATTGTCTGTTATAACAAAATGGCTACTCTAAAGAGTTCAGGTATGTATTCACCATGAAGAACACTGCCCTGAAGAGGAAGAAGTGACCAGTGATGTTGAACCACAGCTGTGGTGGTGAGGTGACCTTGGAGAGTCAACATGTCACGTGTGTCAACAAATATTTATCAAGCAATCCCTAGAATGGTATAAACCCATGAAGCATAGCTTCTGCCCCAAGGAGCTTATTCTATTTGGGGGATGTGAGGGAGAATCATCTAACAATTACAAGACAGTAAAACTTAAGGCAAACAAAGGCAGAGAGAGACCTTAGGAGCTTCCAGAGTGAAATCTGAGATAGGAAAGCTCATGAGGCCATTTAGTCTATTATGTGTAAATCTCAAGATTAGCGGCTCCTCTGGAGGCCTCATATAATTAGCATCGTGCTGGGCAATTACTGAAATTATTATTTCTCAAGATACAAAATTAAAAACCCTTGAAAGGACTTTGAAAAAAAAAAGAGGCAGCAGTGTGTGTGTGTGTGTGTGTGTGTAGGGGGGTGGAGTTGGGGGGAGGAAGGGAGAAAAGAGAGAAAGGAGAAGAAGAGAGAATTAAGGAGGAACAGAAAAGAGAGAGGAGAAGAGGGAAGGAAGAGATAGCTAGTCCAGGCCCACATCCTATTTCCACTTAAAAGAATCCACTAAGATCGGTGCTAAATAGTATAAGAATTGTTGTGGCCACCATCATCCACAAATGCTTTAAAGACATTTAAATATATGAGAAGCATTTAATATGCTTTCTGGACAAAGCATATGGAAATGGATGGTACACCAAGAAAAAGGCACCCCACCTCCACCCCGCGGCATGTCTGATGATAAGATGTTTGGAAAAGGTGCACAAAGAGAAGAGAGTAGGTAGAGATAGAAGAGATTAATTATGCCATTAAATCGTATGTAATTATCAGGCACATTTAATATCACTGTGTTTATGACAGTTTTCAAGATAAGTTTACATCATTATCTTACATTATTCCCACAAGATGTTTAGTGTGCTTTTCTGAGATGCCGTGGTCCTAAGAAGAGGTCTGTGCAGTCAGTTTGGCTTTCATCACATCCTGGTGCAGGAGAAATGGGGATAGCAAAGCACACCTAGCTTATGTTGAACATGTTTTCTTCTTAGCTCTGCCTCTGCCATGGAGGTTAAACTGGCTTGGAGTGCCTAGGTGGTGAAGATCAAAGGACAGAGTTATTGCCATCCAAGCTCCTCTTGTAAAGCCAAAATACAATTTAAGAAGATGGAAAGATAAAAAGTGAAGACCCCATCATCTTCTTCAAAACTAGGAGACAGCCACAACCGCATACTCCAGTCTCCTGGAGTCATGTCCAGTGAAATAGGGACCTGAGTAGGGAGACGCTTTGGGTTACACAGAGGGTTGTGGAGTTTTGATAGGACACAGAGTTCCCCAGGAGGGGCTGTGCTACCATTGACTCAAGCGTCAGAGAGTAGGACCGTGAGTAGTGACGAAGTAGTCTCCCGGTGTCTGGCTCCCACTGTGGAGTGCAATGCAAGGCCCGCAGTGCCCTGGGAACACCAACATGGCAGCAAGAGCTACAATAGAGAAGAAGCCATTGGCAAAGGGAGTAGGAGCAAAGGCAGAATCCCTGTCTGGTGGTAAGCAAGGCTCTCAATCAAAGAGGGTCCCCTAATACCCCTACCAGGGACATTGACAATAGCTAAAGTAGTTTGTCTGCCACATGTAGGAATAGGGTACCACAACCAGTATCAAGTGAGTAGAGGCCAGAAAAAGCTTAAAGATTTATAATGTGTCAGCGTCTCCATACGAAGGACCCAAAGCTAAGATTGTTAGTAGAGCTAGGGTGAGAAGCTCTCTGAGCATGAATGAATTACATAAGCTTATATGGACCCCAGGTTCATCATGTTTGGAACAAGACTAATAAGCTACTGTGACAGTTAAATCAGGTGCCCACTTAGCATGCAGTAATGGTTGGCATGGTGCTTAGCAAACTGTAAGTACCCAATACACGTTAACTTTGTCTCACTCTCTTTCTTGCTCTCTTGCTCTCCCAATGACCCATAGCACACCCCCAACACTACTCTGACTCAGTAATGCATCTTTAATGAGACATCTTAGCCCCTCAGCACTTTCTGAGAGCGGCCTGCTTTGCTGGTAACTGTTGCCTGAGAAAATTGCTGTAAAAATCTAGAGCCAGCTTGAGGTCAAGGGAAGTCTGATTCAACAGAAAGATCCAACACACTCCCCTGATTCTTAGATTAAGAATACAATCCATTCTTCAAGCTCCGCCTATCCGAATCTGAGTCAAATCCAGGCTATCTAAGCCTTTGTATAATCATTGTTATTAGGCATGCTTTCTGGGTCAATGAAGATTTCTTTAGATGTACAGGGACAGCATTTTTATTCCAAACACTTTAACAGCTCCAAAAGTGAATGACCTACATACTTCTGTGCATTTTTGATGGCACACATCCAATAACTTAAGTATTTCTCCATAACTCAAGGTCATTACAACTGACACCAATTATCATAAATACATCTATATAACTGATGGCTTTAGGATCTAAAGTTTGGTGGATTTTAATCTATACATTACATCTTTTGTCTTTTGTTTACATTAATTAAGTGGGCATTCCCCCCTCCCACTTAGTTTCTTACTCTAACATTTCTAAGTAGCTCTCCCCTCAAACATTAGTAGTAGTCATCTGTTAATAGAATCAAATTTTTAGGAGCTGATGCTTATACAACTGGTCATTGTTGGGGTGTTCCCTAAGAATACAAACTTAAGACACTTAAGTGGACAGCTGGAGTGTTTCTCAAAGATTTCCCTCTCTGGTTACATGAGAGCGATGACTTAATACTATACAGAAAGGACCATAAAATACACCTTAATAAACGCAACCAAATTTTACTGAACTGGACCTCAAAAATCCTGACAGCCTTTTCTAGGACATGTGACATAAAGTGACATGTGCTGGAGGGCAAGACAGAGTGGTGATCCCAGACAAGTGTGATTAAAAGCTGTTGCTTTTGTAGTTTTACAAAACCTTTGACCTGATGAACACATTTCAGGGGCCACTAGCTGTCGACTAGCCTTTATCTCGTCTACATACACAGGACAAGAATCCTGAGCTATGCTGGCACCTATATACCGACAGCGCCTACATTGCCTGTTCGGTCCCCTTGCTAGAAACAGTGCCTCACATAAAACCCACCACCAACACTGCCCTATTATTTGAGGCATTACAAAGCCTTATCCATCGGCGCACCACCCCTTTTTTTGTTGGACATATTAGGGCTCATTCTGGACTCCCTGGACCTCTTGCCCAGGGAAACCGGTTAGTTGATGCACACCACCCAACAGCCACTGTTACACCCCACACCACCCTGTTTCAACCCACCATACCTCCCAGTCTCTCACCTTCTATTAATATTATCCTGACCATAGTTAATGAATCCTAGTCTGCCCTGCACTCTGTTCGTCCCAACCTTGCAGATGATTGTTGGTTATGTTATCATGCTTCCCCACCCTTTTATGAAGGCATTGCTCTCCTTGGCAATCTTACTGCTACCAACGACCCTTCCCTGGTTCACTGGAACCCAGAGGCCAGGGAAGGCATGACCCTGGCCCAAGTTTCAGGCCTGGGGCTCTGCATCAGGGGACCCAGGATGCGTTTACCCTCCGTTATTTCCCCTTTGTGTAATCAGACCCTTGAGGTCAGTGGCGGCTCCACCTACCTGGTAGCCCCAAATGATACCTATTTGGCATGTTCCACTGGCCTAACCCCGTTTATTGTGGTACAGCCCTTCCTACGCCAATATGATTACTGTGTGCTTGTTCAACTACTTCTTCGATTAACAGTTTATTCTACAGATGAATTTCTCCACTTCTGGACTTCTCTGGGTACACCGTCCAGGGTCAAGCGCGAGCCTATTACGGCTGCAACCATCGCCGTCCTGCTGGGGCTCAGAATCATAGGGGCTGGGACAGGTATCTCCTCCCTGGTGCTCTCCAACCAAAACTACCATCAACTTAGCGCAGCCATAGATCAAGATATTGTTGAAATACAGACTGCTATGGCTGCCTTAAAAGAGTCCCTCTCCTCCCTCGCGGAGGTGGTTCTCCAAAACAAGCGTGGCTTAGATTTGCTGTTTTTACAACAGGGAGGATTATGTGCAGCACTCAAAGAAGAATGCTGTTTCTATACCGATAAAACCGGGATCGTAGAAGATAGCATGAGGAAGGTCAGAGAAAGTCTAGAAAATCGCAAGCGGGAGCGAGATAGAGCTGAATCCTGGAAAAAAAATTGGTTTTCTGCTTCCCCTCTTCTGACTACCCTCCTCCCTTCGCTGCTGGGACCTCTTATAGGGTTCTTGCTACTAATATCTTTTGGACCGTGGGCTTTCAGAAAGATTACTGACTTTGTCAAACGCCAGATAGACTCTGCCATACAGGGACCCACCCATGTGGAAGTTCATTACCACAGGCTCGAACGACTCGACCCCGAGGCGAAAGACTGTGCCGGATAATGCGGCTAAAAGTGGCCTCGACTTCAACAAGCTGAGACCGAAGGGCTTGAGTCGATTGTTCACTTGAGAGGGTGCGAGGCTAAGTACTGCAGGGAACCATGCCAGACATCTTGGTGGGTTCCTGAGGAGCACGCCTGTCTGCATGCAGGATGACGCGCATAAAGGATGTTACTATCCTTTCCCTGTCCTCCGCAAACGCGTCTGGGAGGTTGGGGACATGTGTGACCTGAAAAAATGGCCACGCATTGACCTCTGAATGCAACGCCCATCTCGAGGGAGGTCAGGCCTCTACCACCCCCCCCCCCCCCCCCCCCCCCCCCCTCCCGCCGGGGGAGGTGTTCGGAGCTAGCTAGGGGTCATTCAAGGCTAAAAGAGTCTACTGGCTATGGAAAGATACTGATGCCCCGTTCCAAAGCTAACTTCCTCCTTTCAGCCTCTGCAGATGTTGTTTAGCAGGTTAGCTCGGGACTTTCCGAGAGATAGTTAGCTTAGATAAGATGAGATCGTTAGCTAAGTTAATATAAAAATTGTTCCGAGATAGACCACAGGATGTTCCCCTGATAGTATTATCTGGAGACATTCTCGGGGCCCCCTACTGCTTAGTTCCTGCCTCCACCCCATATAAGCTTTTGCTTTTGATTCAATAAACGGACCTTGATAGGAACGCTACTTGGTCTCATCTCTCAGGTATGGCTCCTCTCAAGACCCCGTAATTACTGGTCCTGCTGGACGGGGCAAACAACTTTCCTACATTAAGGCTCATTTTTCTTTCTTTCTTTCTCCACCCCTCCGCCCCACCCCAGATGGTTTCTCTGTGTTGCCTTGGATGTCCTAGACTCACTTTATAGACCAGGCTGGCCTCAAACTCACAATGATCCACCTGCCTCTGCTTCCCAGTGTGCTGGGATTACAGGCATGTGCCACCACACTTGGCTTTAAGGCTCATCTTTATACCATTTCTTGTGAATCCTCATCTATCCACACAGAATCTGGCAATGAAGGGGTTCAGGTCCTTCAGATTGTGCCCCGGGATGGGCCTTGACTCAAGTGAATTGCAGACATGGAAGTCTCAGTCCTGAAAGTCTTCTGGGCCCTATTTGTATACCAAGCACACTGGACAGACAGACTTCCATTTACCTTGGAGGCCGTTTGAGACCTCCATCCTGCAGTTTTGTCAGTAGTCTGAGCAGGCTCTGTAATCTAAGTATTCAAGGGCTTGGTTATTTTTAGGTTTCCTGTGTCAATAAGAACCATTTTTACAAATGCTTAAGAGTAAAGCTTGCGTGTTATGAAGAAATCACCAATTTAACCATTAACACAGGCCCTGAGTGTCTTTGCCTTTGGATTTTGGACTTCATCTCTCACATTGGGAGAAGTCATTCAACTCAACACTCAACAAAGGTCAAAGCCAAGTGACGTCACGCCTGGTGATTTGCTGCCTCAGACTGTTGTTAGTTCCTCTACTCTTCTGTTTGCAAAAGGGAGGTGGACTCTCCTGGAGTTTTGTTTGAATGAATCGCATTTAATAACTCTTCAGCAGAAGAAATCAATCTTGGAAATTGTAAGTACTGCTTGGGGGACCCTCATATTAAGCACCATTTGTGGGAATGTGTTCAGGCTGGAAATAGAGCTGGACTGGGTCCACCGAGCCTTCTCTTTGTGTCACTCTGTCTTTTCAGTAATAGATCAGTAAGAACTGGGTGAATTTGAACAACAATGCAATATGTATATATATATATATTTTTTTTTCCTGTCACATCTTACCTTCTTTCATTTCCCTCAATTAAAATGGCTATTATTTGGTCTGTTATTTTAGTGCAGTTATCAAGTTAAGTAATGAAATATCTTCCTTTGCTTATATCTCATGGGCTAGAAGGGAAGTAAGTAACATATTGTGTGTCTTATTTAGATGGTACAGCTCTGCATCATCCTCACCAGACTGGCACTTTTAAGCCACACTTCCTCACCACTGAGAACTCTAGCTCAACACTCAAAATCCATCCTATTTACCTGCAGCCTGTATTTTTACTTACATGGGATTAAAAGAAAGGGATAGACTCTAAGCTCCTCCTTACTTCTAAATGTTCACAAATCCACTTGTAGTGTGGTCATAGATAAAGAGGGAATAGCTAAGCACAGCTCTTGCTGGCATCAGAGACTACCAAATATCTTGTTTTTGTCACCTAAACCCATGATGTTTCAGCTGTGGACCATGAACCATAAACTCAAGTTCACTTTTCCCGGAGAGGCTGGTTTGAAAGAGGCACCATGTATGTATGTATGCAAGCATTGGTCACATGCAAAGACCTTCCGGGTATGTGGTGGCATCTCTGGCTTCAGGGGAAACAGAATCTTTCAAACCTCCCCTGGTTTATGCCAGGTGATATTGTGGGCCACTTTTCCTTTTGTAGAGAGAGAGGATAAATTGAAAATCCATTTTGAATGTTTCGTGGAAAAACAACTTATGTTAGAGCCCGTGCCATACCCCAATTGCTCAACACTGAGAGAAGTAAGGAGTCGTCTTCGGAAAGAGACCCAGCTGGAGTGCCCGTTTCCTATTTGCAAGCTTTGAAAATCTCTTATCAGGGACAATGGCTTAACCATTAATAAGAAAAGCACAGGCTCCTTGAATTCTAGAATTTTCTCACTGAATATAGCCAACCACAAGAATGATGGCTCAATGCCAGTGAGCCATTCTGACACTCTTCTGGATTAGATGTTGAAAACAATAACTTCAATTGCCTCAAAAAAAAAAAAAGGTCATTTCAAAGAATACTTTTAGAAGAGACCAGGGCATGTATGTACCCTCATGAACACGCATGTGCTGACTTCTACACACACACATGTGTGCGCACACGCGCGCACACACACACACACACACACACACACACACACACACCACACAGGCTTTTTGCTCCAGAGCAGCCACACCATGAATTCTTTGTGTCCTCAGTACCAGGAAGCCGCATCCTAAACATCCTTCAAGCCTTGTGGCTTGCCTTGAGCAGCTGGAAATAAAAGGTCCCTTGAATTCAGGTGGCAGGGTCGCATTCTAGCAGCTGCCACCCAAGGGTAGGAAACACCATCCAGGTCACGTTTTGCTGCTTCTTGTATTGGGGAAAGATTAGAGAAATGCTCTTCCTGGGCTTTGGTTTAGGTAGGGTTGGGGGTTGGGGGAGTTGAGCGATTGTCCTTTTGATGATTTGCCATGGTATGTTAGGAGCTTGATTTTCAGCTGCTAGGACCCTGTGAACTTCTGCACAAGGATGCATTTCAATTTTAAAGCTAAAGGCTTGAACAAACAGTTCCAAGGCATACTGGGCTGCAGCGGACCAGCTTTCAAGGCACTGTCATGTACATTGTCAACAGCAGTGACTTAGGGCCCGAGCTATTAATGGAAACCAGAAAGCGAATACTTTGGGAAAAGGTCACCAGGGACTAACTGGAGTTTCAGGAAGTGAGCAGCTATATTTACAGTCCTGGGACAGTGCAGATCTCAGCTTTCCACACAAAGAACGCTTTCTTTCTTCCTTGGACATGTCACTAAGGCCAAGTGGATATATTCTGAACATCTTACAGATGGATTTGTTACTGAGCTGCAAATCCAAACTTACACATGATGAATTTCATTACTCTCAGTCCACCAGAAAAAGGCATGGCCCTGAGCATCCTTTGGCCCGTCCTCATGCAGCTCAAGAGTTTTATGGAATGAAAGGGTGGGTGCTGAGCTCTGCTTCATATCTCTGTCTCTCTCTCTCTCTGTCTGTGTCTCTGTCTCTGTCTGTCTCTGTTTCTCTGTCTGTCTCTCTCTCTGTATCTCTCTTTCTGTCTCTCTCTGTCTTTGTCTCTCTGTCTCTGTCTCTCTCTGTCTCTCTCTGTGTGTCTCTCTTTCTGTCTCCCTCTGTTTCTCTGTCTCTCTCTTTGTCTCTGTGTCTCTCTCTGCCTCTCTCTATGTCTCTCTTTCTGTGTCTCTCTGTCTCTCTTTTTCTTTGTCTCTCTCTCTCCTTTTCTTCTTGAGCTGTGTGCATTCACTTAGACTTGCCTACGGAGGAAGTGAGGTCCTTGAGAATGCTGCACAAAGCCATACACTCCTGAGTGTTGGGTCAGAGTCTGGACCAAGACAGCAAGATTCAAGAGGAGATGGATGCGTTCTGTGCTTTCTGAGAAAATATCCTCACTCATTGGTACTTACTAATGAGCACACCATCATGCTGACTGTCACAAAATCCCACGGTGAGATGGAGCTCAAAGGTTTAGCGTAACAGTCTCATTTTGCAAATGTCAAAAATAAGACTAGGAAAAGAGGTAGCACTTGCTCAAGGCTGTGGGGGCACTGCTGTCAGATCTGGGTGCAAAGGCAAAGCCTGCTGTGGCTCAATCCAGCTCTGGATCTCATAAAAAATCCACAAAACAGCCAGGCGGTGGTAGCACATGCCTTTAGACCCAGTACTTGGGAGGCAGAGAAACCCTGTCTTGAAGAACAAAACAAAACAACAAAGGAACAAAATCCACAAAACTACCGAATGTGAAATGGGAGGCTGAGTGATGAAGGTGTTTTCTTTGGGACCACAGCCCCTAACAGCTAACAGTACCATTTGTGAACCTCACAGTTCTGAGAGATGAATTGGAGCAAGGTCATTCTTCTCTGTATAGCGTCAATTCTGATCACTCGGTGGTGGCATCTGGATTGGTTGGGAGGGTCCATTTTCTGTGCCTTGACAGAGTAATAAGAGCCCATGTTCAGGCTCTCCCCATGCCCTCTTGCCATGTAGTGTCTCTCCATTGTCTTCCTGTGTACCAGGCTTCTTGTTGGTATAGTTTAGAACCCTAGAAGCTGGTAAAAAAAACTGCCCTTCCTTTTAGGGCCCCCCTTGTCCCACTGTTGCATCTGGCAGTTCTCCACTGGCTAATATCGGACTTTCTAGATCTCCAAGGAAGAGACCAAAGTCCCACCTCTTAGTGACAGAGTCATCAAAGAATTTGTGGCCATCATTAATCCACCACAGTGCATCCTCTAACCACTAATATTTATACCCCACTACTGTCCCACAATCCCACACACTTTATCTTACTACAACAGTGGGTCTCAACCTTCCTGATGCTGTAACCCTTTAATACAGTTCTTCATGTTGTAGTGGCCTCTAGCCATAACGTTCTTTTCATTGCTACCTCATAACTATAAATTTTCTACTGTTACAAATTGTAATGTAAATATCCCTTTAGGGTCCTGACTCACAGGTTGGGGACTGATGCATTACACCAACAGACGGTGACTGGAGGTCCAGGGTCTTGCGTTTTATATCAAGTGTTAGGGCAGAGGAGAGCCATTTGCTAGCGCTGTGGTTTGGATGTGAAATGGTCCCCATGGGCCCTGGTGTTTAAACACTTGGTCCTCGATGGGTGATATGTTTGTATGGTAGTTACAAAGATATAGGCTGCAGAACCTAGAGTTCAAGCTAGAGGCCTTGCTGGTAGACCTTGACTACTAATTAGAGACAGGCTTTTGAGGGCCATAGGTCACCCCAAGTCCCTGTCTAGCCCTCCTTGCTTCCTGAGAAGCCATCACCACAAGTCCTCACTGCTACTGACCAAGCCACTTCAGTCCCTAAGTGTGAGCCGAGTACACATCTTCCCTCAGTTGCCTCTGTCAGGTGCATATCACAGTGATAATAACGTTCACTAATTAAGGTAAGAGTCTTCAATAAAGCCCCTCAGTCAGAGAATTTACAACCCAAGGAGCTGCTTACTCAAGCTCCCAGCCCTGTGTATCTGACATGTAATGGGCATTTTGAGGTGAACGGATATTGGTAGACAGACACAAGAATTCAGAACTAGGAGAGGGCGTGGTGGAAGTCCAAGAGTCATTTGTTCACAATGGTTCTCAACTACAGTTGGGCACACGTTACCTGGCTCCCCACATGTACGGCCAAGGTTGGAGCCACCGCTGACCCCTTCTGAGTTAGCCACGTGCTGACTTGTGCACACTGTTGGCTGGTGTGTGCTAACGTCTGATTCAGTGTCACAATGCAGGATCAGGAGACCTGAAGTAGGACTATCTCAGAGAAGGATTCTAATTCTGCAAATTTTGTTCTTCTTCCGCTGTGGGACAAATTAGTTTTCTAAGTCTTATTTTGTGCACAAGTAAGAACAGAGATTTAAAAAAAAAATATCACTTTGTAGGGTTGTGTTCTCTTCTCTTTCATGGCCCAGTCCCGGTGTGCTTAGTACCTTCCCTATTATAAGACTCACCATATCTTCACAATTAATCTCTTTCTTCTTCACATAATTGTTAGATACATGGAACCAAGTTGTGACTTTCTTTTCTGGACCCATTTTTCCCAGTGATTAGCAAAGGGCCTGAGAACCATACCCTGATCAAATCAAAGAACACACGAGTCTTACTCTCCCCTCCGGCATCCGTTGCTTTATTCATAAATCAGGACATTTGACTACAGTGTTATAGGTCCTAGGAAACCAAACTGGTTCTAGCCCGTGAGGTAAGCCTATTTTCCATGCTGCTATAAGCATTGTTATGAAAGATTCTCAGCCCCAAGGGGAAAAAAAAAGATACATACCAGCCAGGTCTTAGAAAGCAACTATTTTAACCTTCCTAATAAAACTGTCATTTTATAAGTTGAGTAGTAACTTAGGCCTTAATATCCAGGAAGAGAAGAAAGTTGACAAAAAAAAAAAAGTGGTAATTATTTCATACTTCAATGGGCTAAAGACAATCCAGATCCAAATTTTTAAGACTCAGTTTTCTTGTGGTCACATTGATCTCTCTAATTTTGCTGTCAGATCTAAGATAAAGACAGTGAAATAAAACAGGAGGACATAAAACCAGGTATTGAACCCCATCCTTCTTGACACTGGCCTCACAGCTAAGGTCTTCATGCTAGTTGAGGGTCCAAAGAGGAAGGTAATAGAAGCTCTGACTAGGCAAGCCTTCACTGGCAGGGGCCTACAGTGATTCTAAACCCTATATTTTTACTTGTTTAATTCCATGCTTCCCAGTGCCTGGCATGCCTTTTCTACTCATGTACCTTACCTCCTTTAGTGCCTATGCGCATCCATGTATCACTTGTGTATCCATGCATCACTAAGATACACGATAAAGACCTCGAGGCCTGAAAGAGGAGTGAAGATGGAATCAGAGTCAGGAAAGAGAGAGGTGAGTTTGGGACATACAATAGATGAGGGGCCAGTGGGTACCAGGAGCTATCAGGATGATATGCAAGGAAGATGGGAGCATAGGACATGAGCCTGCGTGGAAGGGGTGGGGAAACAGAATATGCAACCGACTAGCCAAAAGAAGGAATGGACAATATATAGGCACACAGGGCACAGAAACCTGAAAGAAACAGGGAATTCTGGTGTGAAAAATTAATCCTGGGACCCCTCAGGGGTTCCAACTCTCGAGCCGAGGAGCAGGATCCAGGTGATGGATGTTAAAGAGCTGGAAAAGCCTGAAGTAATAAGAGAAAGATTGAGACCAGAGCCTGGAATAAGATCAGACAGAAGGACTGAGCTCCCCCCCAGTGAGGACAAAGGGTAGAGCCGCAGAAAGAAAATGCCCTAGCGGCTAAGGAGCACTAGTCCTGCCAGCCGGGCATGGTGGTGCACGCCTTTAATCACAGCCCTTGGAAGGCAGAGGCAGGTGGATCTCTGTGAGTTTGAGGCCAGCCTGGTCTACAAGGTGAGTCCAGGACAGCCAGGGCTACACAGAGAAACCCTGTCTCGAAAAACCAACAACCAGCCAACCAACCGACCAAACAAACAAACGAAACAAAACAAAACAAAAAACTAGTCCTGCCAAGCTGACATGTGCCACATGTCCACAGGAAACGCTGGCCTTTGGTTCTCCCAGGAGTGGCCAGAGCACAGGTATAGAAGGGAGTTGTTCTGTGGAAATCTACAGCTATCGTAACAGCTCAGAGAGGCCAGACATGTGGTGAAAGCTGTCTTTTCTCACTTGCTTCTTTCTGGATCTAGGATCTAGAGCATGGTCTCTTTTTATAAGCATGCTTAGTTGTTCCTAAAGAACAGCACAACACACACCAACTCTGCAAGAAGGAGAAGCAGACATTCCTCTTCGACACAACCTAGGCCAGTGGTTCTCAACCTGTGGGTCACAAGCCCTCTGAGGGTCAAATGACCCTTTCACAGGGGTCACCTGAGACCGTTGGGAAACACACACACACACACACATACACACACACACACACACACACATATCATGACTCGTAACAGCAAAATTACAGTTATGAAGTAGTGACAGAAATACTTTTATGATTGGGGAAATGTATTAAAGCTTTGCAGCGTTAGGAAGGTTGAGAACCGCTGCCTAGATGATCAAACCACAGGGAAGTGTGTGGGGGTGTGGCTCTGCAGTGCAGCCTGAAGAAGATTGTGCACCCCAAGTTACATAGCCTTGACAGTGAGGCCATTTCCTCAGTGTCTTAGGGTCACCACGCAGAGGCAAAGTCTGATGCACGTCCTGGGATTCCCAGGGCATCTGCAGTCTTAAGAGCCTCTCTCCTTTCCTGCTATTAGCAGTTAGGATCACACATTGCTCTTGCGGAGGACCAAAGTTCAGTTCCCAGTACCCACATCAACCCACCTATATCTGCCTCTTAACTGGAGCTCCATGGGACCCAAGAGTCTCTTCTCCAGTAATACAGATTCGGGACATGATGTAATTGGTTCTTTCCCTTGTGCACTACAGAAGCACAGGGGCCCAGCCTTACTCAATACTTTGTCTGCATCTGCATGTGCACATGGAAGGCTCATCTACCCAACATCAGAGACAGTCTATTTTCATAGTTCTTCTGTGCTGCTTGGCTGTTGCTCTCTCATATACCAGAATATGAGAAAGGGAACACTACCATCTTTTCCTCCAAAACTGCTATAAAGCTTATCAAAAATTAGGCACTCTATGGGTTGAACTCCACTACTCCCGACTTTATAACTGTCTGAATCACTTGGCATAGAACTTATTATTATATGCGTAATGCTATATATAGTACACCTCTACTCATTAGTTCACATATGCAAGCTCTTTCTCTAAGGATGTTTAAGCCCTTTCTACTCAAAGATTACATATTTTACACTGTGTATGTGTGCTTGTGGGTACATGTGCATGCAAATGTACACACGGAGGCCAGAAGACAACCTTGATGTCATTCCTGAGGTGCTGCCCATTTTTTTTTTTGAGGCAAGGTCTCTTAATCAACTGGAAGCCACTTGGTTGCCAAGCTGATTGGCCAGCCAGTCTCAGGGATCCACTTCACTCTGCTGGCTTTGTACTCCTATCAGAGTCAGGCATGTGATATCAAAGCACACTTGACTTTGTTTTTGCATGCTTTCTGGGAACTGAACTCAGGTCTTTGTGGCTACAAGGCCCATATTTTATTTTATTTTATTTTTTTATAATGTTCTGATATCAAGTCTCAGGAGAGTGCTGGATATGTATTTACACAGAACAGGCCAGCTCTCCAGATGTATGCAACCTTCTTATTAAACCCTTCAGAACTGTCTAGTAAGAATGATGAGAGAACAAAAAAACTAAGATAAACAGGAAATAGGTGAAAAAGCTGAGGCAGTAAAACAAGTATACTCAGAATCCTGCTTGGTCCAGTGAGATGGGGGAAAGCTAACCTCTGAGCCATCGTGAGTTCGGGGACACAGCAAGAAGTCTAGAGACGGGAGTATATCAACCTCGGCAGCGGTGGCAGTGAGGAGGGGCGAGCGGGGCGCGGTTGGTTGTCTGTGAGGCAGAGATGATGGAATGTTGAAGCACAAAGAGAAGTAGGTAATATCAGGAGCTCAGCCCCTCCACCAGGCAGAGGCTGCTGAGCCTAGTTAACTCTCCACACAGAAGGGTGCACATCTCAAAGGCCACATGTGAGAGATGCTACACCAGAGGTGAGTGACGCCTCCTCCATGGTGGGGACCATGCTGGCTCAGGGCTCTTTCACCTTACCACAGCCACGCACTCGAGCCGTGGAAACAGCCTGTGGGAACTGGAAGACTGGAGACTCACTGATGATATAGGAATGAGGTGGTCCACCTTAGAGACTGCTCATCTTCATCCTGCAAGTCTCTCTATCCGGAGACTTGTGTGCTAAGCCAGGAAGAAGTACAGCAACCCCAGAACTCCAGTGGCCTTGAGCAACAGAGGTCCAAGGTTCATTCAAAGCAGGTTGGCACACAAGTCTGCTGGCCATACTGCTCAGGGACAGGCTGACAAAGATGTCATCTCATCCTGATCTTCTGAGTGTGCATGCCAGAGGGAAGGGAACTGTGGGAACTGTGTACTTGCCCTTAACCATGTCCCAAGAAATGGCCCATAGCACTTCTGCTCATATCTTCTTGGACAGGACAAACCATGTGGCTGTGTCCAACTTTAAAAGACCGGGGAAGTGTCCACTAGGATCCCAGAAGAAAATGCTTGTATTATGTTAATGCTCACTTACTCCATGGAGTGACTGTTCTTTCCAGAGATGTTGCGCTACCAAGCACTATAGTTGAAAACTGATCTGCCTGCTCAATTTCATATCTCTGAAAATACTGCCAAAATATGAGATAAAAAGAGTCACACATGGGACACCCCCCTCCTTTCTTTCTACTGTTTATTTACTTTACATCCCAATTGAAATTTCCCCTCCCTCTTCTCCTCCCAGTCCCTCTTGCATACCTACCTCCCTTACCCTCAATCCTCTGTCCTCCTTTTCTCCGCAGAAAAGGGGAGGCCTCATGGTACCCCCCCCCCTTTTTTTTAACTCTCACCACTCTATTTTATTGCAACAACTGGTTCAATGTAAACTGCCCTGGGGTAATTCTTTCCAGACCACTTTAATTGAGTAGACTCCACCCGTCCTCTCTCACTTCATAGACTTTATCATTATTTACACCCATTGATTTTTCTATGTACTTCATTTATGAATTTTAATAGATTCTATGTTAAGTTTTGTTCTAAGTATAGCATAGGGAGATAGAAGGAAGGAGTGTAAATATAACTCCCTAAATAGCACTTGCCATCCTTGGCGTATAACATAATGAGTGCTCAATAAATCACTGCAGCTGATGCTAATGATGAGTGAGGGAAAACAGCTTCAAAGGCCACTTAGTAAAACAATAAACAGAGCTATGCATGTCAGCAGACCTTGAATTAATTCAAGAAACAATTTCAGCTTTGTTATGATCATGTAGAACCAAAATGAGTAAACTATATTACGATGCATAAATGATGTCTATAAAATGTAGAAATTTCTTCGAAAAGTAAGGGGAGGCTGGGCATGGTGGGCATGTATGGAACCTCAACACTCAACGAGGCAGAAGCAGGGGGATTGCTGCAAGTTCCAAGCCACCCAGGACTACACAGCAAGACCAGGTCTTCAAATAAGAAGCCAGGGGGTATCTTAGGAACTTTAGCAGTACTGCCAAGTTTGAAGGGGTAAGAGAGAGCTACATGATTAAGAAGCTGTTACCCTGGCACCTCTTTCTTGTTGCAGACCAGCCTCACTGTTCAGAAACGTCTCACGTGGTTAGCCACTTCCTCTGAATTGAAACTTTCTAGCTCAGAGACAGGCTCCTTAAAACTCAGCAAGGAACAACTCCCAAGTCTCAGGAAGTGCCTGAATTTACAAGCCTTGCAAGCCCCGCCCCTTCCCATCCAAAGTTGAAGAAGCAGTTAAGACTACTGGGGAAAGGAAACTCCCAACCTGACCTGTCAAGCTGCCTGAACATTGTGGGAGGAACTTCAGGGTTACAGCTTTTGGATTTGTCATCTATGCTTGGATGGGCATCTCAGCGATGCCACTGCCTTTGAGTCATCAATGTCATAAACAACCTTCACACATATGCCCATAAGTGACCCCAGGAAACTCACAGGTTCACTAAAGCAGGCATGGATAGAGTAGTTTCTTTGATTTGCTACTTGTACCCTATTTGAGTTGTACAAATATTTGTTTATGTCTCCGTACTAAAAGTCACACAACCACACAGCTGGGGTCCAAGAAAGCCTGTGAGAGTAGGCTACCCCATGCTGTGTGGTCCTCCAGGTGTTTAGGCAAATGATACTCAGAGCTTGACCTTTTATGCAGCAACACTGCCAAGAATGTAGCAGGAATGTCTTCAGCCATTCTTCCCAGATTGCTGTATCATGACACAAATGTGTGTGTCACACGTGTCCAAAAGGTTTAAGGTCAGAGAGGTTTCCAATAGCAAAAAAGTCCTCAGATGCACAGTTCTCTCCAAATCCTTGATAGCTTCCAGAAAATTCCTGTGCCCTGAGCTACACCCTATTTTTTTTCCTAGACATAATTCTCTTTTTTTTCCCCACTCAGTCCCTTTTGTTCTCTTTAAACTGGTCAGTGGTTATAGAGCAGCCTGGGCAAAAATGTCATACCCGTAATGAGTGTTGTGCTTGGGAACAGAGTCTCGAAGGCTGCTCAGTTCTCCCAAACCCCACTTTCCAGTTGCTTGGGTGCTGGGGCTAGTCAGCTTTCCAGCTGCCTGAGCTCTGAAGTTTTGGATTCTGTTTTGTTTTATTTCTGCTTTTGATCCAGGCAGTTCCAGCTATAGCTCTTCCTAACACCTTGCCAAACACAGGCCTGTCCACCCACGTGCAGTACAAACCTTCTTCCGTCCTACTCTCCCCAGAGAACCAGAGCACAGCAAGCATTCTTTCCACCATGAAAAGGTCCCTGGTAACAGGTTCCCCATTTTGTGCCTACAGATGTTGTTGTCCCTTGCTCTCTCTCATCTAATGCAATCATTAGCTCCATTTCTCACGGTAGTTCAGAGAGTTCAGATTGATGAGCTCTGCCTTCGCCTGTGATTTCCAAGGCTCCCTGGACTTTGGCACATCATCCAAAAAGAGCAAATGGGAGCATGTAGGAAATGACAAAGTTGACTCTCGCCACATCCTATTAGCGAGAACTCAGGACTGGAGCACACCTGACTACAAAGGAAGGGAATCTTGTGGCCACATCTAACAAAACAGGAAACCACTCAACCACATCCAGCAACAGCACAGGAAACAGGAAGAAAACCAACAGGCTTGGAGATGGCAAGACGATGACAGAATTGGGTCTACTAATCCCAGAAACGTTGACATAGGCTCAAACATAAATATTCATAAAAATCTTTATACTTGTGTTACATGTATACGGCCCTAGATTTAATGCCTACCACCAACCAAGACAGATGTGTATTTGTGTGTATATGTATATGATTCAGAACAGTTAAACATAAAAGGATGACTAAAGACATAAAAGATACACGAAAAGAAAGCAGGTGGCTATATTAGCATTAGATACAGGCTGTCAAGGCAATTGATTGACATTAGATAGAAAATTAACACTTTTTAAAATAGATGTATTTATTATGTGTACAGTGTTTTGCCTACATGCACACCTGCACGACAGAAAAGGGCACCAGATCTCATTATAGATGGTTGTGAGCTGCCATGTAGTTGCTGGGAATTGAACTCAGGACCTTTGGAAGAGCAGCCAGTGCTCTTAACCTCTGGGCCATCTCTCCAGCCCCTGAAAATGAACACTTTCAAAAATGGATCATATCAAACTATATGAAGAAATGACTCGAAGCATAAGAAAGTGGATGATCTGAGAGGACGTCTCTAGGCCACTTCTTAATTCCTAGTAGACCAGGAAGCCAAAAATAAAGACACATTTACACAATATTACTTACTATATTATTAACACCATGAAAGGGCCTGCCTTTACACTGAGAATGCATGTTTCTTTTGGCATGTGGAGAAGCCTCCACTATTCATAGCTACAAAAACCCCTCAGATTCCAAAAACTGCAACTAGTGTAGGTCACTCCTCCTAATCATGTTGCAATGAAATTACAAATAAGAAACTTAAACAAAAAGTTTCCATATACACAAAAATCACCTATATAGCTAAAACCAACACACACACACACACACACACACACACACACACACACACACACACA
>OU015742.1:164089586-164102372 GCA_907169655.1 Acomys percivali | reverse complement strand
ACACACACACACACACACACACACACACACACACACACACACACACATATACTTTAAGTAACTCAAATCTAAACAATCAAATAATTGTGCTATTTTTAGTTCCTCAGGCTTGGGGAAGTGAAGAGTCACTTAAACTATGAGTAGATGAATTACATAACATCGTAAGATACACAGATTATTTAAGGAGATGGTAGAAGTGGGCCACTCCCAATCCAAGAGGAAGGTGACTCAAGGGAGGGGCCAGCAGACTGAGTGTCTAGATTCCGTCCTCTGCTCTAGCACAGCCTGACTCAGCTGCTTCCTACCACTCGCCTCTTCCTGCATCCCTCCATCATCATAGATTCCACCACAGTTCCCTCTCTCCTTGTCTTATCCTTCTATCGGATGCTCCTTTTGTGAATGTGCTCTAGACTTGGTCCTCTGTAGCTTCTGTGGTCTTGCACCATCAAAGGGCTTTTCAATTTGGCACCTGCTACTGTCTTTTTCTCTGAGTATTTCTGAACTTTTTTTTTTTTCTTTTCTGGGACAGGGTTTCTCTTTGTAGCCCTGGCTATTCTGGAACTTGTTCTGTAGACCAGGCTGGCCTTGAACTCATAGAGATCTGCTTGCCTCTGTCTCTTGAGTGTTGGCATTGAAGGTGTGTACTACCATGACAGGCTTTTAATTCTTTTAGATGGAACTTTCTGAGCTCTCTCTGTCTTTATTGTATATTGACTTACTGCAGTTGCCAGGCCACATGCTGGCTGCTTTGGGACTTCATCTTACTCCTTACCTAGAAGATGTTAGAGAAAGTCAGTGGTTGACTTCTTAAGAGGATGGTCACAGGCAAGACAAGATGGATGAGAAACATTTGTTGAAAGAATAAGAAACCAACCAATTAGTATCTGGTGCTGTGTGAGATGCAACACCTACCATAACATGACCCTGCTTTCTAGAATTGCATTTACAAGGGTAGAAATAGAAGCATAGCTAACTGTGATGATAATCCAAAGACATGAACAAATACTCCTGCTTTTGAAAGACAATGTTTGCAAAAGGAAAATGATATTGCACATAAAAATATAATTATATATCCATGTGGTCTATATGGACATGTTTGACTACAGTTTTCTCAGAGTGATGATGGCCTTGGGGTCAATTTCTTCTTAAACCTTTTGATCATATCTTCCTACATTCAACATTGAGCACATGCAGATTTGACTTTTATGAAGAGGATAATAAAATTATTTTTATATAGGACAGAAAGTTTTAAAATATGCCAATCTTTAAGCTAATAAAGCAATTTTAAAGACTACATCCTGTCAGAATAATTAGAATTATGTTTAAGCGTATTTCTATAAAGTTTTTTTTTTTTAATTTTAACCTATGTAGAAGACATTTAATCATTTAACCCTTTTAAGGACCCCAGGTTTCTCTGTTATGAATGAGGGTCTTGTTCATTGTGTTTTCAGATGCTGATTTCAGTGCTCTGAGATCTGGTTATCGCCCTGCCATGGGCATTGTTATATATGTTTAATTGGTGCTCCCCAATGTCCCTGATGGGATAATAAAGATGCTGAAGCCTGTGACTAGGCAGAAGAGAGGTAAGTGGACTTTAGTTCCAAGGCTTGGCGTCAGGAGACCATGAGGAGATGGAAGGGAGAGGGAAGAGAAGGAGGAAGGTAGCTCCTCGGCTGAGTGGGATGGACTAGAAGCATGAGGTCAAGGGACATGTGCCGTGAGGACAGACTGACAGGGCAGAAGCAGCCCCGGGAGTCATCAGATTGGCAAGTGATTGGTTTATATGTGGGTTTTAAAGGTAGTAGGATTAGAATAGCTCAGAATCTGCCCAGCATAGTGCTTACAGCTTAATAATAAATCATAGTTTTTCTGTGTCAATCATTGGGAAACTAGCTAGTTAAAGAAAACTGCTGCCATAATAACGTCCTGTATTAACATATACAGAATACTCAATTCATTATAATATATGTATACTATATACTCACACGTATATAATTTTTTTTGCATAGTCACTAGAAGACCCAGTAGTAATACAATGTAAACCTTATTGAGACAAACTAACCAAGGGGTGAAGATAAGGAGGGAAGAAGCATCTCCAGCTGCAGGACTCGGGAAAGCCTTTGTTTGTTTGTTTGCCATCATCTGAAAACTTTTTTTCCTCCAGATACCATGGCTTCTTAAGTTTTTGGTGTTAGAAAGTTTTATTTCAGAAAAGTACCTGAAATAAATGCATACAAAAGCATAAGGGACAGACAATGATTTGGCAAAACACGTCTCTCCATTTGGGATGCTTAATACAAATCCTCCCTCCCTTCCTCTGAGATTTGAAGTTATGAAGTTAGAGAGAAGGACCCATGTTGGGTGCTTGGCTGGTTGGCTGGCACTGAAAACACGCAGCTGAATTTCCCTGAGGTTGTCTCAAGATCACACTGGAAGGCTTGATGCTTTAGGGCCATGCACAAGCCTCGGCATTTGCATTTTAACCAGAACCAAAGCCTAAGTTAAAGGAGTGAATTTGATACTCATTTCCCCAAACAATGAGCTAGAGATTGTTGTAACTGATGGGATATCCTGACTGAAACATTTTTACAGTGTGTTTTCTGGTTTGCAGATAAACTAGCTGTTTAGAAGCCAAGATGTGCTCTGAAGCAAACAAAGCTAATTTAAAACAAGAATTGGTCAGAATAGGAAGCACTGAGGTTAGCTTGCACTGTGGGGTGAAACTGGGAGCTTTCTGACTACTGAGTGCCCAGGAAGAAAACACCTGGAGAGAAGGCTGAAGAGAGGTCCCCATAAAAGCTTACAAGGGCTCCAGGCCTCCTGAAGGGCCAGAAGCCTACATCTTTCCTTGTGGAATGTAAACCTCTTGCCAGCTGTGAGGACCGTCGGGGAAATATTCTCTTGGTTTCTTAACCATTGATTACAATTTATGTGACTTTTTGCTACCTAAGGCTCTCAATGGGAATACGTGGTTTAAAATATTTGAGGTTTTTAGTAACCTGGTAACCCAGCAAGAACAAACAACGTTCTCTATGTTTGAAACCATTAAAACCTTTCCAAATATAGGAGAGGTGGCTCAGTGGTTAAGAGTGCATATTGCTCTCTTGCAGCTGGTGACTCACAGCTGCCTGAGAGTCCAGCTCCGGCTTCTTCCAGCACTCCAACACATGTGTGCATACCCACACATGTAGGCATACACACATAATTCAAAATAACAAAAATGAATCTTTAAAAAACTTACCAAATAGGAGCTCGTATTGAAAAAAAATCTAGCCAAATAGTATAACGGGCCTCCAGTAAAGTCATAAGAAAGAAGACTAAAAAATAGTAATGGTACTTAGATAATACAATTATTGTACACACACACACAAACTTTGTAATTCAAAGACATAAAAGATTGTTCTTTGAAAATATGAGCAGAAGACGATGAAAGGATTACAAGGAAGAAACTGTGGGGAGTGTTGAGATAAGCCTTTTAGAGGCCCACAGAGAGAGGCAAGTAAAGCGTCAGTGGCTCCCAAGACTCCTCGAACGATCCTGAGCCACTGCACACAGTGTTGGTCTACTAGGGCCCCTAGCACACTAGTGAAGTCTCAAAATGGATCCAAGGCTAGGGTGGTGATTGTTTCCCCTTCTTTACGAAAGTCTCCTGAGATGACCTTGCTCCCTTACCCCCCTTCCCCGCTCCCATCCCCTGCCCCATCCCACTCCGCATTTCCTCATAGCTACACCAACCTGACTGATTGCTATTGATGCTTGAGGCTAGCATTGGTCTGACTGGCCCTTCAACCTTTTAAAGGCATATACACTGAACAATAAAGTTAGACCTGCACCTTTGAGTCTGATTCCCTGGAGTCTGTGTGGGATCCATCACCATTTACCCCCCTGCCCCCCAGTTTCTAAGTCCCACAAGAAACTATAAAAGGATTGCAATGAGAAAAAGGGAGAGATATAAACATAATTTTGCCAATGGTTTGAAAGAGCTAAAAAGAGAAGTAGTATATTGAGAGATCGGAAATAACCTACAATATGGTATACAGAAACTTTACAAGAAAAGTCAAAAGCTGTATAAAATAGTCTAAAAGGCAGACTCATAGAAATCCAAGCCTTAAGAACAGTAAAGAAAAAAGGGAACATATTAAAGAAATAATCGCTGAGGAGGATGGAAGGAGAAAGCTCAGTCAGTAGAGTGTTTGTAAGGCAAGCTCAAGGACCTGGGTTCAATCCCTGGAACCTACGTTTGCTTAAAAAGACAATTAACATCCATTAACCAACTAGCAGAGAAAAAGGCAACAAAAAAAAGCTGAGTGTGGTGGCAGAGTTTGTGAAACTATTCCCGAGTTAAGGAGGCAGCAACAGGCAGGTAGTAAGCCTACTTGAAGAGTTCCAGGCCTGTGAGAGATCCTTTCTAGAAATGAATGAATGAATGAATGAATGAATGAATAGGTAGATCCCTAGGCCTCAGTCAGACAGTCAGACAATCTAAACTACTAGGAAAATTCCAGGCCAGTGAGAGGCCCTGCCTCTGAAGTAAAAATGGCTGTTGCCTGGGGAATGATAGCTGACGTTGTCCTCTAGCCTTAACTCCCATCTACACACACAGTCAGAAACAGCTCTGAGAAAGTGTTCCAAAAGGAGATTTAAAAAAATAATAAAAGCAATATATTTGAAAAAAATGTACATGGATCTCATAGGGAAAATGACAATCCATTATAAAAGATAAACAAGTGCACGTGCAGCTAGGTTTTGCTATGGATTAGTTAACTCAGAGTTGTAAAGGGGCAATGTCTCCTAGAGTCGATGAACTCAACACAATGCAAATTGAAATTGAGAGAGGTTTTCCCCTCCCCCATTTCCACCTTGGTGTGTGTAGGTATGTACATAATCAGCCATGCTGTATTTACAATGCCCGGGGAAGGAGTAAGGGTACTCTTGAATACCTGAGCCAGGAGAGGGAGAATTCATCTCAGTGGTTGTAGAGAATTGCTATCTAGCATGTTGCCTAAGCCACTGGTGTGTAGTTCTGGGATGAACAGAACAGAGAGCATCTATGTGGGTTATGGCAGAGAGGACACTTCTACAGCAAAGAACAGACTTTTAAAAATTTTGCTGAAGGGCCTGGAGACATAGCCCAGTGTCGATATAGCTGTCCAGAACAGTCAAGGCCCTCATTTCAACACCCATACAACACACACGCGCGCACACACACACACACACACACACACACACACACACACACACACACACGTGCGCACGTGCGCACGCATGCACGCACGCACGCACACACACCCGCACATGTGTGAAAAGAAAATGGCAGTGGTTCAATTGGCTGTCCATAAAGAAAACAAATGAAATTTGTTCTCTACTTAAGAGCTTACATAAAAATTAATTCTGGTAAATTAAAAACTTAAGGAGGAAACAAAGAGTGACATTTTTTAAGAAATAAATTAGGGATAACCAATAGAAAATTACTTTCGGCACACACTTTTAATCCCAGCACTTGGGAGGCAGAGGCAGGAAGATCACTGTGAGTTCAAGGCCAGCCTGGTCTACAAAGTGAGTCCAGGACAGCCAAGGCTACACAGAGAAACCCTGTCTCAAAAAACCAACAACCAACCAACCAACCAACAAAAAAACCAGCAACAAAAAGAAAATTAATTTCAAGTAAGAAATAAAAGCCCAAACCACAAAGAAAATAATGGTAAATATCAGCTCTGTTAAGATTAGTAACTGCTGAGATGGCTCAGCAGTTACAAGAGGACCTGGGTTCAGCTCCCAGCATTCACACATTGGCACCCAATGGTCTGTAACTCCAGTTCCTGGGTCTTCACCGCCCTCTGCAGGTCTCTGCAGGCACTGCGTGCACATGGTACACATACACACAGGCAGACCACTCACGCATATAATAATGAATCAATCTTTAAAATAAAATTTAAGTGCTTATGGACCAGGTGGGCACACCTGTGATCCTAGGACTCAGATGGCTAAGGCAGGAAGATGCTAAGACTGTGGTCACCCGTAGTTAAGTAGCAAGACCTTTCCCTAGAGGACAAAGCTTTAACAATAAAGTTAAACACTAAAGAACAGCTAACTAGATCTTGACTGACACTGGAGTTGGGGCAACAGTGAAGACCTCAGGACTTCATACATGGTGATAAATAGCTTTTCTTAATACAACTGGATGGTCTCAGTGTTGGTTTTATAAACATATATTTAGTTATTGTGTAACTTCGATCTTGAAAAAGTTTTCACATGATCATGTACTCTTCCCCAAAGTGAATTTCTTCTGGGGAATATCAAGTCCGTATTAGCATTTTGGAGAGACATGGGATAGGGCCCAGCATCCTTCCTGTCCTCTCCCCATGGGCAGAAGGAGTAGTTGCCTAGCCAGACCTTTTTTGACCCCAAGTGCTCTTACTTCTCTAAGACTTGAACAATTTTTTTAGGAAGAAAAAAATATGTATGTCCCATTGTCATCTATGGATGCCCTCTTTAAACCAGAACATCTCATTTCATCCCAGTTTTTTTTTTTTGTTTGTTTGTTTTGTTTTTAATGAGCAGGATTCACCTACACAGACAAGGTCATGCTGTGCCATCTTGCCCGCGTTTACCTGGACCTCATTCTATTGCTTAGGGACTTTCCTGGTGTCTCTGATTCCTTCATTTTTGTCCCAGTCTGGTGGCTTTTCTCTTTTGCTCCCATTGCCTAGATGTGTAGCCTGGGGGAAGCCGGGATTTCAGTACCGTTTTCAGCATTGCCTCCACCGCCCTGCTCCCCGTAGCCATTTCAAGTCCTGATGGCTGCCAAAGGGCATAAGGACAGCTCCCACAGGGACCTTCCTTCTCATCCCAAATACGCAGGAAAAAGGCAGAGGGACGCAGTTGCTCCAAATCCATCAAGATCCAGTGATTTCACTTTACTTTAAACTCTGTGTCTGAGTGTCCCTCATCCACACCCTGTCAACCTCAGCACATTGAACTCCCACCCCGGGAAGTTCCAAACGATGGAAAAACTCTTCAGAGAAATGGATGACTGTTTTGCTCTTGGCTGGAGCTTGGAGTAGAATGGGCATTCCTGAGAGCGGGTCCAGGACACCATCTGACCTGAGCCTTTCCCTCACAGAGATCAGAATGTTCCTCACGGAGGGACGTCACATTTCACCCACTGATACTTGAGGACCTTGTTGCTACAACACAACCTCGTAAACCATGGCAACTGCAGTGGCCAAACCCGAAGTTGGACCACATACACGGCATAAGAAGCAAGTTGCCTTCCTCTTGAATTTTTGGCTCATTTTTCCTAGCCACATCCTAAAACCAAATGGATTGAATTACTAGATGAAAAAATAAATTCTGTCCGTGGGAACCGTTGCTATTGTCACAGAAAACAAAAGGGAGGTGTTTTCCAACCATGCCTAAAAAGAGGTGAAATCACTGTTGGGTGGGTGGGTGAACTTAAATTCTTACCACATGCAGGAAAAATGGAGTTGGCTGTTTAATTAGACTGCCTATTCAAAGACCTCTTGTTATTCTAAATTGTGTTTTAAAATACCAAGCCCAGGGAAACCTTTCTGGAGAGCAATTTGAAAATGTCTTTTAAAATGTATATAATTTTATCCTGTCACTCCAAGTCTGGGAATAACTACGAAGGTGCCTGATGATTTACCTGCATGGGCACCGAATGCTATGTTACTTTAACAGTGAGGTAGACATGGGGTGCTTAGATGTCCAACATGGGAAATTGGTCCAATAAATTACTGTATAGAGGAAGCTCTTTACAGGTTAAAAAAAAGGCCCCTGGGATGCTTCAGTGGCCTCTGGATCAACTAACTCTGCATCTTTTCCATGCACTTGTTTAACAGTGTCATGATGAGTACTCACCTTCTAGGTGTTAACCCACACACTCCCACGAGCTAAGCTTTGCACTCACCAAGAATCAGTTGTGTTCATCCCCAAACCTGTTTGTGCTGCTGTAGGTTTGCTGTAATTATAGAACTTAATGAAGCAATGCATACACCAACAAAGTAAAAAAGAGTTTTTAGTCTCTCTACAAATAGATTGCAAGTTATAGAAAGACTGGAGAAGTTGAATTGAAAAGAAAAAATAAATAAATGCAACCTGTTAAGTTACGTGGTTGATAGGGAACACCAGTAAACTATTGCAAGTCTCAGTCTCACTAAAGCTGTCATGGATAACTGGAAAGGCTCATTCTCTTGAGTCATTCATGCCAGAAGAGTCAAGGGATAGACTTGATTGATGAAAGCCTGTCCAAGTATGAAAAGCTCAGAATGGAGGGCCCAGGCCATCTGAGATCATGCCTGAGGCCTTGTCAAAATTGGGTAAGGGCACTGACCAATGTTATGAGTTCTTATTTCTTTCTCCTTTCAAAGGACAGACATGTCATCCTGTAACCCCTGGGGCCCAGAGTGTTGACTTGACTTGAACTTAACTGAGACAACATTCAAGCTTAACTGAGGACGTGATATGACAACTGAACTTGGTGTTTTTCTTGGAAATTGCCTTTGGGGACCTTTCAGAATGACTTCTGAAAATACTGATCCTTGCACCTCCTTCTGGGGCCCCTGGGTTAACTGTAGAATAGACGCTCATTTCTCTGGCAGTAACTGAGCACCCATTTGGCATGTGTGAGGCTCAGCTCTATACCTTCGTTACTTCCCAAGAGGCCATAGCCCATGTTTTTACTCCAGAGAAGGTAAATTGTCACACATGAGAATGGTGATGTGGCACAGAATTACAGAACCAAAGTCGTTTCCAAAAGCCCATGGTCCACTGCTATAGTGCCACCTGCCTGGTTCCTCCCTTGCCAGTCCTACCACCTGTCCTAATCCTTCCAGACCTGTGGTTCCCTCTTGAGCCTGTTTCAATTTACCTAGAGCAGAGCAGACAGAATCTGCTTACTTACGTAGCAGCAGTGCTGGGGATGGAGCCGGGGGCCTCCATCATGTAGTGTTCTTCAACCCTTGAGCTAGCAGCTACTTCTTCCTGAAGAGCTTTTGCTGCCTTTCATTTGCATCCATTTCTGGTTTCCTGTCACTTGCACCCTCAAGAATTTTGTTCATGTATCTCATTCCTTTATTAGTCCATGGTGTCACCAGGCCACAGGGTTTTCACTGAACCTCACTCAGTCTCTACTGTTCATCTATACCGCGTTGCGGCTCAGTCACCTAACAGCTGCGTGGCTACAGGCAGGTCACTCAACTTTTATGTACCTGTCACTTCATATTTAAAACAAAAATAGTAATTCCATAGCATTTAAATTTTAATAGGAGATGAATTACATTATCAAATGGAATGATTTAATAAATATAGAATAGTTAGAAGCCTGCCAAGCACACAGTAGACATTTATTGAATGTTAGCTGCTACCGACAGTATTTGTATAAGCACAAAAGGTAGGCGTGTGTTTTATGCATCTCACACGAGCCAGCTTCTGTAAATGTCTAAGCTCTGCTCACTACCTAATGTGGGAAAAATTACAGCAACTGCTCACTCACTTACACCTTTACTCAAAAGATCACTTTTTTTTTTCATTTTACTGTTAGGTGTGCCAGCAGTTTTGAGATGGAGCATAAGTGCTACCATACTGAAAAACTTTGAAAGTTGTTCAAGATACAAATGGTCTGCAATGGGAGAACAGTGGGTGACTAAAAGGACCAATGTGTCATGAGGAGATCCCTATGGAAGGAGAGACTCATTTCGCCTTCACCGTCCTCCACACTTGCCTGACTGTGTTGGAGCATCTCCCTTTACTTATCCCAATTCTATAGTCTCAACCCGTTTGACAATAGCCAGGATAAGGTTTATCATCCAAACTTAGTAAATATTGGAATAAAAATAGTAAATAAACCATTTCCTTGGGTAGAGGCTTTGGTAGCAGCTGTGTTTGTATTGGTAACTTGGCTGATTGGAAGCACAGAGGATCCCTGGAGAGGCTATTGTGATGTAGTGAGTTCTGGTTACTCATTGGGACCAATTATAGGAAGGGCAATATGTGACAGCCTGGCTCAGACATGGCTCACACTCAAAAATAATAAATGTTGCCTTTTGTAAACTACTCTTTGATGATCAGATATTTTTTCCAGACCAGAATCTTGAACTTAATCTAGTCTAGTGCGGTTTCCCAGGCATTATGAGGCTCTTGAAAGATTTAGCGCATGCAGATGGCAGCAAATATCAATTTAACATTTATTATGTACCAACCTACAGCTGAGCATTTCTAAACCAAAACTGAAACCAAACTAAAACAAAACAAAAATCAAAGCTACGTTGCTCCAAAATCAAAACTGTGAGCTTTGATGTGACGCCACAAGTGAGAAACACGATCTCACACGGCATGTTTTGTCAGAATACTCATGCGTGAAAATGTATTGTATACCTCCATTAAGACTGTGCAGAAGTTATATAGTAAACAGAAATAAAAGTTGTGATTTGACCAGAGACCCATCCTCGAGGTAGTTCATTGCTTATATGACAATTTTCCAAAATCTGGGGGTGGGAAAGTGAGCTCCGAAATGGTTCTGGACCCAAGCATTTCTGACAAGGGATATTCAACCTATGTTTTCATGTCATTTCAAGAGGTGAAAGATGGGGGCTGGAGAGATGGCTCAGTGGTTAAGAGCACCGCCTGCTCGTCCAGAGGTCCTGAGTTCAATTCCTAGCAACCATATGGTGGCTCACAACCACCTATGATGTGATCTGATGCCCTCTTCTGTAGATAAAGCACTAGTACACAATAAATAAATAAATAAATCTTTAAAAATAAAAGAGAGAGATGAAAGATGAACTCCCTGCAGCCTTTCCCTGAAAGAGCCTGACAAGACAGCATGTGGGAATATATGTGATTGCCAGAATCGACCAACATATGGGAAAAAGAAGAGCTGCTGGGATGTTGTAGAAGGTGGAAGGCACAAGAAAGCCTCCAGATACCACAAGTGAAGAAAAGAGCAGCAATTCCAAAAGTAGAGCTAAGGTTGGGGCCAGGTCAGGAAGAAGACAGCATCTGAGCACTGTAGGTGTGAAGGGCAAGAGCTTGGCCCTCGGCGGAAAGAGCAGCTCCCTGCAAGTCTAGGGTGTGCCTTCTAGGGCAGGGACAAAGAAGTGTGTGGGAAACAGATCTGAAGATTGGGCTGGGGCCAGATCATGGAGAGACTTAGAAACTGCTCTGAGAACTTGGTCGTTAGTCTATAAACTGAGATTTTTCTGAGACAGAGGGTGAGCAAACCTAGGTCTTGGAGGCTCTGGCTGCAGCAGGAAGGATGGTTCTGACCCAAGAAAACCCAGAGACAAGTTAGCACATTATGTATTTACCATTCCTGGTGGAGAGTCCAATTCCCAGTCTTCCATTGTACATGCTTCCAGAGCATGCAACAGAACAATTGTCTGAAACCACAAAGGTAATAAATAGGAATTATCAGTGTGATTCTGTTCAAAAGACAAGTTATCAGAGTTTCTTTAAATTCTTTCATAAAAGCACCTCTACTGATATTTAAATGTGCACTATATATGCACACACACACAGTTTGTTGCCCATTTTAATTGGCAGTTTGTATGTTAATATGCTTAATATTCATATTAATGAAGATGATTGGGGAATTTTCTTTGAAAATTTGTTATTATTGCACATCCACCATTTTTATGCATAACCATAAGTTGCTGGGAACAATCTACCTCCAAGAACAGAACTGAAGAAAGGCAGTTTTCTTGGCTAAAGCACATGGCTATTTTCTTGGGTCTTGCACAATGAACACCAGCCTCCCCCAGGAATATGAATGTGGCAGAGTTAAGCTGAAGGCCCTGATAATTTTAACACTTATCCACTTGCCCATGACCAAACCAAGGAAATGGATTAAAGCTTTAAGTGAATGGTTTTTAAGATATGTGCCTAATCAGCTTAATACCAAGGGAGAATTTTATCTTTAGAATTTTATAATGTGTCTAAGTTGAAACACACACACACACTTTGTCCTAATGACATTTCCCTTTTTATCTTAGAGGGAAAGAAATACCGAATCCTCTTGTGTCTAAACTCTCCATGACTCTATACTCAAATTTTTAGAAATACTTTTATGCATTTATAGAATGAATTTTAGCCATTTTTACTCCCACCCCTCCATGTTGCCCTCCTATGGCACTCATCTTCTTGGCAAATCCCCCTCTACTTTCATGACTTCCTTTTGTGCGTGACCAGTGAATTTAATTTGAGTTTCTTGCCTGAGAATGGGTAGGAAATTATTCACTGAAGTCAAGGGAACATATCAATGGCTACAACCAATGCGGAAAATCACACTGCATCCCCAACAACCGCTAACTGCCAGTAAGGACCATCACTAACACATCAAGTACAAAAATACAATCTACTGTATCTTAATTGATTTTTATGAGTGTGTGTGTGAGGGGGGTACTCACATGTGCTATGGCATGTATGTGGAGGTCAGAGGACAACTTTCAGAAGCCAGTACTCTCCTTCCATCGTGTGGGGATGGGAAACTGAGCTCAGGTCATCAGCCTTGACAGCAGGCACCTTTACCAGGTAAGCTATCCCATTGGTCCTAGGCTCCTTATTTTTGAAGACAGGAGAAGGAGGATTTCTAGGTAAAAGGCATTTTCTCCCCCACAAACCATCCTTGCTACCCACCACACATATCATACACTTCACAAGAATTTTCAGACTCTGGGAAACTTCCAGTCACTTGTTTAGAGCTCTAGATAATAGGCCTGCCTGTGTGTGTGTGTGTGTGTGTGTGTGTGTGTGTGTGTGTGTGTGTGT
>OU015742.1:164040200-164089576 GCA_907169655.1 Acomys percivali | reverse complement strand
TGTGTGTGTGTGTGTGTGTGTGTGTGTGTGTGTGTGTGTGTGTGTGTATTTGGGCTCACAGGGAGGTTATGTGGAGTTACTTCTTGATTTTGACTTCTCTTTCACACTGTAATGCCCATAATGAGGGGCCACAGTTGTACCCTATAACTTGCAACTCTCTCTGGGCCAAATGGGCACTCAGGTCCTCTATTTGAAGGTATCTTTTTGCCCTGAAGAGTCCTTCCTGATTTACGCATGTGGAGCTTTGTCTACGCCTTCTTGGGCAGGCTGCCTGGATCTATGCTTGAGACTCTTCTGATACAAAGAGTACTATCTTTGATATCCTTGTAGCTCCTCACTGTCCAGATCTTGAGGCCCCAAGCCAACTTCCATGACAGTTCACAGAGAATAATCAAGGGAGAGTCACAGCACAGGACAAAGCACCTATTTCCTTCCGGGATGCTCCGTGTTCCTGGGTTTTTACTACAGGGATACATAAAAGCTCACCTTGCCCATTAGTGGCAGGACATTGGGTCAACAACACACAAGAGAAATAGTTCAGACTAAGGGATTAGTAAGGCTCCTGTGACTTGCCAAGTCACACGTCAATGTCCACCTTGTCACACTGGCTGGATGACTCACTGGGTCTAGAGACTCCCCCAATGCAGAATCTCATGACTCACCTAAGTTTTACTGTCCAGAAGGCTGAGAAGTCACTTCTACCTGGAAAGTCACTCTGCTGAACAGGATGCTATTTTTGCAAGTCAAGCGCTACCATGGCTTGTCCACAGGCCTGTGACATGGGTGTCAGAGACACAACCCCACACAGATGGCTCTGAGTCATTAACACAGGCAGCTGTGTTTAGTGGTCGTGGCAACATGGATACCACAAGCCTACAGATGATAACTGTGTAAGATCTCATGGGTCAGAGGCCACTGAGCACATGGTCTAATTTCTCAGTGCAGGGAGAGGGGTAGAATTTACTGGCAAATGAAACGAAAGATATTTGCCAAATATCTCATTTCCTGCATGAAACCAGATGGCTGTGAATCATGTAAAAATAATTCTTCTTGGTCCCATGAATAAATAGTTCAGGTTAATTAAAAGCTAGCAATGTATTTGGTATTGTATGTGTGCCTGAGAAAGTCCTAGAATGCAAAATTTACAGCTCAAGTATGTGAAAATGATATAGTGTTTACTCTCCCAATGTGTCCTGAATTAGTAATGTATTAAATTCATGACCCAACAAAGGTTTTTTGGATCTCCAAAATGCCACACAGAAAAGGGTGTCACATGAGGTAGGCCATAAGGCTCACTGTGGTCTCATCCTCTCATTTGGAAGTGTCGGGTTTTTTTGTTATGTCTTTGAGAAGAGAAAGGGACCTCTCTCTGTCACTCTCTCTTTGGAAGAGAGGAAGAGAAAAAGGAAGGAAGGGAGAAGAGATAACATTGGATAGATTCTTAGCTAGCTATGGGGCGGAAGACCTATGAAGGAAACAGCAGAACTCACAGACCAATGTAACCCTCTGCCTCTGTGTACATGGGCCTTGCTCAGAACAGAAAGCAGGCCTCAGTCTCCCAAGCCACAGAAGAAAACCTCTCTCTTCAGCACAACCCAGCACACAAGGTTCTGGCACCATCCTCTGGCCTCCTGATAAGAACGCTCACTAACAGATCCCAAGATATCACAAGTCCATCTGGTGTGTTTTGAAGATCAAAAACAAAATGTGTGGAGCCTCCCTTCTTGGACCCGCCCTCTCGCTCAAGCTCTGACCTGCTTTCAGGAGCAGTTAAGCTCTCTGGATAAAGCCTAGACTTGCTCCAAGAAAGTTCCTTTGAAGAGAGTCCTGCACCCAGTGCATGGCAACCACAGGCTTCCACACCTCATTGTCTCAAGAGACAAGACACCCAGCAGTCCCTCGTGCAGGAGAGAGGCAGCCGCGCCAGGAGATCAGCCGCATCATGTCAAGAATGTTTCCATGCAAGACTCACAGCCAGTGCTACATGGAAGACCAGCCCTGACTCTACAGAAGGAAGAATGTTAGGGTTCAGCCACATCAAGCTCCTTGGATGAGTCTTGCAAATCCAGCAGGGTGGGTGGGGTGAGATACCAAAGTCAGACAGGAACATCTTCATCTTCAATGTTTTGCCCTCTTAGATTTTGGCATAAACAAGAATTAATAGCTTTAACCCAGATCTTCTTCAAGAGAGATTACAGAACCCAGATCTTCAAGAGAGATTACAGAACCCAGATCTTCAAGAGAGATTACAGAACCCAGATCTTCTTCAAGAGAGATTACAGAACCCAGATCTTCTTCAAGAGAGATTACAGAAGACGGGGCTTTGTGGGTGATTAGTTGTGGTGGGGAGAAAGGCATCCTTTACATCCATCCCTGAGCTGACACCTGTCTGACCCAGGAGCACATCAAGTAAGACACACTATCTGTACCAACTCGTTTCACCCGAAGAGCAGGTTCAAATGCCAAGGTAGGCAGAGAAAGGGACAGAGCCAGAAAGTTAAGGATAAGGGGAGAGGTACCTATTCTTCCTTGGGACAGGAGTTTGGCTCCCATTCTGTTTTGAACAATGGAGCCACTGTGTAAAATGCCACATTACCCAGGAGCAGAGAAACCCAAGTGGTGATGTAGCCCACAGGCTTCCTCCTCAGTTCCTCATGGCCTCCTCACACTGTGGGCTCCAGGTGGTGAGCACTTAACACCCACTCATATGGACTGTGTCTAGATCCTGGCCTGGACCTTACTTCATTACAGGCAACTTCCAGAGTGCAACTGGAGGCTCTCTGGCTCTGGGTTTTATGACAAAAGAGGATTTATAAACAGAATGATAGGGTCTTCCTGAGAAAGAAGACTTGGCTGCTCTTCAGTCGGGAGCCAGGGAGTTATTTGCACACCAAGCAAATAGCTCTCAAGTTCACAGGGAATGGCCCTGGAGCCCTGTCATTTGCTGACACTGGGAATTCACCCGTGACACCTCTGGAATTCGAAAATAGCTCTTAGGCACATTACACTGTGAGACTTACAGATTCTTCTAGAGGGACAGTCATTAGGAATGTGTGGTATCAGTGAGGTTCCTGCGACCAGGCACCGCTTATTGGATTTGTCTCTCCGCAGAATCTAAGTGCCTTAAAATTGCCAGAGAGAACAAACATGGAGAGTCTGAGCCAGGGTCACAGGAAGTGAGGTTAAAATCCTCGTTCAACCCATCTCTTCCCACATCCGGTCAATGGCACCTACCCCAGCAACTCAGCGTGCGACACACTATCCCACAGCCGGTCAATGGCACCTATCCCAGCAACTCAGTGTGCGACACACCACGGCAGACCAGTCCTTTAGGACTCAGCATCTAAGCAACTTCTGTCGAAATGAAAAGGCTATGAGTAGAGGTCCACCCCACCCCCAGTTCACATGGTGAACACTTCATGCCTAATACCTAGAATTTGATGATATTTGGAGACGAGTTTCTAAAGACACAACTAAATTAAACACAATTAGGCCTTAACTCAATATGGCTGATAGCCTCAGAAGAAGAGAAGATGAGGTTACAAGCTGTACTAAGGGACTCATGGACAAGAAAGCCACATAGAAGAGTAGGAGAAGCTACACGCAAGGACCCTGCAACCTTAGACATCTAGACTCCAGAATCAAATGAAAATAAACTGGCATTTAAGCACCTAACCTCTGAGGCTTAGGCTAATACACAGAGTTTTTGTGTTTGATTTTTAAACTGTTGTCAGTAGGTTAAAATGCAAACCCTGTAACACGTATTCTGCCGAGGAATGGGAACTGTGGGGGAAGCGAGGCAGTTGTGGGGATGCTGAGCCGTGTGGAAAAGTGTGGGATACTGAACCTAGAGCCAGCTATAGGCCATCAGCTGTTTAGCCTCTCTGAACTTTAGTTGAGTCTCTTGTAATGTACTTACTATAATTGTATTGACTTCATAAAGCTGCTGAGATTAAATAAGACACGTGGGAGGGCACAGTACCTGGGAGGTAAGTGGTCTGTAAATTGTAGTTAGGATAAGAGTGAGGGCCTACAGGAAGGGGACTGTGAGGAAGGGGGCTTGTGAGTGGAGGTTGATGTGGCCACATAGAGCCAAGAGCCTAGGTATCCATTCTAGGCCTAAACTAACTTCATAACTAAGATACGGCTTTGCTAACTTGATCCTCCATGTCTTCCTCCATACAAGGAAGTATGAGTATATATGGAGGAACGAAAGGGGAGCGATTGACTCCTGAAGGACTGAGGGGGGTTTCCACACCCAAGGTGGTGGCCCTTTGTCCTTTGGTGATCTTCACAGGTTTCTCTTGCAAGATAGTCTATACCTGGGCAGTCTAGATCACCATGTCCGGAGCGACATTCCACCAGAGCGTGAAGTATAGAGAACAGAGAGGCACAGGTAGGTGGGATCCCATATTACTGAAAAGGGGTATCTGGGGATTCGCCCTGGCAGTGCGTTCTCTGCCAACACGAGCAGGCTTCATCACAGAAAGGGTTCCATGTGTTAGATGAGAACTGACACATCTTTGAACAGAGCATGCGCTCACTCAGGCAATCAGCTCTGCCTACTCGCTGCCAAGACTCTGGGCTGTGCATTGGGATGGAGAGGGAAGAACAGGGCGCAGATCTTCCCTAGGAAGCAGTAAAACAAAACTCACAATTGTACCATGCTCTTCATATCAAATGAGCATATTGCAGGGCCAAGGAGATGGCGTAGTAGGTACAGTGCTTGTCTTACAGCATGAGGGTCAAAGGTCAATCCCTAGGACCTACAGAAAAACGCTGACCATGCTAGCATGAGCTTTTGGTCAATGCTGGGAAGGCAGGGATAGGGCGATCCCTGGGGCTCCTTGCCAGCTAGTCTAGCACAATTGGTGGGTTCCAGGCCAATGAAACTCGAGGTGGATGACATCAGAGGATGTCTTCTGGCCTTCACATTTACATGTACCTGTAGACACACACACACACACCCACACACACACACACACACACCACACCACATCACACCAACCAGCACATTGCTGTTGAGTACCGGAATAATCTACTATGGAAATCATTGAACTTGTCCACCATCAACAAACCATTGCTCACCTGATAACATCATCTAGTTCTTTTCCTGACTCAAGCGCTCAAGTTAATTGCTAAGATGAGGACACCGGACACCTTTCAACTCTCGGGAGCTGGCAAGACCCGAGTCTCTTGCCAACGGCTTGGCGGGCCCTCTAGGTAGACTTGTAAAGCAACGGGACCGTCCGTACTTATTTTGTCTCTCTGGCCAAAACAAATATTTGAAGTGTGGATTCTACTATTATACATTCTTCAAACTGAGCGAATTGTCATAAGAGGAGTAGAATCATCAAGGCCAGGGAGCTAACAGGAAGGCTTCCACAGAGCAAGTATCAAGCACGGATCCAAGTGGCAAAAGTTGAACAGGGGTTTTCTAGTGATCCTCAGACCTTGTGTATGGATATAAAGCAGAAATTCTTTGCATTTCTTCACATGCTGCTATCAGCCCTCAGGACGAGATGATTCCAGGTTCTGAGGGCAAACTTATAGCGCCCATACCACACAAGAGGAGAGCAATACCCATCCATGGTTTCCTAAGGAGGGAATAAGACACAGCCATCCTGTGGCCCATTTACTCTAAAACTCTTAGATGTCTAGAAGCAGATGGACCATATCTCTATCACATAGCCCAGTCTCTTCTGCCATAAACTGTGTCTCTCTTTAAGGGTGCACAGGAAACTATCAGCTTTGCTAGCTGGGCTTTTAGGTTCATTATCACTCATTTCTGATATGCAGATCATAACTGTACCCGCCTCCTGTGCTCGCTGTGTGAGATAAGGGAAATGATGTGTTAGTGTTCACCCCATGTCTGCTATTAATAAATGCACACTGAGCCTGGCGTGGTGGTGCGCACCATTGATCCCAGCACTCAGGGAGGCAGAGGCAGGAGGGTCTCTGTGAGTTCAGAGATAGCCTGGTCTACAAAACAAGTCCAGGGCAGCCAAGGCAACACAGAGGAACTCTGTCTCAAAACCCAATGACTGACTGAATGACACACACTGGTGTCTTCTAGGGGGAAAACATTACAAAACTCGTAACTACAAGATAAGACTGTTTCAGTGAGAAACAGAGTGAGAATAGGCTTTGCAAACACGTTTTGTTTATCCGTTTGGTTGGTTGGTTTTTACGAAATGGTGTTTCTCTGTGTAGCCTTGGCTGTCCTTGACCAGGCTGGTCTTGAGCTCACAGAGATGGCCTGCCTCTGCCTCCCTGAGTGCTAGGATTACAGACGTGCACCACCACACCAGGCTTATCCTCTTTTAAAATTTTTATTATATTTATTTTTTACATATACATTTATATTACTATACATAAATAAAATAAACTACATACAGCAGGAAGAACAACAAAACAATCAGGAATTATATAAATGTTACATTCATAGTGATTTGGCTATTTGTATTTGGCAAACTTGAAAAAAACATATTTCCTATGTTGGTGAGTCTAAAATTCTGAATGTAACTTAATATCTATCATATCTCATCTCTATCAACTTAAAATATCTACCTAGACCTAAAAACATCTTAACCCTTAAACAACTAAGCTTAATTGTAAGACTAAACTATCTGGTCTTCAACCCCATCAGAACCTTGAGAAGGAATAAATCTTAATTACCTGAGTATACCAGGAGTGCAGGTTAGCAGCTTCCAAAATGAAAAAAATGACAGTTTGCTGCCTGAACAGTCACCCAAAACTCTATAGCATTGGAGCATCATCTTCAGCCTTCTGACCCAGTATATCTGACAGACATATTTGTGAGGCAGGAACTACTGAGGACTTGCTTACCCTGTCATGACAGAGTTTGACTGTTGACTCTACCGGAATCCAAGCTTGTTCATTTTTAGGTAGAATTCTATCTGTGGCAGAAATGAGGACATCTTGCTCAGTTTTTGGTTTGCCACATTTGAAGCCATCTCCATAAGGAGGTTCTTTGATGCTCATCATTTTTGAGGTAGGCCTCTACCTCCCTTAGTGCTGGGATTACAGGTATGCACCACCATATCTGGCTTGTTTTTAAAATTTTTTGTTTATTTATTTTTATATATTTATTTATTATATATACAGTGTTCTGCCTGCGTGTACTCCTGCACATCAGATCTCACTATAGATGGTTGTGAGCTACCATGTGGTTGCTGGGGATTGAACTCAGAACATTTGGAAGAGCAGCCAGTGCTTTTAACCTCTGAGCCATCTCTCCGGCCCTAAATTTTTAGTTGTAGCACAGACTGAGAGCTGTTGCCTTAACCATTGCTAAATGTATATTTCTGTGATGTTTAAGGATGTTTACATTTTTGTGTGACCATACTCAGGAATTTTTCATCTTCTCAAACTAATATTCTACATACATTAAATAATAACTTACCATTCCTACTACCAGACCCTGTTAACTCTCATTTTTTATGTTTATATTTTCTGTTTATATTAGGTTGACGACACTTGATACTTGTAGAAGAAGATACAACACTTGGCCCTTGCATCTGGCTTACTTCACTGAGTATAATGTATGCAAGATCTGTGCACAGTACGGCATGTGTCATCAGAACTGCATTTCTTTTTAGACCTAAATACTATTTCACCATGTGCACATACCATGTTTTTCTGGATACTTGGATTACTTTTGCCTTTTACCTATTATGAATAATGCTGCTGAAGTCATAGATTTACACATATCTCCTTAAGATTCTACTTTTGATTGTTTCAAAATTCTACCCAGAAGTGGAATTGCTGGGCTACTGAGTAATTTTGTTTTCAACTTTTTTCCCCCAATTGTAATGTTCTTTCCATAGCAGCTGCTCATTTTGCATTCTTACCAATAAGGAACAAAGCTTCCAGTTTCTCCATGTTCTCACCAATGACTGCTATTGTTTGTATTTAGGGCATTACCAAGCAAAATGGGTATGAGGTTTCTAAACACAGCTTTATGGCAAGCCATAACCTCAATTACCAAAAGTAGAGATGAACACATTCAGAACACGAAGAGAAGATGTAAGTTCTCGCTGCATGGGGTGGAGTTTAAAGACGACACAGACATCTCTCGGTGTTGTTGTTCTGTGACCACAAAGGAGACTCCAACACCTGCATCTATATCTGGAAGACAATGGTGAATATTTCAGTGAAAGTGGAGGGAAGAGAAAAGGGGCAGGAAAGAAAGGAGGGAGGGAGAGATGGAGGGGGGAAAGTGGGAGGGGATGGAAAGGAAATAAAAGGCTTTCACATAGCAAAGACAATTAATCAAATAGCAAGCACAGCGCACTGAGTGGAGAATAGAGTTTGCATCGTACATCTGATGGAAATTAATACCCAACACATACAAACATCTCAATTAAAAACCAACATTGCTCTCCTGTGAGAGGTCCACACCCATGTTCTTGGGTATGTTTTACTGCTTCCTTGAATACTGCCCTTTCTCTTTTTTATTTTTTATTTTTTATCTTTTATTTTTATTTTTACTATCCTTTCTCTTAACCCTAGTGCATAATATGTACATTAAGAGTCTCTTAATAAACTCCAACTCTGCTTCAAGAAGAAGAAGAAGAAAAGACACATAAAAGATGCACAAATGCTCAGCAGGTATGTGATGGGATGCTCAACATCACTCATCATTAGAAAAATGCAAATAAAAAGGAAAATGCAAATCAAAATCATAATAAAATAGGATGTGATTCTAGCACCCAGGAGGCTGAGGCAAGAAGATCACAAGTTTTAGACCAGGTAGGATTACATGGTAAGATCATATCACTTTACAGCTAGTAGGATGATCATAAAAATTATCAAACAGGTCAACAGAAGGGTACATAGATACATAACACATTTTGGAAAGGATGTAGAGAAACTGGAACAATTTGACATTGTTGACTGAGATGTAAAATAGTGACCCACTTTTACATACTATGGGGAGCAGTATGGAGGTGCCTCAAAAACAAACACAGGACTCTACTACTTATGAGTATTATTTTTTAATATTGAGAGGATATACTCCCATGATCACTATAGTATTTCTTGTAAGTAAGATGATGAAGCAACCTAAGTGTCCATTGGTGAAGGAATGTTGTGATAGTTAATCTTCACTGTCAGTGTAGCTGCATTTGAAGTCACCCAGGAGACACACCATTGCATGTGTCTATGAGCATGATTCCAGAGAGATTTAGCTGAGACAAATGAAGAAGCCAATGAAGCAGCAGCCTTCATTTCCCTGCTTTCTTCCTCGCGGCTGAGTCAACATGACCAGCTACCTACCTCACATTCCCATTACCTTGTCTAAAAGAGCTGCATCCCTTCAAACTGTGAGCTGAAGAAAACCCTTCCTTGGGTTGCTTTTATCTGGTATTTGCCATAACAATGAGGAAATGTAACTATCCAGATGTATAAAGAAATGTAGTACATATATCATATATATATATATGTATATACCTACATAAGCCTATCATTCATCCTTAAAAAAGGAAGTCCTGCCATATGCAAAAATATGGTTGAATCATGAAGGTGTTTTGCTAGTGAAATAAGCCAGCCACAGAAGGAGAAACATTACACAAGTCTAAGGTATATCTGACTAAAACAGACAAAGTCCTAGAAATAGAGCGGTTGATGCTTGTCCATGCTTGGATGAAGAGAGCACATGGATATGCTTTTCGTGAGTCAGACTATCCTGCTCTAGCTAGGCTCACGAGCTCCGCAGCCCACCGCCATGCCTTTGCTTTGCAGTACTGCACTGTGCACTTCCAACTTTGTTAGAAGGCTGTATTTCCTGTCAAAAGTTTTTACTGCCATTTTTTCCCCAAGGGAAAGAAAGAGAAACATAGCACTGGCTCAGCTGTGCAGACACATGGGCTAGTATGCATTGGGTTGAACCTGGCTGGTTTTCACAGCAAAGACACTAACACAGAACTCTGAGATTCAAAGCATAAGCTAGAGATCCGAGTGCTCCCCAGTGAACAGCCTTTCTCAGAAAGGATATATGATCAAAACCTTTTCACGGGCAGAGATGACTCAAAGCTGTCTCACAAGCCTTACCAACACGGTGTAATGAGTTGTGAGGGCTATGTATTATTTTAAAGTCTGGACCATGCAGATCACTTAAATGCTTACAAATGGAAAGACTCACGAGATATGGCTTTATAGTATATTTTTAGATCAAATGCAGCTTTTCTGAAGCTTGACGCTTTTAAGTTTGCAGCAAGGTTTCTTATGAGAAAGTCAAAATAGGGCATGGTCAGAAAAGTTTGTCTGTAACACAGTGAAAATGATTCTTTGTAGAATTAAGGACACTTTAATCAATATTTTTTTAAATCTGTTTTTGATGAGAGAGTTAGAAGCCAATACTTGTAGTTAACGTATATTGAATATTTGCTAAACATATTGGCTCTGGCCCCCCAAATTCATGAATTATTTATTTTTTTAAAATCTGTCTTACATATTTAGGCTACTGGGGTTTAGTGGTGTCAAACAACTCAACTAAAGTAATGAGACTAGTAAGGGATGGAAGATAACTAGGAACTCAAGCAGTCGGACCCTGGCATCTAATCTTAAAGCTATCACATTGGACCCTCTCACTACAGATTTAAAAGAAAAGCATCTTGGTCTAGCAGGAAGACTCAGTGAGTAAAGGTGCTTGCTGACAAGCCGACAACCTGAATTCAACCCCTTAGGATAGCATGGTGGAAAGAGAGAACCACAAGTTGTCCTCTCCCTGAAGGTCATGTCACACAGGCATGCATTCATACACACATGCATGTACATGCACACATGCATAATGTAAAATTTCTTTCAATTTAAAAATGAAAAGAAAGACATACTTTTAGGAGGCTGATAGGATGGCCATTGAGCTGTCTTCTTTAGAATAGATGTTCTACAGCAGTTGTGGCTCACTGCTGCCTGGCATCCCAAGACAGACCCCTACTGCATGTCAGTAGTCTGGGAAAAGATCCAAGTTCAAGCTCTGGAATATAATCTTTACTCTGTCCATATTGTTTCCTACCATCATAATGTTGAAAAAAATCACAAACTATCATAAGTCAGAGGGTATGTACACCTGTAGTGTAGCAACCCTCTTCCACCTATTTTTCTTTGTCTCTTTTCTGTGGTTCTAAATCTTGTCCTTCGTTAGCTGCTCAACCTAAGATGAGCAGACATCTGCAGTCCATCTTATTTTTCCTGCAGCTGGAAGACAAGATTGCCTTGCCCTTCACACACCAGGGATCATACAGCACAAGAGACATCACACATGCCGAAGACCCAGAACCTCCAAGGGAGAAGTGTCAGAACAGAGTCTCGAGACCTGCCAAAAGACACACCAGCTTCCAGGAAGATAAAACCCTATGGCCTGCCCACCCTCAGATCTGTTAACTATGGATGTACCACACATGAGTCATAACTTCTTCTTTTATGAGAGTTGGCCATTCTCATGGAATGGGCTGATGGCCATGCTGTTCCTTCAGGATGACCACTGGCCATTTCCAACAATTTAGTATTGTGTAAGGTCTAAGAAAGTAAATCGGAACTCAGTCCATCAAAGCTTACAAGATCTGGTAAAGAATGAAGATGGTAGGAGGATGGACTATCTCCAACACAGCTTGCTGTTTCTCTTGTTGACTGAACGCCGCAGAATGTGCTAAGACAGAAGGAGGAGAAAGAGGGAGCATAAAACAGCTGTCCCTGCTAGAGAAATGTCATGTGACACTCATCTAAATGTAAAACATATAAGATAATGTCCCTGTCAACTGTGTCATTTTTTGCTGAAGAGGAGCCAGTGACCTCAGGTCCTTCCTTGCGTTCAACATCTGGTTATATTGGAGAGACTTACATTTCCCAAATGTCGGCACAACATTGCGTCGATCTGTGGCTGTTTAGGAGTGCACATGCACTCATGAGTGCAAGCTTGCTTCCATTATCTACTACAGCATCCGAACCGTCTCCAAAATCACTGACATAAAACAGCAGCAATGGCTCCACTGCTCATAATCCTGCAATTTGGTCAAGGTTCAGCACTGACGCATTGCCTCTGCTACACACAATGCTAGTGAGCTAGAGGCTCCATTCCAAGATGGCTCCTTTGAGAGGCTGAGCTTGCCAAACTCATAGCCAGTGTGGCATTGGCTGTGTGAGAGTGTAAACTCCAGGAACTCCAGCTCACTGGGGCCACCATAGTGACAGTTTATCACAGAGTGCCAATTTTTGTTACCTTGGGGAACTGCTATTATTTTCCCACTTCTACATTTTGTGTTAGGCTAGAAACGTAATACTGATGTCTCCTAAGTGTTCACTTGGCTTAAGAAAACCCATAGGGAGATGAAAAGGTCTGTGTGAGAGAGAAAAAAATACTTTGAATAAATGAAACAGGAAAATAGAAGTTCTTGTTTAAACAACTGTCTTGGAACCCCCCGGGGAGTAAGAGGCCTGTGTGTAACTGAAGGTGTCTATGTTACAAATGAAAGTCTGTGGTGGTGGCTGACAAGGAAAAAAAAAATCCCCAAATATGCATATAGTCTTGTCCAATAGAGTGAAAGTACTGCCGGTGAACAAGGCTTCCTACAAACTAACACTTTTTCAGGTCCAGTCGGGAAAGCCCAGAAGACAGCTTGCTTCTTGTAAGCAGGCGTTCAGCTGGAATTTCAAGATTGCCCTTTTAATCTGAATGATATTTATGAGTTTCCCAGTGACAAGACTGTTAAAATGCTGACGTGAATGATACTTCAAAGAACTGGATTAGAATTCCAAGTGATGACTAGACAGATAGAAGGCCGCGGGGGCCTGTGTTTTCAGACCTGCTGCCATGCTCAGAGCCCATGTTAAGGTCTGCGTCTTAAAAAAAAAAATCCAAGACACAGAGAGTTAAATCACTTTTTAAAGGTCACACCTTACCAGTGTGGGAGATAGATTTAGAGCCAGATCTGACATTTTAAAAAATCAATTTCTTGAATAAGAAATGTCTATAAATTTTAATATTCATTTTCTCATTGGTTTTATGAAACTAAAAAATATAGTCCCAAAGGGGGCAAATACACCAAAGGTGCACCAAAAACATCACAGGTAAAGGACTTTGAAAATTCTTCTAAGCCTTGAGCTGAATTAGAAAATAAGTTTAAATAAAATGGTGATGGCTCTCGAAATAATTAACAAAATCAAATAGCAAATCTTTAGATACTGCATCTGAGTACGTTTCCCTCTGGCTGATGCCTGCAGGAGAGTAATGTTTAAAGCAATAGCCATCTTGTTTATATCAAGTGATTCCTTTACAGCCCCAAGAGTTAGAACAAAGATCAAATCTTGTTAGTTTCAAAACCTTCAAATAATTTGTGCTATAGTCTTTACTGATTTGCTTGCTTTTAACAGGAACATCCCTGACTGTGTATTGATTAAGGAATTTAAGCCAGGAATATTAATGAGGTGTGTTTCATTGATTCATTTGGCATGCTTTTCAAAGCCCTGGCACTAGTTGAGAAATACTCAGTTTTTGTGTATGTACTTCTCAAGGCCATGTACAGAGAGTGCCCATCCCAACAGCAGGAGCCATATTTTTGTTAGGCTCTATTAAGGCCTCTGACATCCTCATTTGTTGTTTGTTTTCAACATTGGCTTTTTCTTGCCAGTGAGGGAAATGACTCAGTACTGAGTGCTGCAGCATTAACACAAAGTACACCCCTGGGATGCAGGAGCAGGAGGTCAGATTATAGCACTATTGGGCGTCCTCTAGTCACTGGTTTTCTTGGAGCTCTGTTAAGTTGAAATGTCCAATTTTGGACTCAGTAACTTTGGCAAGTAGTGGGAAATTCGAAAAAAATGGCCAAAAAGAGTTATGAAATTTATCAAAAGGCCACGGAAGTGGACCTTCTGGGAAATCTGAAGGAACTAAAGCTGTTTATTTCATAAAAGAGAAATAGTAGTAGGATTTAAGCTCTGTCTTCATATCTGGGTGGAAGATCAGGGCAGCCTCTCTGAAGGGGGTTGAGTCCCAAATCTAGGGTGCCTATAGAGCCCCCCACCCCCGATTCCAGAACAGATTGCTAAAGAGAGATGCTAATTTTAAAAATAGGACAGAAGTGTCTTTATGTAGTTTCACCCAAAGGCAAATTATTCTCAACCATCATGGCCCTGTTTTGGAGCTGTTATTCACAGAATCAGATGAGATTCAGATGCTCAGCTAGAAGGATAAAAATCCCCTATCTAGAAGGCCCCTCATCGTCTTGTTTTCAGGGGCTTCCTCTAACACACCGTGAGGCTTTGCAGATCAGTGGAGTACTGCCCTTAGTGCCCCACCCAGGAGCCTGGAGGAAACTGAAGTTCAGGATTCAAGCAGAGCAAGGGTAACAACGTTTCACTCCGGCCACTTTATTTGTTGCCGAATACTGAGTTCTTAGCTTTTTTTTTTTTTTAAAGATTTATTTATTTATTATGTATACAGTGTTTTGCCTGCATGTACACCATATCTCATTATAGATGGTTGTGAGCCACCATGTGGTTGCTGGGAATTGAACTCAGGACCTTTGGAAGAGTAGGTGGTGCTCTTAACCTCTGAGCCATCTCTCTTAGCTTTCCAGGGCTTATTGTCTCCACTGTTGCATGAACATGGTGACACTAAGTTTCAGATGTGTGGGACTCAGGCGACACAGGATTGTGAGAAATGCCTTGAAGGCAGAAGGTTCCCCTTAGGCTTTGGTTCTTCCTCCTAGTGGGGACTCGGCAGGGCAGCTGAGAGAAGAAAAGTGGACCAGTACATAGTTGACTCACAAAGGAGGCTTGAACATTTGATAGCCTTTGGAACGTTGCTTTTTGAAAATGCCAACATTATAGAAAAAAACTCCTCTCAAGTTGGCTGAGCGAATCCTAGCTCCAGGGGGCTCAGTTGTTCGGGTAGAGCAAGCACTTCCTCTCTGCCAGGCTCCCTAGGCACTTTACAACAGGCACACATCACTGTCCCCCAAAGCTTGCTGCCGAACTATGACGCTGGAACGGAAACCCAGGTTCCTTCGGGTTCCAGCACCTCCGAGAACAAAAGGGAAGGGAGAAGTAGCAAGACTCTGGCACAGAAGCAGAGTCACTCAAGGGCAAAGCCCTAGTTAATATTTAAAGCTATCTATCACACTGAGGGCATCCAGAGAACCACATCTCCAGACTCTGGTACATGCACAGTGTTACCACCTGTAAGCACTTACAAAGACATACCCCGCTGCCGCTGGAGATGGCAGAGGGCTATCCTCCCGCCCCCCACCGCCAGATCTAATGTTTTTATATCTTAAGTAGATATCTGAGGCCACAGTACTAGTTCCCACTGCCTCTGACACAGCAGCAAGTCTTGAGTGTCACTTGATTTATGCTGTCCCCAGCTTGTGTCAGCATGCCTCCGCACACAAACAGCTTTCCAGTGGCTTAAGGCACGCAGGTAGGAACAGAGCATCTCTGACTCACCACGCGGCAGTTCCAACCCGGGGCCACTTTGCCTTTCTTCCCCAGTCATTCAGTTAATAGCTTGTGTTAACAGGGATATTTATAGACGACAAATTGAACCCCAAAGCAGCGGCTGAGCCTATCCCATGTAAGAAGGGCCTATTCATCACACCCTCACAGGCAAGCCCTGCCACCTCTCTGTGCCCTGCTCCCAAAGTGCTTGCCTGAGAACATGATATCAAAACTTCACCTACATTTTTTTAGGGAGGATGTTCTGTTTGCATTGAAGACAAAAAGAGTCACTGGCGAATGGACTTGCTGGTGTTGCTGACTATGTTCTGGTTATAGCATATCACACACAATAAAATACAGGACCCTTCACCACCCAGTATCACCTCCTATGTACACACACCTTAACCCACCACTAACCTTCCTCCTGTCCCTCACTTGTCACCTTGTCTCAGACTATTGAAAAGCTTCCTGGTGCTCCCAAAACAAACAAGTGGGCGAGCATCTCAGGCTTTGCACCTGATCTCTGGATTTCTAGAACGCTCCTTGCACAGATATGTCAGCTTGATCAGATGTTCTATGGACAAAGAGGTCTTTCCTGACTCTTCTATCCAAATGGCACCTCAGCCACTCCATCCTGCTAAGCTTGCTTTAGTTCTCCACGCTGTGGAACCTCTCTCTACATGCCTGTGAGTGACGGATGTGTAAGTAGCATCCCCCATTAAGCGGAAGCAATTAGTTTCCTCTCTCTTCATAGTGTTTGTATATTTGACATTATGCTGCACATATGTTTATTTTACTCAGCCTATATAGCTGGATGGTCAGGGACAAACATATACATGCAAAGTGTGCACATGTGTCCACCATGATCACAACTCTTACACCAAAACACAGTCAGGCTCATAGCAAGGCCGTGAATGAGTGCAGCTGGATGAAGGGCTAGTATGAAACTAGGATAATGTTTCAAAAGTGTGATGAGTTTCATTAAAAAAAAACAACTGTACTTTCCCATTTTATGCTGGCCTCGCCATAGGCTATAAATAAAATTCAAATTTTAATTGGTAGTTTATCAGTAAAAGAGCAAGCTCTGAAAACAGTGCTTTGCCATTTGTTGTAGAAGAAGAAATTATAATGTTAAAGAGAGCAATTAGGGAGGTGAAATATGGAGTTACCAGTTCAAGTGACAATTACAATTACTTATATTTAACCACTTGTAAGAGGGCAGCCATAGACTCACTGCTTATGAGCAATATTTGTATCTTAAGCTTATACAGAAATGCATTCCAAAGAATGCAACATTTTGAGAATGTTGCCATAAACCAAGGCAAGCACCATGGAAACCAAGGCAGTGCTCTGGAGACCTTCCACACTGGCTCCCAGGAGCCGACCAGGTAGCGCCTGTTACACTGCAGGGATGTGGTTCGTGTCTCTGTGGCTAACTTGCTCTCGGCTAAGGCTCTCTCTGTATAGGCCTCCAGTTGAGTGTCCTCCTGGGCTTTGATATTAGCAAGTTACCCTTTTGTTTGTCCCCAAACCTTTTCCAAGGGAAATCTGTGTCTTTAAACACAAGCCAGCATTTCCCAAGCTTATCCAAGGTCCTCACAGATATCTACCAAATTATATATATCAATAAGAATACTACATTTGAATGGCATCTCTCCACCTCCCACTAATAATCAGTGCACTAAAGACCCTGGCAAGCACAGGAACTGCATCTGTTCTTAGCGCTGTGCTTTTGGAACCTTTCTGAACAGAACACAATATTCTTTTCCTCTTAAAAACATTCTCCTAAAAATATTTAAGATGTTTCTTGCTATCCACACACATAAGAAACTATAATCTATTATTTGAACACAGACATTGATGTCTAACAAGATTACATATCCCTTGCATATTTTTCAAATGCCATTATAGATCCTATGAGCTTTTGCAAAGCTGTAGCTATAGTTGGTTGACACAAAGAAAGTTATCGTAGCAGGACTAGCACACAAACCAGAGAACTCTGCTTCTGCCCAGTCCCTCACCACAGAAGTAGATCTCACTGGAAATGGGACATGTCCACACCGTGGAACCTCTGCCCACAGGTCTGTGACTGATGCATAATAGCATCGTCCATTAAGCGGAGGCAATTCGCTTCCTCCCCCACATTTCACATCCATCTCTAAATTGCCTTAAGTAAGTGTTGCATTTACTCAGTGCAGCTTCTCTCTGGAGACAGATGGGGAGAAAGGATGTGCTCCTGCAAGCTCCACACCTGACCCTCTTCCTGCGGCCTCTCCTCATTTTCCACTCTGAGTCCGCAGGATTGCCCCATCGCTCACCACGACCTTCTCTCTGGTCTCCTTTTTCTTTGATGGTTTGCCTAGAATGAGTTCCTTTTCCTTTCAAAGCCACTAATACAGCAGAGCAAGAGAGACGTAATGAGCAAAGAGAGCAGCGAGCAAATGCTAGAAAGTGTAAGAAACCCACTGGTCATTTCCTAAGTCTCTGGTTTGTAACTGAAAGGAAGGACAGTTTCCAAGGAAAGAAAAGAGTGCAGCTCTATAGAGATGAGGTGAATTTAGGTTTTTATCAGTCTATCTGATCCTTATTGCTTTAAAATTATACCCTCTCCAAATTCTGATATATATATATGTGTGTGTGTACATATATATATACACACTCACACACATATATATGCTGGTTGTTTGTTTTGTTGTTGGTTTCCTGAGGGTAGTATTTCAATTTTATTCTATTTGACTGTAAACAGTATTGGGTCCTTTGGAAGTTTATATACATCAAAACATGGTATAGGGATGCATCTCAAAAGCATACCTCTAGTCTGGTCTATAATTTGATGGAAGTAGGAGAGTATCAGAATTAAACAAATAATCTAACTTTATTGTAAGCATTCATCTCAGATTGACTTTAAATGAAAGAATCACTTTATGAGAAATAAGCCAGCATACACACACACACACACACACACACACACACACACACACACTCACACACATCCACACAGAGCTGAACAAGGAAGTTTATCACTAGAGAAGATAAACTAGGACTGTCATAACACTTAGAAACAAGGTGTCTTTTTTCTATGAGCATGGTCACAAACCGCTGTGTGCATGTGTGTGCATGCGTGCATGATGTGGGTGTTTCCTCCTACAGAATACTCTGGCATCAGTTGGTTCCCCATAACCACAGGTTTCACAGACAATCATAGATTGAACATATCCTTAAGGTCTCAGCAGGTGAAGGCGCTTGTTTTGTAAGCCTAGGAACCTGAGTTTGATCTTGGCACCCATGTAATGGTGTGTGGAGGGAACCACTCGATGAGGTTGTGCTCTCACCTCTCTAGTACGTGTGCCACGGCATGCACACCTGCATACACACATCACACCCACGATAATAATAAATCAGAACATTTTTAATTCAAAAATATTTTTCAGAAACAATAAAAACTATTCAATTTTCAGCCAGCATAGTATAACGATAGTTTGCGAAGCCTCTTTGTGCTAGGCCCTATGTGCATAAAATAGAGAAAGTATAAAGCCCGCAGGAGAATGTGATGGGCTATGTGTGCACAGTTTTATATAGGGCACCTAACTGTCCCATCATTTTGGTATCCATGGGCACTTAGAGCCATTTTTCCCATGGATACCAAGGAACAATTGCTCAAACAAAATGCTATAAAGATGTCTGCCCTTCAATTTTTACCTCAACTTATAAAAATAAGAAAGATACTTTATATTTAAAATGTTACATCCTTAAAACCCTTGACTATCAGCTGGGCAGTGGTGGCACATGCCTTTAATCCCAGCTCTTGGGAGGCAGAGACAGGCGAATGTCTGAGTTCAAGACCAGCCTGGTCTATACAGCAAGTTGCAGGTCAGCCAGGGCTACATTGAGAAGCCCTACCTAAGAAAAAAATCCAGTTAGAAGTCATAATGTATCTTAGGAATTGCTATGAAGTAATTAAAGCCATGGTCTGGGTAACACATAGGCAATTACAAGTTATTAGTGACTTTATGTGAATGAGCTGGTCTGATACTGTGTATACAGAATGGTTACAACTATGTTTAAAAAAAGATGAAAAATAGTCAAAAAAGACTGGTCATAGGTACTTATTAAATGGAAGTATTATTTCTTCTCTGTGCCTCCTTTTTAAAGACAGGCTCTGGCTGTAAGACCCATGCTGGTCTTGAACTCATGATCCTGCTGCATCATTCCACCAAAGGGCTGCAATTACGGGCATGAGCTATGACATCCGTCCTGTGTTTTTGTGTTTGCAATATGTTTCTAGTATGCTTCTAAGTTTACATTTTTTAACTGAAACCAGTCCGGTAAACTTTGGCAATAACTGTTTATACTCAGAGAAACCAGACTTTGACATGCAGCAAGATCGTGTTCACTGGGATTTAAGGATTTAGGAAAACCCTTTCAACAGCACCTAGAAGGGCCTGGGAGATGGCTCAGCAGGTAAAGATGCTTGCTGACAAGTTTGCCAACTTGAGTTTGATTGGAGGACTCATGTGGTAGAAGGAGAGAAACGATTCCTTCACATTTTTCTCTGATTTCCACATGTGCACTGTTACATGTGCACTGGTGTACACACACACACACACACACACATACACACACACACACACACACACACACACATACACAAAGAGCATCTTGTAAAAAATTCAGCTGCATCCCTGATCTCTACATAGCATAAGCCATAGGAAACTATCATAGTAGAGTATGCTATAGCAGGGCAGGGTGTTTTAGTTTGTGAATTAGGAAGCTACAGCTAACTGTTCACCAATACAGTTCCTAGGGATGACGATAAGCCTCTGAAAGTGTGTATAGCAATTAGTGCTTTCTTTTGGAAAATATGTATCAAATGTTCATCTGAAGCCAGGCCTAGTGGCCCACGCCTTTAATCCCAGGAGACAGAGAGAGGCAGACAGATCTCTCTGAGTTCAAGATCAGCCTATTCCATAGAGGGAGTTCTAGGCCACTCAGGGCTACACAGTGAGAGCCTGTCTAAAAAAGAAACTGTTTTCTTCTTCTGAGAGAAAGCATACATAAAAATGTAGTGATATAAACATATTTGTTTCTTGGTATCCACATATATTGGGTCTAGAACATCCTTCTAGAAGCTGTATATAATTAGGGTCCCTATATAAAATGGCTCGGGTTTACAGATAGTTTATGCACATCATCCCATACATTATAAATATTCTTTAGATTGCCTGGAATATTAATACATGATACATGTAAGTGCTACATAAATTGTTATACTGTACTGTTTAGGGAATGATACGAAAACAAGTTGGCACATGTTTAGTGAAGGCAATTTTTTCCCCAAAGATTTTGATCTATGGTTGAATCTGCCATTGCAAAACACATAGATACAGCCAACAGTATTGACTGTCTAATCCTTAACATATAATGCAGTTCCTATTGAGTTTTGCTCATGTGCGTGATGAAGACTAAAAACAATGCCCATGTATAACAAGCTGGGACAGAAGGCCACCTTGAAAGGAAGAATGTGAGTCATTTTCTGCTGGTATTGCTATAACTATTACCCTGACATAACAATTGAAATTCATCATTTCAAAACCAAAGTTTGACTAAAAACAAAACAGAACAAACAAAACAAAAAACCACCTCCTCCAAAATGTAATTATTTATCCTCCTTTTCCATTGTGATGGCTTTGGTTCCTCCTAACTAGGAATATGTCATAGAATCTGACATCACTGACCATGACGTCCTGGAAGCTTCCTCTTGTCTAACTTTGATCGTGCTGTGAGCTCCATGTACAAGCTTTGGAGATGTTATGGTCTCAGGCTTATTTTTAGCATCTCAAGCAGGAGCTCACTTAATCCTCGTGAGTAATACTTAGTTCCATTTTTAAAGTGGGGTAATTGAGGTTCGACATGGGTGAAAGTGCTCAAGACAACCCACAGAAGCTGAATTGGAAATCAGTCGGTCCTACAGAAGCGCACTCTTCGCCACCACACCCAAGCTTATAGTCTCTCAGCTGCACGGCCGCTCTTTGCTCCTTTCTCACAACCTCCTCTCACTGACCTAGTTTCCTTACACCCAGAGGCTTGGCTGCGACTTAAAGATAATTTCCACCACGATGCGAGCTCAGCCTATTCTGAGAGGGTACAGAAATACCTGTCCTGTGTTTAATAAATGTCGTTGTTGTTTTATCGCGTGAAGGGAGCACTTTGCACTTCCAGGGCGCATTAGGCACATATTTTTATTTTCTTCCCATTCCAGGAAATGGAAAGCTGCTGAGCTATTGAAATTGGGGGAACCTCTTTTTAAAACTCTTCCTTGTCCTAAGAAAGTGTGAGTAAACAGAGAATAGTCATTCTATTTGGGGTTGTAGACACCACAGATGAGGTGCAGGGAATTCAGCCATGGAGTAATTAATGCTTTCTTGTCCTAGCCTTTGATTTATTTAAGTTCTTATTCACATGAGTAATCGTTAAACATTAAAAAAATTTATATTCTTCTTTTTTTTTTTTTTAAGTAAAAATGATTAGCCAGGCATGGTGGTACATGATTTTAATCCCAGGATTTAAAAGGCAGAGGTTGTCAGATCTCGGTGAGTTTGAGGCCAGCCTGGTCATCTACATATCAGGATCCGGACCAGCCAGAGCTATAAAGCTAGGCAGTGTCTCAGAACAAGATAACTAAATAAATAAATAAATACAAAGTAGAAAGCATAAAATCCAAGGCCCTGAAGTGCCCTCTGATAGACTACCATAGATGCTCGTTCATACGTCGTTTACTGACTTTATCCTGTGCTCAGTTCTAACGGTTGCTGTGCCTATGAGCAGCTATTTCAGGCTTCCATTAAGTCTAATTTAATTCTTGCCTTAAAAGGTCTCCGTCACCCAGCTGATGCCTGACATTTTTGTGACACCGCTTTATTCTTTTACTACAAAAGCATCAAGGAAAGAATACTGTATGTGTCATTTGTACCTTGATGTAAAAAGGTCATTCCTTGGGGCGGATAAATTCTTGACTCCGCTGAGATAGGTTTTTACAGTAAGAGTGTCTTGGGGCCTTTGGTGCAAAGGTGATGCCATTGGCAAAGGGTAGGGCTTGGAATGGAGCAGGTTGGCCAAAAATAAAGTCTGTCTACCTTAATGTTTCCCTTTTTAGATCGTAGTCAGCTTTAAAAGAAGCAGCAATGGACGCAGGCTCGTTAGTTGGACAGGTTAGGGAGGGTGGAGATAGCAGGCTGTCCTCCTGAATCTTCTCACGTGGCTGCCAGCAGCAGGCGGGCATCCTGCACATGGTCCGAGAAGTGCATCTAACCTAGTTCCCACCGCATGCCACAAAGACTCGCTGCACATTCGCCCCGGGCTCAGAAGAGCTGCGCGGCCTGCTTACAGTTCCACTCCTCTCAGCAGTCACAGCTCCAGCAGCTAAGCGAGTTCTCTCATTTCTTTGGCGGGGGAAACCCATCATCAAAATTAGATTCTAAGACGCCAGTGGAGTGTTAGTGCGAAGGAAGCCTTCGGTTTTCGTCTTGGGTGGACAATCTGCCGTGCTGCTCTTGGGAGAGGATGGGGGGCAGAGGGGGGATGCGGCCGGCAACCCAGAGCCACAGGGTTTTCTCCTGCTCCCAGATCCACCCCTGACTGCAGCTACAAACCAAAACCTGCAAGTGCGCTTGTTTGCACGCTATCCCAGATTAGTGCAGTCCCAGAGAGAAAACCCAGCCGGTGACCACACGACCTTCTCTTAGGTCAGACGCAGCAGATTAGTCCCCAGTACAGTCTTCATTTACAGCCTTAATTCAACACTGGGAGATTTGCCTGTGTCCTTTAAATCGCAGACAAGACTTTTGTTTCCGGAAGAAGGTTTACAAACTCTCCAAGTCCTACCTCTTCCTTAACTTCCACAATGATCACCTTTTGTTTTATTGGATCTATGAAAAGTTTATATAATACATTTTGATCCTATTTCTATTAGCTAACCAACTTTGTTTCCCCTCCGCCCCCCCCCCACATATACACACATACACACACTCTTTAACTCACCAAGTCCAATTTGTACTCCCAAATATTCTTGGCTATGTAGCCTTCTACCTGAGTGTGGTTGACCTACAAGGTTCCACACCCATAAAGAAACTGACACTCCCTCTCCCAGCATCTACCCACAGCTCCTCAGCCAGTGGTGGGTTTTCATGTGTATCCTCTTCCACACTATGCTGGCATATTTCTGGCTTGAGCTTACACAAGTCTAGCGCATGCTGCTACAACTTCTGTTGAGTACATATGTGTAAAGGTTTTTTCATTTCCTCAGAAGAGGGGATGAAATAGGAGCTGTTCTAGATCTTTCTGACCTCTCACTGGCTGGTTCAGCTCAGCTATTCTGGCCTAAACACCTCTCCGAGCTGACTGATTCAAACTGGAATCTTTTCGCTTCTGACTCAATTGTTCTGCCTGGCCTCAAACTAATTCTGGCAACCTGTTCTAATCTTCTGGCTCCTTCTCATTCTCTGACTAGTTCTGTCTTTTACCTGTGTCTAGTTTGTTCTCTCTGCAACTTGTCTCTAATACTGTTCCAGTAAGAAACTCTTGCTTAAACAAAACAAAATAAAACTACCTCTCATCTGTCCCTGCACTGCTCTTAAGTAGCCTCCCTTTCCTATTCTGCTCTCCTGAGAGTTGGGGTTATCCTATATCTAACTCGTCTGCCAAAATTTTCTGTGATTCATCACTTTGTCTGCCTCTCCTTTGGACATCACTTTCAAACATGGCTGCTTCCTTTTATAAACTATCCTTATCGTCCTTTGTTTGGGATTAAAGGTGTGTACTAAAGGTGTGTCTGTAATCCAGGCAGATCATATTGTAATTCAGAGTGCATATGCATTCCAGCCGGATCACATAGACCTAGAAGGTCTTTGGATGTGATCCCTTGCCACAGCAGCCATGTTACTGGATTAGGATTCCTCTACACATATGAGCACCTGTCCTGCTATGTGCAGAAAACACTCCTTATGGCTTACTGCTACTCCTGGCTCCTGCAATATTTCTACCCTCTTTTCCACATGATCCTTGAGGTTTGGAAGTAGGTTTTGTGATATATTTGCCCAATTTAGGGCTGAGAATTCTGCAGTCTTTTATTCTCTGCAAGTTGATGAGTTGTGGAACTACTACAAAAAGATTTCCGATGAGGGTTGAGAGATGTATCAATCTGAGTATAACAGTAAGTCATTAGTAGTCAGTTTAATACTAAGTCCATTAAACAAAGTTATGGTAATAGGTTATCCCTAAAGGCTTGTGCTTGTCTAGTCACAGGCTCTTGGTTCCAACAATGGTGCCAGATTCTCTTTTTTCATCTTGTAGAGCATGTCTTAAATCCAACCAGAAAGCGGTTAGATGCTCCCATAACATTCATGTCACTACTGCACCAGTGGGCATATCTTGCCAGGCTGGTCATTGATGTAGCTTGTAGGGTTCACAGCTGAGTATGAATAACGGTTAATTTTTTTCCTCCAATAACATGCGTGCCACACTTTCTAGTTCTGTGAAAGCCAAGCAGAAAGGATGCAGCTTCCAAGTTAGTAACAGTTTGATTTCCCCATGTTTCATAAGTCAAGTATGTGTTGTGTTCAGCAAATAGGGTATTGCCATCAAGTTCTGGAGGGTAATCAAGAGCATTGGTTATAGAATGTAATGCTTGAGGGGGTTTGTGGAACCTCATTGGCCAACGACTCCAAATGAGGTAACCTCATAACAAATGCATGTGGAGAAATTGGAGCATTATTCACCATTGGTAGGAGTGTAAACCGGTGAAGTCACTATGGACATCAGCGTGGAGGTTCCTCAAAAGGCTGGAACTAGATCTAGCATGTGATCCAGCTATGCTACTCTTGGTTATACAGCCAAAGAACCTATATCTTACTATAGAAAACCCTCTTTATCCATTTTCAGCATTGCTTTATTCACTATAGCCAGGAAATAGAAATAATCTAGGTGGCTATCAGCTAATGAATGGACAATAAAAATGTGGTACATATACACAACAGAATGTCATTCAGATGTTAAGAAAAACCAAATAATAAAAATTTCAGGTATACGGCATTGTGTAAGTTTCCTCTGAGATTGAAACATTTTATGCTGCAGGGAAGTTCCTTAAGGCAAGAAAGTAAACAACTGAAAAGTAGCTTCAGGAAGTCCACGAAGCTGAGCAGATTCAATAGGTCCCTCCTTGCTGGAGTAAGCAATGCGAGCTACAAAGAAGACTCTGAAAGATGCAGAAATCACCTGGGCTGCCTGGAAGAGGTTTAGAACAGAGTGTTGTGGAAAGGACACTCTCCAACCTGTTGAGCTGCCTGCATGTTGTGCAGTGCACTCCAGGTTTCCCAGCTTTTGTTAGCTGTCACCACCAGTTGGGATAGGCTTTGGTGATGCAGCTGTCTTTGAGTCATTCCTGCTCCTGTAAGTAAACCCTTATCCATGCTCCTGTAAGTGACCCCAATAAAACTCATTGGTTTACCAAGTTGGACTTTGGTGGGCTCACGAGATGGGGGTAAATGAGTCTCCCCTGGGAAAAGTTTTGTCACAAAACATATATCTGGAACTGGAAACAATCATTGCTACTGAGGTAACCCAGACACGGAAAGACAGATGTCACACGTTCTCTTTCATACGTGGATGTTAGCTTTGAATGTTCAGATGTGTGCATTAAAGTTGGAATACCCATTTGAGGTCAGGAAATTAGTAAAGGGCCATGGAGAGGGAGTGTTTTAAGGGAAGTAAGATAGAATGTAGTGGTATAAAGAGTTAAAGAAGAATAATGGAACATGAAGGGTTAATTTGTGGTAGGAGATGGGAGGGCAGGGTATAGGAGCAAATACAGGAAATGATAGCTGATACTAAGAACTTTGTGAAAAACAATGTAGAAACTTAGTACTGTAGAAGCTGACACACACACACACACACACACACACACACACACACACACACACATAAAGTTTAAATGGAGTTACCCTATAAAGTGGCAACAATAGCCCTCCTACACTCCACAGCACACTTTGACAGCAAACAGGTGTTGTGGAAGTTTTGGGTTATATGTAAACAGGTTTTTGTTTTAATCTCAGGTGTGGGATATGGGGGCTGCTCCAGTTTGTCCACAGCTGACCATTGCCTCCTGAGAGGACATGTGATGCTTGTCAGCTGGGAGCAACCTCGTGCGGGGACATGGTCTTTGTCAGTGGGGATAAAAGCCAGACCCAAAGAGAGATTGGGGGATCCAAGAAAGAAGAAGGCTGCAGGTGCTTCCCGCTGCTGCTCCTGGTTGCTGTTGATGCAGTGTGATGAGAAGAAGGCAGTGATGTCCTGAAATGGAGACTGGACTTGTCCCCAAGGAACCAGACAATCCTAAACAGCAGGAAGCAGCTAAGGAAAATTATGTCCCACTCTCCTCAAGAACCATTTTTCTCCCTTAACTGGTGTTGGGGTGTTGGAAGGGATTGGGATGGAGTAGGGAGAAAGAGATTTAAGGAACCCAAAATAAAAAATAGTTGGTTAAAAGTATATCAACAAACAGGAAATGCTGAATTAAGCTTCATTATTTCCTGAGCCATCTCTTCTACTTTCAGTGGGCAGCCATCTTGTTTCCTAGCCATGGAGACCTTCCTCTCCATTCTCCCTACTTGAAGCTGCACTGTTCACCACAGTGGCCCTTTAGCACATGTGGCTTTTCAAGCCATGAAAAGTGGCAGATTTGGGCTGAGATGTACTTCTGGCACAAAATGCACACCTATTTCAAAGAGTAAGGGGAAAATGTTTTGGCATTACTTCTTTACCTTGATTATGCATTCAAATGACACTATATCAAAAAAGCAGATTAAGTAAAAGCAGTATTAAAATTCATTTCATTTTTTATTTGGATACTAGATAATGTGCCTAATTTTATTTCTACTGGCCATCTTCATCCTTTATTGTATTCTAGAATTGTTTGAGAGCTTTTAAAAAATAGCATTTGTTAACCAGAACACTTAAACCAGAGTGCCTGGGGTTGGGACTCAGCATTGGTACTTTTTATTTTTATTTTTTGAAAGCTCTCTGGTTACATTAATGTGTAGTCAACTCAGAGAGACAGTCCCCTTCGCTCTGGAATTTTCTGTTTCTGACTTTAATGACAGCTCTTGCAGGTCAAACATTCAGAGTTGTTTTTGCTTCTGTTCTGTATAATCAACTTTGCTCAGACCTCTTTCTCTCTGAAGAAACAGTGAAGTATCTCGAGTCATGCAAGTTAGAATTCTGTTTGGCTTATTTTTAATGAGGTTCACATGAGTCCAAGATGCTGCCAAGGCTTGAGGCTTTGGGGGAAGGCAGAGAGAAAAATCATTTTGAGCTTGGGATTGATGAGTAACATGCAATCGTTCCCGGGCTTTCTTACACTTCTTTCTTCTTGGAGACACCTGCTTTGTTCTTAGCAGTAACAAGAAATACACCACACCACATCTTGGGTCTTAATGCGCTAGAGAATCACCTGAGGACCTGGCTGAAACTCTGATACTGAACAGGTAGATCTGAGTGTGGCTGAGGTCCTGCATTCCAAACATGTATCCAGGGAACGCAGACGCTGCTGGCCCAGTGGTCACTCTGTGAGGAACAAGATACCAGGCTTAGAGAATTGCTTGTGACTCACCTGGTGGGTGGAAGATGTGCTAACTGCCTAGTCATCGCACCGCATGCACAAATGGCAACAGCAAATCATTTCCTGGTGATGGACAGCTGGCTTTCAGAGCAGACTGCTCAGCTTCCAAGGATAGTCATGTGGATACATATTTATGTACAAATCAAGGTTCTCGAGCGTGGGGCAGAGTCTTTATCACATCTCTTAGACCCACAGAACATCCATGGGCTTTCTTCCTTCCATTCTCAGGGTCTAAGAAGAAGCCTGGGCCTCAGGGAAGGGTTTTGGGGGTAAGATTAATGTCATGCACCCCCCAAAACCTCCTTGCTTCCTCCAACAGTGTCAAGACTCACGGTCCCCTATCCCTGAGGTTTCTTAGCACCACTAATGTTTCTCTAGGATCTATCCCACCGTCACCCCCGCTCCCTGTCTGTGTCCATGACCACCCTACTTCTTTCTGTCTCCCACAGGGCTCTACACAGTCTTCAGGCAGGGTTCCTCCCATCTCAAGATCCCCCTGCCCCCCCCACACATACACATGCTCCCTGTATCCAGAATCCCTGGGCATATCCTCCTCTCCTTCCAGCCTCTGACCTGGATGCTCCTTTCCCTGAGAACTCTTCCTACAGACTCCCATTGCCCTGAAGTTCTGTGCCTGGGATGGCTTCCTTGAATCTTCCAACCACTAGATGCGAGATAGCATAGGGCCCTTCCTCACCATCCCCCACACTGCTTTCGTAATATTCTCTCTCTCCTCCCTGGCTAAATTCATCCCTTCCCCTCCCCCATGTCCCCCCCCATGCCCATCTCTTTCTCCCACTCTGCCTTTCTTTCTTCATTTCTCCATCTCTTGGCAGCTCTTGCCATCATTTTCCCTCTTCCTTGTGAGTTCAACACAAACAGGCATCCAATTAACCTCCTTGAAAACTCACCTCTGCCAACCACCGCCAAAGACACAAGCTCCTACACTAATGATTTCTATTTAGAAGAGAGGTTTTTTTTTGTTTGCTTTTTTTTTTTCCTCCTCCAAGAAACAAGTGCTTTGGTGAACATCACATTTTGGGTTGGGTGAACAGCTTCTACAAGGTCCTGCAGGAACTCTAGGCTCCCTCTCGAGTAAGGTGTGAATATTCCCTGGGGCCTTGGCTGGATTCTCTGAACTCAGTGGCTATTGTGTAGGTTAGAGTTTCGTCAGCTGACACAAGCTAGGGTCAGCTGGGAAAAGGTAACCTCGGTTGAGAAAATGCCTTCATCAGATTGGCTGTAATTGAGTCTGAAGTGTGAGTGTGTGTGTGTGTGTGTGTGTGTGTGTGTGTGTGTGTTGGTGAGTGGTTCTTGAGTAGTAATTGATGTGGGAGGGCCCAGATCACTGTGGGCAGTACCTCCTTGGGCAGGTGGTCCTTGTTGTATACAATAGCAGGCCATGCAAGGCAGTGAGCAGTGTTTCTTCACGGTCTCTGCTTCACTTCTTGCTTCCAGGTTCCTGCAGTAGATTCCTGTCCTGACTTTCCTCGATAGTGGCATGGCTATAGGATGAAACAAACCCTTTCCTCCCTACGTCGCTTTTGGTCCTGGTGTGTAGCAATGGAAAACAAACTCATACAGCTACCAGTAACAACAAGGAGAAATGCCCCATTCAGTTTGTGAACGGCCAGCATGCAATTGATACTGTTCTTTCCCTGGGTTCTCACCACTCGCCTCCTAAGGCTCCAGCTCACACTGTCCTGGCCTTCTGTTCGCTGGGACCACCTCTCCATCGAGTCTTACCACTGTGTGTTGTCTTTCATCCTCACCTTTCTGAAGTCTGCTCAGATCACCAGATGACATACTTACAATGTCCCCTGGAATCTGATCTCTGTTCCTTTGTATCTTCTGTAGCGTTGTCACTTGGCAATACCTCAAGCCTCACCAAAATCAATAGACTGGTTGCCTCTGAGGCCCCTGGAGATGGCTGGGCCCAAAGCTACAGCTTCACTCACTGACCCCACTTCATGCTCAAGATGTTGACTTTAGTGAGCTTTTAGATTTGCCCGGCAACTATATCCACTCCCCTGACATGAATCCTATCCTCCCAAATGTCTTTGTATTAAGCATCTACTCTCCGTGAGCCTTTGATGCCACCTCCTACTTATTACTTCCGGGTGATGAGCTTACTTCCTGTCTCACAAAGAAAACGGGACTATAAGGGGTAAGAAGTCCATAGACTCACAACACTACATCGAAATCTCTATGTGCTGAGTCCCATAGCTGTTAAAATCTGTCAAAATGCCCATGTATACATAGATCCCATCCCCTTCTACTCTCTTAAGAGCATCCCTCAGGAAGCTCTCCTTTTTTTCTCGCATCATCAATGCATCATCTCACTGGGTTTTCCTCATCATTATACACAAATGTTATCACTGCCCACTCTTACCTGACTGGGGATGATGAGGGAAGGACAGACACACAGACACACAGACACACAGACACACCGACAGAAAAGCTGGGTCAGGTAGTCAGGTGCACACTCTGACGGAGCTGCAGCAGCTATGGAACAACCAGGAACCCCAGTGAGTTGGCTTTGTACACCACAGCAGGAAGGAGTTAGCCAGTCTGCGTAGGAGGTTTCCGTAGGCAAGCAATCTCTGGCCGTAAACCTATAAACGTTCAGGAGGAGGAAGAAGCTGCAGTTGCTAGTTTTTGCACACACTGGTCAGTTGTTTGTAGCCACTGCTTACATGTACACACTGTCAACATTACCAATTGGGCCAGAGAAAAGTTTTGCCATTTTTCTCAGCCTTTGCCGAATTCCCATGACTTTGAGGCAATGGTCTTTGACGTGGCCCCTGACTGTGTCAACAATACACATTCACACTAGGTGTCCTCAGCTTCCTCATCATAAACAAAACCTCTTGTCCTTTTGACTTGAAACTACTGGGTGTTTCATTCTGTCTCTAACTCCTCCCCCTTCCCTTTTCTCTTAAACCTCCTGAGCCTTGTCTGTAAGAAGTGATCTCCCCAGTAATAAATCCTATGGTCATTCTCTAGTCCTCCCCTAACTCCTCCTACCCATAGCACCCACCCTTTCCTCTTGCTCTGTTCATCTTCCCCCTACACTTACTTTACAGGAACAGCCCACTTCCTGGATACTTTCCTCATTCTTTCCTATTTGGGGCCCTCCATGGCCTCACCCTCCAACTGTTTAGGCGGGATTGGAGCACTTTCTCCCTGGGTATCGCTGGTACCCTCCATGATTCCATCAGCACTAGTAAGTACCGTGCATGCCCTGCAAGCCCAGGCACTTCTCAAATTCCAGCCCCTGAAGCTTGTGTCTCTCCTTGCCTTAGAGTTTTTATTGCTGTGAAGAGACACCATGATCATGGCAGCTCCTGTAAAGGGAAACATTAACTGGGGCTGGCTCACAGTTGAGAGGGTTGGTCTGTTATTGTTACAGCAGGAAGCATGGTGGGATACTGGCAGACACGGTACTAAGAAGTCTGTATCTGGATCCATAGGCAATAGGAAGGGAATTCAACACACTAGGCCTGCCTTGAGCTTCTGAGATCTCAAAGGCCATGCCTCCCTCGCCCCCCAGTGACACTTCCTCCAACAACAACACCCCAGCTCCAACAAGGCCACACCTACTCTAACAAGGCCACACTTCTCAATGATGCCAGTCGCTGTGAGCCTCTGGGGCCATTTTCATTCAAACAGCCACACTCGTAGATGTTCCCTTTTTGGATTTCGTGGATGTCAACCTCACATAACACAAATCAAAGTTGAAAGCAACTTTATTATTTAAGTTTCTTGGGCAAACAGAAGAAAGAAACAAGCCAGTTCTGTTTTAAAAAAAGTATTTCATGGGTCTGTTTTTCCTGCATGTGTGTCTGTGGACCATGCGTATGCCTGCAGAAATCAGAAGAGGGCATCAGATTCCCTGGAACTGGACAGACAGTCGTGGGCTGCCACATGGATGCTGGGAACCTCTACAAGACCAACATGTGCTCTTGACTATGTTCAGCTCTCGGCTCTATTTTCACACCCTACTTTAAAGCAGCAGAAGAGTATATGGCTCAACAGTTCAAACAGAATTTGGATCCACAGGGCCAACATTAAATGCCACAAGGTGTGGCAGCCTGCCTGGATCCCAGCCTTGGAAAATAGAGACATGGGATGGGCAGAGCAAGCTGGCTAGCAAGACTAGATACATCAGAGAGTTCTGGGTTTGATTGAAAGGTCTATCCCAAAGAATAAGGTAGAAGCACAGAGGAGAAAGATTCTGGATAACACCCTTAGGTCTTAACAAATATTTGGACACATATGTGCTACACACACACACACACACACACACACACACACACACACACACACACACAGAAAAAAAATCTGGCAGAAAATTCCACTCAGTTTCGTTCAGGACATGTGTGCTTCACGTGATCTCCTCCACCAGCCGTGGGGACCCCAGGTTCCTGTAGGCACCGCCAACTTGTGTTCTCCCTTGTGCCTTGCCCTCCTAAGGTCAACCCTCAGTGCTGCAGGGTCCTTCTAACACAAGTCTCATTCTTTCTCAGCTCTGGACTCCCAGTGGCTTACTGTCTTTGTGTTAGAGCCACTCTCAAAATGGCCTACAATTTAAGGCGATATCTTTAATGCCAGTCCTCCATTCTTCCACACTACTGGGGTCACCCTGGACTTGTATACTCCAAAAACACATGGCTTTGCCCTGGGTGGTTCCTCTGCTAAAATATTCTTGTTCCATAGATCCAAGAAGCAAAACTTTGGCTTCTCCCAGAACTTGTTCAATGAACCTCCTTCTCTTTCAGGAATAGAGGTGCAGCTCAATGGTAGAGCATTTCCTTCGCAAGCATGGAGCCGAGAATTTGAACCCCAGTAACGCAGGGGCGGGGAAATAATGCTGTGGTATGCTGTCACATTCCAACATTTTCTGATTAACTTACCAATTTATTTTTGCATGGTTTGTGATTTCTTTCAGGATAAAGGCTCTAAGATGCCAAGGACTTCCCAACATTTACAGCCATGTACAATAAACACACGTTGAATAAGTGAACGAATGATGTCATTCTTTAGTGTTCCTCGGACCAGAGCTGTGGACCCAGAGGCAGTTGGTATATTTTCTTTGTACAAGAATATTAAGCCTTTCTGTAACTTTTATTTTAGGTTGTTTTTTTTTTTTTAGACTACCTAAAGCCCTCAAGCCCCCCCCACCCCCACAAAGTTGTATCTTTTGTGTGTGTGGTGGGCTATATATAGGTGAATACAGTTTGGTATGTGTTCCTATGTATACAGGTATGTATGCATGTGTGTGCCCTTGTATATGGGGGTCACAAGTCAACCTAGTTGGTCTCTACCTTGTTATTTTGAGACAGAATCTCTCACTGGGATCAGACTGGGTGGGCAAACTCTAGCAAGATCCTCCTGTCACCATCTCCTCAGTGTTGGGATTATAAGCACATGCCACCATACTCAGCTGTCAACATGATAGAACTCAGGGCTCTTCAGTCTTGTAGGCTAAGTGCTTCTCCCACTTAGTTTACCCCCCTCCCTGCCCCAGTTCTGACTTGCTTTATTATAGAAACATGGCAAAGGCGTGTAGGAGTGTCCTCTCATCCCCTCACACTTGATGCCCCACACAGTTACATCTGGCTAACTAACACCAAGCCCTCACCTCTGGAACCCTCCTTTCTATAGCCCAGGGGTTCTCAGTCTGTGGGTTTTGACTCCTCTGGGAAATCAAATGACCCTTTCAGAGGTCTTGCCCAAGACCACCAGAAAACACAGATGTTTATAATACAAGTCACAACAGCAGCAAAATTACAGTTATGAAGTAGCAACAAAAATAATTATATGGTTGGGGGGGGGGGGTCACCAGAACAGGAGGAACTGTATTAAATGGTTGCTGCATTAGGGAGGTTGAGAATCACTGCTCTAGCCAGTATGGTGGCGAGCATGTGTCCAGCTGGCCCGTCCTTGCTTCCCATGTCTGCTTCTCTGAGGCCACAGATGCTAGTAACTGGTGGAGCAGTGAGGCGATGAGATGATAGCAGCTGAAGAGGCAGTAAGTGATAGCCATTTTTTTTTTCATCACACAGAACCATCTGACATTCCTCAGTGCAGCCTGTACATCCTTGTCATCTGTGAGCTTTCTAAAGCCACAGATTCTTGGTGGCTGCCCTAGGGTCACTGAGTTGGAATCTCTGCAAGCTGGGCCCCGGCGTGTGCACTGAGGTCCCCGTAGACCGTGCTGGCTGCTATGCTTATTAAGCAACATCCAGCAAGGTTCCTCCCGATGATGCTGCAGTAGATGAGGAGGACTCCTGGGGAGGAAGGCAAGAGTAAGAGGGACCAATCTGGCTTCTGTGAGCAAGAGACTTTGCTGTGTGCCGAGCAGGACTCTGGATATGGTTCCGTGCCAGGGTGGAAGCTCCAAACTACAAAGGCATCTCCTTCACAGATGAGAAAACTGCGACGTAGAGAGGCCGAGTCACTCACCCAGGGTCACACAGATGAAAATAGCCAGGCTGGGATTCAGACGGTCAGAGTGGCCCCCAGAGTTTGTGCCATTCCCTTAGGTTGGAGCCTGACTATCCAGCCCTTGACGGCACCGCTAAAAAAGTATGTCTTAGAAATGCTATACTTAGCTCTTTCCTCTTTTACCTTCTCACCACAAAATGAAAGCCAGTTCAGAAAAATCACAAGGGTACAGCTTAGTGATGCGTTACATGGAGAACCCCTCAGTCACCCTTAGAATACCTTGACGTGCCTTATCTAAGTTTGTGTCTTTCCTTCTTCACAAAACTCACCACCACACTGACTTCCAGAGTGCAATAGGCTTGTGTTTCCTTGCACCATTGGGACATGAAGGTAGCTCCCTAATACGCTTATCCGTTTGCAGCTTTGACCTGTCCGTCAAGTACCTCACATTTGACAGGCTCCCTTTTCTGTCCCTTTCTTAAACACTTAGCAGGCATGTGACCTGTAGACCTCCTAGCATCTGGCCCCTACTGACTACACACTGAGGTACAGATCACAGTGTTCTCTGCCTCCCAGCTCTCCTCAGATAGGAACTGGATCCAGAGAGCTGGTGAGTCTCCGGTTTGCTCCTTGGCAAGTTCCTGGGTGGTGACTTGTCCTCTCATCCCGAACCATGTAATTCTGCTTGTTCCTTTTTCTCTCATGATAGCAGCTGTCGATATTCTGTGCCAAGACTCCTTGACTCAGACTAGAGTGCAAGGCGGTGGGATCCAGCCCTTCCAGCTCTTTCTCATTTATTAGATATTCTACTGGAACGCACTCATAGAGATGCCCTTTTCTTAAAAACACAAATTTGGAAACCATAACATATAGCAAAATATCAGTAAGACAAAAAGAGTGCCCAAGCAAAGCAACAGAAGACAAAATGCCTACAAAATACCATTGCACTCATGTTGTGTTGGCTGTTTACTGTGAGGCATGGAGTCTTCCCTTAAGCGTGGTTAATATACCCAGTGAGACCCCACTGGGTTTTTCTTTGTTTTGTTTTGCCTTTTTAAAAGGCACTCATGTTATTGTTGCCTGCTTTTTTTTTTTTTTTTCTAAAGAGACAGAGAGAGAAAGGGTATGGAGCTTGGTAGGGGGGAGGAGAGGGTGATCTGGGAGGAGCTAGTGGAGGAGAAACTGTGTTCAGAATATAGTGCATGAAATTGTTTTCCAATAAAAAAATTTAAAAAGCTTTCCTCATTTGTCTCATTACTTAGTGGGACTTGCACACATCAAAAGCAGAACATTTTTTATTTCTATTCACCTACAGCTTCCCCTAAAGTCAATTGACTCCCTTATCTTCTGAAGAGATCAAGTTTTAACATGACATCAAAAATTAGCATCTGCAGAGGACTGACTCTGGGAACACCCATGGGTACCAAGATCACAGATACTCAAGTCTCTTATAGGAAATACAAGGCATTTGCACAGAAGCTGTGCACATCCTCTGAAATACTTCAGATCATATCAAGTTTACTTATAGCCCCAATACCAATGGTATGCTGGGTAAATGGCTATTCCTTTGCATCACTTAGGGAATGAGTACAAGAAATAAAACAAGGCAGGTGCAAATAGTTTCTTCTTTTAAAAAAAAATCTACAGCTAATTGAATCCACAGATATGAATCACAGATAGAGGAACAGATGCCCTTTTTATCTTTTTTTTTTTAATTAGCTGATGAGGTTTGAATAATTACAATTATTCTTCTTGAAGCTCAGAATTTCCCTTCTTTGGTCAGAGGGCATCTCTTCAAGTGAACTCCTGAGTGTTTCTGATATGATCTGGTGGCTCCAAACAGCTTCTGCCACCAGCTGGCAGGACAAGATGAGAAACATCTTGTGCATTTCCCAACCCAAATCAAGAAGTGTCCACTTTTCCAACATCCTTTAGTGAGAGTATTTTCTAATGTTCTGGGCCACATCTGCACATCTTACAGGGATGCCACAACCCCTGAGTTGGTCGTTGTTTTTAAGCCTTGTTAGTTAGGAAATCCACACAAGCACATGTATATAACCAATATGCAGATACTGCCTGACTTTTGAATGCATGCTGCACCCAAGCCAAAGACCATTTATTTGAATGACGTGTTTTGTCCCTCACTTCTAAGCTAGACTCCCACCAGCACAGCCCACTATTTGACACGCAGCAGCTCACCTTAATGTTTTAAAAGCTTAGAAGGGGAAGTATGTCTTCAATTCCATCAGAAAGTCATTCTAGGAATCCCTTTCAGTGTTCTCTTTCTCTCCTTTCCCTCTTCCCCTTCTCTTCCCTCCCTCCCTCCCTCCCTCCCTCCCTCCTTCCCTCCCTCCCTCCCTCCCTTCCTCCCTCCCTCCTTCCCTCCTTCCCCAACGCCCTCCTTTTCATATTAGTTAAGAAAATATCTGCTATGAGGACACCATATCTGATAGTCCATTTCTACAACATGAGGCACGTGCATGTACATGGTGGGGTGGGGCACGTGCGTGTTCATGGTCCGGTGAGGCTCTGCTGGAAGTGCAGGCTGCTTCTGAGACGAAAAGCCAGCCCACCGGCACTTTGCTCTTGCACTGAAAGTTGCCTAGTTTCGAGTCCAGACTGAAGAATGCTCAGTACAGATCATAGCCAGGCCACTCTTCATTAAGGGAACTGACACGTATGTGACTATGAGTCCTATTTGGCTGAAATACTAGGCTGGAAAAGAAGCAGAAGGGGTTTGGGGGAGCACAGCAGTAAGGAAGGATAAGAAACATGAAAACAGAATGGCCGCTGTAGATGCAGATAGTCAATACTCCGTTTCTGTTTCCCTCTAACGGGAGCTGAGGAAAGACTCAGCTTTAAGACTACGTGCTCCTGAAAGCAGGCCTAGCATCTAAGCACCACAGGGCACAATTCATGCGACAGTCTCTCACGTGCTGCAGTACACTATGCAAATGAACCAACTGTATGACTTTTAGATATTATTTAATTACATTCAAAACTTCATCTTTCATAATTACCTTGGCTGAGGCTATGTGCCCTTGCATGTCTTTTTCAAATGAAAGGCACAGGCACGTGAGAGCACCAGGGCTGGCTGCCACAGCGTGCCCACAGGGACGCCAGTGGGATGACTGTGATCATCATTATCTTCATAAAAGAAAGACCTGGAGGTTGAAATGGGGCCAGCCCCCTGGGCTTCCCCCTCAAGAGAAAGCACAGGGCACAACCTTCCTAAGCACACAAGTGCATACATGCCCTTCGTTGTTTACCAGAGCTCAGGCCATAGGGAGTTTAAATAGAGAGGCACCAGGTCTCCAGAAAGTTCTAGAAGAATAGAATCCTGTAGTGGGGTACTAGGACCTTGAGGAGAAGGAGGAAGAGGAGAGAGAGAGAAAAGGGGGGGGTAGACAGAGACAGAGAGAGACAGAGAGAGACAGAGAGAGAAAAAGAAAAAAGCAGGAAGAACATGACCTGTCTGGGAAACTGAAAACAAATGAGATGGAATGTGGATGGACTTCCTGTAAGCCTGTAATTATGCAGGTTTATGGGTGGGAATCACGGCTACACTGAGCTATCCTATGGAAGAGACTTCCCTGGGTGGAACGGAGGGAGGAAGAACCTATAAAACAAGAGGGGAATGCTGTGATTGTGAATGGCGCGAGCTGACATCTTTCGGAACATCATCGCTTTCCCGAGACTGGACTCTGACTTGTGGAACAGACCTTTCCCAGAAGGCCATGAGAGCTATCCCCCCACATAAGCCCGCAGCAACCACATCTGTACTTACAGGTGTTCTTCATGGAATTTCCCTAAAGCAACTGAGAGAGAATTGCGAATGCATGACCCAGGGCTATGCAACAGAATTAATTTACACAATTCACTCAGATTTCCTCCATCGTGAGAGGAATAGCAAAGCAAATGACAGAACGACGTGGCTTCAAAAGCAGATGCCCACTGCCTCCCAGTGCAGTATGAAGATGAGAGACAACCGAGGGAAAAGAATATGATCAAAGTATATTGTAAGAGATAAGTTAACTATGAATAAAATTAAACACACAGAGATTACAGAAAATCAGACCCCACCAAAAAGAAGCCCCTACACATTTCAATACGCACATGTCAGAGGTAAGTTGCTGGCCAACTGCAGCATGTTCACCTGAGTACCCGTCTCTCCTCTTTCTCCCGCTTTCTCTTTCTCACAGTTCAACTCAGTGACCCAGAAACACCCTCTGTTTTTTCCTGTTGAAAAGAACATAAGTCTGCCACCCAAAGTAACTGGCATCATGAAGAACCCCTGTACCCCAGCTCTAGTACCACGTGTTCCTTAGCTCTAAGAACAGCATCTTCCTGTCACTGCAGGAGAGCCACGGCTTTCTTGAAAAAAAAAAAAAAAGCAGAAGCACGGACATCTGTGGGCCTCACAGCACGGACATCTGTGGGCCTCACAGCGTGCATATCACCTGCTTGGCTTTGTGCCCACAGCTCCTTCTTCTTGGCTCTTTAGTTCTGCCCTGCTCCTTTCTCCCAACCATTTCTCAGTTTTTCATGCCAGTGGCCATGAGGTGCTGCTGCCTACATTTCTGACTCCGGGGTACTGTTCTTGGGTCTCCTGGCTGGTGGCCTCATCTCCCCCACAGTCAGCAGAACTCAGTCCTCACAGGTCTAAAAGCAATCAACAAATTGGGTTATAGCTGCCATCTCTTTTGTGGGGAAGAAGTTCTGAAGTCACCTTGCTGTCACATCACAGGCTCCAAGTATGTCGGGAATGCAAAGACATAAAGGAAGGGATTGTGTTGTAGAGGCAACTAGAGGGATGCTCCAGAGAAAGGGCTTCTAAAGCGTCAGGAAGATTTCTTCAGTGTGTTATAGCTAGAGAAGACTGTCCTTTCACAGTAAAGAAAAAACAATTAACCGGAGCCAGTAAGAACTTGAAGCTCTCCAATTAGTATATTCACAGGTATAACGCTTAAACAAAAGCTATACTTGAATGAGAAAAGCAGCATTGGCCTTTGGTTGAACAAACAAGATATTTAAAGCAAATCAAAATAATCTTATGTACAGATGCAGGGAGAGGAGTCATTGTACTTCTATGTGGATGGAGAGACCGTAGGTGTCAAGGGCTTTCATTCTCAAGACAGTTCAGAATGGGAGGAAACTCAGAAGGTGAGGAGCAGGTCTGAGGTAGAGCTGCAGCTCCAGCTCATCCACAGGACACTTTCTGGGACTAAAGATGAACCACAGTGACCCAGCAAAATTCACCACAGGTTGGAGGGAGTGGGAAAATGGAGATTGTGGCCAATGAGACACTAGAACAGATGATACGAGAACCTCAGAAAAGAGAACCATCCAGAAATGATCAATGAGCGAATAGCTCTGATCTCTCGTGGGAAGCAAAGAGCCATGAGCTCCTCTCCAGAGGACAATGTGCTGGAAGGAGGGTTTAGGGCAGTTGTTCTTAACCTGTGGGTCATGACCCCCACAGGGGTAGCATATCAGATATCTTGCATGTCTGATATGTGCACTATGATTCATAACAGTTGCAAAATTACAGTTATGAAGTAACAACAACATTATTTTGTGGTTGGAGATTACCACAACATGAAGAACTGTATTGAAGGGTGGCCGCGTTAGAAAGGTTGAGAACCATTGGTTTAGGGGGGTCTCAATGCTCTATGTGCTTGTGGGTGGAACAGGCAGTCTGTACATTCCCAAGTGCAGCCGTGGAGTACAGAAATGCCTCCCAACAGTTGAATCTGAGGAACTTATGGGGCTATCTACTATTCATAGTGCCGATAGTTATCAGCTTCCTCATCTATAAAAATGGGGATAGGCATAGCATTGCCTCACTTAAGGTTTGTGTGAATTCTATAGAGCCTAGTGCCTGCAAAAACAGTGCCTGCAACATTAATACGTGTGACCAAAGTCCTCTAAGTTTCATCAGCTGGGGTTGTAACCGAACAAGTCCCCTTGTGACGTAAATACAGCAAGTGTGGGGACATATTACCTCTATCTTAAACCAGTGATCTAGTAGTCATGTCTGGTGTGAGCACTCAAGTGTGCTCTGTTTCTGATCCTTTTTTTCATATTTTATATTTTATCTATTTTATATTTTATCTATGATGTGGGGGGCATGAAAAAGTGAAACTCAGAGGACAACCCCAGGAGTTTGTTTTCTCTTTCTACCATGTGGATCTTGATCATACTTTCCACTGAACCCTAGGCTAAAAAGAGAACCCATCAGGGATTGAAATGAGGTCATAGTTTTGGTAGCAGTCACCTTTGCCCTCTGAGCCATCTCTCTAGCCTCTTTTCATAGGTGAATGGTGTATACTAACTATAATGTAATTATAGACTAATTCCATTGTGAAAATTTATATTTATATAAAACTTACTTTGGTCATATTTACCTCCTATTATTCTCTCTTGTGCCCCCTTATCTCTTTTCAAACAGTCTCCCCTGTACTCTCATGTCTTTCATGCATATGAAAGAAAAAAATGCAGTATCTGTCTTTCCAAGTCTGGCTTCTTTCACTTAACACGATAATCTCCAGTTCCACCACCCACTTTCCCATAACAACATGACTTCATTCCTCCTTATGGCTGGACAATACTTCATTGTCTATATACACCACATTTTTCATCCTATGAACTGAATACATAGGCTGATTTTTATAACATAGCTATTGTGAATAGTGCCGTAATCAACACAAGTATGAAGGTGTCTGTAGTGCATGGCAACTTTGATTCCTTTGACTATATATCCAGGCGGTACTCTTAGTTTCTTTGTTTTTAAGGATTATTTATATTATGAGGATTTTCACCAAGGCCAGAAGGAGGGATTGGATCCTTTGGAGCTGAAGTAACAGGAGTTTGTAGTATGTCTGGCTTCTTATGTGGGGCCTAGGATATGGACTCCTGTCCTTGTGATTATACAACAAGCCCGCGTAGCCACTGAACCATTTCTCCAGCCCCCTGATTTTAGATTTTGTTTTGAGACTGGCTCATACTGGTTTCTGTGCTGGCTGCATTAATTAACATGTTCTTGTTCTGTACTTTAACAAATAGGTAATTTGCTCATAAAAGGCATCTCTAGAAGTTGCCAAGATCTTCAATTTCTTTTACAGAATAGAAATCAGTCTGTGGGAAAGCCTGGTTTGATTCAGAATGTAAAATATTGACACGTTTGAGGGTACAGCCTTTCACTCTCTTTGTAGCAATATACATCTTTCGTGCTGGAGCTGTGGCCAGTTAAGCTGTAGGATGAGTTCATGTAGAACTGTGTGGTCTGGCCTCCTCACAGCCCAGGTCACAGCTTCCCTAGGAAGATAAAAACTTCTTTCATCCTCACAGTAAGCACTCTGCAAATGCCTCACTAGGCATTCTTGAAAGGCTGAAATATCTTCCTTTCCATTCTATACAGAATAAACAGTCATGCATGCTGATAAGGAGTTGCTCAGGGCCCTAGCAGCAGGAATGCAAAGAGGATACTGTGCCAAACCATTATGTCAAGGCCAAGGGTGCTGAATGCAGCAGTGCAGGAGATACAGCTCCCATGTGGGCTACCCACACTCTCTTTGCAGGAAGCTGGTCCTTTCCGCTGCCCAGCATGGTCTACCTGTATGAAGAGTGAATAATGATAGGGCAATGATAGGACAGCTGAATCTGCCTGTCTGAACATTGCATGAAAAAAGCCACGCCAGACTCTAGAAGGAAAGACTTCATTTACCAGTCACGACCCTCAGTGTTTTTTATATAATTAGCAGACATTGGTTCTGTATGGTGGGTTATTTTAATGGTGGTATGTATGTTGTACCCATTAACCCTGGAGTGCCTTATACTTACCCCCATGTCACAGTTAACTTCTTGGAGAGAATCTCGAAGGCTGACTATTCACAGCATTATGCTCTGGGAATACTAACGTGTTTCAAATCCAAGTGACTGGCACACACAGGGGTTGGGGGTGGGGGTGGGGGTGGGTTTGTCTCGGAGTAACTTGAGAAGCACATGGTTAAACAAAAATCATTGGGCCTCTGCTGCAGGTCTTCTCAAATTCTTTATTGTGCATGTCAGGCTGCCGTGTGCATGTTTTGGATTCATATTGTAGATTTTTTAAATAATTTATTTATTATGTATACAACATTCTGCTTGCCTCTGTGCCTGTTGGCCAGAAGAAGGCACCAGATCTCATTACAGATAGTTGTGAGCCACCATGTGGTTGCTGGGAATTGAACTCAGGACCTTAGGAAGAGCAGACAGCTCTCTTAACCTCTGAGCCATTTCTCCAACACCATATTGTAGATTTTATATGTATAATGTGTCTGTCCTGTGAATGTGCCTCCCTATGTGGGTACCTGTTATATGTGTCATCTTATATTTTACAGAGTAAAAAATGGGAAACCTTATCTACTTACACTTCTCAGATGCACTTCTTTACAGACCCGGCTGGCCTTGAACTCACGGAGATCTGCCTACTTCTGCCTCCCACAGTGCTGGGATTACAGGTGTACCACCACGCCTGGCTTCATAAACTGTATTTTCATTTGCTGCATTTAAAAAAATGTGCTTTTAGACTTGGTGGAACAATTCTTTGCAACTATCTTTGGTTCTATGAAATGTGTCTGGGTTTACATAGAACAAACACCTATAAAGTGCACATAATTTCCTATCAAATCTGTAGCCAATCTGAGAAACATCCACCTGAAAACTGAATAATTAGGCCTTGATGTAAATGACGCCAGTCCCTTACACAATGTCCGGAGAGAAACATGGCACTAATGCAGACTTCAAGCATTAGGTCTTTATACAAAGCAAATTATAGGCAAGAGCGTTTTAGGAACATCCGTTCAGAAGTGGTCTCTGTTTGTTTTCATTGGTGTTTTATTTCTTTCTCATGACTGTAATGAATAGTTCCTAAAACCCCAAGGGTCCTCAAGTTCATTCCCGGCCTTGCCAATCCTGTTAACAGCAAGCCCAGTGCCTTGATTTCCTCTCCTGGCACATCTCAAGGCACAGGCACTGGCAGTTTTCTTTCCAGCCTTTCTAATCTCCCAGCAACAGCCGAAGAAGCAATGATAAACAGAGGTAGCCATGGCTGCTGTGCCAAGTCCCTCCACCCCATGTCTGTGTCGTGCCCCCCCCCCCTTAACTAATTCTGTGATTCTAAGTCTGGTGCATCAATCCACTGCCAACATTTTTTTTAAGCTAATGGAAATTTCATTAACTCTAACACCAAACAGCTTTGCTTTTAACCCAAACACATTACTTATTATAACTATTCTTTTAAGACTGTCCCAGGCTGATCAGAAAGTTGACCCAGCTAATGAACTAGAGATGAAGGAGGGAATGACTTCTCCTTGAAAAATCCAGCTTAGGCATGAGCCAGAAGTCCTCAGAACATGGAGGACATAGAGAAGAGCAACAGTGAAAACGCTTACCATGGTGAGACAAACACGTCCTCTACCAGCAAGAGAAACTCCTCCTCGGAGTGGGTCTCCTCCTAACTTATACTGTGCTGTCCAGTCCTCCCAATGCGCAAATTGATGCCATTTTTTTTTTTAAACTCCCGTGTCACAGTTAAAAGGCTCAGAGATGTTCAGCAATTTGTCATGGCCAAATAGGTGAGGTGCAAACCTTCCATTTCACACATTCCACCCTGACAGGGAGGCTGTATCAAATCTGTCACTGTGTAACAAATTGGCCACTGGGTTAGTGGCTTCAAACTAATACACCCATCATCCTGTAGCTTTTGTGGTCTAGAGTCACCTGTCACTGCTCAGAGTCATAGGAGGTGCAGAGCAGGGATGGGCCCACCTGTGCTGCTTCTGGAGTACACTCTGCACATTGGATTGAGGCTTTAGTTATTTATCTGGTCCCCTGGTCTTAGCTAAGGGCTATTCAAGCTCTATCAGAACACCGCAGCCCTCTGTCACGTGGTACTTACTATTTCAAAGCCAGAAAGAGACTCTTCTTTCCAGTTGGCCTTAAGGTCACAAGGGAATCTAATGATATAACCAGCAGTTAGCTAGCCCATTGTCTGCCCATATTCTGTTCTCTAAAAGCAGCTCGGGGTTCTATCAACACTCGGAAGGAATTTATACAAAAGTGACTCACTAGGGTTCATCTTTTAACCGTGCCTCTGTATGCACTAACGTCTCTGTTTCTGTTTTTTTCTTTATTTAGTTGATGACTATTGTCTGCCTCACAGAAGCATCAAAGCATCAAGTTGAAGTTAACGTGTATGCCTTTCCACAGCAGACACTGAATTAAAGTAGACAATATGGACCCATAAGCTTGAGGTTTTCATGTTTACAGAAAGTCTGTGACTTCATTGTTGAGTAATTTGAGGTCAACGTCAAATGAATTCCCAGTAAATGAAGAGTTTAGCTTAGCACTTGACTCTAAAGACCAATTTTCCAGTAGACAGTTTATGTACTAGTAAAGTTATTTGAAAATAAACAAGGACCATTTGAGGGGGGAGTTATTCCAGCTAGTATTCATACCAACTGGGGATGATTTTAAGGGAGCACCAGGCTGAAACTGGCCCCTTTATTAAGGTTGTTGTGACAGCCTCCAGGATGGGCATTTATAATCATCCAACAATGCAGAGGCACAGTCATGGATGGGACCACCGAGGGACAGTTCTTCTCAGTGCACTACTACACTGGCTCTGCTGAGAAAGTCCTTCAGGGTTACCAAGAGGAACATACACATGTTATTAGCAAATAGAAACCTTCATTACAAAGAAGCATGGGAAGAGTCAGCAGAAGGGGGTAAAAGCTGACCATAGCACAAGTATTCAATGCACCCAGGTTTAGAAACATGCAGTGATGTTCCCTTGCACAACCATCCATTGGGTGGCCGACCTTCTCTGTGGTCACCTTTTACTCCTATGTTCTTTTCAACAGAGGCTCTGGTTGGGTCAGTTAGCACAGCATGGTACCAAAAGATTCTATGAACACAATTTCTCCCAACCTCCTAAGACGATTGGTTTCCTCACACCCTGCACAGGGTAGAGTTGACGTCTCACCTGGTCTTCAGGTGGCAGTGAGCTAACAGGAGCCACTGCTGCTCCAGAGAGCCTCAGCACAGCTAGTTACTGACTGCAGTGTGATGGCAGAAACCATAAGGGTTGTTCAATTAAAAGATGATGTGTAAGTCAGAGCCTTTACAGATGTCTTAGGGCTGGGAGATGGCTCAGCAGGCAAAGATGCTTGCTGCCCAAGCATGACGGCCTGAGTCTGGATCTCCGGAATCCAGGTAAAAGCTGGACACAGTGTCTATAACCATGAACGCCTCTCACAGGAGCACTCTGTAGGAAAGTAGGGACAAGAGGATCTCCAGATGCAGGTGGAAAGGTGAGAACCAACACCCAGAAGCTGCCCTTTGACCTCCGTACACACACCAACCTCCTCATCATACACTCGGAGATGAAAAGCTCAACATGAAAGAAAACTGCCTGTATGAGAACATGTTACAGTGCTGGTTCTAGCCGCAATCAGAAACAAATGCCTGGTAATAGGGGATCAAAAGTAAAATACACCAATTCTTAAATGGGAAAAATTGTATAATTGGAGGGAAGGAGAAAGGGACATAGTTAGATAGATAGATAGATAGATAGATAGATAGATAGATGATAGATAGATAGACAGGTACATAGATAGATAGACGAGCAAGCAAAGCTAATGTAGCAATGCTACTATAGAATTGACAGCCATAGCTATAGGGAGGGTGAAGCCATGGGAACATAGAGCATGAGAGGAAGAGAAAGGCCAGGTAGATTTTTGGAAAATACAATTAATTAAGAAGTAGCAGTGTTCTGGACTGAAGCGCACATTTGTGTACTGAAGATCTAACCTCCCCATATGATGCACTTGGTTGTTTGCAGGAGCCTTTGGGAAACAATTATGTTGGTATGAGGTCATGACAGTAGCTCCCCCATGGTGACATCAGTGCCTTCATAAGAAGAGACACAGGATAATCTCTCTCTCTTCCTCTTTCTTCCCCTCCTTTCTTCCCCCATCCCTCCCTCTCTACCATGCAAATATGTAGCAAGAAGCTGGCTAGCTGCTGGCTGCATGTCATAGTGACCTCCAGAAACTGAACATCTTGTCTGACTCCTTGGCCATGGATGTCCAGTCTCTGAAACTGTGAGGACATAAGCTGACAAAGCCACCATTCCATGTTTTGTTCTGATGGCCCGTGTTAACTAACACAGTTCTAAAAGATAGTATTCTTCATAGAAACAGAGAGGGGAGTACTGAGACTTGAAACTGAAACAGGAACTAGTGATTAAAAATGAGAGACGGAGAGAATGAGCGAATGAGTGGTGGCAAGCTCCAGGACAGCTGCTGGCTAAGCTAAGCTGGACTGGACGGAAGGCCCTTCAAAAGAGCAAACAACACTCACGGCAGCAGAGGACAAAAGAATTATTCGCAGGGTGAGGGTAGACAGGGAGAGGGAGATGGTGGTCAAGGGGGCAAGTTCTAGTTAGATGGATGGATACGTTCTGGAAAAGCAATCAGAGGGTGGACCTTCCATAGCCTTATGAAAATATGAGTATGCGAGATAAAAGAAACACTCATTTGCATGATGTAGCCATTTTACAAGGTAGCCAAATGAAAACATTTTAAAAATCAGAGTTATCACAGCAAGAAAGAGGTGTTCTGTTTTCTTTTGTTATTTATTCATTTTTAACCTTGGCCAGGTTAGCATCTCATCTCATCTACCTTGTACCTGACGGAGGAAGTGGCGCACAGAGGGAGGGGAAACAACACTCAGGCAAGCCGCCTGGAGAGGGAAGAAAGTGCAGTGCGGAGCTGCTGGGGGAACAGCACAAACAAACCATCCCATTTTAAGACGGGCGAATGGCTGCGTAGACATTTCTTAAAAAGAGGAGATCCAAAAGGGCAGCAGCTATATGGAAAAAGCCAAACGACAACAATGTAAAAATAACAACGCAACACATTTTATCACCTCTGAGCGTCAGGGAATGCAGATCAGGATCACTGTGGCATGGCCCTCCATTCTAGTTAGAAAGACTCTTTAGAAATGGTTTCCGTTGAAATCAAATTACATTGCTTCTTCTCTTTCTTCCCTCAGTTTCCCCCAGCTATTCCCTCAAACCCCTCCTAGGTCTCCCCACTCTCAACATAGCCTCCTTTTCTTTGAATATTATTGTTACACACACACACACACACACACACACACACACACACACACACACACATATACAGGTATGGGTATGTGGGCACAAATACATATAAATACAAGCCGCTGAATCTATTTTTGTTGTTTGTGTGTATGTGGTATCATGGCTGATCACAGTGGTTAGACAGCTAATATGGGACTCATCCCTAGAGCCGGCTAATTCTCCTTCTCTCAGCAGTCGCTAGTTGCCTGTGGTTCTTTCAAGACGTGGGGCCTCTTGAAATTGTTCCCTTTCCATGCTAACATGCCCGTCGACACTGCCGTTGTTCCAATCTTCTCTATGCAGCCATTTCTAGGAGTGGCTGTCTCACAGGGGCCTTCCTGGTGTCCCGGCTTTTGCAATCTTTCTACTTCCTCTTCCACGATGTTCCCTGAGAGACAGATGCAGGAGCTGTGCTGCAGGTATAGCCAGTGCAACTGGGCTCCCCAAAATCCACTGAGTTCTACATTATGTCCAGTCATGTTTCTCTGTGATGGTCTCCATTTCCTTTGATGAGGGATGGTAGCTATACGGATCTGTGGTGATAAGGATAAGATTTAGAATGTAGTTAGGAATTATGCTGGGCTAGCAACGTGGTAGTGCCAGAAAGACTTAGCAAAAGGAATAATATGCTGGCAAGCTAGTGGGGAAATGGGACCTCTCATACACTGTTGGTGAGAAAGGAAATCAGAACAACATTTTTTCAGAAAAATAAAAGAAAAATAATACAGGGCTTCTATATTAACAGGACTTCTATATTACCCAACAATCTCATTACTGCAGTGGTTCTCATTCTGTTGGTCATGACTCTTTTGGGGATCAAAAGACCCTTTCACAGGGGTCACATATCAGATAGCCCACATATCAGATATTTACACTGCAGTTAATAACACTAGCAAAATTACAGTTATGAAGTAGCAATGAAAATAATTTTATGTTTGGGGGGGTCACCACATGATGAAGAACTGTATTAAATAGTCACAGCATCAGGAAGGTTGAGAACCACTCACCTAGTAGGTATATTTAAAAGAAAAAAAATCAGTATTTCAAGCAGACATCTGCATTCATATGTTTGTTTAATCACTTATCATAGGTCAAAATATACACTCAACTAGGTATTGAGATGAGAGGATTAAAAAATATGGTAGATATATTTAATGGAGTATTTATTCTGCTATTAAAAGAATAAAATTAAGTGATTTGCAACATAGGACATTTTACTAAATGAAATAAGCCAGACATGAGAAGACAAACACCATATGTTCTCGCTTGCATGAGGAGGCCAAATAGTGAACCCCAGAGAAGCAGAGAACTAAAGCAGTTACCAGGCGGCCTTGGGAAGTCAGTGGAGGAAAGATAACAAACAGATGCTGAGGAGCAGTTGCATGGGGGATAACGTCAAACTTTCTAAGATGCACTAGGGCTAGTATGCTGGAAAACAATTACACGTTTCAACAAGACAGTAGAGACTGTGAATGCGCCTAACCCAAATAAATGATAAATATCTCACATGACATACTTCACTTACCCCAGTCTGATCATTATATGTCTCACACACACACACACCATATATATATATATATATATATATATATATATATATATATATATATA
>OU015742.1:164012681-164037336 GCA_907169655.1 Acomys percivali | reverse complement strand
CTTCTTCTGACATTGACAGGGAAAAGAGCAGGATGTGAGTTCTGTGTGTGATCAGTCACTTTGCCAACGGCGGTGGGGTAGGGGGGGAGTTAGTTAACCATTCTGGGGCCCAAGTCACTTCCTGCTTCTATAAACATGGCTCTAAGGGTTTATGTTGGCCAACATGGATCCATGTACCTACTTTGTGCCAGAAGAGCCAGGCCTAGGGAATCTTCATTGACCATTTACTTCTCAAGATCCACCTGACCTTTCATGGCATTGCTCAACAAATATCAGGTTCCTCCCTCCATCCCGCCCCCTTGGCCAGCCCCACCCCCACTGTGCAGATATAGCCCTAAACCTCAATTCTGCATCTTTATGCCTCTAAGAGTAGAGCCAACCTACTGCTGTTTCCCTTTCTCCCAAGTCCCCCTCCCCACCCTGCTCCATCCTCCTCTTTCTCTTTCTCCTTATCTTCTCCCAGCTGGTTCTCTCTCACCATAGCCCTAGTTAATGACATTTTCCAGCATTTGGGAATTCTGAATCAATTTGTCATTCCTCTTCCTAGAATCCATCCACAGGGGTACTGATCACATGTGAAACAAATTTAGCCATTGTGCAAATCAGTTCTATGGCCAAGTTCCTAAGGCAAAATCTAACAGAAGCCAAGGGTGGGACTGGGAAAGTGAGGTCAGTATGACAGCTCTGCGGTGCGTAGGAGAAGAGAGGAGTTACATGGTGAAGGAAAACCGCCTGGCTGAGCATCAGGACTCCTCAGCTGCAGTCTTAGAGTGCTCCTTAAGTCCTGTGGCCATGCGGTGCACACTTTCTATCTACGAGCCCTTCTTCCTCAGACATGAGGTTGGGGGACTGAGGTCAGATAGGATGCCCAACGGTGGTACCGAGGCCACTGCTCACTCAGCCTTCCATAATCCACAGTGCACTTCACTCATTTCTGGTAGAGCCCAAGTTAGACTTAGCACTCTGGACAAACAACATCACACAATCAGAGCTGGCCCAGTACATAGTTGCTTTTATATGTCTGAGCTATTACCTCTCCTTATCATGTGAAGATTCCTATTCTGCAACATGGATTTTTCTCAGTGGTTCTAACTAATGGGCATCAGCAGATTGAGCATCATGGCTTCCAAGATGTCAACAGTACACGGCTACATCTCTATGCACACTGTGGATGACCCTGCCAGCATACCACACTCAATCATGACTCCATCCCACAGCTGAATGCAGCTCAGTCATAGCCTTTAAGGCTTTTGGGGCCCATCACTGATTTTTTGCTGCAGTTTTTTCCAGCGCATATCCCATGGGTTTCCTCTCAGCAAGGATAACAGACTAATTACACAGTATCAAGTCTTCCCCTCGTTGCTAGCTTCTATGTCTGCTTCAGTTTCCTGCCCCTTTGTGAACCCTGGCCCTCTCTATGAGAAATCCCTAGCCAATGATCTTGACTCAACTCCACATCTAGATCATATTGGGACTGACTTATTACCCCCTTCCCCTGGCCAGGTCCTCTCGGCCAAAGTACCACCTCCCTCCACTTCCCATCAGCCCCAATCATCCATCTCAAGTGCAAGCCTCTCCAGCTGTTTCTAGGATATGAACGGCACTCAGTACTTTTCCTCCTCCTGTGGAGCCATGGAAGAACACAGTCCCAGCCACTAAACAACATGAAATAGCTCTTCTTTTTTTTTTTTTTCTAGATTGCTTTTCATAGATTTCTGATACCCTTCTTGATTCAGCCCACACCTTGCAGCACATCCCTTCTCTCCATAAAATCTAGTTGTTAGAGTCTGAGCCTCTTCCTACCTCTTGACACCATACTCCCTAGCTCGGAACATCTTTTCTCTATGACGATCTTAACCCTGTCAGTTCTTCACAATCCATCCTATGACTTGTCCCGTCCCCCCCCCCCCCCGGTTGTTTCAGGCCTCTGTTTTTAACTATCACTTAACTTTCACATCAAGTAACTTAGCACCAAACCACATATCACTTCAGAGGAGACACAACACAAGTCACACGCCGAGTGTGTTTCTCACTGCGTTGTCACAAGTAAGCAGGCACAGCCAACAAGACTGAGCCGCGCTCCATGACAGAGGTGCTTAACAAGCTCTTGCTCATCTGTCGTTTTCAAACCACTGAATCTCTGCAGTTTGCTCGCCTATGTCAATCAGGACTTTGCCGAGCCTTTCTCTTACTAAAACAGAGACATGCAAGGCCATCTTAGAAACCTCCAAAGTATTTTCCTGTGAGGCTTCAGCAGGGATTTAAACAATTAATATAGAGACAGGGGTCTTTTCTTGAAAAAGCAGATTGCCTGGTTGGGTTGATAAAGCTTCTTGATTTATGAGTCTGAGGCAGGACCTGAAATGGGCATTTTAAGAAGAGGTCTAAATACTTTTGAAACAACTCTATTCTGACAAAAATGCTGGACCACAGGGGCCTCATTTTCCTGATATAACCTGTGAAAGGTTGGCCAAAGGCAGAGAAGGCACTACCATCCCCAGGGAGGTCTATTTAGCCACGGTGGCTGAGATTTTCCTCCGACTCTTCCTTGGTTACAGTCCAAGACTGGTTACCAAATCTCTGGGACCTTCAGCCAAAAGACCATTTGGCCTTGAAGACTCATTTTATCTTCAGGGATCTCCCTTCCCCAGGCCTCCACTTGGCCCGCCCTCTTTGGGGGGAACTGAACAAACATACCAAAGCTTCATTCCACCCAGCTGCAGCCTGGGGCTTGCAGGCTATTTTGACTCCTGCTATGAATCAGAATGGAATTATGAATAATTTGTAGGAGGCTTGTTGCATCTTGTTGCAGCCTTTCTTTAGCTTACATTTCCTTGTTCGGTCTTTCAAGGCTTCATATGTCTGATTCTTTTAAAGGCTTCGGGTCTGGAAGATGACAAAGGTAGCATTAGAGGGATTCTGGCTTCTCCCGGCTGATGTCTCAGCAAGTTCCCCAATTTACAGTGCCACATGTAAGAAGGGAAGAGAGGAGGGAGGGCAGAGCCCAGCAAGACATCTCTCTGGCAAGCAAGTGGAGTGACTGTGTCTTAACATGTTTTATGCCAAGACCTGAAGCCAAATGGTTTTCCACACTCGTTTCTGCAGCTATTTGCACGCCCATCTTGCTCACACATGGCAAATTTTGTATGGAAAGCAACTGTTAATAGAGTTTGGTGGGGGGTGGTATGTTAAAATACATCTTCCTCAAAGAAAATACTTAATAATCAGGCTCCAAAGTGATGGGATCTTGGATACATGATCCTCTATGCGCAATTAGACTCTAACTCAGGGAATGTTTGAATAAAATGAGAGAAATATACTCTCCTGAGATGTCCCCTACTTGAGGTACTGAATGCTCCTGAGAGCTTTCTGGCAAGAGAGCTATCTCAGAGAGCTGCTTGTGTTTCTTCTAAGACAAGCAGGTAAAGGTCAGGGTATCTTGAAGAAATATACAACTTACTATTTGCTCTTCCTCTTTGAGGGCCTTGATTCCACCCAAGGGTTCACTGTAAGCCTGCGCGATGTATTCATGGGGGGAAAACGCCTCCTGCTTGCTTGCAGGTGTGCTGGGAGCCTGAGCCAGGCAAAGTGGAAGAGCAGGAAGCACCTCTCAAAAGACTGAGTGCAAAGGCACCCATGGGTGGAAGAAAGGGAACCGCGTCCACCCATTGTTATGTCTGGATCTTCCCCTTTGCTCCACACTGGTCTCTCACAGGCTCTAAGGGATGATTATGCACCAAGCTGACTAGCTAGCGTAAAATTCTCTTCCAATCTCCCCCAAGTCTTAGGCAAGCCATCTTCCTGTATTCTCAAACTTTGCTAAGCCCTTTTTAAAAATCACGATTCTCCCTTTGAAATAATAGCTGCAAAGCATTTAAGTCCAAAACCACATTCAATTTGATCCCCATTCAATTAGATACCAGAAGAGAGGAGCACCCACGTGGTCAAAATCAGCCTTGTGGGTGTCATGGACTGCTGGTCCCACTCACTGCAGGGGTGCAAAGACCCTGGGAGAGGAGGCAGCCAGGCCAGCAGTGGAGCCCGGGGTCTGGAATGAGAGAAGTATGCTACAAATCTGACCGTATCACTTTCTAGCCATTATTGGGGCAGCTTCCTTCCCTGTTTGGGCTTTGATTTCCTCCTGTTTACAGCTGAGAAAATGATAGAAACTTTTTTCAGGGGGTCATTAAGGAATTAAGTAGAGGGCACTCCTATGTTCTCTCCTAATTATTTCTTTTATATACTATTAGTTTTTTTGTCCCTCGCAATAAACCTCTGAAGAAGGTCCTGTGGTCATCCACATTTTATAAGGACACTGAGATACAGGGTGGTTACTTGCCTGACTTTACCATTCAGTCAGACTTCAGACCCAGAGTGTCTGATGCCAGGGCCAGCCTGAACACCTTGACTTGACTCTCCACCCCCCCTCTCTTTCTGGTTCACTAAAGTACTTTATTTCTTTATTGATAGCGGCTAAAGCCAGATGAATGATGAATGTTGACGCACTCTCATTTTCATGAAGTTATACCCAACACCCAGCCAAGTTATGCTCGCTTTCCTGGTGCTAGGGTGTGAAGAGGGGAGGAAAGCCATGCGGCTTTTTTTTTTGAAGGGAGGAGGAGGGAGGGAGGGAGACATGTAAGATAAGGGGGGGGAGGGAAAGAACTAGATATGAAGGGAAGGCAGAGGAAGGAAGAGCAGGTAGACACCAGAGAGAACTGAGAAGCAACAGAAGGATTTGGAGACACCTAAACAGTCCTATGTCTGCTCTGATTCCATGATAAACTGAACAAGCTGAGGCCCAGAGACCTCAGATAGCAACTCTTGTTCTTCAGAAAGATGTCTGCTACCCAGGCCTTCAGCCCACACTCTTCCTCGCACCACCATGCTCCTGTGGGGGAGGCAGTTGAAGGCCAGGTCTTCAAGAGCCTGAATGCTGCACTTAGGAGCTTGAGTTTTATTCTCTAATAAATGGAAACACCCCACAATGCCTCTCTGCTCCTTGAGGGCAAGAGGGAAGTCCTGCTGGTGTTCCTCTACATGCACACCCCGCCCTCAGCAGTGGACAGAACACCAATGAACAGCGTTCTTTCTTTCTTTTATGCAAACAAAGCAGCTGGATGAGCTGTACCTGCCCCCCTCCGTGCCAACACGGGAAAGGATCAAAGGCCTGAACAAGTCTTCAGACTATAATTTAAGATAATTAAGATTTTTTTTAACCTAAATTACGTTTTAACATTTCATAGCAGAGCTGTCAAGATCCTACCTATCAAAACTCTATCAAGCAAACAAAAGGAGATAATTATATTTCCAGACGTATGCAGCCATTGCTCCGCAGTTTCTCATTTAAAGAAAAAAAAAAAAAGACTTCTGTTTTCCTTCACACTCTCGTTTTCAAATCTTCTTCATCTACACCACCCACCCCTGGAGCCAGAGACTGTACACTCTTAAGAAAATGGAAAATAAAAAAGTCAAAAAAAAAAAAAAAAAAAAAAAAAAAGAAAGAAAGAAAGAAAAAAGAAAGAAAGAAAGAAAATGGAAAATATACCAAAGCAGTGTAGTGCCACAGCCAAGTTACTCTGAAGCAAAGCATCTAGTCAGAACAGTATCAACAGGAAGGCTCTCCTACTTGGCCAGGGCATTGTGCCTTGCAGATACATCCTGACATAGGGGTGCAGAAAAGACAAGCATGCCACACCCCTCAAATGAGAAAAATGGTGAAGTGCCAAGAAGCTTTCTACTCATGGCCACCTCATCTCCATAAGACTGTTTATTCTAAGAGCTCCTATGAGCTCATCCTTTTAATCTCTCCCCTGACTATTATGAAACAGTCATATTGGTAAAAATGACCATTCTCTCAAAGGCTCCCATGGTGGGTTACTAAGCACTGAAGTTACTAAGCACTATCTTACTTACCCACTTTAAGACTCTGAATAAGGCAGAAATGGGTTAGGAACGTATGCTGTGGCCAGTCAGTGCATGGTAGCTCTTGGCCACAGTAACTGGATGCACTGGTCACATGACCTTGGTTGATCCAGTCAGAATTGAGCTCCCATGTTTTGCTGGCTGGAGGAGAAAGTGATGCCCTCCCTTTGGACATGTGGTAAGAAGACAATGGTGATCAATAGTAATCCTGGCTTGCTAGGGAATATCCAAATCCAAGGTTAGAGTCCACCCTTTTCCATCTATCTCCTGGAGCCAGAAGCAGTATGGAAACCAAGTCCTCAAGGGCCTGAATACTGTGCTGAGGACAAATCCAAATCAGAGGAAGGCAAAGCCATGAGAGCTGCAGAACAAACGGAACAGAAGTCTTGCTTCATCTGTAGTTGAAAGCTGCCACGAGGCCGGATTCAGCCAGCGAGCCACTGGCTCTAATGGCGTAGAGTGGTTCTCTTAGCTTTATGAGACCACAGTCCTTTCCCACACAGCTGCTGTCATGACTCCTCTATACATAGACACATGAGCTTACATGGAATAGGAGTGGCCGGGGCATGGACCCCAGGCTGAGAGTCTCTTGTGTGCTGACTAGTCATTGGGCTGTCTGGTAGAACAGAAGGCAGAACACTTATCAGTCATTTACCAAACACAGAGGGGTTACCTCACTTACCTCGTCTGAGCGCCAATTTACTCCTCCATAAATGATAACAACACCTACCCTGCAGAGACGTGAACATTACATGAATTTGTGGCTCTGGAAAGGGTAACAATATTTGCTCTCAGACTGCAGCATTGAACAACTAAGACTCTTCCCCCAAAGGACTCCAGAGTAAAACGGACCTTACCACCAATGTTTTTGTCCAGTGTTAGGACACACACAATGATGAAGCCATGCGTGACCTGGAAACGTAAGGCAGTTGATCGGGGTGGGTGTTAAATTTGGGGTTAGGGCAGGCCACAGTTTCCTCATCCATAAGCCCCCTCCCTGGACAGTTTCCAGGAGTATTGTGGGGTCCAATGGTTCATTTGGTGGGGGAGTGAGGACAGTTCATTAACTGTGAAAGTTTTAAATGGCAAAATTAAAGAGGAATAAAGGAGACGTACAGTCTCACACCTACAGACTTCCAGAATTATACGAGAACAGACCACAGCAATGTCCCACTCCGGCTCAGCAGTGACTCATTCAGCTTTACAGGCCAAGCCCCCCAAGTTTCTTCTGAAGCGGAGAGGAAGGCTTTGAATCCATGACAGTGGCCTGTCCAGCTGTACCCCACTCAAACACGCAGTTTACTCCCTTCCCACCTCTCGCCCCTGCGAGTCCTCCCCCACCCCAAGGGGCTCCCAGCACTCCTATTCCCACAGACACACGGAGCACTCCACAGGTGCTCCCTTGACTTATGCTTTTTGGAAAGGTCATCAAGTATAAGGCAGACAGGGCAGAGCCGGGCAGAGAGCAGCCCTGTGACAGCGTGGGATCGTGATGGCCCATCTGCTCGGTCTCGCACTGTGGGCCTCTATTTCTACCTTCCAACAACTCGTATTTCCATTTACATCAAAATGTTCTTCTTCCGTTCTATTTGTCAAACTAGGCCAGTCACAAATGAACCCTTTCTTGAGAGCCAGTGCCATCCTGCTGCTGCAGTTCCAGTGTCAGTGACAGTGTATAGATGCCAAAGTAAGCCCCAATGACCTGGCATAGCAAACTGGTCTTCTCTCTATTGGCAAGTGAGCTGTAAGATTAGAGAGAGAGAGGAATTAGGCCTCACTCCACCTTATCAGCCCCGCAAACCCAACATATTCCTGGGTGAGTCCTCTTTCTGAAGACACCCCCAGCGTACTAGATGGTAAAGCAAGGGGTCACAGACGACCAGGGGAAAGGTTGAGAGCTGTCCTGACTTCCCACATGCCAGCCAGTGTTGACTCAGCCACAGAGTTCTGTTCCCAATCCCAAACAACTAAGACTGTCTGGGCAAGGACAAGAAATGCTGACAGGGCCCCCACAAAGCCTCTGAGCTGCTGTGGTGAAGCCTCGTGCCAGCAGGCACGTCTTATGGAAAGGCAAGCGATTCAGGCTTAGCTGGCACAAGCACAGCCAAGCCACACTAATGACAGTCAGAGCTCTGCTGAGGCCATGGCTGGCTTACCAAGGAAAATGTACATCATGGCTGACGGAGGGAAGGGTAGATAGCTCATGGGGGTGAGGGGCGGCGCAGAGGAGGGGGAGGCAGCTGTGTCGACTGAAGCATGCCTCCAACTAAGACTTGGACTGAGAGCTGAGGTGCCAGGAATCCTGGGGACCTGTGAAGAGGCGAGGCTTGGAGGACTGAGGATGCAGAACTGTTTGTTGGTCGAGCTGGTCCTCTTGCGGCTTGAGACAATGAAGATCTGTGACACAATCCGCAGGGGCCTTTCAAATTTCTGAGCAGCTGTTATCTGCTCTATGTGCGTGCACATGTGACGCCTCAAATGTGAGTTCTCGGGCACCACCTACCTATTTATTTATTTATTTATTTATTTGTGTGTGTGCATGTGTGTACACATATATGTTATGAACCACGTGTGAAAGCCTGAAGACAACCTGCAGGACACAATTCTTTCCTCCCCACCTGAGGTCCAACTCAGATAGCCTAGTGTGGTGGTAAGTGCCTTAACGCCCTTGTGTCATCTTGCAGGCCCCCCTCTTCTTTTAGGGGTGGTGGTGCAGGATCTCTCATCAGCCTGGAACTCACCAAGTGCACCAGGCTGGCTGGTCAGAAGTTTGTGTCTGGCTTCCTAGTGCTGGATCAGCACCCCATCCCTACCCCCGGGCTCCCATGGGTTCTAAGGCTCAAACTCAGGCCCTTGAGCTTGCAAGGCAAGCTCTGCCCAGATAGAGCTATCTTCCCTGCCAGCCTGCTTTGGCTTTAAAGGAGGGCTAATAGCCTCTGCAAGCCTGGTCACCCTCACTTTCTGTAAAAGGACAGTGGAAGTGAGAGGCACTGGGGCTGCCAGCTGTATACCACCAACTCTCTCCCGTTTAGCAGTACCCAGGAACTAACTAACTGACCTACAAGTAATTGCTAGCCTGCTCAGCCCTCACAACTCCTCATTGCTGAGACCTCAGTCTGGGAACATTCTCTGACCGAGGCTCCCCCCTCACTTCCTATCCTACTGACCTCTCATTCATATCAACCCAGCTTTCACTGACTCTGTTTTCTAGATTCTTCCCTTGTCCCCTTATTCTAAGTCACTTTCTAGTTTCATTGACTCCCAAACCAGCCTGGAATCCAACAGAAATCATTTAAAAGGGATTTCCTTCCCTCCCTCAGAAACCTGACATTGCTTACACTCCGATCTACTTCCTGTGGCTACACTCTAAGCCATTCAATCTGGGGGACACCTCATTTTTCTCTGACCAGTTCTTTACTGCCAAGGCATGTGACACATAGACTGTACCCCATATATCCATTTTCCTCTTACCCCTGCTTTGCTTTCGCTCCTTACTAATAATTGTTCTTGTAATTTTCCACTGGCCTAGACCACTTCTAACACCATTATTCTCCTTAGACAGGTCTGCCTGGCCACCTTACATCTAATGACAAGGTCATCTCTTGCCGTGCTGACCTGAGGCCATTTCGTAAGAACGCTCTGTAATTCTTGCAACTTGTAAGGTGTCTGAGTCCTGTAAAAGTAACTTTTATTCTCCTGGCTCAATTGTTGTCTGGGAGGCTTACTGCCTCCTTCTGCTAACCTAGGTCTAGTCCTTGAAGCTTCTAGCCTCTGTGTAATCTAACCTAGGCCTAGAATGTTTTCAGCCTCTGAGACTTACTGCTGAATAAACTCACCTTTACTTGTTCTTTCTGAGCTCTGGGCTGGCTGGTTCAACTCAGCTGTTCTGGCTCAAATTCTTCTTCCAGCTGATTTATTTAATCTGGCTCCTCTCTTGGCCCAGGATTGTTCTGCTTGGTCTCAAAATAACTCAGCCATCTGCTCTAATCTTCTGGCTTCTTCTCATTTTCTGGCTCATTCTGGCTTCACCTAAATTCTTTCTCTACAACCCATCTTTCTATTACTGTTCTGGTAAAAACTGCTTGCTCCCTCTGAAAAGCTGCCTTAGAGTAGTTTCCCTTTCCTCTCGCTTCATGTGAGAGTTGGGCGTATCCTATTCTGTCAAATCTTCTCTGATTCGACACCTTTTCTGCCACACAATTAGACATCACTTTCAAACATGGGTGCGTGCTTCTACAAACTAACTTTACCTACGTTTGAGATTAAAGGCATGTACCATCACGCCTGGACCTAAGCTTATCTTTACCTGATACTTGCTCTATACCAGGCTGGCCTTGAACTCAGATCTGTTTGCCTTTGTCTCCTGGATTGAAGTTGTGTTTGTAACGAGCTGGGTCACACAGATCTAGAAGGCCTGTGGACGTGATCTCTTGCCAGAACAGCCATGTTCTAAATTAACATTCCTCTACAGAGTTCTTGCTTTCCATCCACTATTTGGAACCTGGGGATCAAATGCAGCTTCTGAGGCTTGGCAGCAACCACTTTTACCTACCACCACAAAAGCCCAAAACTGCTCTGGGAATCATGGAGGCAAAGCCAGGCCAGGTAGGGCCAGACCAGGCTGGCATGGAGCCAGAATGTGGCAGGCAACTCAGGGCTCCATGTGTGACTCTAGCCTCAGAGCAGAATTGGACGTTGAATTCAGGTGGCTCATGCTAACATTCTAACACCAGCTGATCTGGACCACCACTTTTGTTAGATAAATAACAGTTAAATCTGAAACAATTGTGCGAAATATAGCAAAGAATGATAAAATCATGTTCATTTGTTTGATGATTTCTCCTTAGCGTGGGTGTTATTGGAAACAACATTCAGCTTTGGCATCTACACACTGCCATAGACACTGGAATTGCAGCGGTGGGATTGCATTGGCTCTCAAGAAAGTATTCATTTGTGACTGGCCTAGTTAGACAAATGGAATGGAAGAGGAACATTTTGATGTAAAAGGAACTATAAGACGCTGGAAGGTAGAAATAGAGGCCCACAGTGCAAGACCAGGCAGATGGGCCATCACAATCAGGACTGAGGAAAAATAACACCTCAATCCTACTACAGTTTACTCCTTACTAAACATCAAAATGCTTCTGTGGAAAAAAAAAGATGATTTGAACAAAAATATAAAGAAGAGAGAGAGAGAGAGAGAGAGAGAGAGAGAGAGAGAGAGAGACAGAGAGACAGAGGGAGAGAGAGAGAGAGGGAGAGAGAGAGAGAAGAGGAGAGAGAGAGAGATTCACCTAACTCCAGATGTACAAGTCTCAATGCAGAAACAAAAAAACATAAAAAAGTCAAGATAATGTCTCCTTCAAAAATTACCAATTTCACAGAAATGGCTCCCAGTGAGAAAAACTTAGAACTTCTACATGAAGAATTGAAAGAAGGATTAGGGAGATGTTCAAATAACTCAAAGAATAAAAAACTCAAGAGAACAAATAACAGTTTGGTGAAATAAGAAAGATAATTCAATATGTGAAAGTAGAATTTAATAAAGAGACAGACTTATAGAAGAAAAGCCAAATTGAAATGATGCTGGAAACGGAAAAGCTCAGTAAACCAAATACAAGCTCGCCATAAAAGACAGGCTGTTTCAGAATGGATCATGTGGAAAAAAGAATGTCACAGCTTGAAAAAAAGGAAGAGTAATTGGATCATTCAGAAAAAGTCAATGAAAAAAATAAAAGCAATATGAATAGTACATGAGGGAGTTTAGAATGCCATGAAAAGACCAAATATAATAATTATGAGCATAGGAGAAGAATTACATGCCCAAGGCATGAAAATATTTTTGTAAAACCATAGAAGAAAATGACCCAAACCTAGAGTCAAAGGTGCCAATTCAATACGAGAGGAATACAGAACAACACACACAAACACGAAGGGAACTCCTCATGCCATGTTATAGCTAAACACACACACACACACACACACACACACACACACACACACACCCCAAGACAAAAACAAAAAAAACCTAATGACACAAAATAAAGAAAGGTTACCAAAAGCTGCAAGAAAGAAAGGCCAACAAGAAACACACCTCACCATCAAAGATAGGACTACCTTGTTTGGGAAAGGGTATTCCAAGAAAGTAGAACTAGGAAACAAACAGGCATAGCTTTTCTAATACCTGGCACAATAGACTTCAAACAAAAGTTAATCAGAAGAGATAAAGAAGGTTGCTTTATTCTCAGGGTAACAATCCATCAAGATCACAATTCTGAGTGTATAGACACCAAACACAGGTGCATCTAGTTTCATAAGACAAATACTTCTAGGTGTTAAGTTACAGATTAACCCCAATACAGTAATGTTGGGTGACTTCCAATACCTCACTCCTAAGGTAGAGACAAGTCATCTGGACAAAACAATAAACATTGGATGATACCATAGTGCAAACAGACACAGCAGACACCTACATCCAACCCAAACACTAATGAATAGACACTTGTCTCAGCAGCCCATGGAACTCTATCCAAAATAGATAATATAGTATGACCAAAGCAAACCTTGACAAATATTTAAAAAAAAAATAGAAATAATATCTTATAGTTTATTTGGCCACAATGCAATAAAGCTAGACACCAATAGCTATAGAAACTACATAAGCACACAAACACATGCAGATTGAACAGCACACTGGTGAACTGTCAATGAAATACTGGAGAAATTTAGAAGGAAACATTTTAAATCTTAGCATAGAATGAAAAACAAAGACAATATATAAAAATCTATGGTATACAATGAAGTGGTCTTCAGAGGAAAGTTTGTAGCTCCCAGAGCCCATATAAAAAATAAACAAACAAAAAGCCCTAGGGGACTTAAAAGTAGGTCTGCTTGCTATGCCACCCGGCATTACCTCTGACCAAGGAACTTCACAGTCCAAGCAGCACAGCAGGAACTATGGAGGACACTGTTTGCTAGCTGGCTCATAGATTCATGATTAGCGACTATTTTTGTACAGGACAGGACCACCTGTCCAGGGATAGTATCACCCACAGTGAGCTGAGCTGTCCTATATCAGTTAACAATCAAGATACCCCATAGAGATACCCACAGGTCAATAGGATCTAGGAAATTCCCCCCAACAAAGCTCACTGATCAGGCGAGTCCAGATTGTGTCAAGTTGATAGTTAAACTAGGGTTCATGAGTGGATAAAGCTGATCCCAGAAGCGATGGGTTATAAAATGAACATCTCAGTGCCAAGTATGGGACACCTGGCTAGGAACTGTTGGCCAGTGAGGCCCCAGAGGTCCTTCAAACTATGTAAATTGAGGCCATTGCTCTTGGATGTCCATAAGAACTGGATGGTAAAACCCTATTGTTGAAGATACAACATTCTTTGGTTGCAGAATACATAGAAATTGTCCTGCAACTGACCCAAAGTTTTCTCTCCATTGGCTAGGCTTTGTAGGGCCAGAGGTTGCCATATGGGTAACTGCGGAAGGAAAGTCACCAAGGGCCTTCCCTAGCTTTAGATTTTGCATGTTACAACATTAACTTGCCAGGCAAGAGATACTTACTGGTACAACTGAGGCATGACTATTATGGGGTTAACCAACTGATTCATGATTGGATCTGAGACCCACCCCATAGGGAGGGAATTCATGCTAGTACATAGATCTAGTTAAAGGCCCACACTCGGGGAGGTTACAGGCACTAAGAGTCAGCACACTACCTTTATTTGTCTAAAAAGACACATCAAGCTACTTCTTAAATATTTATGTTTATACCTATATTCTAGTGCTATCCTCAACTTTAATCAAAGAAACTTCTCTTTGTAGCAAACAGCAGTTAGGGCAGAGACTCACGGCTGGTCACAGTGCTAGAACAAATGACTGTTGGGTGCTCAGCAATAAATAGCATACCCACATTAGTACCTCCAAGGCTTGTGGAATATCACAGAGGAGGAGAGCAAAACAAAACAAAACAAACAAACACAAACAAAACAAAAGCCAGTGCCAAATGGTAGGGAGGCCATACCTTATGGGCAGGGTATGGCCATGGCGCTCATGAGCTCATAGTGAGGCATACACAGCACAGGGCTCACATAAGACTAAGCCAGTAAATGGTCAGCCATGACTAGGAGTCATGGGACCCATCCCCACTCAAGGCATCTAATGGCAGTGGAGGGCTGCTGGGGAAATCATTGTTTTTAGTGATAACATCTGGCAAGTTACTGTGTTTGAATAGATAGCTTCACACTCATGCCCACATAAATGGCCCTTGTTTGAACCAGTGGACCACAAAGCAAAAACAAAAATCAAACAAAAAGACATGAAAGTCAGAAGGTGGAGTGTGCTAGTGGGGTTGGTAGAAGGCGAGAGGATAAGACAGGTGAAGAAATATCTCCAAAATCTGAAAACATTTTTAAAAGAAGGTGCAAGCACTTTTCCCTATATGAAAGCGTGTTGTGACAATATATTAGTTAAGAAATGGAGTTTAGCTTAGTGGGCGTGGCACTCCTGGGACAAAGTAGGTCCTGCACTGTCCTAAAGTGCTGGTCAGAAGACATCTATGGTCATCCTGGTTTTGCCCCACCATGAGACTGAACCCTCGGCTAACCTCCCTAGAAGAGCCTCTACACAAAATAGAAAAACATTCTGTGCTATGTCTGTGTGCTGTAGATGGCTCCCTGGCAACAGACCGAGAGGAACTGGGAATAGAACAGCATAGCCTTTCACAGTCTTTTGGAGGAAAAAAAAAGAAAATAGAGATTGAGATTTACCCAGGAGAAGTAGGGAGACACTTCAGAGAAGGTCGGTCCCAGTAGCCTTGAATGGCTCTTGGGAGGCAGAGTCTTCAGAAAACCAGGGTGAGCCCTTTGCCCCAAAGAGAAGCCGGCCTAGAGGGCAGCTGAGTTCACTGTTCTGCTTGGAAGGCAGAAGCAACCTTTTCATTTTCTCCACAACCACTCCCATCTCTCTAAACACCCGGAAGAAACTCCATTGGAATGATCCTTCCCCTGGGGCAAAAAAAAAAAAAAAAAAAAAAAAAAAATGCATTCAGCAAGCCAGATCAGGGCAAAAGCTCAGTTTATTTTTGTCATGAATATTAAATGGGATTTAAAACAGATAGAGTGCTTGTTAAGTCCTCCTATTAGTGGAGCAATTCATAACGGCAAAGAAAAGGCCACCCCAGTGCACACAGGGACATCCTTAGTCCTTTCTCCTGGGAAAAACTAATGTTCATTATTTCTCAGTCTCCTCCCTCCTTCTCCCTCACTGTCTTCCTCTTTCTCCTCTTCATCCAAGGAAGCCAGGCTGCCTTCAGCTTGTGAACACACAGCTCCCACCCTTTGCAACGGGAATTGTCGGCGTGGCATGGCCCAGCCCGAGTGTGACCCGTGTCTTATTAATCAGTGCTACACCATAGGAATGGAATTTGCCGTTAACAGAAGGAGTTCTGTGATCCAGCCATCTGCTCAGGAACCCCCCCACCCCCCACACCACCAGTTGTTTGTTAGCAAAGTCCTTACTATAGCCCAGCCACTCATCTATTTGTGCTACCCTATACGAAACAAAAGCCCTTCTCCTCAGGATCCTGCTCTATGGGGCTGTTTTGCTCGTTTTAGGCCTAAGGAGGTCAGAGCACCACAGCACAAGTGGAGCCGTAGAGCTCAGGACAAGAGGACACATGAAGCTGGCCCATTGGGGGGGGGCCAGCCTCCTTCTGGCTTGTTCTCACTCAGGACATGATGTGAAGGGCAATACAGGTGATGTGGCAGCCAGCAGGAGACGAATGGGGCATGGAAGAACATGGGAGCAATCTTCACAGAGGCTGTAAAGACCAAATCCATTCTTTATTCTGATTTGAGTTGCTTCACTTTCAACCCGTCACTCTCTCTGGGCTAACCTGACAGCTTCAGTTTACTTGGTTACAAGGATTTCAGAAGGTGACTGACTAATACAGGGGTTTGATTATTCATTCATCCGTCATTCATGCAGTCGGCGGTTAAGCATGCGTGGCCCTGGCACAACCTAGGAAGGTAATGAAACGGTTGATAGCAACACTGTGGTGGGGGCTGCACTGGATGGGTGTTGGTGAGGTAGGGAGGGCACAAAGGAAATTGTCACGGGGAGGGGGAATTCTTGAACCGGGGTCTTAAAAATAAGCATGCATGACAGATTGGTGATGGTTTGTCTGATTCATTAGTATGTTTCCACTCATCAAAGTCCCTCCAGAAAAATTCGGCATCACCACAAAAGTACACCACTAATTTGTGTTTAGAGCTTCTCGCTTCAAGAAAATGAAACAATGATTCCAAAAATTATGCCCCATTGTACTGAAATTAATACGTCACCTTGCATGTTTTTGATTGTCCAAAAATATTTTGAGCATAAAAATAATGCAAGCTTCCCATAGACAATTTGGGGGATAGGTTGAAAAAAAAATTAAGTGAAAATGTACAGGAATCCAGTTATCAGAGAAAACAAATTATATTTTGGTATTTTCTGTTTGCTTGTTCTTGGTTAATAGATGTTTGTTTCAGGTTGTTTTGTAAAAACTAGGTCTCATAGACATCATTTCACAGCCTTGCTCTTTTCACTTAACATTGTCTCTCAGGCAATTCTTAGATGCTGTTTTTGTTTTTGTTTTTGTTTTTAATTAGGTCTCTCTTCCCTTTACTCCTCCCAGTTCCTTCTTACTTTCTCTCCCATCTGGATTCACTCAATTTCTGCCTCTCATTAGAAAACAAATAGGCTTTTTAAATAATAAAATAAGATAAAACAAAAACTAACACATCAGAATAAGACAAAAACAAACAGAAGGAAAAGACCCCAAGAAAAGGCAGAAGGAACAGAGATAGATGCAGAGATCCATTTGTTTGCACACTCAGGAATCCCATAAAAACACTAAACTGGAAAAGCATAATATATATACAAAGGACTGTAGGGTAAATAAGAGGGAAAATATATAAATAAAATAAAAAAATAAGATTTAAAAAAAAAAATCCCCCGACAACACATTATGATACAAGGAACCTCCAAAGATGCCGCTGAGTCCACTTTCTGTTGGCCATCTCCTGCTGGCCATGCAGCCCTACCCTGAGAGTAGTTTGTCTCTCCACTGAGACTCCCTTGGAGAAAACTAAACTTTGATTTGCAAGTGGTTATCAGTTGGAGATGGCTTTCCCGGTCAGGATGAAAGCGTTCTCTCCCTTCAGCTCTAGGGTCCCATCTGATGCGGACCTGTGCAGGCCCTGTGCTTGCTGCCTCAGTCTCCACGGGTTCCCCTGTGTACAGATCTTGTTGATTTAGATGGCCTTGTTTTCTTGGTGTCCTCCATCCCCTCTGGCTCTCCTCCTCTTCTTTCCCAAGGGGCTGCTTCAGCCTTGAGGGGAAGGTGGGATGTTCTCATTTCACTAACACTCTGCATACTATATTTGTTCCCATCTGGAGCAAGAAGCTCCTCTGATGATGGCTGAGCAAGGCGCTGATGTATGAGCACATCAGAATGTCACTAGGAATCATTTTATTAATGTATTCTTTTAGTAGAATAACAACATTTGGCTTTACCATAGGTCCCTGGGATATCTAGTTTCAGGTTCTTGGTCACCCAAGCAGTGTCGTGCATAGGTTCCATCTTATGGAGCGGGCCTTAAGTCAAGTCAGATATTGGTTGGTCACTCCCACAAGCTTTGAGCTACCATTGCCCTCGAAGGCAGGACACCATTGTAGATCAAAGGGTTTGTGGCTGGGTTGCTGTTTACGTTTCTCCTTTGGTAGCTTGCAGAGTACCTTCCTCTACCAGAGACACTAGCATGCGGAGGGTGAAGATTCTACGTAAGCATCAGCTTAACTTCTCCATGTTCAGTGGATTGTGTAGGTGTCGTCCTCAGCAATAGGGCCTTGCATGGGCTGGAGAGATGGCTCAGAGGTTAAGTGCACTGGCTGCTCTTCCAGAGGTCCTGAGTTCAATTCCCAGCAACCACATGGTAGCTCCCAACCAAGTATAATGAGATCTGGTGCCCTCTTCTGGTGTACATGCAGGCAAAACACTGTGTATATATGATAAATAAATAAATCTTTAATTAAAAAAATAGGGCCTTGGTGTCAGTTGTGGAGAACAACCCAACATCCTAGGTTGTTTGGGGATTCCCATGGAACCTCATTGGCCAACAACTCAATTAGCTATAACTCAATCCTGGTACCGAAAGCTTCATTTTGTAAGAAGAGGTGTTAGGGATTGGGCTCCCCCATTATTTGATTTCATTTGGATTGCCTGTATAAATGTATATATTTTAGAAAGCTTCTACTATATGAGGTTTCCATACTACCCCTCAAACAACCCTTGAGTTTAGCTGTCTCGTATATTATGGGGGGCCGACTTTAAGCGTAATGGAATAGTTTGTTCTATGAAGGAAATTTCACTGTAGCATAGTAGCCAGGCCACAGCATGTATATCACTGCTTACTTTTAGCTCCTTATAAGTGGGACTCAGTGGCAAGAGCGAGCAGGAGGGGAGGATAAGTAGGACACAGCATTTTTCGGAAGAGTGCACATGAAAGCATGACCTCGGAGGGTTGGAAGGTACAGTTGCCAATACTGCTGAAAAGAAACTAAGTACTTTCCATCCGAATCATAGTGAACATGCCTGGAACCCATTTTAGGAATCTGAATGGCCACATCATCCACCATGGGCTTAAGGTACAGACATGTCATCCTTTTCACAGACTTTCTAAGTACGTACATGCATATAATCCTAGCACTCAGGAGGCTGAGGTAGGAGGATGTCAGTTCAAGGTCATCCTGAGCTACACAGAAGGTCCAGTCTCAACATAAACAAGCCTGTCTATCCACATTACTCCTCTACTTTGTAAGCTCCTTCAGGATAGATTAATGAACAGTCAACTTCAGGCACCGTCCCAGGGAGAATAGATATTTGGCAAACCTCTGTGAATGAATGAATGAATGAATGGATGGATGAATGAATGAATGTTCTACCTAATATCAAACTTCCTCCCTGTGAAATGACATACTGTTAAGTATTTGTAAAAGAAACATGGCAGTATTTTTGCTAGATCACCCTAATTGATGTTAAGCATTTGGGCCAATATTTATTTTTATGGTTATAACCATAGAGCTTTCTGTGGAAGAAAGTAAATTATATTTTAAGCGTGCGCCTATATCAGCTCCATTTCATTTGCATTATCAAAACTGCTGAGGGTTCTGTAAAACTCCCGGGCAGAGTGAGTTCTTTGTCTTCTGTGGTTCTGAGGGACAGAGACCTATCACACCTCCATTAAAGAAAGTGCTTCGGTAGCGCTAGATGCTGAGACGGCTAAAATCAAATACATGTCAGATGGCGGCATAAATCAAGCCTGCACCTTTATTACACTTTTAAAAGAGAAGTGTCAACATATCTGGAGAGCCATTATCTAGAATACCTTTCGGTAAATTATATAATTCTAAGGGTTCTTCGGTGTAATTGGGAGTGAGATGTTTTCAGAGAACAGGAAGTCCACGCTGAGCTGTCCTCTGCCTGACTCCACACGCTGTCATTGTGGCTTCCTTTTAGCACCACATCTCATTGCTAATTATCTCAACTTTCTAACTTACATTTTTATTTTATTTATTTTAGTCCTTACTTTCATATTTGTGGATATACTTTATCTTGCTCTTTATAGTCTTGGCTCCCTGAAAACAGAAATCTATGTTTTTTTTCTATATTCATATTCTGTACTGAAAAGTTTTATGTCAACTTGACACAAGCAAAAGCCATCTGAGAAGGGGAATATCATTTAGAAAATGTCTTCATAAGATTGGGCTGCAGAGCAGTTTTTAAATTGGTGACTGAAGGGGGGGGCCCAGCCTCTTGTGGGTACTGGTAGCCCTAGGTTCTATAAGAAAGCAGTCCGAGTAAGTTGCAGGGAGCAAGCTAGTAAGCAGCACCCCTCCATTAGCTCCTGCCTCCAGGTTCCTGCCTTGTTTGAGTTCCTGTCCTGGCTTCTTTCGGTGATGGAGTATGATGTGGAAGTGTGAGCCAAATAAACCCTTTCCTCCCCAAGTTGATTTTGGTTTTGGTGTTTCATCACAGCACTTTTAACTCTAACTAAGACACATCATAAATATAACTGTCAGGATAGCAAAGCTATACACTGAGAATAAAGCTTCCAGGTTCAGGATGAGCCTTTGCTTCCCAGCCTGTGTGTCTAATAGGTGTTGGAAGAGGGAATCTCATCTTTGTGTCTTCTCAAGGGTATAGGATAAGGTTTCACCCTGACATCTTCTCTGATCAAAACAACAGTGAGAAGGAAATGTGACAAATCACACAGCTGGCTTTTAAAGTACCTGCTAGCGTGAGATGCATTTTATTGCATGAGTGTCACCAGATAATGCATGTCACATAGCTAGACTTCAACACAGGAGGGCAAAGGCAAGCCTAGTGTAAATGTTCAAAGAGGAACCAGGAACACAGATGCACTGCTGGTTATTAGCATCACTCAACCCCCATGTAAGAGCCTTGGGCACCAGGGAAAGGCGTCGGGAAGAGGTGGGCTCTTGTGAAATGTTCTTAAATTACTGAGAGCACCTCAGGGATGTTTGTGAACCTGCATGGCTGCTTTGCTGAAGTTGTGGGCTGCAGATAAAGTAGGGTGCTGGCTGAAAACAAAGGGATGGTTGTTTTCCTTTCTACTTCTAATTCCAAATTTCTACTTCCAAATTTCAGCTTCCTCTTCCAAAATCTGGAAAGATGGGCCATGGAGAGATTATTCTAAATAAAGTACCTATGTGAATATCTGCTTCTGTGCAGAAACACCTATCATTGATGACTAATCCCTTGGTTTTCCATCCTGACTCGGTCAACAGTTCTGTCAATTACTTGAGTGACTACAGATGTTGACACGTTAAAAACTTGCAGACTACACAAACCTGGAGCTGAGTTGCTGGCATGAGTAACTTAGGTGATGGAGTTATGATCCAAAGCTGGAGACATAGGCTGGAATAATGGGTTCACTCTAAATGACTGAGGTGTAGTATTTGGATCTGAAGGCCAATTACACAGTCTTGGGATGGTAGAGCATCCAATAACAGCACGCATAAGAATTCTCCATGCTTCTCTGTTGACATGAATTATTATTAGGCAACAGTGGGATGTAGCAGCCAAATGAGCTAAAGAAATGTCAATCTGTCCACAAAAAAAAAAAAAAGAAAAAGAAAAAAAAAAAAAGCCATGCTACGGGACATGGCATAGGACGAGTGGGCTTTGACAGCAGAGGCTCAGCTTGGTGTGTTACTTGAAGGATTTAGTCAGAAGAGCCTGGCCCAAGAAGATTAATGGGGTTGTTAATAGAACAAGACCATTCAAGGAGCAGGTGAGGGGGTGTGTCCAGTTAACAGGGAGGACAGAGACTAGACTGGGGAAATGTGTCGCACAGTCTTTGGATACCTAGGCCTATGGCGCAGAAGAGAGTAAAACCTCTGGTGAAGAAGACAGAATAGAAAAGGACGTAGAGACGTGAACTTCAGCTCACAGTGGAGAACAGAATCCGGCGAAAGTTAGATCTCTTGCAGAGTTTGTCAAAAAGAGAGCTTGAGGCTACGAAACCTAGACTTACTACTGTTCCCAGTGTACCCAAGACTCAGGGGATTTTTCTAAGACTTGGGATTTTGAGTTATAAAGCTAGAACAACCCCAGGCTGACCTGTATAAACTATCTGTCTGACCAAAAACTTTGCTTTAATTACCCTCACTCTCTGCAAGCTGCTACGATTTCCAAAAAGAAAGAAATGATCTTTCTCAGAAAAGTCACAGGCAAAGATATACTCCATAGACAGTGTTTTTGGCTCCAATCCAGGCTAATTTAATCATACAAGACTTTTTAAGTGTTCCTTAAGTACTTGCTCCACATCTGTGTCTGAGGTGGGAGGTCACGGCTGGTGGCGCCATTACTTCCAACTGTATCAAACAATCAGGTGAACACTTCCCTGCAAGTGCAAACTCATCCATTAACATAAACGAGTATGTTTTTTAAAAAAATGAAATGCTATTCTTTTCTTAAGAAGTCATGGTGGATGATTTCTTAATTGTTCAAATTGCTGTCCTAGAGAGGGGGTGAATCTGAGCACTGTCAGTCAAACGGTCCTGTCATAGCGAAGTCTCATGTGGATTATGCACAAAGAGCTATTTGTGCTCGACTTGTCCTTTAGAAACTCGGTTACTTTCTTTTAATCACCCACTGTATCTGTAAATCTGGAATGAACTTACTAAACCAAACTGCAGCCCTGCAGATCTGCTCATTCTTGGAGGCTCAGTGTTTGTGTATTTAGAGCAGGCCTTCACAGGAAGCCTTTGTCCTCCTGAGTTCCTCCTGGTGGTGAGCTATCTTCCAATTCTAGCTGTTCAACCTCAGGACAACCGCAAGATACTCCCCAGGGCTCGCCACTTTCCTGAAGCCTTTCCCACAACACAGCTGATAAAGCCATGTGAACAGAGTCCTTTGAGAAGAAAAGAGTAACTGATTGTGCAATCCCACCTTCCATCACTTAAGAAAAATACAAGAGAAAGCTGGTGGGATGGCACAGAGGGTAAGGGTGCTTACCCACAACCCCAATTCCCTAGACCTGCACGGTGGAAGGAAAGAACAGACTTCCATTGGTTGTCTTGATTGCTGTGATGTGCACACATACACACATGTGCACATGTAAGCACACATGTATGCGAGCACATGCATGCACATACTCTCACACACACATACCCCATGCACAGGTAAACACACACACAGAACATAAAATGAATAAATATAGAAAAAAGTTTTGAAAAATCTGCAAGATACCCCATTTATAGCCATGACTTATTTAGGCTCATGGTTTCAGAGTTCTCAAGCCATGGAAGAATACGATGCATCCTTAAGAAGACATACTTATTACTAGATCCCTCGTAGGGCTCACAAACATTGCTCTGGGACATCAGATTGGACACTGGATGCTGACTGTCCTGCGGCGCCATTCAAATTGATGTGCAAACTAGAAAGGAGAATTTCAGTGTATACTGGACTTTTCATCCCAAATCCTTGTGAAACTTGTTACCAACCCAATGGTAAGTATTGGAAACTACTGGTCAAGTTCAGAAGCGCTCACCAAAGATAAATAGCACGCGTTCTCAACCATGATAACATTCCAATATTTTATCTTGCAAAATTCCAATCATATATAAACTCTCATGGGGCCAATTTGCCCTTCTCTGGGTTTGCATCTGAACTGTCAAGGGATAAAGGTGGTGTCCCTCTTGGCAAACAATTGTTTACATCCTCTCAGTGTTTAGTTTTTCCTACATTCATGTCCTCACACCATTCATAATGAAGGGATGTGAATTAATCTCACCATTTCTTATGACTGGAATGAAGATAGTTGGCTATAGAGTGGAAATCTATCCTCAAGGGAGAAGCTGCAAACTAGAACTGAGAATTGTTTGCTCCTGGGGGTAAAAGACGAGTTAACGTGTAGGAAATAAGCTCCAGTGCCAGGAACTGAAGAAAGGAATGGGAGCCTGGGAGCTGAGAAGGTTACAAGGGCTTGTTCACTCTGGGCAAAGGCTGCCATATAGCAGGCTAGGCAAACAGCAACATGTCAGGCACACAGGAACATGCCAGAACACATACGCAGGCATGCATACTCATCTAGACTGGCACACAGAACACGGGTGGGTAGCTCACAGGTCTATCACAGGTCTATTGACAGACACACGCAGGCAGGCTGGTAAGGGCAAAAGTTAAAGTGAAGGCTTTTGACCTCAAGGTCATGCTTATATACGATCCGCACAAAAGTGGCATTCTGACAGAGTTGTATAACAAATTACATCACTACTTACTTTTAGCTTCTCTGGGCATCTGATGTCAGCCATTCTTGCCGAGCAATAAGATCTATGCTGCCTATCAGGAAATTCCTCTTTATAAACACCCAGGGCATCACTAAGCTCAGAGATGCTCACACTGCTGCTCAGTTACTTTCCAATTCTGCGGGGTTCTCCCTTAAGCTGTCCTGTCTGTGACACACACTGTGCTTGGCCATCACACCTCATGCCACCGCATGTCACCTGTAGTTCATCCTGTGCATTCATTTCCTTATCACATTATGAACCCTTCAGTCCGTTGTTTTAGTCAAACTTGTCTCAAAGAAAAATTATCCATGGGCTGCCAAACTGGTCTTTCTTTATTCCATTTATTTTGAGGGTTTTTAAAATAATAACATGTATAATTCACAGTTATGAATTAATTGTGTGGGGAGAAACAGCCATCAACCTGCTGTTTGGTTAATAACACTTCCCATCAGAGCTTCCTTAAATTGACTGAAATAAACTACTGACACCATCACACTCTTTCTTTGTTAAGAGTTTTGGTTGTCATCCCTATATAATCCCTGGTTACTTAAAGCACGGCCACACTGCCTTTGACTTTTCATCCACCCACAAACTCACTGCAGGTTCTGCTGTCTCTTGGACCCTAAAACCAAAAGTGGGAGGAGATGAGTTTCGGCATCGAGGGCCATCACTGCACTGTGCTGCTTCTCCTCCTGCTTCTCCTGCATGCCCTCCTCCTGCTCCTCCTGCTCCCCCTGCATGCCCTCCTCCTGCTCCTCCTGCTCCCCCTGCATGCCCTCCTCCTCCTGCTCCCCCTGCATGCCCTCCTCCTGCTCCCCCTGCATGCCCTCCTCCTGCTCCTGCTCCCCCTGCA
>OU015742.1:163994372-164012671 GCA_907169655.1 Acomys percivali | reverse complement strand
CTCCTCCTGCTCCTGCTCCCCCTGCATGCCCTCCTCCTCCTGCTCCTCCTGCTCCTCTTGCAGCTTCTACTCTTCTTCCTCTAGCTCCTCCTGCTCCTCCTCTTCCTCCTCCTCTTTCATCTTAGTTCTTATAGACTGCACAAAGCTAGGCATCTCATACCTTCATATACATAAAGGCATTGCAGAGACAACAAGGTTTGACTAATCCTGCCTCTAGTTCAGTGTGTGTGTGTGTGTGTGTGTGTGTGTGTGTACATACACATATCTTTAAAACATAACAGAAAATGCAGCATTGAGAAGGACTAGGTATGGAACTAATATGATTCCTTATCACATCCATACTACTGTGAGGTGCTGCTCTTTGACTACAAGCTAAGATGGCTTCGTTGTTAGCTGGGGTCATGGTTTTCACTGCTAGAGTCCTACAGTCCCTATCATTAAAGGCAATATTTATAGCACCTCTGGATATCTGTAAATTATCAACTCAGTTCTGCAGGTGTTTGCTTCTACATTTCCTTCTCTCTCAACATGAGAACTGGTTTGCCTATAGAATGCTTACAGAGTGTCCTGCCTCCACAGCAATCCCCGCTGTCCATAGTTCTGCTTTCCATGGTTTTAGTTACCTGCAGTCAATGAGATCTGAAAAATATTAAATGGAAAATTCTAGAAGCAAGTAATTCCTAAGTTTTAAATGGCACGATGAAGTCTTGTGCCATCTTATTCCATCCCATTGTGAGTCTTCACTTTGTCCAGTGTGTCCATTCTGTAAGTAGTTTCCCGCTTGCTGCTTGCTTAGCAGTTAACTTTGTTACCAGTACTTAGTGCTTATGTTCAGTTCCCTTGTGCAATCAACAGCCTGATGCTGCAAAACTTTATCACATCATGTGGGCATCATACCACCTCATATCCTCACAAGAAGCATAAGTACAGTATCACAATATAACAATTTTTGGAATAGGAGGGAGAGAGAACATATTCCAATAACTTTTATTACAATATTACTATAACCATCTACTCTTTTATTATCTCTTACTGTGCCTTATTTATTTATTTATTTTTGAGACAGGCTTTCTCTGTGTTATTCTGGCTGTCCTGGACTTGCTTTATAGACCAGGCTGGCCTCAAACTCACAGCTCTCTGCTTGCCTCTGTCTCGCAAGTGCTGGGATTAAAGGTGTGCGCCACCACCGCCCAGCACTGTGCCTAATTTATAAATCAACTTATAACAGCTACACATGTATAGGGAAAAGCATGATGCATATCAAGCTTAATTCTACCTGCTTTTTTGAGGTGACTGGACTGTCTTCTCTGAAGAAAGGAGAAACTACCAATTCTTCCACATTATTTTACTACACAGTTTTCCATCAGATAAACAATTAGCTCAACTTTTGACACAATCCAAGCTATCCATTCTTCTTGGTGATATCTAAACACCCAGTAGCTCCTCTACTGCAAGGGTTTGTCTTCCCCTGAAAGCCACTTAGTTTCTTACCACTCAACTATAAAAACTTGTAGTGGTATTTTATGGTTCAATCTAAACATTATGTGTTTATTCATTGATTAGTTGGTGAATCTTTATTAAATATTTACCATGTACTTGGAACCACAGTTTTATTCCCAGAGAGATTAAGCACCACAAGACAAAAATAGCTGGGGCTGGAGACATGGCTCAGAGGTTAAAGGCACTGACTGCTCCTCCAGAGGTCCTGAGTTCAATTCCCAGCAACCACATGGTGGCTCACAACCATCTATAATGCGATCTGATGCCCTCTTCTGGCATGCAGGTGTACATGCAGGCAGAGCACTGTATACATGATAATAAATAAATAATACATCAAAAAAAAAAAAAAAAAGACAAGAATACCCAAAGTATGTGTTGATTGTATTTTTAGAAATTTATTGTAAAAAGGTAATTATTGATGTGTAGACAGATTAATGCACTCAGACCTTCACTGCCATGCTGAGAGCAGGAAGATGGATGTGCCCCAGATTTGTTGCAGAGGAGGAGAGTTGAGACAGTTCTGGCCCATCCATAGGAATGGGATGCTCTTCAGCCTTTGAGAACACTATTCTCAAAGAGTGCTTAAGAATGTGGGATTTCAGTTCCAGAAGGCATTCCCTGGGAGCCCAAAGGCCATTCCAGTCAAGGAAGCTGCCAAGCTAACTACAAATTTTCACCCTGTTCTTCTCCAAAGGCAATCCCCCAGTCTTATCCCCAGTCTCTGTTAAAGAATGTTTGCTGTGGCTTCTCGTCCTTCTCTGCCCTCATCTCCAACAGACCGTGCAGATCTTTTCCTTCAACCTTCTTCCCCATTCATCTTATCATCCCATCCCCCAACTCCATCAGGCATTCTCTGGGAACCTGCCTGCCAAGCCTGCCAGAGAAGCAAGTAGACCAGTGAAAGAGGTAGCAAGCTTCAGGCCTTCACTGTCCCTCCTCTTGTCCATACCCAATCCCTCAGTCTCATGCCCAGCTCTGTAGCAGACTGCCTATTGTGGCCTCTCTCACTCTCTGTCCCCATTCATTCCTAGGGGACTAAGCAGATACTTGTGGAACAACTTAGTTTCTTGTCTCTCGCAGACTCCCTCAGCACCCCCATCCTAGCCCATCCCTAGCAATACATTTTACCCCTGAGCCCCCAGTGGTCACACCTAGAAGAATCTCGGACGATTCCCTACCAGGCAACATATAACCATCACACTCTCCTAAGAACTAGAGAGGGCAAAAGAAACCAAGGAACAAAAGACTCACTCGACAAAGACAAAACCAATATCATCACCAGGAATTACAATCATCCCAAACTCAGATGCCTGGACACCAGCATAAAGAGACAATGAATAACAGTCAGGGCAATATGTCTCCACTACAGCCCAGCAACCTTACTACAGTCAGCCCTGAGAATTGCAACATAGCTGAAGCACAAGACAAAGATCTTAAAAATAGATTTTATAAATATGGCAGAGGTCCTTAAAGGGGAAATGAATAAACCCCTTAAAGAAATCTGTGAAAATACAAACAGTAGAAGGAAATGAATAAAACAGTTCAAGACCTGAAAGTGGAAATAGAATCAATAAAAAAAGATCCTAATTGAGGGTTCAGACCCAATCTGGAAATGAAAACTTTAGGAACCTCAGAGACTAGACTCACCAAAAGAACACAGAAATGCAAGAAAGAATCTTAGGCATTGAAAACACAATAGAAGAAATGGATACCTCAGACAAAGAAAATGTTGAACCTAAAAAGAAATGTTCAGGAATCTGGAACACTTTGAAAAGACTAATAAGAACAATAGGAATAAAGAAGAGAAGAAATCCAGGTCAAAGAAGCAGAAAATATTTTTAACAAAATCATAGAAGAAAATTTCCCTAACCTATAAAAAGATATGCCTATCAAGATACAAGAAATGGCCAGGCATGGTGGTTCACACCTTTACTCCCAGCACTCGATGTGTGTTCAAGGCCAGCCTGGTCTACAAAGTGAGTCCAGAATACCCAAGGCTACACAGAGAAACTCTGTCTCTGAAAAAAAAAAGATACAAGAAACATAGTGAACACTAAATAGCCTAGGACAGAAATAAAAATCCCCTCATCAAATAAAAATCAAAACACCAAACATACACAACAAAGAAAAAATATTAAACACTGCAAGGGGAAAAGACCAAGTATCATAAAAAGACAGAACTATTAGAATAGCACCTGTCTTCTCCATGGAGACTCTAAAAAAGACAGAGGGCCTGGACAGATGTGCTGCAGACTCTTATGAGACCACAGATGCCAGCCCAAACTACTATACTCAGCAAAACTTTTAAAATAAGATATTCCATGATAAAGCCAAATTTCAGCAATATCTATCTTTAAGTCCAGCCCTACAGAAGGTGTTAGAAGAAAAACTCCAAACTAAAGAGGTTAGCCATGCCCAAGAAAACACAAGGTATTAATAGATAATTCCAGACCAACAAGTCAAAAGAGGGGGAACACACACATATATACACACATGCCACCACTAACAATAGCAAAGTAACAATAATCAATAAATACCACTGATTGAAATCTTTCAACATTAATGGTCTCAACTCCCCAATAAAAACACAGACTAACAAAATGGAAGCAAAAACAGGATCCATCCTTCTTTTGCATCCAAGAAACCTACCTTAATATCTAGGATATATATTACTTCAGGTTAAGAGGATGGAAAAAGATATTCCAAGAAAATGGACCTAAAAAAGCAAGTTGGTGTCCCATTTTAATACCTGACAAAATAGGCTTCAAACTAAAAATAATCAAAAGAGATAGGGAAGGACACTACATACTCATCAAAGGAAAAGAAAATCCACCAAGAGGACACTGCAGTTCTTAAATCTATTCACCAAATACAAGGGCACCCAAGTTAATTTTAAAAAAGTACTACTACAGCTTAAATCACATCCTGACCCTCACGCTGGAAGACTTCGATACTCCACGGTCACCAATATACAGATTATCAAAACGAAAATTAAATAGTGAAATGTCGGAGCTAACAGATGTTGTAAACCAAATGGACCTAACAGATATATACAGAACATTTCACCCAAATAGAAAAGCAATTCTTCTCAGTACCTCATGGAGTTTTCTCCAAAATTGGCCACATACTTGGACACAAAGCAAGTCTCAGCAGATACAAAAAGATTGAAATAGCACTCTGCATCTTATCAGACCATCATGAATTAAAGCTGGATATTGACAGCAACAGAAAAAAAAACATAAATCTTACAAATTTATGGAAACTGAGCAACTCACTACTGAATGAAAAATGGATTGAGACAGAAATAAAGAAAAAAAGTCTTGGTCTTGAATGAAAATGAATACACAGCACACCTACACTTATAGAACACACTGGAGGATGTTCTAAGAGGCAAGTTCATAGCACTAATGCTTACAAAAAAAAAATACCAGTAACTTAACAGAACACTTGGAAGCTCTAGAACAAAAAGAAGAAACCACACCTAAAAGGAGTAGACAGCAAGAAATAAACTCAGGGCTGAACTTAATAAATTAGAAACAAAAAAGACAATACAAAGAATCACTAAAACACAGAGTTTGCTCTTTGAGAAAAAACAATTAAGACTGACAAACTCTTTTGTTGTTGTTTTGAGACAGGGTCTCTTCTGTGTAGCCCTGGCTGTCCTAGACTCACTTTATAGACCAGACTAGCCTCGAGCTCACAGTGGTCTGCCTGCCTCTGCTGAGATTAAAGATGTGTGCCACCACACCTGGGTGACTGACAAACTCTTATCCAAAGTAGCTAAAAGGTGGAGAGAGAATATCAAATTAACTAAATTAGAGATGAAAACAGAGACATAACAACTAACACTGAGGAAATTCAGAGAATCAAAGAAATACCTTAACCTGTACTCCACCAAACTGGAAAATCTAAAAGAAATGAATAATTTTCTTGATAGGTACCTTTTTTATCAAATTTAAATCAAGATCAGATAAGCAAGTTATAATCTCCAATTATATAGAAGTAGTCATTAAAACTCTACCAAGAAAAAAAAAAAAAAAAAAAAAAAGCCCAGGGCTGTATGGTTTTAGTGCAGGCTTCTACCAGACTTCCAAAAAAAAGTTAATGCCAATATTCCTCAAGTTATTCCATAAATAGAAACAAACGGAACATTGCCCAGTTCATTTTACAAGGCTACAGTCACCCTGGTACTCAAACCACATAAAGACACAACAAAAAAAGGAGAATTACAGACCAATTTCCCTTATGAACATAGATGCAGAAATGTTCAATAAAATACTTGCAAACAAAATCCAAGAAAACACACACACACACACACACACACACACACACACACACACACAAAAGATCATCTACCATGATCAAGTAGGTTTCATTCCAGAGATACAGGGATGGTTCAACATATATAACTTGATAAATGTGATCCATCATCTAAATAAACTGAAAAACAAAACCACATGAGCATCTCACTAGACTCAGGAAAGGCCTTTGACAAAATCCAACACCTCTTCACTATAAAAATCCTGGAGAGATTAGGGATACAATGGACATATCTCAGCATAATGAAGGCAAGCCCATAGCCAACACCAACTTAAAAGGAGGGAAACTCAAGACTACTACAGTAAAATCAGGAACAAGTACCCACCAGCTTCATGCATTTGTCTTATCTATTCCATTTTCATAGAAGTATTTTAAGGCTACCCCAAATATCAAAAATCAAATCTCCAACTATCCTAAGTGTTTCTAGGAAGTAATATTTTCTTAATGTGATGTCATCATTACACCTGACAAAAGGAACAAGTCTTAGCCAGAGCAGCAAGACACCTGAAGGAGATCAAGGGATACAAATTGCACCTATCCTTATTTGCAAACAATATGATAGTGTACGTCAGTGACCCTAAAATTCCACTGGGAAACTCCTATAGCTAATAAACACTTTCAGCTAAATAGCTGCATACAAAATTAACTAAAAAAAAAAAAATCAGTAGCCTTGATATATAAAAATGGCAAACAGGATGAGAAATAAATCAGAGAAACAACACCTCTCATGATAGCCTCAAATAATATAAACTCTCTTGGGGTAACTCTTACCAAGCAAGGGAAAGACTTACATGATAAAAAGTTTAAAGACATTGAAGAAATTGAAGATATTAGAGGATGAAAAGATCTCTCATACTCATGGATCGGTAGGATCCATATAGGGTATGCTTTATCAGCAAAGCTGAGTCACTGGGCACAAGGCAAAACATTCCTGAACTCTAAGGACTATAAACAGGGCCCTGTGTGTTGGATTCTATCTCACTCTAGCTACCAAATTTGGACCTTGATTTGAGCAAATGAACCATTAAAAGCCTATTGGTAATTGGAGGCATCTGAATTTGTTCAAATATGATCTTCTCACTGGCTGCTGTTCCTTTTGTCAGGTGTAATGATGACATCACATTAAGAAAATATTACTTCCTAGAAACTCTTAGGATAGTTGGAGATTTGATTTTTGATATTTGGGGTAGCCTTAAAATACTTCTATGAAAATGAAATAGATAAGACAAATGCATGAAGCTGGTGGGTACTGTCGCATCTTGGTGGTGGTGGTGGTGATGATGATGATGATGATGATGATGATGATGATGAAAGTACACTTTACACTCCCTTATTTATTTTTTTTTATGTATTTTTGAAAGTTTTCACAGTAATACTTGGAAGGGAGGGAAGGAAAAAGGAGGACTACTGGGTAATGCCTTTATTACAATTTCATGTTGGAAAGGAAGTGGTTTTTATTCATATCTGTAAACATATACTTTGTTTCACTAATACTGTGACTGTGCAGTGGAGACCCAGCCTGTGTCAGGCCGGTGTTACCACCATTGCTGTCTAGATGAGGACAGAGAGACAATGGGAGTTGCTGAAATTAATTGTCTCCGAGCAATACACTAGTGTCCTTTACCTGCAGTCACTTTTCATGGTTTCAGTTACCCACAGTGAAACACGGTCTGAAAACAGTAAATGGAAAATTCTAGAAATGAGCAACACATTTAAAAGCATGCATTAGACTTCATTGTTAGAAGCGCTCTGTTGAGTTACTGCTGTCAATCACTTACTGTGCTTAAACCGTAGTTCACCATAGGTGCATATGCACAGGAAAAACAGACTTTCTAGGGTTTGGCACTATTTGAAGTTTCAGACATCCAGTGGGGGTCCTAGGGTGTATCCCCAGTGGGTAATGGAAGACTCCTATAAGCTAACAGCTAACAGTCTGTCTCTGAATCTCTTGATTGTGAAAAGGAGGCAACTTGGATTTGATGACAATTGGGACAGTGGCCACTTTAAAAGCCTTGTGCTAATGTGCTGGCATCACTGGCGGCTACCAACCATCTTGATTCAGAAAGAAGCTATCTTAACTTACCACTTTCCCTTTTTCCTTTCACTGAGATGAAGGAACACGAACTCTGACTTGGGGCAGGTGAATAAGAAAGACAGACTTCCCATAACCAGCCCCAGGATCCGGCAGGAAGGGGAGCCTGGAGCTACGAGACAGACTCCGTCATTTCATGAGAAGCTGAGCATGCTCCCGTGCCAGCGCGGCAAAGCTTCCTGGACTCCCCTCCCCGCCTCCCCTGCCCGCCCCCACACTTCTCTCTTAAGTATCACTTCCTTCAGGTCCATCCCTGCTCCAAAACAGCCAACAGCTTCTGGAAGTCTTAGCTTGAGCAAAAGCATGATGCCCAGAAGACAGGCTCAAAGCCAGACCACAGAGGGTCAAATTCTGGCCACTTAGAAACTGTGTGGCCAGAGACTGTATCTGCAACCCTCTATGTCTCAATTTCCCTCTCTCCCTTACAAGGATAATGAAGGCTGTTTGGGCTGGGGGAGGTGAGCTAGCTCAAATAAAGTGCTTAGGACAGGACCAAGCCAAGCACTCAATGTGAACGTTACTTATTACCATTATTTTTTTTTAATCATTATTATCTTTCAGTGCTGGGGACTCAAAGCCAGCACCTCATCCACCTGCAGCAAATGCTCTCCCAGTGAATTCAAGTCCAGCCTAAGATGAGCACTTTATTCCTGCAACTCACCTTTGTTTGGTTTGACCCTGACCTCCTTGTTTAACTCTTGCACGTAGGGATCCATAGTAAAGCCGGAGGCTCAGGATGATTTGGCTCATCTCCATCTCCTCGATCTCTTACAGGTGCTTCCTACTGGCCAGAGCCAGCTGGAGGCCAGAGCCCCAGGAGCAGTCAGTACCCCTGGTAGACACAGAAAAGGGCAGGGAGTGGATCCTCCGGGCCTATAGGCACCCGGTGCAGACAGGTTTCTATTAAAGCATTCATTACTCAGCCAAGACTCACCTAGCATTTATCCTTACGGTCTCTGACAGGTGGGGCTCAGCAAGAGTTAATGCTGTGAAATGAGAGAGCAGGGACTTTAATATCAGAGACCAGGGTTAGAACCTAAATCTTGTCATCTGCTGGCTTTCTAACCTTTGCAAAGGAATCTGACCCCATCGTGTCTGATTCTCATGTCCTTTATTTGTGAGACAAACACAGTCACACTGGCTCCCTAAGGTTGTTACAAGAACTAAGATGGAAAAGTGTTCCCATGATCCTCTGCTCCCTGTAACTACTTACAATCTCCTTAAGACTGGGGCTTTAGCTCAGATGTTGAAAAAAAAAAATAGAATGTGCACATATGTTGATGCACAGGATGTCTCTCTGAATTCGAATCATCTTAGGCAATTTAAGGACTCTGTGCCGCTACTGTTTTAAGCTGGCTCTGCCTAGTGACAAAAAGATGTCTAAGGGTCATAGGCTCGAGTGTTGTCCAGCAGCTTCGTCATCACCTGGGAACCTGCTAGAACTGCAGAATCTTAAGCTCCAACCCCTTGTCCATCACGGCGCGCTCTGACAGGATCTCCAAGTGATCTGTGCACACACCGCAGCTCCAGAAGCCATGCGTTAGGACCACAGGGATCCCAGAAGCCATCTAGGTTCTGACTAAGGCACCTCGTTTTCTAAATGAGGAAACTGACATCCAAAGACCCACAAATCGTTCACAGACTTCATGTCAGAAGCAGCCTATTGATTAACCACGTGGGGTTTTCTAAGCCCTCTCTCTCGGTGCTCTCTATCTTACAAGGCGAAGGAAACTCATTGACTTGGTTTCATTTGCATCTAGAAGTGGACGCATGACGACCTTCTGGCAAGTGGCGTCTGCTAAGATAATCCCTTGAGAAGCTGCTTTCTTACAGAGTGGAGCACATGTCGACCCCGTCCCCTGCCCTGCTCGTCCTGCCAAAGGGGGGACATGGGGTGTAGAGCAGGGACGGGCATGGACATCTCTTGGAATACAGCCACAAACACGTGGACAAAATGGCCACATGCTAAGGACAGCAGACAAGAGAGACGTGGAGAACCTGGGCTAGATGGCAGCATTCAGCTGTGGCTCAACCAAGGGGGTGACTTTCTACTTCCAGCTTTCTTGTTTAACTGACTGACTGACTGACTGACTGACTGACTGACTGACTGACTGACTGACTTAATTAATCTCTTTGTGTAAGATTGCACTGTTCAAGTTCTCTGTTACTTGTAGCCAAGGTCATTCCGTGTGATGCTGCACAGCTAACAAGCGGCAAAGTCAGCATTGGCTATCTGAGCCCCAGACAGCTTTTCCTAGCCCACCTTCTGTAAGTAAGGAGATGTGCTAATGTGAAGACGCAGGTGTGCCCTGGGAGAACACTGCTTTGTGAACTCTTACAGAGCAGAAGTTCTGCTTTGAGGGCAGATACCATGTTCAAACTAGAAACTGTGTGAGGTGTCAGCCTGCCTTTAAGAAGGGGAGGTGACACGGACAGGATGAGCAGACCTGTCTCATTTCAACCCAGGATTGATGTGTAACATTTAAACAAATGTGAGATGCGATTGCATTTTGGCAAGGCCACCAATCACCAAATCCCAGGTCAATTCATCACTGTCTGCAGATTTTATTAATATGGGCTTAATGGGTTATAAAAACTGGATGTTTATCTAAACGTGGCTGCTGGTCTCAGATATAGTTTCCAAAAATCAACAAAACATGGCTAGAGAGATGGCTCAAAGCACTGTCTGTTCTTCCAAAGTCCTGAGTTCAATTCCCAGCAACCACATAGTGGCTCACAACCAACCATAATGAGATCTGGTGCCCTCTTCTGGTGTTCAGGCACACAATACTGTATACATAATAAATAAATAAATAAATCTTTTTCTTAATCAACAAAACAAAAATAATGGGCTAGGATCCATTAAGTCTGAAAAAAATGGAAAGAGTAACTCAAAGTGATGGCACCCTCAGACACTAGGAAGGCTGCTCCTTCCTAGAGACCTGGTAGCTATGGAAAAGCACACCTTTCTGACTGAGTTTACAGGAGAGCTTGGATAGGACATCTGCATAGCAATAACAGGGCACATATGCCGGCTTCCTCAGCACAGAGCACCTTCTGAGGGGCTGAGGGCATCCCAGATGGAAACCCACCAAAACCATGTGACAGTTTTCAAAAGAGCAAACAGGAGTTCCCAGGCACTGCGTCCCATGATAATTTGTCCTACATAACATTTTACAAGACAGCTTTTCACTCTTGCCACAACCTAGCCAGCTCTGATCTTTTATGGATAAGAAAACTTCTCAAGATCACACACAATAACCAAGAAAGAAAACCTCCACAGGTTTACCTGCTTCCTTCTAACCTTGCTGGACCACGTACTGGTTCCAGTTTGTAACTTGCTTAAGAAAGCTTTGCTGCATGTTCAATCCCAAACCAGGCATCCTTTCATAAGCTCCCATGATGCTTCCTACCTCTTAGCACTTAAAATTATCATTGAACAACCAACTGATAGATTTTAAAAATGGATTTGATCATAATTTTTGTAGAAATCAAGAGTCTGGGTGTTAAGTTGGATAGGTGGGTAGGTATGTCCTTGGCCACTCAACATCTCCATCACTTTTTAAATAAACAGATTATCTGCCACTACCCAATAGAGGATCACCTGCAAAGATATGGCTCTCTATGCCATTCTTTCTGTTTATTAAACCTCGAATGCAGTTCCAATTCTTTCTCTGGTGGAAACTTCAAATCTACTTTGCCAAACAGGAGACCTTCCCAAGGAGAACTGTGTCTCCTACACTCTTAAATTTTAATGCATGCTGAGGACATGGTAAACAATCAGGAATTTGCTGGGTAGATGAATGGATGCAGAACTGTTGCTATGGACACTCTTCATCAGACCGCTAATGCATGCATGCATGACCCTGGTAGGGTCAGGGGCTCAGAAAGGCACAGCTTGGCACACCAATCTTGGTTATGGGTTTGGCCTAGATATCACATCACATACTCTTCCTTGGGTAGAAAAAAAATGCTAATGCTGAGGTGGTAGGGCTGCTGAGACCCAGGCAGCTATTATCCCTATAGCACACCTCCAAGGAAGCTGAAGGGTCCTGGCTCATTTCTCAGGCCATCCTCGGTAACTAAGTTAAAGACTCAGATCCAGCAGACTGGACACAGGAAGATCAGAACATTCGAGAAACAAGGAGTTCTCTTCAATCATCGTTTCGTTCATCCCATTACCATCCTCTTTATCTTTTATCATCCTCCATTTCAACATCTGGAGTACCAAATTCTTTACAACTTCTTTCTTAAAGTCACCTGCAAATACACAGGTGTATCTGTTCCTTAAATGCACTTCCAATCCTCTCTCCTGTAGAAACTCCAAGACCCCACCCCAGACCTCCTGACAAACACCCCAGTGCTTGATCCAGGCATCAGTTTTGAACAAGCTCCTGAACAAATGCCGATCTGGGCTGAACTCTGAGACACTCTTATCTTCCAAGATGTCTCATGTGAAAGACATCCAGAGGCTGAGAACCTTCAGCCTCCAGGCCAGGCCTGTGAACTAGAGGAATCCCATGGAAATGAAGAATAGCCCATCAGGCCTGGCCTCTCCGTATTTTCAAATTACAGGAAACAGTGAGAGCAGCCTCTGAAACCCCAATCTTATCACACACAGAATATCTCTGGCCCAGTCAGAGAGACAGGACAAGTAAATGGATTGCGCCTGGGCTTCGTCACTTAAAAACACAGTTCAAAGGGACAGACTAGGCTTGGATGGTGCAGGAATGCAATGAATTTTGCTTGTTTATTTTGAGCAGGGACATTTTGGCTGCCAGTCCCCAAACCAAGACAGAAACAAAACATCGTTTTCTAAGTGTCCTGTCACTTGTGAGTCTCCTCATCAGTTGTCACTGCTTCTTGCCCAGCCTCCTGCTAAAGGAATATAGTCACCTAAAGTTTTCATTTTCTGGGAGGGACAAAGGACACAACAGATCCGAAGTCTTCACTGATGGTTCCTGAATCCTATCTTCCTGGGAAATATGAACATATTAGTACATCTACAGCACTTAGAGGCTAGCCCTCATCCTGGCGTCACCACATAGCTTATGCTACCCAAGACTTTCCATGCCTGCAGAGAGGCATGGCTCATGGCACTCTGCCCAGGAGCCTAGATTAATAATTATGATGCACACAGTAGAAAAATGTCTAGGACTTTTTTTAAAATCTACCTCAAGGAAAGTCGGGGCATGATAGGTGGGCTGAATAATTAGTATTCTCTTCCTTCCTGCTCTCTTTGTTTGAAATGTGGCAAAGATGTAGCTATTTGCAACACTTAATTTGCTGGTGCTTTTATTAATGTCAAGTCGTTTTGTTATCTTAGAGACATTAATAATTGATTGTACAGAATTTAATATGATCATGAAATAGTCATCTTTGGCAAATTTAAAGGTGTAATCTTGGAGATAATTAAATATTTACCAGTCAGATTTGGTTTAAGGCACGGTCTCTGTGTTGTGAGGTACTGAGACTGATAAACTTTTGAGAAATGTAGCTTGGTTTGGCTGCTTTTTAAGAAGAATGCCCAAACTCAACATTTTTTGCTTAAATCAAGATCTGTTTGATGTTTTGTAGATCTTGAGTTTCTGTCTAAGAGGAGGACAGGTTCTTTATGCACTCATGATGTGGGCACAAAGGATCATAGGTTTGTACTGCTTGGGTAACTAGGTGCCAACTCTGCAGTCAGTCTCAGCAAGGAGGCCCTCAGGAAAAGGACTGTCATTCATCATCTTCCTTTAGAGATGGTGATAGCTTCCTGAATATTATAGTACCACATTTGTACCACTTTTTATAGCTTGTAAAACATGCTTTCTCATATACCACCAAGAAAAAGAAAATACTTCCTTTTAAGCTTCATGTTGTGATGCCTCAACCATAGTCCTCCACAGTCAGACCAGCTTCTGGTTGCTGGCATGTTTCACTCACTGGGTTGTAAACAGTTTCTACTGCCACCTGGCTGGGTCTGTGGTAACCAACCTTTTTGCATACCTAAACGAGAGTCTCATCTACCTGTTGGAGGGAGGGTCTCCTGCATTGTGTTTTCACATGCTGATATCAGTGGCCTGAGATCTGGTTACTGCCCTGTCATTGGCATTGTTGTGAATATTGAACCACTACCTCCTGTACTCATGTGATATAAGGAATGTTCCCCAATTGTCCCTGATTGGCTAATAAAGATGCTGAAGCTTGTGACTAGGCAGAAGAGAGGTAGGTGGAGTTTAGCTTTTCCGGCTAGGGGTCCAGAGATCATGAGGACCAGAAGAGAGGAGATGGGGTAGATGATGGAGGAGGAAGAGAAGATGGAGAAAGAGGACATGGCCTGATGGAGCAGATCCAGCCCAGAAAGGAAGACTTATTGGCAAGTAACTTGGCTGTGCAGCTGAGAGATAGCTAAATAGCTTAGAGGGTTGGTATCTGCCCAGTTCCAGTGCTTTAAGCTTGTAAGCTAAATCTTATTTCATTATTGAAGCTAGCAGGGTTAAAATAAATTGATTTTTTATTAATTGTTATTCTACATCTTCCTAAGAGATGGCTCTTCCTGTTTTGGATTCTGGGAAGCTTTTTTGATATGTCCCTTCCTGAGAACATGCATATCTGCTTTGCAGATGTCCAATTAAAGCCCTGCTGCTCTGTTTCTGCAAGGGAAGTGATATTTTTCTTTTCAATGTCAAATCACGGTGTCATCTTTCTGAGGACCTTTTAAATGGCAATTGAACTCAAGTCCTACTGTCCTTTCAACACACTCAGTTCAGCTGAAGGGATGACAGAAAGAGCTGCCATGACTAAGTCTTATTAACAACTGCATGCCCACTGAGCCTGGCCAGCACCATCGACTGATCCCCAGAGATGTTGGGATGTGAAAAAATGTGCCTTCTAGAATCACTCAAATATGGTTCGTCTAAATGTCACTAACATGTAAGAGCTCAGCTGTTTGCAAGCTGTGCTCAGGCTAGATAAGAGTCAGTTGTAGGAAATTACCTGTGTGACGTAATTATTAGATTACCAAAAATGTGTGACTTTAGATGATAAGTGCCCATATGGCAGAAATGTGTGCAGTGTCTTGATAAGTAAACTAAAATAGTATAAAAACCTAAAAAGACAACCAGTCGACATCTCGCCTTCATGATGAACGCATAACCTGCTACTTTTCATGACGAGATCCAGAGCAGCCCGAGACTCTGACATGCGCCCGAAACCCGAACATCGATTCCGGTTCGCAGATGACAGCTCAAGCACCGAGAACGCTATTACTCTGAAGACTCTCCCCGATCGAGGGAAACCGAAAGTACGGCGCAGCTCCGGACCAGCGAAGCCGTTCGCCGCTCAGGTTGTACATCCCTAATGATGTTAGTTAAGGATGTTAGACGCTTCTCCCAGGCATATTAAGATTTTATTATAATGTTAGTGGATATTATTGGATGACTAGTTAATGGAGTGGTATTGGTGGACTGCCCTCGGCGCTGCCTTTGCTTGCTTAATGTGTTGTTGTATTTGCATTCTTTGCCACGTTGATATAGCTACTTGATTATCATATCAACGTGGCAAATAAACCTATTTCTGCACCCTACTCTGCATTCGAGCTTCAGTCATTCCGGGATCCTGAGTCAGGTCGTAACAACCTATGCAGTGCTCGCGACACTAAACAACTCTGTCTGCATGTTAATGCTCTAGCTAACCAGTGGCCATAACAAAGTGGTAGAAGAAAATAACTCCAAGTAAGACTAGGATAATGGTAAGTGAACAATCTCCCCTTCCTGCAATATTATTACTCATTTTCAATACTTTGTCTTTGTTTTTGTTTTCTGTTTTCTATAGCACTGTAAGGAAACTCAGGGCCTTCCACATGCCAGGCAAGTGCTCTAACATTAACCCATCTAGCAAGCCCCATCCTGTTATTCTATCTTTTAAAAATCATCATTCCTTTATGTGCATCGATATTTTGCCTGTGTGCATGTCTGTAAATGACCACGTGTGTGTGCCTGGTACTCACAGGTGGTAGAGGAGAGTGTTGGGTGCCCTGGGACTGAAGTTATTATAGACAGTTGTAAGCCATCATATCCAGGTCTCCTACAAGAGCAGCTAGGGCTTTTAACCACTGAGCCATCTCTCTGAACGCATCCATCATTTCATCTTAAAGGTGTTAAAGCTGCTTCTGACCCACTCACCTCAGTGCGCCTTTTCAGCACGATCTTCATGACACCCACCCAACTACTTTTGTCTCCCTCAGCTTGTCTTCTTCTCTTCTAATGATTTAAATGCTAAAGCAGGTGACCGGCTCATATTTACGCTGTCAAAACCAGTCCTATCAGTTCATGATATGATTCTTTATTCTCATTTTTATCATACTTCCACTGAGTAGTTGAAGGGGAAAGGCTATGATTTTATAGGTGACAATATAGGGGGAGGGCTGTAGGTGGAAAACCAGTCCAGCACTTACCAACCTTCCAACCCTGTGTTAAATCTCTGATTTCGAGACCACTGTGGAAAGGGACAACCCGCAAATACAAAAGAGCTCCTCATCTCAAGCCAGCTTCATGGTGGAACGAATTCACTGTGTCCTACTGGAAGTTGCGGATATTCCATTCAATGACCACTCACTGACTGGGGTCATGAAGCACATCGATAGGATGCTGGTGGAGACTCAAGTCCTGATGTCTGGGGTTCTGCATCTCTAGGGAGGCCTGGCCAGGTCAGAAGTATGTGCGCCTCCACCAGAAGGGCCAAGAGCCGCCTTCACTCTCCTGGTAGAATGAAGTGGGGGACCCAAGTGAATGCAGAATGAGGTTCACACCACAAGATCTCTGGTTAAGCCAGGGGTACAGGAAAAGAAGATTTTCTATCATCAGGTCAGGTAACAGTGGGGAGCTCAGGGTTCCAAAAATCAAATCAGGCGGGGATGGAGAGCCAGGCATGACTCGGATGAGCTGGGCAGCTGCTTCAGGAACAGCCAGCAGCAGGAGCTCAGGGAGCAAACTGAGTCAGGTGGTGACAGAGGCCCGACCTGACTCTGACGAATGGAATGGATGCTTCGGGAACAGCCAACACCTTACTTCCGCAGATGGGCTCTACAGCAGGTGGAGCAGCGCAAAAGACAGAGGCAGCAATCTGTGCTGACTCGCCACCAGGGAACGGCAGAAGCTCCAGGTGACCACGCGATGACCACCCATAACAACCTGGGGGTTGTGTCACGTGTTCCTGAGGTGGGCACAGAAACAGGAGGGAGCTTTGTCCCACACCTTTCATTCCCAGGATGAGATTTTAAATCTTAAGTTTGAGACTCCCGGGGTCTGAACCTGCTCCATCTCGCTAGTCCCAAGCCAATTCCCCTGGAGGCACCGTCCATGAACCCCACAGATGTCCTTCAGAGATGATTTTTGGGATGAGGGAAGAACTAGAGAGTGGACATTGGATCTTGTGACCTACATGCCATTGTTCACAAAATGTCCCAGATCCCCACCCATACATACAAATCCTGCAGATTGGATTTCATACAGTACCTGGACATTTGCCGACTCGCATGTGCCTGTCTTACTGTAGCTAGTCACAGCATTCACACACATGAGGGTTTTTCTTTTTAAACATTCAAGTTCTTCCTGAATTCAAAGAGACTAGTCCAGCCTTGGAGGAAGAAAAATCCTGGCCCAGATAGCCTGGCTTTTTTCATTAACAGTTGCTAAGGACACTTGTTAATGTCTCACCTGGACATTGTTTGGTCTTGAGATGGGAGTCGATGGTGAATACTTTTTCAGAATGTACAACTCACCAAGGCTCTCCTCACTGGGTCTATCCACAGTATCTCCTGACCGCGTTCCATCAAGCCCCGTGATCCTCCCGCCATGTACAACTCCTGGGGAGCCCACTGTCTCTCCTTTCATCTTTCGGAAGGGAAGTGTCAGGGACGCCCTACACCCTGCCAGGGAAACTTCTGGCCAGGGCGAGGTTTCCTGGTGTTTATAAACTGGCTGGTGGTCAGGGATATTTCCAGGTTCTTCCTACTCTGGAAAAGCAACTCTGTTTTTCATGTTAAGTGAGAACTGAAGGGCTGGGGACTGACAAATGGCACTGGAGTCTGCTCGGTGTAGCTGGAGTCTGTATCACTTAAGGACACAGACGCCCTGGCTTCTTCCCCTGTATTAACTTGAGAATATGGAGATGGGTTTTTAATTGTATTCCCCACATCCTCTCTTGGGCAGGAGACAGGGTTCTGCTCGTAGCTTTTCTTTCTGCCCCACAAACAATCTGTTGAAATGAGAGCTGTAGCTACTTGGTTGTTTTTTATTTTTCTCTTGCAGACATGGTACCTCAAGGGACACTGGGAATGTGGAGAGCTTCCAGTGTAGTCTCATCTGGAATACCACCACCACCAGTAACGGTAAGACTATAC
>OU015742.1:163978643-163991862 GCA_907169655.1 Acomys percivali | reverse complement strand
TCTCTCTCTCTCTCTCTCTCTCTCTCTCTCTCTCTCTCTCTCTCTCTACCATCACTGACACCGCTATCTTTTCCACAGGTCCCAAAGTTCCTTGCCTGGAAGGACTCCCAAATTTTTATGAAGCATTAACCCTCTTTAAGGAATATGAGATGGAATTTGGAAGCAGCAAGCACTGGTGAAATGATGTTACCACTGACAGGCCCCTTGGGAGTTTCTGCGTTGTCCGACTTACAGGAATGCTTACCTACTGCTGTCAAGTGTTATCCTTTAGCTACTTCAAAGCCATCTGTCTACACTGCTCCACCCTATGTTGTAAAAATGAGCTCTGCAGACTGAATCACCCAGGGTCTCGGGTCTACGTATGCATATTGACAGAAGGGATGGAAATATACGGAACAAGCTTAAGGCATTAGGTTTAAGAGCGCAGGGTGTGGTAATGGTACTGAAAAGATTGCCCACACGCAATGGTTAGTACTAACTTTCCACTCACAGGACATAGAATCACCTGGGAGATGAGCTTCTAGACATGCTTGTGGTACGTCGTCTTGACTGTGTTCATCGAGTGGGAAGGCTTGTCTACTGTGGGTAGCACCATTCCCTAGATGGGATCCTGTACTGCACCACATGGAGAAAAGGAGCCCATCTTTATTCACTGTTCATTCATCATGCTCTGTTTTCTGATTGTGAGCACTATGTGAACAGCTGCTTCAAGCTCCTGGTGCCATGACTCCCCTGCCTTGATGACCTGGACCTGCACTCTTGAACCGTGAACGAGAATAAACCCTTTCTAGTTCAAGTTGCTTTTGTCAGAGCATTTTATGACAGCAATAGGGGGGAAAAAACTAAGATGATAAGAAGACAAAAGGCTAGGGTAAAGCAAAAAGAATTTACATTAAAAATATGATGATGAGCAAAAGAAATCAGATATAAAACCATACTATGTATAATATCGTTTGTTTGTAATTCTAGATACTGCAAATTGATTTGAGGGACCGAGAGCAGATCCTTGTTGCCTAGGGCCAGAGATGAGAGACTTGCATACATTTGTACAATCTTTCTTGGTAACAAAACTGCTTAACTAAAGGGATTTTTAAATATTCAAGGTAGGGACTGGGATTATAGTATGGTTGGTAGAGTGTGTGTATGAGCATGAGGAACTGAGCTCCAATCACTCCAGAGTCTGCACTAAGAAAAAAGAAGTTGGGTGTGGTGGGTAGCATGCAATTGTAACCCCGGCGTTAAAGAAGACAGTACAGACAGACAGGCAGACGCCTGGGGCTCTCTGACCAGCCAGGTTAGCCTACTTGACGAACTCCAAGGAAGTGGGAGATCTTATCTCAAAAAATGAGGTGGACAGTACCTGAGGAGTGACAGCTGATGTCCTCGGGCCTACCCACCCACAAATGCACGTGCGTGCATGCATGCACGTGCGTGTGTGCATGTGCATACACACACACACACACACAAACACACACACACTATCCATAGTATAACATAAAAGGAAGATTTCTATCGTAGAGTTATAGCCATGGTGTCCTACAAATCTGCTTAGCTTGATGAGCAAGCACATGATATGGACCAGAAAATGCATCTGCCTGGTTCACAGACGCCTGCCTACTGTTTCACAGCAGTGATGAGGAACTAGATGAGCAGAAAAAGGTTCCAGAGGACAAGGCTTATCCGGAAACGCTAATCTTGTTGATGATATGGCTCTTCGCACCAAGGCCCAGGAGTACTGAGAGGGAGGAGAGGAAACAAAGCAGATGTCGCTGGGATCCAGTGGGGACCTCATTTAAAAGTGAAGAGAGCTTTCTGCACCAGACTGTGGAGTCAAATGGCTTGAAAGGGAAAGACTGCCGGTGCCTCTCCAGTGAAAGATGCTCACAAGCTTTTTTTCAATTTTGCCTCTTTACTTCGTATACTGAAGCTCATGATAGCATTCAAATGGCCAAGCTTGAAGCCTCCAATTGCTACTGAGAAGTGCTTGCAATGACAGGAGAGCCAACATCCGTAGATTCAGACATAAAATGTGTTTGATTCATCAGCTAGCTCTGTGTTGTTTGAGAAATTTAAAACAACACAATCAATTCCTTCCATTTATGGAGGTAAACGGTCTGTCCTCTTCCTCCTGGTCCGGCAGCTTGCAGGCTGGCTGCTCCCCAGATGGACCTGCAGAGCGTTTATAAAGTGTAGACTCCTGACCTGACCTTTAGACCAGTGGTTCTCAGTCTTCCAAACTCTGTGACCCTTTAATACAGTTCCTCATGCTGTGGTGACTGCCCCCCAACCCCCCGCAACCATAAAGTTCTCTTCGGTGATACTTCACCGCTCTAATTTTGCTACTGTCATGAATTGTTTGGATCCAGAGGTTTGCCAAAGGAATGGCGACCCACAGGTTGAGAACTGTTGCTTTAGACTGCGCCTCCAGAGGGCCCAGATGCTAAGCACTCACTGAGCTGTTTCTATGCAGCCTAATGAGTACTCTCGGGAGTCCAAAGAGGAAATGCAGGAAGAAGGAAACAGCACATCTCAATGAGGTGTGTGTGTGTGTGTGTGAGTTATGGAAGGAGCAGCGTGGCAGGTGACTTCTGCTCTGGCAGGAAGTAAAACAAAAGTGCAGAGCTGGGGTTGGGGAGTGAAACTAGCCACCTAGAGCTATAAAAGGCTAAGGGGGCTGGCTGGCTGGCAGGAATGAGTGCCACTGAGGCACAGGCACAATCTGTGAGTACCAGATAGAGAGGGGTAGGGTCAGGGCAATGGGAAGACAAGTTCAGATGCGGGTCCTTGGATGCCACGGTAACATGCCCAACTGGAAGGTGGTGGGGTTAGGGTAGGAGAGCCAATCGGGTTCTCACACTTTATGGAGTGTGCGCCCTACGCCCTACGATGGGTAAGGGTGGACAAAGTATCAGGGTGCAACAAAGTCACCCCAGAGCCCCAGTGTTCAGAAATGAGACCCAGACTTGCCTAGTGAGCTCCTTCCTCACTAGCCCCTCCACAGTCCAGGGAGACCAAAGGGTCAGAGGAGAGTCTTCAGGCTAACACAGTTCAAATCTACCCCCAGGGGGAAATGGGCTTAATCTGCAGTTTGATTGCCAGCTCCATGCCTAGGAGGAGTATGGCTCATGGATTTAGGAGGAAAGAGTCCTCAAAACCACACAGGGTCCTCTGGCTCCAGAGCTGTGTCCTTTGTCCCCTTTGCTGGCGGTCCTCAGTGGTCTCATTAAGGAGATGGCTGAGATAGCAGCTGCTAGACATTACTGTCTGTCCTCCCTTGTGACTCTCTGACTGCCTCCCTCCTTTCAGCTCTCATTGGCTTTATGGGCCCCAGTGCCTCTATAACCCCATGTCAACAGGCCCACAGGGGCACTGCTGGCTCTCCACCCCGTATTCTAACATCCTGAGGGTATTAGGATGAGGCAGAGGGACAGAGGAGACTGTCCTTTTCACTTTGCTGAGCTCATTTCATCTCCTTACCCTCCAGGGTGGTCCAGAAGGTTCCCTAGCAGGCTTCCTGGAGACCAGTGGAAGGAACCTCTCTTCCACTTTCCTGCCTATCTCCAGACTGCAGCCCGAAGGGAGGAAAGTCAGACATTACCCAGCTGTGCAGCTCCTCCCCTCCCACTTCCACTGGTTTATTCAGGCTGAAGGGCAGGCAGGCTTCCGTGATCCCAGGCCTTTACTTCTGAACTGCATACAGCCTTGCCGCTGAGTACTGGTATATAATAAACACTGCCTGTTTTATGGCAGGAATTTATAATCTTCCGGGCCAATCCTTGCTGTCTAAATGGAAACCAAAAACATTTATAAAATCTCTTGTCTCCCTCAAAGGCACACTTTAAATCCTCTTGTCTTTCGGCAAAACTCCTTTTTTTTTTTAATGTCAGGAACCAGATCTTGACTTTTTAATATTTTTTTTAGTCAGTTAGTTTGACTTGCATTTTTAAAAGACAGTTATAATCAGGGGAAGGAAAAAAAGGGAGAAAGAGAGAAAAGCACATTGCTTTTTCCAAATCATAGCCATTGTTGCTCCTGGGGGAAGCTACCCGGATGTTCCGGGTGACACAGCTGTAGCTTGCTATTATCAGAGAGGAGTAGGGAGCAGGAAGGAAGCAGATAAGGAAATATTTCCCAAGCAGAACGTGCAGAATTGGCCAGTGCATCTGACAGTAGAGGACATGAAAGAACCATGTAAGAGTGACACTCTGTGGGCCACTTTCTGGGACAGGATTCTTAGGCTAATGTGAGGAAAGCAGGGACTCTGGTTTTAAACGACTTAAAATTCCAGTGAGAGCCAGGCATGGTGGCACAAGCCTTTAATGGGGGGCAGAGGTAGTTGGATCTCTGTGAGTTCACAATCAGTCTGATCAACAAAGTGAGTTCCAGGCCAGCCAAGGCTACACAGTGAGTGTTTCAAACAAACAAACAACAACAAAATAAAAATAAACTATAAACATATGAAATTATCAAATAACAAAATTAATCAACTAAAAGAAAAAAATTTTAAATTCCAGAGAGAGAGACAGAAGGAAGACAGCCCTCTCCCTGCCTGTGGCCAATTCAACCAGGGCCCAGAGTCTCTGTAAATCAACTCTTATCAGGACAAAAAAAAAAAAAAAAAAAAAAAAAGGAAAAACAAATCTTAACCAGACCCCAAGACTACCCGAGGCAAGCTCTGGGGTTTCACAGAACATTTAAAATCTAGGCAGGGCCACATTATGACCACTGTGAGTTTAGCTTTGACCAAGGGGAGAGAAGAGGTGGGGATTTAGAACTGTCCGGTCGCTGTTCTTTGGATTTTTATTCCTGAGGAACTTGCAGGTGTTTGTTGGAAACAGTTATAGAGAAAGCCACCCGCAAGGCAGGAAACCGGCAGGAACAACGCTTGTTTCTGAGGCTTCAGCTGACAGCTGTACCAGGATTTTAACACACGGATTTTGTATCCGGGAAGCTAGCTGCCTAGAGGGTGGGCTCTCCAGCTGCTCAGAATACCCCATGGTTTAATTTGAGGCCGTGTACCTTAACCTTTTTGTTTGTGTGTTTGTTTGCTAGGTAGATAGGATCGAGGAGAAAAGAATTCATAGACCTCTTTAACTGCCAGGCAAGGATGGGGGCGCCGGGGGCGGGGGATGGGGGGTAGGGGGTGGGGAGGAGCAGAGAAATGAGTTTAAAAAAAAAAAACCTGAAAGGCTATTTGCAAGGAAACAGCTCCACCTGCTGGTGCATTTCCATGGGTTACAGATGCGAGTGAGTATCAATGAGGCCTGAGTTCTTTTCCAGGTTTGTTTTTTTACTACTTAACAAACTGCAACCTTCGAGCCCCCTCTAGAGGCCAATAGCATGGATAACATCTTTGTAAAATGGTTTTTTTCTTTCTTTTTTTTAATCATTAATTAAATTTGTTCTTCGACTATTTCAGCAATGCGTACTGACTATTCTCACTGTGCCCTGATCCCAAATCTTCCTGCCACCCATGTCCACCACATCCCCATCCTTCCCGCAAGTCCTTCTTTTATGCCTTCCTTTCTTTTCACATCTTCATTTCGTTCTGTGGCGCACTTCGTCTAACCAGTGCAGTCATGGGTGTGGAGCTGGAGTCTGGTGGGGTGCACAATTAATTTTCAGTGGTACCGGGCAAGCCTCGCGGACCTCTCCCCCTTCTGTGACTGGTGATTGATCGGCAGGGCCAGTCTTGTGTGGGCCCTGGACAAAGAACCAGTTACTGTGAGTTAAGGATTGCAAGGGTTGCGTCTATCTAAGGGATAGCAGTTCCCGGCCCTTCACTCCATCTTTGAAACTCTTCATTCTGCCTTCCCCCGCTTCCACAATGCTCCCCAAGCCTTAAAGTAATTGATGCGAACGGCTTGTTTAGAGCTGATGCCGGTTCCTCTCAGCAGCCTGTACAACACGCTACGGTGCTCTGAAAGCCAGCCTGCTGGGGAGGGGATTAGAGGACAGTTTCGGCTCAGCTCTCTTTCTTTCTTTACACAGCCAAAATGTGCCGTGTCTTCTACAGTGTGGTTTTATCCTCTTTTTTTCTGGTTAGGCAACCAAGAGAACCGACAGGAGCCTGTGTTGCTTTGGAGTCTTCCAATGTATCCCACAGCTCTTGGGTAGGCGTCCCACACCGGAACTGGGAACTGTATTTAGTAACACACTGCCTGGAGGAGCAGCCCCATCCAGCCCAGCAGGGTAGCCGCCTTCAGCCCGCTTCCGCTTTCGTATGTTTTGTTATAAGCTTTACCATGGGTTCTTTTTGCTCTCTTTGTCCAAATTAATCCTCCACCTTCTTTAACACCATCAGCTCCCCAGTCCTCTCGCCTTGGTTAAACCTTTGCAGCCACAGTATTTCTCCTCTATAATTTGCATCCCCCCTCTATAATTATACCTTGCTTATGTTCTTAGTATCCCCCATTACTTAAGGCAACCACGCATGCGCGCACACACCCCTCTTCCTAGATTCCTGGCTTTCGCCGGTACCCCTTGTTAAACAAACAAAAACCTTAAACACCAGGAGAACAAACAACCCAATTAAACAATGGGCTTCAGAACTAAGCAGAGAGTTCTCAAAAGATGAAATGCAAGTGGTGAGCCAACACTTGAAATGGTCTTTGGCATCCTTGGCTGTTAGGGAAATGCAAGTTAAACTATTTAAAGATCCTGTTCATCCTAGTCAGAATGGCCACCATGAAGGTCAGGGCTCTCTAGGGAACAGGAGGGAATGTATATCAGAAGGGGTCTTTATTAGATTGGCTTGCAGGGCACGATCTGGGTAGTCCAGCAATGGACCACCTCACACCAGAAAGGCCAAGAACCTAATAGTTGCTCGGTCCCCGTGGCTGGATGTCTAAGCAGTCCCGGTCTGGCGCTGAAGGCCCAGAAGGTTCCAGGAGAGCCACCAGTTTTCATTTCACACTGGGAGGAAAAAGCTAGGTCCTAACATCAGCAAAGGAATACAGCAAGGTGGATGAACCTGCTAACAACCTGAAAACAAGTGGGCAAAGGCAAAGACTCTTTCATCTTTTATCCAGGCTGCCACTGAAAGTTGCTGCGCACATTTAGGGTGGGAAACCCCACTCCAAATAATCTGATCAAGAAAACCCCTCATGGAGGTACTCAGAAGTTCGCCATCAGTTAATCACAGATCTAGTTGAGTTGATGGTGAAGATGAGCCATCACAAATAGCACAACAAATTCTGGTGTGGATGTGGGGGAAGCAGATCCGCTATGCACGGTGGGTGGGAGTGTAGACAAGTGCAGTCGCTTTAGAAATCAGTGTGGGAGTTACTCAAAAAAGCTGAAAATAAAGCCCAGTGTAGTGGCGAATGCCTTTAATCACAGCACTCAGGAGGCAGAGGCAGGTAGATCACTGTGAGTTCAAGGCCAGCCTGGTCTACAAACTGAGTCTAGGCCAGCCAGGGCTACACAGAGAAACCCTGTCTTGAAAAACAACAAAACAAAACAAAAAGCTGAAAATAAAGCTACCCTTTGACCCAGCTATACCACGTCCTGTTATATACCCAAAGGACTCTACTCCCTACTCCAGAGATACCAACATGTATGTGTGTTCATTGCTGACCATTGACAGCAACTAAGAAATGGAAGCTAGTTTGCTGTCCGTGGACTGATGGATAGTGAAATATGGTAAACGTGCACAATGGAATTTTATTCAGCTGTGAAGAAAAATGAAATGTATGAGGAAATGGGTGAAATTGGGGGAGGGGGCAGGGAAATTATATAGAATGACATCACTTAGATCCAGAAGGAGAAATGCCACATGGCCAGTCTGTCTCATAGGCAGATGTTAACTGCAATTTTATTTTGTGGGCACCTTCAACACTTTAAAAGGAGTCAGTATTAAAACAGAAGGAGAAAATTAAAAAACAAAAACTTACTATGCCTCTGCCCCTTCCTATAGACTCTGAAATTTGAAACCCCCAAATGAGCTTTACTTTGTAAGTAATACCATGTCTGTGGCACTAACAAATTCTTAATCCTGACCTCATGAGAAAATATGTATTATAGCATATTGGCCTTTACTGATCTTCTTGCCCAGGCTATTGGGCATGGTTTCTGGATGAAAAGGTCCCTTAAGACAGAATTCCTCTCAACCCAGTGGCAAGTCATTTCAGGACACTCTTGGGCTTCGCTTCAGGTTTTCTGAAGCTGGACAAGGATGTCATCATTCCTAGGCAACTTTGGTCTCTGAATCAGATCCACGGGGAAGGTAAGTACCTCGTAATTCTAATAGTTGTGCGCTGGCAGTAATCACAGTGTTAGTATTTGTCCACCCGGATCCAGCATCCGAATTTCAGAAACACGACAATAAAGCGTAATAAAGTGTAGACGTGAGAGCCAGGCTTCAAGGTTTCAGTACAGCGATTCAGGGCAGCACTGAGACTGCGTTTATAAAGCTCAATCTGTCCTAATGGTTTTACAGTGGGACAGACCCTGGCAGTATCTCACAGCTGTGGGTTCAGTCTGGGTAGCAGTGTTTTATAAGTACCCAGCTGGAAGGTAAATTTCTCTAGCATTCAAGATTATTGCTGCAACAGTTAACTGTTCTTGAAGAACGAACACCAGAATGTCATCCGGCCAGCGGCAATGGACTGACAGCATAAAGTCCTCTGGCGCTTTCTATATACTATGAACAACCACACTGTGACAGAGTATAAGATAATGATCCAAGTCCTTTAAAAAGAAATTTTTAAAAAACAAAAGAAATGAAAGCAATATAAGTAAGAAGTCAAATTATCCCTATTTGCAGATGACATGGTCCAGTACTGAAAGACCCTAAAAGCTATGCCAGAAAACTCTTAAAACCCATCAGTACTTTCAGCCAAGCAGCAATTACAAAAGCCAGCAGTTTTCTCATATTATCAAACTTTCTAACAAAGAGATTAGAGGGGGAAAGTCATTCACAACAGCTTCAAAATAATAAACAAATAAACAACGCAAGAATAAACATAGCCAAAAAGCTAAAAGACACCTGAAGTAAAAACTGTTAACACTGAATAAAGAAACTGAAGAAGACGTTAAAAAAATGGAAAACCACCCCATCCCATGCTCTTCAATAGGCAGAATTAATATTGCAAAAAACATATCACCAAAAGCAGTCTACGGTTTCAGTGCAATCCCTATAAAAATTTCAATCACATTCTTCACAGAAGTAGAAAATAATCCTAAGATTCATACAGAAGTTCCAAAGACTCCAAACAGACAGAGCAGGAAAAACAATGTTGGAAATATCACACTACCTAATCTCAGATTGTACTATGGATCCTTAATAACATTATTGGCACAAAACAGGCCACACAACACAAGCCAGTAGAATAGAACAGAGGACCTAGAAATAAATCCACATGCCTGCAGCCACCCTTAGCCACCTGCAGCCACCCAGTCATCTATAGCCATCTACAGCAACCTGCAGCCACCCACAGCCACCTGTAGCCACCCGAAGCCACCTGTAACCACCTGCAGCCACCCACAGCCACCTGTAGCCACCTGAAGCCACCTGTAGCCACCTATAGTCATCTACAGCCACCCACAGCCACCTGTAACCACCCACAGCCACCTACAGCCACCTACAGCCATGTACAGCAACCTGCAGCCACCCACAGCCACCTGTAGCCACCCAAAGCCATCTGCAGCCACCTATAGCCACCTACAGCCACCCACAGCCATCGGCAGCCTCCCATAGCCATCTGCAGCCACCTACAGCCATCTACAGCCACCCACAGCCACCTACAGCCACCCACAGCCACCTGTAGCCTCCCATAGCCTCCTACAGCCACCCACAGCCACCGGCAGCCACCCATAGCCACCTGCAGCCATCTAAAGCCATCTGCAACTGCCTGCAGCCACAAACGGTCAAAAATTATACATTTAAGGAGCAGTTTCTTTTAACTAATGGTGCTGAGGAACAGTCCAGAAGAGTGAAATGAGATCCCTCACACTTGGCATAAAAAATCAATTCTAAAGAGATGAAGGTAATAATGTAAGACTCCCAAACTACCAACTGCCGGAAGTAAACACAGATAAAACCAATTTATGAGACCGGCATAGACAAGGACTGTCTGAAGAACTGCAGCAGCACAGGAAATAATTCCAATGATTGACAAGTGGGAATAAATGAAACTGAGGTTTTGCATAGCAAATTGCAAGAATGAAAGACACCTTACAAAATGGGGAAATTTGCTGTCCATTTTACGCCAGAGACTTGATATTTCCAATATACAAAGGAACATGAAAATTAAATGCCAAAACAAATATTCCATCAAGCAAATGGAGTAATAAACCAGAGCGATGACTCTCAAAAGATGAGGCACAAATGGCCAATAAACACTTTGGAAAAATATTCATCATCTGTAGCAATCAGGAAAAATAAATTAATAGTGCATAGAACCAAGCCTAGTAGTACATGCCTGTAGTCCCAGCTGACAAAAGCAAAGCAATTTAAGGAAAGAAAATATCCCTTTGGCTAAAGTTCAAGGGGAGGTCATGGCACAGGGCAGGGCAGCAGGAGCCTGAGGTAGTTATGTCCATGGTCAGGAAGCAGAGCCCGATGAATCTTGCTGCTTCTTTTCATGCGGTCTGTGACCCCAGCCTATAGGATGGCGCTACCCATACGTTTAGGGTTGTCATCGTACCTTTACCAATCACTTTTAAATTCAGCCCCAACCAAGGTCTCAGGACATGGAGAAAGTACAGCTACATTCTTTCCCAAAACGTAGCTGGAACGGCCTATATATAGCTAGGCCTCCACCATCCATCTTTCTCTCAGCATTATCACCTTTCAAACTCCCACCAGACTGGCTCATTAGCTCTGCGTGCAGCGCTCTAGTTCTTTAGCCCGCAGCTGCAAATCCTTCCGCATTCCTCTCACCTACCAATTCCAAAAGCCGAAGAAGCACGTGGTCAAGGTTATCGCGGCAAGGACTCCACTTCCCAGTGTCAATCTTCGGTATCCGACGCTACGGCATTGTGCAGAAAGACCAGGCAAAAGGAGCCTACGAAAGGGGGTTATTTTGACTCACAGTTTGAAGATAACACCCATCGTTACAGGGGAATCATGGCAACGGGGCACTCGAGAGTCAGGTGCAGAGAGAGGGGAATGCTGGCTCAGCTTGCTCTCTCCATTTTATTCATGCGGGGACCCTAGCTCATGTGTTGGTACTACCCGCATTCAGGGTGGGTCCTTCCCACCTTAATTAGCAAATCCCTCATAGACACGCCCAGAGACTTGTCTCCTGAGACTTGTCACCCAGAATTCTGGGTGACAGTCATTGTGAACCATCACAACCATTTACAAATCGGAGGTGATCCTGTTCTACACAGCCAGACGCTGTCTCAAGTACACAAGGGGGAGGGGCATGTAACGTTTCACATAGGCAAGTAAATAAATGGCTATAATAAGATAGGACTGAGGGGAAGCTCACAGTGGAATACACAGCAGCAAATGAATTTAACTGTATTATAAGTAATATGGCCAGATGAAGGAGAAAAGAATGATCACAAGTATTGTGGCCACTATAAACAAACAAACGAAAAACCAACTGTGATTATGTGAATGTGTGTGTTTTTTTATGCACCCACGTATTGCCAAGCTCTGTCTTCTATGAGGGTCTATGTATTATTATTATTATTGTTGTTTTTGTTGTTGTTATATCACTGTTGGTGGACCGCTTGAGGGAAAGAAAACCTCGAAGGAGTGCAGTTTTGTTTGGGCTCAGTTTTGAGACCTCAGTCTCATTGTTGCTTGGTCCCACAAGCTTGGGAATATATCACAATGGAGCATGTTAACAGTTCACATCACAGTTACCAAGAAACAAAGAGTGAGTCAGAAAGGGGCCAGGGAAAAGCTACCCTCAGGACCCACACACATAGTGGTCTGCTTGCTCCAGCTAGGCTCCGCCCCCCAACGTTTGGAAACCTCCCCAGAATAGTGCCACTATCTGGTGACCAGGTATTCAAAACACAGGACTACGGGAGTCGTTCTAGATTCAAACCACAACAGCCTAGAAGCAATGAGCACAGGGTGGGCGTGGTGAAGCACACCTTTAATCCCAGCACTTGGGAGGCGAAAGCCAACAGACCACTGTGAGCAGCAGGCTAGTTCTGGCCCACAGACTGAGTGCTAGCTAGCTAGGGTTACATAGTCTCAAAGCAAAACAAAAGGGGAAAAAAATCTCTAATAAACGGAACAAAAACTCATTCGAGAAATGACTGATCCCAGGCCCAGAATAGGACATGATACCAAAAAGGAATCGAAGGACATAGGAGCTAACTGAAAGTTCTCCACAGCTAGAATGTGACGTGCGCACCACAGGCTCACGTGGGGAATGCTTGCCAGAGGGCTTTGTGAAGTTTAGAAACTTTAGGGAGATGGGGCCTGGTTGAAACAAGTTGGTGAGCTGGGGTGTGCCTTCGAAGGTTCTGCCTGGTACCCAGCTGTTCCTCTCTCCACTTTCTATAAACTATGACGCCAGAAGCTCCCACGATGAAACCACCAACCCCAACAAATCCCTCCTCCCCCCCTAGGCTCTGTCTGTCAGATATTTTGAAGCAACAAAAAGTAACCGATAAACTGAAAACTAAACACAAGGGCTTGTTACAATCTCTCTTGTGGTGAAACCTCTGACCCTTAAAGATCACAGCCCCTGAGGCTGAAATCGGTCTGTCTCAGGGTCACCTTTAAACCTGTGCTGCATGCTGAAGACTTAGCCTGATGTGGGGTCGTGTTAGTCTTTTCACACGTTTCTGCCCACTGTTATCACGCCTAAGATGCCAGGACCTGAAAAAGAAGCTGCTGACTGACGGCTATGCAGGGTCAATGGCGCAAACAGAATGGAAAAGCCAAACCGCAGCTTATTGGTTGAAATCATATCTTACAACTTAAGCGGGGCTTGGGGGGTTGGGGGATAGGGGGTGGGGAACGTGAGGGTGGATAACAGAAAAGGACACGAAGCAGAATTAACTGACACAGTGGGAGTCATTATGTTCTGTAGAGGCTTGCTAGCTCTTGTTAGCCGGGTTGCTGGGCATCGTGGCGCACGCCTTTAATCCCAGCACTTGGGAGGCAGAGGCAGGGGAATCGCTGTGAGTTCGAGGCCAGCCTGGTCTGCAAAACAAATCCAGGATAGCCAAGGCTACACAGAGAAACCCTGTCTCGAAACACACACACACACACACACACACACACACACACACACACACACAC
>OU015742.1:163945789-163974958 GCA_907169655.1 Acomys percivali | reverse complement strand
TGTGTGTGTGTGTGTGTGTGTGTGTGTGTGTGTGTGTGTGTGTGTGTGTGTATGTATATATATACACACACACACACATTTTGTGAGTTATTTACATAAAGTTTTAATTATAAAAACTATTACCAGAGATCTAACAAGAGATGCTAACAAGTCATAAAATAAATGACTTACATGGTCACAATTGTGAACACCTGTAATCCCAGCATGGGGAGGCAGAGGCAGGAGGATTACGAGTTCTAGGTCAGCCTGGGCTATATGCCACCCTGCCTCAAACAAGTATTTCGTGGCTGGTTCTGCAGCTTCCAGCACTGAAGAAGTCTATTCTGGATTTACCTGCACTCCTGCCCCACGGCTTGGGAGACTACACATTCCGATGGTGACCATTCTCCAGATGTTTGTCTGTTCCAGGGGATGAGATAGTTGGCTGCAAGTTTTAAAAGCTACTGTGCAGCCCTTGTCCCAGTGCCTGATTAAACGAATGATCACCCTAGAAGAAGGGGGAAACCTAACATTTACTGACACTGAGACAACCATCAAGGGAACCTAATACGTGATCACGTGCTGTACCTAGCAGTGAGGATGAAGATGGGTTAGGACAACAGTGAGCCCTGCAGCTCAAGCCAAAAAAAAAACAGCCCTGGAAGGGGTGAGTAGGAAAAAATGGCCTCATTCATAATCAGACCTGACACCAAATGTAGCCTTAAACCAGGCAGCCTACAATTTAATTCTGACACTATCGGCCCAGAGTCAGTGCACACTCTATAAGCTAATGCCAAAACCTTTCTCCCACCACTTTAGGATGCTAATCACAAGTCCAGGCCTCCTAATCTGGCAGCAGCCACAAAGCAGTTCCCCCAAACCCCCTGGCCAGTTTGGATACTTGCTGGGAAGGCTTATGGAACTCGGGAAAATGGTTTATTCACTATTGCTGGTTTTCTAAAGGATCCAACTCATGAACAGTTTAAGGAAGAGAGATATGAAACACAGCACATAGGAAAGGAAGTAGTCTCCACGTCTTCTGAGCATGCCGCACCCCCCACCCCGACCCCAGCGTCCCTATGTGTTCACCAACGCAAGGCTTGTTTAGGAGTTTAGCAGTGGGTCTACTACAGAGGGATTGTAGATTAACCCACTGGCCAATCTTTAGTTACTCTCCTCGCTGAAAGGTGAAGGAGGCGCAGAGCCCAGAGCTTCTGTCTCTAAGCACATGCTCTGCCACTCTAGCAATAAGCCCCTAGCCTAGCAGGGGCTGCTCTCAGCCGTCACTTAGCTCATCCATACATACCCTCGCTGCTCACTGCCAGTGACTCAAAAGTGCCTAGAAGTTTTTGTATCGGGAAAGAGGAAAAGACGAAGTATTTTAACAAAAGATGTTGTTGTCACCCTACCACTGAAAAAGTAGAAAGGATTTCGGGAACTAAGGCTGTGTGTGTGTGTGTGTGTGTGTGTGTGTGTGTGTGTGCATGTGTGTGCTTGTATATTTGTGTCCGAGTGCCCATAATTCTGTAAACATAGATTCCAAGAACTGAAAGTATCTGTACATGGCTTATTCTCACCATTAACAACTTAACTATTGAGGTATTTTTATTCTTGTTTTGTTTTGTTTTGTTTTGTTTTGTTTTTTGAGACAGGGTCTCTCTCTGTAGCCCTGGCTGTCCTGGACTCATTTTGTAGACCAGGCTGGCCTCAAACTCACAGCGATCTATCTACCTGCCTCTGCCTCCAGAGTGCGCCGATTAAAGGCATGTGCCACCATGCCCGGCCAGTATTTTCATTCTCATGGCATCAGAATTCTAAGAAATGTGCCCCTAAAGTTATAGCTGCAAATAATTTCATTGTTTGGGAACGTCTGAACTTACCCATGCCAGAGTTTTGTTTCTCAGGAAGGTAAGCATTAAATGGAGGTCTACTTTTTAAGAACCACATTAAAACCCTAATGCTAAGCGTCAGCATCCAGTCCACCTTAAGCCTTAAGAGAGTCTGGAGATGGAGCTAAGGTCCACGGTAGACCATCTAATTAGAGCTTGTGTGATGCTTAGCATAGGCAAAGGGCACAGGCATGGCAGACTTGCTGTTTAACTGGCCCCTGGATATTACCAATTTTCAACCTAAGTTCACTGTTGCTCCACGTTTAAGTTTCAAATAAACACAAAACCTGTCAGATACACAATTGTTTATAGTTAGAATGTTCAATTAAAAGAATTTTACCTTTAAAATGATGCAGTCTCGAGGCTGGACAGATGAGAACACTTTCACCCTTGACCTCTTCCGGAAGGTTGCAGATTGAATCCCAGTACCCACAGGACAGCACACAATCTCGTTAACTCCAGGTCCAGGGAATCAGATGGCTTTTTTGCTTCTGGTGGACACCATGTACACATGTGGTGCATAAACATGCAATCAGGAAGAACATACACCCATCCGTGTGTGCGTGCATGTGCGCACCTACTAAAATATTTATAAAACTATTATGCTGTGGGGCTGGCTCAGCACCTAAATTGCTTTCATGCATGTGTGAAGTTTGGAGGTCGGCTCCCAGAAACCCTGGGAATGGTGGGTGAGCCTACGACTTCTGAAATCCCAATCTGGCAAGGCAATCCCGGGAGTGCGCCAGAATATTATTCATTCATATCAAGAGCTCTGGGTCCCATTAAGACCTTGCCACGATATGTAAGATTGAGCTAGGGGAAGGGTAACTTCCGTGAGCATCTCCCTGATGAATGTGCACAGCCACGCATAAACATGTATGTGGTGGGTGTGCCAGAACTTTCTAGTTTGTTACCTGCAGCACATTATTCATTCTAAGACCACTTGTAAATTAGCCCATGCAGTTCTGTATACTGGTAGTATCAAAACAAAACTCTTCAGATGCCTACTGTGACAATCTTTGAGAATTATGAAATATGCTTATGAGAATATCAACATCTTAATTCAGGATACTTTTAGCTCTCTGTAATAAAGCATTTTCTAATTAAAAACCTGACTATGTCAGAGCTACAACAGAAACAGTCATAACAAACAAAATGTTTGATTACAGAGCATAATTCTGAAGTGATTGAGAAGACTAGGCGTCTGGTCCACATGTAGTGACACATCTGTTTGGGACTGGAAGCACTGTTGAGTGGCAAGTCGCATGTTTCACATGTGAGCCTAGCAATCAGTGCTGGGCCAGGGACCGAGCTCAGCTGGAGGAGTGCTCGCCTAGCATACAGGAGGGCACCGAGTGCACTCCCAAAATCCTATCACCCGGCTAGCAGGGGCAGAGGACCATTAGTTCCGTCCCTCTTGGCTAGATGGTAGTGAGGCCAGCCTGGGACCCGATAGACGCTGTCTGAAAAGAAACTAACAGAAACCACACTTCTCTTCAACATCATTGAAGTGCTTAGAAACATTTATTTTTTGCTTAGAATGTTTTTCTAAGCCACCACAAACTACATATCCAAACTGACAGCAACATCTGATATTATAAAGGAGCGGCCTAAAAGGAAGCTGATGCACAACACAACACTGCAAGTCTAAGACTCACAGGGAGAACGGAAGGGAAGGAGTCACAGAAGCCACCAATTCGATACAGGCTGGGTTACTCATTCCGAGAACTTAGCTGGCATCAAGACAGTCTCCCTCTATACCCTTCCCTTGCTGAACGATGAGATCGATGTGGTCCATCTTGCCGATTTCCATTTGGAGACGATGCACAGTAAGAGCAGTCAAGAACAATACGAAATGTCTTTAAAACATAACAATGCTACAGTTTTCAAACACAAAGCAATATACTGACTACAAAACCCATCAAGATCCTGTAGAGGACAGAGACACGCTACACACAGTAATAGATGTTTCTTGTGTAGACTTCATTTTACATCAAATTAAGCTCTAAATTTCCAAAATATAAAATACCAAAGCTTTTCCCCACACCAAACTTTAAAAATCAAAAAATTTCACCTTCACATTAAAAAGAGAAAAGCAGAGACAACTTCAAGACCATTTAACAATAATAATTTAAAATCTGGAATGTATAGCCAAACTTGCACATTTTCAAGTAAACAGTTCAGTTTGATGGTTCTCTCAGTAAACTTCAACTTAAAACAATAGAAGAGTACTGTTTACCCACAGTAAACATAACAGTGATACTGTTAGTTTCATCTAACTTAAAAAATGTGACACACGGCAAATTAAAAAAGAATGTCATCATAGAGTGAACAAGATACCAAAACAGGCCATCAACTTTGAGAATAATACAATGCCATAGACTTATAAACACTTCTTAAATCAGCAGCATATCCTAATGTCATGTGCAGAAATGAAAGCTATAAAGTAAGGTAGTTTTGCTAGCTGTATAATCCAAAATCTACGAGGAAATTTTGGATTCTACCTAAGCGCAGCGTCATCAATGAAGTACACATCTTGAGACAGTGGGCAACGTTCCCATTTATGGGAAATATGTTTCTTTTTTCACACAGTGAAACTGAGAAAAATGATGTGAAATGAGAAGTCTCTCTCTCTAAAGTAATTCTCTAAAATACCCAGTGATGCGAAGCTTGGGAAAGGCAGTTCTGAATCTCACACAAAACAGATTATTAAATATAAACACGAATTTCACTGCTTGGCACCAGGATCTTTTGAAATTAAGCAACTTTAAACCATCATAATATTCTTAAATCATATTTCAAACTGTTAAGCCTAACTGCTTTCATTTCCTGAATGAGAACTGTTGGACCTAATGACAACCTCGACTGTATATACAAGAAAGTCACAGTTCACCTCACAACAGAAAGGACCCATCAGCCTTCTGTTTTGTCAGAACCATAACAGTAAGACATCTGTAAAAATTAGGATTTGTCTGTGGCCAGCGACGGGCCCACACAGCGCTGCCTTACACCACTCTGTGGCGTGTCTTTGTTTGCTCCGTCTTTGTTTCCTGTTTCCTCTTCCGAAACATCTTCCTCATCAGCCTCTTGTTCCTCCTCCACTTTTTTCAGAGGTTGAGAAAATTCTGGTGGTTTTTCTTAAAGATCAGAAAGGTGCTTTGTTAATGTACTAAATTTGCTTTAGAGTCAAGATACAAGGATTCATAAGCCCTGGCATTTATGTTTAGATTTTCAAAAATAAAGCAGATACTATAAAAAGATTCATTTATCAAATTCTAATTATCTGTATGTTCAAAACTGACCCAACCCATGTCAATGTAATGAACACAGAAGCTGAGATAAAATAAACAGCACTAAGCAGAACCATCTTGTAACAACTTGATGTTAACTTTTCAGTGTGTAAGTATACTAAGCCTTCAGAACAACTCCACTGCAGCGCCCAGAGAAACAAAAGCACAGACTTACAGAAGTTGCTATTTTTGTTGTTGTTGTTGTTATCTGTTTTTTGAGACAGTTTCTCTGCGTACCAGCTCTAACTGTCCTGGACCTCTCTCTGTAGTCCAGGCTGGCCTTGAACTCACAGAGATCCTCCTGCCTCTGCCTCCCAAGTGCTGGGATTAAAGGCGTGCGCCACCACCGCCTGGCTCAGGAGTTGCATTCTTGCCCTGACATTTTCAAGACTGTAATTCCTTTACTCCACCCTCAGTTATGTAGTCTGCTAAGGTGTAACTGCAAGCAATACAATGTTGAAACCTCAAGCACACACCCATGCGTAGCCTTTCTATTTTTATAGTGCTAGATACTAATTAAGTTCAAAGTATACTGTAAAACAGGGACAGATACAGAAGCTAGAGCTGGGCCAGAGAGGTTTACTGTATTTAGTGATCCCAGACTGTTCCAATCCTAGGTGACCCACTATTACAGGGGAGGTTCACAAGCTGTGGGAAGAGACTCAGTGCCCACAACCTGGCATCCTTTTCATATTGGGCACTACCCCTTTTCCTATGTCAAATCCATGGGATTTCAGCGAGCACTGCAGTTTATAACAGCAGTACCACACCCACAATGATTCTGTTCCCTCAAAAACACCCAGTAATGTCTGGAGACATTTTGGGGTATAACCCTTAATCCAGCTTTTCCTACTATATTACCAAGAAAAAAGAAGAAGAAGAAGAAGAAGAAGAAGAAGAAGAAGAAGAAAATTAGTTGGGTTCAAGGGAGGAAATCTTCAAATGTGCTCACAAATGAATAGTGTCAAAAGTGAAGTATTTAACTTGAAAAAAAATCCATGGAAGTACTAAAAATTTCAAATAAACTGATGAGACCCATGTTATGAAGCACCTACAAGCTACATGAAATATTAATACTCTGTGGATTCTAACAATGTTCCAAGATCCTATTTTCATGAACTAGGTATCTGTCACCTTCCCTTTCTATCACAATTGACAAGAAGCACCATGCACATTTAATAACCTAGGCCCAGAGAAGCCTGTGACTGTATCTACAGAAATGAAAACCTCTCAGTTTAGGTTGTGCAGTGGGTGTAAATCAGTGCTAGTGTCTGCCTAGCACATATGCACCCCTAAGGGTCAAGCCCCAGTACCACACACACATGCACACACTGACTTACTTGTGGAGTGTTGCTGTGGTTTGCGTCTTTTTGAAGGACAAAGGCAATCCGCCACAAATATCATAAACTGCAAAGAAAGCAGAGACCTAACTGTATGACAAGCAATACAACTTATGCTAACACTGCTGTCATGTTTCAGGTATTTTTCTTAGTACTCTAAAACGGAAGCACTTACAAGACCCAAGAGCAGGCCTGAGAGCACAGTCGCAAAAGCAAAGACCAAGTATGAGCCCCACGCCGGTAATCCAAGGTCATGAACAAAATAGCTGTGGCTAGTCTGAAATAGAGAGACATAAGCTAAAACTCTGCTCACTAAAAACAAGTGTTAGAAATAGTTATGATAGAAAAAGCTTAATCCATACCCTGATGTACACAGAGAGCTGGAAAAGTGCTGACATAGTAGTCATCCTGAAAGACAGAGGATTGAAAACCTGAATGAAGACACACAGTTTCGCCTGTGCCTACACACTTTACCTTCTACTTAGTTTCTTCAATATGACAGACTTTTTGCTGGTATTGATCAACTGAGAGCCTTTATGAGATATAAATAACATGTAGGAAATAAACGCTAAGCCATCATGTAAGTCAAAATGATTCCTTTCACACTGTTAAATACAGATGGTTTGGATGAGCAAGGGTTCTTTGTTTTGTTTTAAACTTAAATAATAAAAAGCATGTGTTGGATTTACAAATAGTTTCCTATACCAAGAACAACTGGTGCTGCCTAGGGCTTCTCCACACGAAAGTCCAACCCAGGTGCCAAACTGCTGAGCTGAGCTGAGAGCAGAGCGGAGCAGCCTTGCAGAAGTGGAAGTAGCCCCCCCCCCCCTTCAGTCTACTAAGAAAAAAAAAGGTAAGAGAAAAGCACTCTCACCAAGTGGGTTGGGTGGTTTAAAAGGCCAAGTGGGAGGCTGGGGCAGGAGAATCAGAAGTTGGAGGCCAGCCTGGTCTAGTGAGCAAGACCTTGTCAAAAACAAAAGTGGAACTGAAAAGTAAAACCTGACTGTAGTCTGCACTAATTAGTCTGCACCAGGACTTCAGGCTCCATAACTGGGCTGGGCCGGACTGCTCTCTGGGCAAGTTCTGATGGCTGAAGGATGCTGGAGGTTTTGCAATCCAGAGACACAAAGGGAAGGATGCACGTCTACTTCCAAATAACTCAAGGGCTGACTTCTTCCCCCATTCCCAGAATCCACAGCAGCATTGTGTTCTTACAGTTAGCATCCCAACTCCCCATCTTCTGATGGCAGGTATATGGACAGGAGCAAGTCAGTCACACCAACATGGGACCATGATGGCCTCAGCAAAGTCTACCCTGCCATGTCTCCCAGCATAGCAGGAACACTCTTGCCATTCTCAATCTTAATGGTCATGGAGCATGTACCTACCGTCTAGCTATCAGCTTACATCGTTACTCACTGACCAGACACACTGTTCACACAAGTTATCAGGAACAACCACAGTACTTCACATTAACAATAAAGCACACAACTGACCACTCTCACTCCCATTAGAGTTATGATCAAGCAAGAGCCTAATCGATTACGCTGCTCAGTTTCTAAAGGATCAGGTTCTCAACGATACATATAACCAAACCAAAGCTAAAATAAGATGAAAGAGGTATTCAATGTGCTCTTACAAAATGCCTACTTCTGGCGCACATGAATAAAGGTAGCTGCTTTAAAGGTCACAGTAAACATCTATCTGAATGATACAAAGGAACCCAAGAAACAGTGTGGCTGCTTTACTCGCATGAACTATTAACTATGTGCAATGAATTCTGAAGTAAGAAAGGCCTCACACTTACAGCACAGAGCTTGGGCCGAACCATGATGAGACAGGTTCCACACTCTTCCACTCCTTCTCACTGATGAAGTTTATGAAGTCCTTCTTAGTCCTCGGGCCCAGATAGCGCCTAAATTCACCATCTTTACAACTGAAGAGCAAAGCTGAATATTAACTGGCAGCAAGAATAATTGTTTTACCATTTCTTCATTTTACAGTCAACCCTAATTGTCAAAAACACTAGCAAAGCACCAAAACATATTATGTACCGATGGCATCATAGTCCCAAACATATAAAGGCATAAGCTTTTATTCTTTCAAATAATAAATTATGAAACATTGCAAGTAGACAATCCCCTATAGCTTTCATATGTAATACATGTTAATTACCATAGTTAGTTACTAGAATGGGCTTGATAGACAATATCAAATCTTTCAAACTTTAAGTTAAAGTTTCTCTAGTTCTCGGAGACCTAGTTTAACCATCTCCGTCATTCTGATTTAAATTGCTACAGACATCTAGAACAGTGCCTCCCTGTGAGGGACTTCACAGTTCTGACTAGGGTCAAGTCTGTATTCCCTTCCTCCATCCACCCTCACATTCTTGTCCTATGGTGCTCCATGGCAGATGTGGATTCTCTCAGCTCCTACATCTCTAAGTGTCAATAGTGTCCCACCTTACATCAAGACCACGAGAGAAGAGGAGACTGATTAGAGCCAGGTGGGGGAAAGAACTGACTTGAAAGATGAAACAAAACAAACCACTTAGAGTTGAGTTTTGTACAGGGTGGTAAGTATGGATCTATTTGTATTCTTCTACATGCAGACATTGCATTTGACCAGCACCATTTGTTGAAGATGGTTTTACTGCAGTATGCATTTTTTACTTCTTTGTCAAAAATCAGATGTGTCAACTTATGTCTGGTTCTTCAATTTGATTCCAGTGATCAGCATGCCATAATCATGCTGTTTTTATTACTATAACTCTGTAGTAAAACTTAAAATTGGAGGTAGTAATCCCTCCAGCAGTTCTTTTATTACTTAGGATTGTTTTAGTGATCCTCGGTTTTTGATGTTCCTGTATGAAGATGGGAATTATTTTTTCAATTTCTGCGAAGAACTGTTGGAACAGGGCTTGTGTTGAATCTGTAAAGTACTTTTGGTAGGATGGCCATTTTCACAATATTAATGCTACCAATGCACGAGCATGGGAGATCCATCTTTCCATCTTCTGGTGTCTTAATGTCTTCAGTGTCTTAAAGTTTCTATTATGTAGGTCACTTGTTTGCTTGGCTAGTTATCCCAAGAGGCTACTGAGAAAGACATTGTGTCCCTGACTCTCTCAGTCGGTCATGCATATACAGGAAGGCTACTGATTTGCGTGTTACTGTTGTATCTTGCTTACTCAGCTTAAAGTGTTTGTCAGTTATAGATGTTTCCTGGTGGAGTCTTTGGGGTCTTTTCTGCATAAAGTCATATCATTTGCAAGTAAAGACACTTTGCCTTCTTCCTTTCTGGTATGTACCCCTTGATCTCCTCCAGGTGTCTGACTGCTGTAGCGAAGGCTTCAAGCACTATATGGAATAGTTGCAGAGAGTAGACACTTATCTGGCTCCTGATTATTTTAGAGAAAATGCTTTGAGTTCTGTTTAAGTGATGCTGGCTATAGGCTTGCTATAAATCACATTTATTATATTGAGGTATGTCCCTTGCACCCCTAGTCTCTCCAGAGCTGTTAGTATGAAGGGCACAGGACTCTGTCAAAGGCCCCTTTGGCACCGAGATGATGATGATGACGATGATGACGATGATGATGATGATGATGATGATGATGTGCTTTCTGTCTTTTCCTCTGTTTATGTGGTACATTATGTTTACTGATTTACATACATTGAACCATTCCTGGATCTCTGGATGAAGACAACTTGATCATGATGAACGATCTTTTTGATGTGTTCTTGAATTCAGTTTGTAAGTATTTTACTGAGAGAAATTTTCCAACTGTATTTATAAGGGATATTGGTCTTTTCTTTCTTTGTTGGGCCCTTGGGGTTTTGGTATCAGGGTAAAGTAGCCTTGTAAAAAGAATCAGGATATGTTCCTTCCCTTCCTATAATATGGAATAACTTAAGCACTGGTGTTAACTCTTTTTCAGTTGAGTGGAATTCTGCACTGAATCCATCCAGCTCTGAACTATGTTGGCTGAGAGATTTAGTTACTAGTGCTATTTCAACAGATACTAAGAGTCTGTTTAAATTTCTTATTTGATCTTGACCTAACTTTGGTAGGTTGCATGTATCAAGAAATTCATCCATTTCTTTCATAGTCTGGGGGAGTACAGATTTTAATTATGCCCCTATGATTCTCAGATTTCTTCACTGTTTGTTGTAATAGCCCCCTTCTCATCTCTAATTTTACTAATTTTGATCTTCTATCTTTTAGTTAATTTGGCTAAGAGTCTGCTAATCTTGTTGATTCTTATATACAAAATAGAAATGAGGTTTAAAGTTTTCTTTTTTTTTTTTTTTTAAAGACAAAAAAGGAAGATTGAGCTTATTGCTGCAACTTTAAATGAGGAAAGAAGCACTTCCTGGTATTTGGTCACCAGCTAATTATACTGAGGTACAGGTCAAGTTAGAGACTGTCTCTCTCTAGCTTAGTTTAAGAGAGTTAGAGTGGCAGAGCTGAGATTTGTTTATTCTGACTCACAGAACCACTCAGTGTATGCTGCTGTCCCGTGTCCCACCCCATCCCCCAGCTATCCCCTGTATAGGCTACATAACAGCACTTTCTCAGCTGTTTTAACAGATGCTGCTCCTCCTGTTTGAGATTTCTCAGGAAAGAATGCTTTCCCTGCATTCTTGAAAATTCTACTCGCAGGGATTCATTTAAAACTCATGCTCTCCAGGCCCTGCTCTGGCCAGCTGTGGCTTCCCTGCCACTCAGCTTCCCACAAGACTCATCTGACTCTCAGTCCTAGTTATGACTATATTGAGGAGGGCCACACCAAGTCATGAGAATATCCCTGTCCAAAGCATTACAAATCTCCAAGAGCAAGAAGTGTTTTGTGTGTCATTTATCTACTGTCATCTGTAAGACTTAAGGTACAGCTAAAACCTAATCAAGCTCTCTAAAGTCCTTGCTGAATATAATGAGATTACCTCAGCTCCTCAAACATAATCCAAGTGAGAGGCCTACTGCTCTCACTACATGTGATGAATTCCTCTGTGACCGAGGACCTCCAAATACTTACTGGTAAATGGAAGGAAGGGCAGTTATGATAAAGCGTCCACTCAGTCCTACAAATGCCAAGGAAAAAAACAACAGATGCTTATTAGAGACAACTGCTTACTTACAAGCTGATTCTAGCTATTTAAATGCTAAGAAGAACAAGAAAATACCTAAAGGTGAGCTTTGTAATCAACAATGAGAATATGTGCAAAAGTCAACTAAAACTTAGGAAGCCTAAAAATTGAAGTTATTTGTGAATAATTAAGTACCTGAGGAGTTAATTATACCACAGTGTGATTGCTGGTAGTGACCAGTCAAGTAAAAACAATCTTAAGAAGGTCTCTAACCAAACGCATTTCCATTTAAGATCAAACAAAGGTAGTCTGTTCTTGAATGCTGTTCCTCAAAGCGCTGTTGCTAAGAATGGGAAATGGTATCAAACATGAATACTGACAGGCAATAACAGCAGCTGACAGGTATTACTAACCGTATGTCAGAATATGCTAAATGTGTAAAGAAACAGGAGCAGTCAAGAGCTGGGATACCTGTCTGCTCTGTGACATCCACTTTTGCAACTTTAACCTCAAGATCTTCTCCCCATTCAGCAAAGCTTTCCCATTCTGGTTGGAGATTCTGACAAGCAGGGCACCAAGGGGCATAACTATAAAACATGGTTAGAATGTTGAAAAGTTAAGTGCTTTAATGACCTAAAGCGAAGAATGTTTTAAACATAATTTTGAAAGAACATTTCTACTTATTGACACAGAAAATGACCCATGTGGGGTGGCTCATTCCTGTAATCCCAATTTAGGAAGCTGAGCAGGAGGACTAACGAGTTCGAGCCCAGCATGGGTCACAAAGTGAGACCTTTTGTTAAAGAAGGAAACAAACAAACTGGGTAATTTTATGCGGATGAAAAAAAGTATGCGTCTGGCAATGTCGACAACAAGAAATGCTCAACTGATGAACTAAACTACATTTTAAAAAGCCGGAGAATAAATTCTTAAATACACAGGAGCTTTCTAACATGTCAAATAGCTCTTTCAAAACCTTTAGATTTTTTTCAGTTAATACACAGCAACCAAAAGTTCAAGATTTTTTGTTAGTTTGTTTTTTAAGTTCAATAGTTTTACAAGCAGAGTGACAAACAGGTACTAGAAAAAGGTTATTCGCAATAAACAAAGCTGGAGACCAGCATTCTTACGTACAAATATTACTGTAAAGCTAACCCTCACACAAATCCGAAGCAGGGCAGACAAAATTCAACTGGCCAGCACCATGTCAATCTGAGTCTGAAGACCCGAGCTTTCGAATTCTATGGCCAAGGACGCCAGCACTCTAATCACACCTCTGAAATTCACTATCTTTCCAGGTCCAGGAAAATTCTTAGAAGTTTGTTTTCCATTTAATTGCATATTGTAATTTGCTTCAGCTCATAGAACCAGGAAGAATGAAGCCTACACCTATTAAAGCACTTCTGTAATTTCACATTTTCGTGAACTGTTTTAGGAAAACCAAGCTTCTATGACAGGCATGTTAAACAAGACAAACTAGTGTTACAAAGAACAGCCCAACTCCTTAACAGTAAAATACGATCAAAACAGCTCTATAATAAAGCTCATCAGAAGTGATTTACAGAAAATAGTTCACTTGTAATTAAGGGTAGCCTACTATGACTCAAGTGTGTTATTTCTTAATGCTTTTTAAGAGCCAAGGAGAATGGGAAGCACTGGAATCTGTAATTTCAAATAGATGTTTTTTTTTTTTAATCTCATATTCAATATTATGTTAGTTTTGCTTTCCTTTATGCCTTTTCTGGATGTTATATTTACAGCATAACAAAAAGAGTTTAGAAGTATCTCTACATAATATTTGACATTTTACATATAAATTTATAATCACTATAGCTTTAACACAAAACAGCTTACCAGCACAATCTAAGTTATTCATGACAATGACTGAAAAACAACCATTGGTTAGTTTCTCTCCTGAAAATTCACCTCAATGAGTATCAGATTGTCAGTATACTAACATTCCCCCTATCTTACCCTCCATATAAAGGTTTTAGACATTTCCTTTTGTTTTTTTCTTCTTTTTTAATTAAATTTTTAAAATTTTACATACACATTTATATTAATAAATTTCCTTCTGTTTTATAAGAGCTCTTCTGGGTTCTCCCTTGAGGATGCCCATTTCCACCTTTTCCTCTATGAGCAACTCTAAATATATTTACAATATAGAAAAACACCAGCTCTTGCTACAGGGACGTTAACAACAGTACCTATAAATTTACTCTCGAGGCCCAACAAAGCCACTATAGCAACATCTGAACAGGCCAATCTGTAAAATGGGGGATGGGGCATGAGGTGGTTAACTACTATAAAGAATACGTAATTACAAAAATGGAGGTAAAGATACATAGTAGTGCCCAGTAAACAGTTAACATTCACTAGAGATGCTTTTGCCAGTGTCAGTAATGTCATCTATTAGTAACACTATCAATTAACCATTCCATCAATTTATCATCTAAAACAAAAGCCAAAGGTAATGTATATTCTACAGCAGCAGAACAGACATTGTTAAAGTACAATCATCACGCAAGACCAGTCATTTTATTCGAATAATAAACGACAAACTGACGTTATTAAAGAACCTATTAATAATCACACTAATGCATACGCAATACCACTTTCAGGCCTACAAGTCACAATTGAAGCCATTCTCTGAATTGCAATACGCATGCCCAAGGTAAAATGAGATTCTGATAAAAAGAGAATGAATGCAAGCAAGGAGAAAAAAAGGAAAATATAGATGTTATTTCAATTTACTTGGTATTAAAACAAAAACAAAAAACCTCCACAAAATAAAAAAAGTAAAGAGCCCCAAATGCAAGCATTACAAACAGGTACTTATAACAATTCCCTAATGACTGGCTAAAAGCGAGATTTTGTTTAATATCATTTTTCGTAAAATTTGGAGACTTAAAGTCTACACTAAATCAGTCTATAGAAATAGTCAAGACCTTCACTCCAACCCAATCCCACCCTCAAACCGGCTAGAATGTTCCAGAGGATTCGATGTGGCACGTAATCCTTTAATCGCACTACAGTGCCTAGCAACGACGAAACTCAGGTGCAGCATGCTTAGATAGTAACAACGCTAGAGCTAGGGGCGGCAAAGGCTGGGGCCCCGAGACCTGGCCGGGGAAGATGAGCTAGTCAGGTGGACAGCTAGAGGAAGGGGGCGGCCGAGGCCACCGCCAGAACCCCCCCCCCCCCCGCCCCCGACAACCGCCCCGCACTCACAATTCTATCATCCACTCTCCTTCCAGCAACGAGGTCCAGTTCTCGTCGGTGAGGACACGCACGTTGCTCCGCCGCCCGTGGGCCCCAGGGACCGCCCAGAGCAACAGGACCAGGGCTGCCAGGGGAACCAGGAGACGCCCCAAGTGCGCCATGTCAGCCGCTCACCCAGCCTCAGCGCCCGCCCGTCCCACCTCCCCGCCGCAGCTCCACTTCCGCTGTGGCGGCCGCACCGCTCATGCGCACAAAGAGCCTCCGAGTCGCGCGAGCCACCCGCCCACCCAGCAACTCAGTGCGCATGCTCGGGCCCCGATCCGGGCTCGGAGGTGGAGGGAAAAGAGGGAAGTGCGTCTTTCCTAGTGCGCATGACTAAAGAGGTGACTGCGGACTGTGGCCCCTCGAAAAGCTCTAGAAGGGTCGCTTAGCGGAGGGATCAGGGTGGTGTCCCTGGGCTTCATGGCCCCGTCGTGCCCACCAGTGACAGTTTTCTCTGGAACTTTCCCCTTTCAAAATATCACCAGTTAAACGAATGTAGGCTGTACTGGTCCTGCAATGTTCGGGTGGCCCACAACGCCATGTGCTAATCAGTTTCGGGGTGACGGGGTGTGTGTGTGCCTCTTTAGAAGGAAGATTGGCGTTCGCGGAAGAAGCCAAGATGGCTGCAGGAGCTCCAGGCTTCCTGGCATGGAGTGGGATCGGTGGTTCTAGGCAGAAGCTATTTACCCTCCATCATGGGAATATTTTCTAAGCAGCACAGCTTTACATTCATGGTGTGGCTGCACTACCCATCTCAGGTTCGGTTTGTTCCTCTGAGGATGTGTTTTATTTTTTATTTTTTCCTGCGTTGATTTAATTATATGCAGGGCAAGGATCTCTTTATGACTGAAATGTGCTGCTGCTTGCTTTAAAAACTCTTAAGATAATGTTATTACATTTGAGATAATCAAATCAAATTAACTCTGCTAAGTTATCAAGCACCTGTTGGATTCACTTAAATTGGTCTGAAATCCATCTCTTCTTTCTATTGTTAGGGTATTGCGTAGACCTTCCCCCCCAACCCCCCTTTTTCTGGAGTCCATATTGTTCGTTTTTAAAATAATATCGTTAATAATATATAATTCACATGTCATACAATTTTTGCATGGTACAATGGTTCTTAGTATATTCACAGAGATGGGCAACCATCACCACAGCCAAATTTAGAGTACTGTCATCGTTCCAAAAAAGAGACCTCGTGTCCATGTGACGTCACCAGCCTTTTCTGCCCACCTACTCACTCCTTACCCTGGCCGCAGGCAAACACTCATCTACTTTCTGTCTTTGAATCTTATGTTGTCCTTAGTGATTAATTTAACTCTTTAAGCCTGATTCCCGGAATTTCCTCTAACATATTTGTGATGGAAGGCTCTGTTAAATCCTAAGGCCCTCACAGGTGGTTTCTGTGGCTGCTCTCTGCCTTCCTGAGTACAGGTTATAGTGTCCTTTCCTGGCACAGCTCAGAGGCTCTTACTGGAAGCTAGGGTTTTAGGAATGTAATTCTGGATGTTGGTTCCCCCTGCAACCCTCCATCTTTTATTGCTGCTCTTTTGGTTGTTTAGTGAGTTGGAAAGACAATTCTAGTAAAGTCTGTTTCTCAGAGAATACAGCCCTGGACGTGTACGAAGGTCATCTGGGTGATGATGGTTTTCAAAAGCAGGGCTGGTGGGCTGTCACTTTTCCGGATATGTCTGCCTCATTTCTTATTCCAGCCGTAATATTACATGACATGCTGGCTGGTTGGTTTTGTTTTAATTCTCTGGGCATAAATTGTTCCATAATTTAATACATTTTGACAGATAGTTTTTGAGGTCAGTGTCTTGAGATTTATTTTAACCCCAGGATGTTTCTTCAGTGTCTCCTTTCTTGGTTCTCTCTGATGGACTAAGTGGCTTATGCATTTGTATTTTGCTCTTAAAGGAAAAAAAAAAATTTTTTAAGTGTGACCTTAGTCTTGACCCTTACTCCATACTCTGTTTAATAAAGTCCATTTCTTTGGAGGAGAACTCATAATTCTCTCGTGTGTGTGTGTGTGTGTGTGTGTGTGTGTGTGTGTGTGTGTGTGAGTGAACTGGCTCTCCTGGGTACAGGCAGCCTCAGCTATTCTAAGCACAACGGAGTCTTCTACACTTCATTCTAATGGAGTGTAGCCTTGATCACAGGAGCAAAATGGCTGAGAAGGTGACTGGAGGCTCCCGTGCTCGCAGCCTGCTTTCACGGTGTGTGTGGTATCATCGTAGGCACCACAGATTTAGTCCTCACATCCCAGAGTTGGAAAAAATTAAGATGCCAGTGGCCTTCGCCTCCTAATGAGAGATTGTGTCTCCACTGGGAGTGGAGAGGAGACGGAGCCCTGTGTTCTTGGTCACCCCATCTACAGTAGAGCTTTCCCCGAAATAAACTGGGGTAAGAGATAAATAGGATTTTGAGATGGTTCACATGCCAGGGAGTCTTGCTATTCTTACTGAATTTGAGTAGATTTTCTTTCTTCTTTTCTTTCTTTCTTTCTTTCTTTCTTTTCTTTTCTTTTCTTTTTTTTTTTTTTTTTGAGACAGGATTTCTCTGTGTTAGCTTGGCTGTCCTAGACTCCCTTTGTAGACAGGCCAATCTCAAATTCACAGTGATCCACCTGCCTCTGCCTCCCGAGTGCTGGGATTAAAGGCATGTACCACCACTGCCCGCCTGAGTAGATTTTCTTGAAAGGAAAAAAAAAAAAAAAAAAGCATCATTTATTATATGCAATTTCCAGAAACTTTAGGTGAGTTTTTGGTTGTATAGTTTTCAGGAGTGCTATGGGATAAGTTGTATCCCTAAGAATTCCTACACTCAAGTCCTGATGCTCAGTAACTCAGGCTAAGAGTGCACTTTGAAGACAGGGGTTTTTAAAGAGGTGGTTTAAATGAGGTCATTCAGGGGCCTGAATTTATTTACTATAAAAGGTGTTGCTGCATAGTTTTATGTCAACTTGACACAAGCTAAAGTTGTCTGAGAGGAGGGGGCCTCAATTAAGAAAATGCATCCATAATATCTGGCTGAAGGCATTTTCATAATTAGTGATTGATCAGGGGAGGGCCCAGCACATTGTGGGTAGTGCCATCTCTGGCCTGGGAGTCCCTGGGTTCTATAAGAAAGCAGACTAAGTAATCCAGTAAGCAGCATCCCTTCGTGGGCTCTGCATCAGTTCCTGCCTCCAGGTTCCCGTCCTGTCTTCCTTCAGTGATAGACTACAATGTGGGCGTGTAGGCCAAATAAATGCTTCGCTCCTATCTTTCTTTTTGGTCATGGAGTTTCATCACAGCTATAGAAATCCTAAGACAAAGGGTGTCCTTAGGAGAGGGGGTTAGAACACAGGTGTGGCATAAAAGTTCTGAAGATTTTAGGAATAGATGGAACAAGCCTCAAGATAGTAAAGGCTATGTACAACAAACCTGTGGCCAACAATTTATTAAATGGAGACAAAGAGCATTTTCTCTAACACCAGAAACAAGACAAGGATGCCCTCACCCCCTCCCTCTTATTCATAATGGCTCAAAGTCTTAGCTAGAGCAATTAGACAGGAAGAAGGCATAAAAGGTATTTTTAAAAATAGGAAAAGAAAGACAAATCATCCCTATTTACAGATGACACGATTCTTTATTTCAAAGACCCTATTGCGTCTGCTAGAAAACTCTTGAACCTAATGTAGTAAATTGCCATATACAAAATCAGTGTTTAAAAACAAAACCAAGAGCCCTCATTTATAGCAACATTGTACTCCCAGAGAAACAAATTAGGGGGGAATATTCCTTTCAAAATTATCCACCCCAATTAAGTATTTAGAAATATATCTAGCCAAAGAAATGAAGGACCCCTACAAAAAATACCTTCAAGATACTGAAAAGTGAGATTACAGAATGACATATCAGATGATGAAAAGACATCCCATGCTCTCAGATCAACAGATTTAATACTGGGAAAATGGCTATACTACCAATATTAATTTATTAATTTACAGATTTAATGCAATACACATCAAAATTCTAATATCGTATTTCACAGGTTTAGGAGGAAAAATCAATCTGAGAAGTTTATTTCGAAACACAAAAGAGTCACAAACAGGGCTGGAGAGATAGTTGAGAGGTTAAGAGCACTGGCTCTTCTTCCAAAGGTCATGAGTTCAATTCCCAGCAACCACATGGTGGCTCACAGCCATCTATAATGAGCTCTGGTACCGTCTTCTGGCGTGCAGGCACGTGCAGGCAGAATACTGTATAAGTAATAAATAAGTAAATCTTTTTTAAAAATCTCAAACAGCCAAAGAAATCCTGGGGAATAAGAACACTGCTAGGGATATGATAATACCTGGCCTCAAATTATACTATAGAGCTATAGTGATGGAGACAGCCTGGTCCTGGCATAAGAACAGACAGAACAATGGGATAGTGTAGAGGACATAAAACAACAAAGCTGTGCTCACTTAATGTTTGACAAAGGAGTCAAAAACATACATTGGGAAAAAAAAGAGAGCCTATTCAAGAAATGGTGCTGGCAAAATTGGGTATTTACCTGCAGAAGAATGAAATTAGATTCATATTTTTCACCTTATACAAAGATCAATCTTAAAAGTGGATCAAACATTTTAATTTAAAACTTGAAACACTGAAACTTCGAGAAGAAAACACAGAGGATACCCTACAAGGTTCTGGGGAATATAGAACCTTTTTAATAGATGACCAACAGCACAGGAACTGGCCCCAAGCATCAACAGAAGGGACGACGGAAAAATCAAGTTTCTGGTCAGCAAAGGAAACAGTCAGCAGAGCACACAGACAGCTCACTGCACGGGAGAACATCTCTACCAGCTACGCTTCAGGCAAGGGGCTGACATCCAGAATTCAAGAAATTAAACACCAAAGAAATAAAACTACCAGTCAACAAATAGGCAAGTAAACTGAATAGACACTTTTCAAAAAAAGAAGGGAGGAAGGAAGGAAGGAAGAGAAAGAAGGAAAGACAAATTTCCAGTAACTGTTTTTAAAAATGCTTAATATTTCTAGCCATCAAGGAAATGCAAACTAAAACTACTTTGAGATACCACACCAGTGCAGTCAGAACGGCTGTCATTAATAAATCTGATAACATCCTGGAGAGGACATAGAGGAGTGGGACCCTTATTCACACTGGTTTTGGTGCGAATTAATACAGCTGTTGTGGAAATCAATTTTGGAGATTTCTCAAAAATTAAAATTTAAATGAAAAAAAAAAAAAAAAAAAAAAAAGCCCTACTGTGCTGGCTAGTTTTATTGTTAACTGAGAGAAGGGAGCCTCAGTTGAGAAAATGCCTCCCTAAGAGCAGGCAGTGGGCAAGCCTATATGGAATTTCCTTAATTAGTGATTGACGTGGGAGGGCCCAACCCATTGTGGGCGGCCCCCCCTTGGGCTGGGGGTCCTGGGGTCTATAAGAAAGCAGGTGAGCAAGCCGTGAGAACAAAGCCAGTGAGCCTTACCCTCCATGGCTTCGGCATCAGCTCCTGCCTCCAGGCCCCCTTCTGTTTGAATTCCTGTCCTGGCTTCCTTATATGACGAACACTGAGGTGGACACGTAAGCCCAATGAGCCATTTTCTCCCCAGGTTGCCTTGGTCATGGTGTTTTATCATATCAATGATAAGCTTAATTAGACTTCAGGACCGTGAGAAAACTGCGCGCGTTGTTTGGAAGGCACTCGGCCGGTGTTGGAACTTTGTTAGGACAGGCTCAGGCTGCTCCCGTTAACCAGTCAACACTTGTTTTGCTGAGGCGTGGAGCTGCACAGCTGTCTGCCGTGCCATCCAGAACCACGCTATCAGAACACGGGGAGCTATAGTTAGCCCCACTGCCTTGGTGCTCGTACAGGACCCCTTCGCTTGCCTTCAGCTGCCAAATCCACCCCCATTTTCCTATCTAAAACCAAACTCGTCTTCCTGGAACACAAGGCTGAGTATTGCATTACAAGATTAAACTAACGGATGAGCAATATGCTCTCCATTTATTCTCAACTTAAAGTTCAAGCCTATATTCAGGTTTGTTTTTATTATTGTGTGTATGTGTACGTGTGAGCATGTGGGTGCTCACAGAGGCCAGCGGAGGGAGCTGGCTCCCGTGGCGCTGAAGTTGCAGGTGGTTGTAAGTCTCTCCTTAATGTCCTGGGACCTGAGCTAGGCCCTGTGCAAGGACAGCAAGTGCTTTTCTCCACTGAACTGTCGTCTCTCTAGCTCCAGGCTCAAATCCTTTAATACAGTTTTCTAATGCCCTGGTTAGGAGGCATTAAACTTACCCAGGCAAAGGGTTCGCTAAATGTAGAGGAAACTGAGGCGGATGGCTAACTAGTCCACTTTTAGACCTGCCTTTTGAGGGTAAGGGACATTCCTGGCACACCCATTATGAATACTGACCCTTTAGCATTTACCATAGCACCTTATATCTGCCTGCATAGTGCTGTCTCCAGATTGAACTATTTCTGTCATATTCATCAGTGTATCTTTGGTAGCTACAGGTCGATGGTGTTACCAGATTCTATAAGTCAATTAAATCTTTAACCCAAAGAGTTAGTAGTGTCAAATGCATTAAAAACACGGAAATTGGGGCTCAAGAGATGACTCAGTGGCTAAGAGCGCCTGCTGCCCTTGAAGACAACCCACTTTCAGTTCCCAGCACACACCTTGGGCAGCTCACAATCTCCTGTAACAAGGGGACCTGATGCTCTGTTCTGACCTCTGTGGGCATCTGCACACACAGGGCATTCATTCACATGAACATGCGCTCGTACGCATAAGTGTATGTCCTGTGTATATACCCATACCTAACATGTATATGTGAATACACATGTATATGTCCTATATTTATACCCACACCTAACATGTATGTGTGAATACACATGTGAACAGTCAATGTAATGGAATCTGTATATATAATAAACATAAATAAAATGTATGAATTGATTTTATTTTACAAGTTTTAAAAATTAAAAATAATTATCCATGGGTATGTGGAGGAATTGATTCTGACTCCAATTAAAAAAAAAAACTGGACCTTGGATGGTCAAGTTCCTGATACGAAATGGCATTTTATATATATGTGCTTTATGTCCATCCACACAGATAGTTAAAATACCTTCAAATCACTTAACATGTGACAAGGTGTAAAAGTGTGTAAATAGTGTACTGTGTTGTGTAAGGGATAACGATAAAACCCTTTTCCTGTTCAGATGTATTTTAGTTGAACATCGTGTGTGTTGGGGGGTGTACGTACATATGTGAGCACAGTTGTGCACGTACACATGTGTTTGGAGGACAAATGTCCAAGCCAGGTATCTTCCTCAGTCTCTCCATCTTGTACAGTTTTGAGTCAGTGTCTCTCACTGAAATTGGAGCTTAGTGACTGAGCTAGCCCGGAGGACCAGCAGGCCCTAGTGTCTCCGAGGCCTCCCATCTGAGCCTCATCAGCTCTAGGATTACAGGAACACACATTGCATCCAACATTTAAATGGACACTAGGGACCCGAACTTGGGTCCTCACGCTTGCTCAGCAAGCCCTGTAGCAACTGAGTCATCCCAGACCTTGCTTTGCTACAGAGATTCCAACACTAAAATGAGCAGGCATGAAAGGTAGCCTGATGAATCTGAGCAACACGTGTGCAATACTTAGTTTACTTGTATACTTAGAATAACAGCATACTTTAAGAGTCAGGACTTCATGCATGCACTCTAGAACCTGCTGGAGTTATTTTTTTTTTTTTTATAAAGCTCTGTTTCTCTTAATTTTTCTATTAACCTGGATATCAAACAAGTAATTGAGACTGTTCTATATTTGTTTAATAATAAGTGTCACAGTACAAGAGCTGAGCAGTTATTAATATATTCTTAACCTTCTAAACTAATTTGGCTTCCTTCCAGGAAGCTATACTTGCACTCTGCAGCTTTCCTGCTCCAGCTCCTCGCTCCTGATGTTCCCTGGACCTCTGCCTGTGGCTGAATCCCCTGGTTGAATCCCCTATTTCTTCTAACTTCTCCTCCCCCGCCTGGCAGGAAGTCCAGCCCTATTCTCTCCCTTGCTCAGTGACTGACTGTAAGACGCTTTATTGGTTTAACAGGGCACAATTGCAGAGCAATACTAATACAACATTGAGACAGGAGGTTCTCAGAACAAAGATTGCAACCAGATATGGACAGGGGTACAGAAATCACATTTGAATTACACAATAACCTTATGCCTACAAGAACCTACCTAACTCCTGGTCTTTTTTTCATAAGAAATAAGCCAAAAATGTGCCTGTTTCCCATCAAGTATAGAAAGTGACCATTTTGGTATGCGTTTACAATTCCAGATAAATTAGAGGAAAGATCTGACTTTACGGGCGGAGCAGCGAACTGCTTCATCTTTATAGTCCAAGGGGAAAGAGTTTTGCATCTAAATGTTTTCAAGGGCACTGATTCCACATCATCTACTTAGTGGCAGGAGATGACTTCTGAATCGAGGAGCAGAGCTCTGCTGAGAAGCACTGGCCACATTTCACCATGACAGGATACAGCCACTCAGCAGTCTTTAAGGCAAGGCTGAGAAGATTAATTGCACACACTCCTACTGAGATGTGGAAAGGCACAAGTCAGGGTCCTTCCAAATTTATGAGATTGGCTTTCAAAGTTAACTTGTGAAAAGTTTATTAAATATTTTACAGTGTTCTCACTTGTGCATAAAATATTTAAACCTAGTGATTTTCCTAGAGAAAAACCTAAAGGTTCAGAGATCTTTTCATGTGAATCCCTAAATTAGAGTTAGTAAATAAAGAGTTGGTCATCTGATAGCTCACTAATTGTTCCAGTACTTAAGGAAAATTGCAGAGGATTTTTTTCCCCTCAAGATTAGTTTAATAAGTTACTATAATTGTTCAGAAAGGCCGACGAAAGCCAGGGCTATAGACAGCAAATTTAAAATCTCAGTTTGAGGTGTGTGAGGTACAGACATGAGGAACAGAGGCTCATGGGAAGGAATATGATTGTAAATTATGCAGAGCCAAGATGACAACAGAGATTTGAGTTAGCCCAGCACAGAAGTGGGTTTGTAGGTCTTCCGGGCTCTGGAGGACACACCTTGCCCACGAGTATGTGCCACTGAATAAATAACGACACTAAATTATATCTACACACTATATTATTTAATAAACTGTGCATACAAAGTGTTCCATTTACACATAACTATCTTTCTAAAATTCAATAATTATAGAAAATGGCCAGTTATTTAAGGGAAGTCGAGATGATAAGTTATCACATTTTCAATTGTATTTTCAGCCTACATATTGTTTGGATCCAATAGTGTTATAGGTAGTTATTTTGTCAAATTATAGTGTGTGGGGCTGCAGAAATGGTTAAGAACTGTTGGCTCTGTTTCTTAACAATTAAACTTTATTATACAACCCAACTAGCTTACACAAGAGGGAAAAAAGGTTAAAGGGAAACAAGAGTGAACCTTCTGGTATCTGTTCCATGGGATGGGTCCCTAGGTGTCTCTGGCCTGCGTGTCCGGCCTGTTCGCTGATCCTTTTCCCGATCCACGTGTGCTCAAGCCCAGTCTGAACCTCCTGCCTTCTCATCCTCTCTGCCTGTATGTCTCTCACGTGCAAGGGCCAGTCTCCTCCTCCCATCAAGGGTCGATCAGAAACACAATAATCCAGGTGGAGTCCCCAGTTCACTTCCTGAATTCCAGGCCCAGTCTATCTCAAGGTTAATCCAGGGAATATCCATGTTGTGTCCAAGGGCAAAGCCCGCCAAGACAGCTTTCACCTGTGACAAAGCTTACAGTCCTTCCCACAAAGAACCCTGGATGCTCTTCCAGAGGACCTGGGCTCAATTCCCAGCACTCATATGGTTGCTTAAAAGCAACTGTTAACTCTAGTTGTACGGAATCTGATGCCATCTTCTGGCCTCTGCAGGCACTGCACACACGTGCTTTCACAGACATACATGCAAACATCCACACACTTAAAAAATAACATTTTAAAGAGGGCTCTCTCATTATTATTAATTTTTAAAGCATAATGTGTTAGTTAGGGTTAATTACTTCCAGTAACTTAAGCACCAATTAACATCATCTTAAGTTTCTGTGTATCAGTAAAAATCTGGAGTGGCTTAACCATGGTCTGGATCAGAATGTGTCATTCAGGATGTTAAAATGTTAATCAGGGAAACATTATCTGAAAGCTTCCACCTGTTCTGGAAGACCACCACCAAAGTAACTGTCACGTGACCGACAATCAGTATTGTTATAGGCATTCAGCCCTTACCCCCCTCTTGGCCCTTCCTGGGGCTGCCTGAGTTGCTCATGGCTTCCCCCAGAACAGTGGTTCTCACTGGGTTCTCTTAAGACCATTGAAAACATGGATATTTACATTATGATTCATACCACCAAAATTAACAGTTATGAAATAGCAACAAAAATGATTTTTTGGTTGGGGGTCACCACAACATGAGGAACTGTATTAAAGGGCCACAGCATTAGGAAGGTTAAGAACTCTGGAGTGAGCCATTTAAGAAAGCAACGTAAGAACAGACCGGCTCTTACAACCTTGTCTTAGGAGCAGCTTGCCATCCATCCCTGCCACATCTGGTCTTACAAGTCAGACCTCCTCACCACAGGAAAGAGCAGCCTTCTCTCGCTTTCTAATCCACCACTTCATCTTTCATATGTATAGACACTCTGTAGAAAGTGAATGAGTTCATGGTACAGAATTCTGTCACATTATGTTATTTTGCCGCTCAGAATCTTCCACTAACTCGTTGCCAGAACCTGATATTAAGGCGTGACAAAAAGACAGGAGAATTAGGGATGCGTGACAAAGGATAGGAGTGGCTTGCCCAGGATTGGCTTGAAGGTCTGAAAAGCAAAACTTCCAGCTCTGTTAGGGACTGCTTAGCGTCCTTCTCCGTTTACATTAAAAAGCGTGTCCAGCGTCCTTTGTGTGGCCCTAGTGGCCCCTCATTTTACTTAACAGATTATAAATACATTCAAGATGCCTCTGGAGCAACCCTACGACCCCATCCACTTACCAAAAAGAAAGAGAAAAGGAAAAAAAATCTCTTAGTCGCTCTAGAGATGGAAGAATAGGGACTAAAACGGTCCACACGGCTAACGCTCAGCCTTAATTGAGACTCTCCTTTGAGGAGCCTGTACATATCTTGGATACATTTTATTTTCCCATAACCCCTATGTTTAAAATCAATGTTAAAAGTGTCTTGTACGCCAGGCATGATGGTGCACAACTTTAATTACAGCACATAGCGGGCAGAGGCAGACAGACCTCTTTGAGTTCAGGGCAAGGCTGGGCTACATTGTGGGCCAGGCATGCCAAGGCTACATGGAGACCTTGTCAAAAAGAAAAAAAAAAAAAAAAGAAAGAAAAAGAAAAGCCTTTTGGTTAACTGGATTCTCAGAGATGCCCTTTGGGTGTGCTTGTAGCCTTTCTCAATGCCTATCTTTCTCTTTGTCATAAAATCCCAACTGATTAGGGGGATGGCCGAGGGTGGCAGTGTGCTGCTGTGCCTTGGTTGGTCCCTTACATTGACAATTTAACAACTAAATGCTGCAAGTCTTCACCACTTTATCTTCCTTGAGTTTCTGCTTCACTCCACCTTTCCTCCACTGGCCTCCTTGCTCCTCTAACATTCTGACCTCTCTCACCACAGGCCCTTTGCACATGCTGTTCCAACTGCCCAGATAGCTCAGCCCCTGCCACCACCACTCCTGCCTCCCCTCCCCTCCCCCCCTCCGGCTCCCCCACCCCCACCCCCCATTCTCATAGGTCACACGCCCACTTCATTTGGGCTCTAACTGAATCCCCTGGAGACTTTCTGTGGTCACTTCTTGCATTTCCTCATCATGTTCTTCGTTTTTCATAACACTCTTTCCACCCAACGTTCTACTGCACAAGTCAGTTTTGATCACAGTGGATCTTTCCCTCACCACTGTCCCGGAAGCACTCCTCACAGCCTCAGGGACACGGAGACATCTGGCTACAACAGATGCCTGTAGCGCTCAGCATGTGATAACATGTAAATTAGCATTGTGAAAGGTCAGCGAAGCTTAGCTGACTCTTCATCGTGGTCCATGGTCATTCCCCATCCACTCCAGTGTCCCCTGTACAGACATTCCTTCTTCTGTTTTGAAATTCTTCAGTTGTTCACAAAACAATTCAACGCCAACCAAAGCCAAGGCGTTAACAGTGAGGCTGTGCTTGGGATGCTCCTGAAAGTAATGAAGCTGAGAAGTGCTGGGGGCCTTTGGGTCTCTTCTAAGTGACTTATTTTTCAGATGGTCCTTCTAGAAATTGGCTCTTTCCCTATTAAATAAGCAGTTTTGCTTTGGACCAATGAGTGGGTCCATTAAACTTACAGCGCACACAGCTGGGAGAGCATGGAGCCTGGACTGGATGGAGCCATACTTGCATAATGAAGGCTTGGTCACTTTTAATTAATCATCTTGTTTTTATTCATAAAATGTTCAGTAAATGAACCCTTTTAGGATAGACCTTAGAATGGCACTTGCCTTGAATGAAATTGTAGTCAAAATCTGGAGTCTTATAACAAATTGGAGAGTTGACACCGGGTGGGGACAAGCCTTTAAGGAGCAAGGTCCTTGCTGGAAGCATTTAAGGACCATTTAATGTTTCTAGCAATTTCTTTGATTTTTACAGTCTTTGCTTATTTGTTCTTTGAATTTCGGATAGTTTCAAGAATCAGGATGGCTTCCTTTCCTTTGGCGGCAGCCATTGGGTGAGCCAAGATGGGTGCGTACAAATACATCCAGGAGCTATGGAGGAAGAAGAGCTTCCTTCTGAGGGTCCACTGCTGGCAATACCGACAGTTCTCCGCGCTGCACAGGGCTCCCTGCCCCACTCGGCCTGATAAGGCGCGAAGGCTGGGATACAAGGCCAATCAAGGTTATGTCATTTACAGGATTTGTGTCCGCTGTGGTGGCCGCAAACGGCCAGTTCCTAAGGGTGCAACTTAGGCAAGCCTGCCCACCATGGTGTTAACCAGCTGAAGTTTACACGAAGTCTTCAGTCTGTCGCTGAGGAGAGAGCTGGACCCCATTGTGCCGCTCTGAGAGTCCTGAATTCTTACTGGGTTGGTGAAGATTCCACATATAAATTTTTTGAGGTTATCCTCATTGATCCATTCCATAAAGCAGAAGAAATCCTGACACCCAGTGGATCACCAAGCCAGTCCACAAACACAGAGAGATGCGTGGGCTGACATTTGCTGGCTGCAAGAACTGTGGCCTTCGAAAGGGACACAAGTTCCACCACACTATTGGTGGCTCTCGCCGTGCAGCCTGGAGAAGACGCAGCTCCACCGTTACCGCTAATACACGTAATGTTTGTAAAATTCATGCCCAATAAACAATTTAGGACAGTCAAAAAAAAAAAAAAAAAAGGATCAGGATGGTGCCTGGTGGGGTGGGGGTGGGGTGTGGGGTGGGGGAGTTGGGAGCGATGGCACATACCTTTAATCTCAGCACTTGGGAGGCAGAGGAAGGCGGATTGCTGTGAGTTTGAGGCCAGTCTGGTCTACAAAAGCAAATCCAGGACAGCCAACGTAACACAGAAAAACCCTGTCTCAAAAAAAAAAAAAAATCAAAACCCAAAAACCAAAACCAACCAACCAAACAAACAAAACAAAACCAGAACAAAACAACAACAAAAACCCAGGATGATGACTACAAGCTATAAAGTGGCTTTATTATCTCATTAACATTTGGTGTATTGACCGGAGATCCAGCCCTACAGAAAAACTTCAATGGACAAATAACAATGGTGATTTAATAAGTAATATTGGAACCATAGGGGTGAGAGCTTGTTCGCTTGTTATTTCTCAGACTCACTCATGGACTCCAATGCAGAATCATTGGAAAGACTCTTCTAAGTTAGCATCTACCTTATTTATATTATTAGGCAAATTTAGTATTTACACGATTTATTTTTATTGTATGTGGTGTGGCAGGAAATTTGAGCCCATTGTAAACCCTGAGACTGTGCAGTGTAAAAATCTGTTTCTACGTGTGGAGGGCCTCACTCCTAGCCAACACCTTTAATCCAAGAACTTTCTGCTTATTGTAAACACGTGGTTGTGGTGTGGCTCAGTCCTGGCACTCACCTCCAGTCCCCAAATCTTTCTGTAACAGGATTAAAGTTAACAGGAGATCAAGAGGCAGAGCAAGTAACCCGATGACAGGAATTAAACAGAAAGGAGGGACTTTGAATTGAAGGGTATTTAAAACAGCGTGGGTGGAGAAGAAGAAGAAGAAGAA
>OU015742.1:163925223-163942833 GCA_907169655.1 Acomys percivali | reverse complement strand
CACACACACACACACACACACACACACACACACACACACACACACACGAGATTCATTCTATACATCTGTTTTTCTAGAGAACCCTGACCAATACAGGTGCTTAGGAGGTATGTAATGAAAGACGGCTTAAGTCTTTAAGTAGAAAATTGGTATTTTCTACTGTCATAATTTAATTTTCCTTGTAGAGACCTTTAGTGGTTCCCAGTACTCCACAGACTGAGATCCAGAACCTGTATGTATGTATGTATGTATGTATGTGTGTATGTATGTATGTATGTATGTATGTATGTATGTATTATATATATGTATATATATATATATACATATATATATATACCATCTAATGGGATGATTCATTAGTTAGCCAACTTGACGGGTCTCCTGATACACGGCTAGACCTTACAGGTGTCTTACATGAGACTAACTTCTTCTTTAGTGTGCTGGAGCTCGAACCCTGCACCTTATGCATGGGAGGCAAGTGCCCCACCACTGGGCCATGTCTCCACTCTTGAGCTTAACCCTTAAGAAATTGGCTGGTAAAGAGCGTAGTCCTCCATGTTGTGTAGCCTCATCCTGTCAGCTGGTGGCCTAGACAGAACACAAGGACTGTAGAAGAGAGATGTCTTCCTGCCCGGTAACCTTTGAAACAGAACACAGATTTTTTGTTGTTGTTGTTCCTGCCTTTGGATTTGACCGGAAGCCCCTGCTTTCCCTGGGACTCACTCCTGCCAGCCTCATATTGGAGCTGCACTGCCAGCTCTCCAGGGTCTCAGGCTTTGACTCAGAACAAAGTGAGAGGCTCTGCTCTCCTGTGCTTGCCAGCCATTCTTTCTCCCTGCTGGGACCTGCCAGTCATCATGATTGTCAGCCAGCTTAACAGCAAATCTCAGTCTCTGTCTCTCCTCTCCTCTCTCTCTCTCTCCTTCCCTTCCTCTCCTCCCTGTTCTCTCACCGCCACCATCACAACACAAACACACACACACACACACACACACACAACACACACACACACACACACACACACACACACACACACACACACACAGTTCTGGAGACTGCTAATGCATCTCTCTGCCTTGACCTGCAATGCAGTATCTTCTCTGCTTAAACACTGTTCTTGTTTCTTTTGATTGACCAAGTTAGCTTTGCCTCTCTCTCTTTTCTTCTTTGTTTTGTTTTATTTGAGACAGGGTTTCTCTGTATAACAGATCCCTGGCTGTCCTGGACTCAACTTTGTAGACCAGGCTGGCCTCCAACTCACAGCGATCTACCTGCCTCTGCCTCCCAGAGTGCTGGGATTAAAGGCGTGCACACACCACTCCTTCCTGGTTGTTCTATCATTCTTTTTTTTTTTTTTTTTTGGTTTTTCGAGACAGGGTCTCTCTGTGTAGCCTTGGCTGTCCTGGACTCGCTTTGTAGACCAGGCTGGCCTCGAACTCACAGTGATCCGCCTGCCTCTGCCTCCCGAGTGCTGGGATTATAGGCGTGCGCCACCATGCCCGGCCTGTTCTATCATTCTTATGTGAATATATATTTAGTTTAAAGAGGGGATAACAATCCGGATGTAATCTGTATAAATTATAATAAATTAAAATAAAACAAACAAACAAAAGAATAGTAAAATAAGCATGGGCTTACACCACCCCCGAGGTTGAGAGATAAACAGAGGCTCTTGAACATTCCATAGTTTTAAAAGAAATTAGCATCTTTTCTATATGTATTTTCAAAGCTTAGAGAATATATTCCTGTGTTGATATTTCACTTTGTCCCATGAAGAAGCCAAGGAATTTAGCTGTGGCCTAAAGGCTGTAGATTCCTCATTGCTTTGTGGAGATTGTAGCAGCATTTAAGCAGAAAAATGGAATGTGATCCATAAAATACCAGGAAGGGAAATTTTAATAGTGGTTCTACATTTGAAATTAAGGAACTTTGTCTTGAATATATCATTTCCTTCCAAAAACCTACAGTATAGTTCTTTTGTTTATAACTTATTTCATGTTTTGCTTCTTTTTCTTGACTGATTATGTGGAGCCACTAGAGGGCAGAAGATGCCCCTCTTATTACAATAGTTTTAAGGACTTCAGTAGCAAAGGGCTTTAAAGAAATTTAAAAACCACATTGCATATGTCATAGATGCACCTGTCAGCTTAGCAATGACCCACCATGAGCACATCGCGTATTGTCTGTATCTTAGTAGTGATACGGATAACAACAGCCAGACCACAGAGATTCATTTTCTATCTGTTGGGTACCAGGCCCAGACTACGAGGGTCAAACACCTCAGGCTGCTTATTCAACACAATAGCCAGAAAGGACAATTTCCATTACCCAGAAGAGGAGCCTCTCAGCCTTGAAGAGGGTGCACAGCGTGCCCAAGGTCATCAGCCAGTAGGGACTGGATCCAGACCAGGTCTGTTGGACTCTGAAGCATAAGTGATTCATCTCCCTGGGCTCAGAAGTGGGAGGTGTTTTATTTTTGGAAGGGAGTACCACTTTATCATGGATTTAGTTTTAGGTATATACTGGTTTCAGATATGATATATTTTCAGTGTCACTGAAAAATCAGTGAGTTTGACACTTAATGTTCTATGGAACAGAGTTTATAAGGGACTTGCAGCCAGTAAACCAGTCCATCCCCCCGTCTTTCTAACCATGCCTAACCATTCTCCTGATGTTCCTTTCCATTGCGCCTGTATTTCTAAATACATAATTATTCAGTCAAAGCCAATTTCCCATGACGTCTCTCTAATCCCTAAATTTTAAATTCCATGCAACAGTGTAATCAACAAGAATATTGTTAACACCAGTTTACACATATAAGAATAAGATAACAGAGCTACTTAAAAAATCATATTCCTAAGTCCAAGGTGTTTGTCTTCAAATAACTACATTCTACAGTAAGAAGACATAGGGCTCACAGGAGGCATCTGTGTAATGAAAGGCATTTCTCTGTGTGTCCTGCATAGCAATTAATAACTGAAAGAAATGGAGGAGGGGAAGAGATTTTTTTAAAAGGCAATATTGTCTGTGACTATTTTCTAAATGTGAAACAATGTAATCGTGAACATTTTCTTTTGTGTGATGTATCTGGCTATACATACTGTTATTTAATGTTTAAAGTTAGCATACAGGGTAGTGGGTTTCATTTACACATGTTATAGGTTCTAATTCACACAGAGTTTTATGGGACTCCATGGTGGAGAGGCACCCTCTTAGGGCCAGACCTCCTGTTAGCATGGCTCACTTCGTCCTTACCTTTACTCAGTCCTACGTTTCCTTTCTCTCTTCCTTGGACGAAAAAATAAGATGTGTGTATTTGTCAGGACCTTTCTCCTTTTCTATGTCTCCAATGTCCTTTGTTTTTCTGCTAAAAATAGCTATGCTTTAGTCACCTGCTAAGTATCAAGAGCCATCATCTCTCTATCAGAAATGGTAGTTTCACTTGCAGCCTTGGCAGAGGCAGAAAGAAGAAGGGGACTTTTTGTTTGTTCTGTTTTGTCTTATGTGTGTGTTTATGGTGTGTTTTTTGTTTTGTTTTGTTCTTTTTGTTGCTGTTGTTGTTCTTGTTTTGGAAATCAGTTCTTGCTATGTAGTCCTGGCTGTCCTGGAACTCAGTATGGAGACCAGGATGCCTGGATCTCTCAGAGCCCCGCCTGCCTGCCATGTGCTGGGACTAAAGGAATGTGCTGCCCTACCTGGCTGGCTTCTATTTTTGTTTCTGCCTTTGTTTTTCCCAGGTTGTGCATCCTCTTCCCCATTATCCAGGCAAGAAAGGCCAAGTGCTGTGAAACTCACCCTTGAAAATGCCAGCGTTTTCACCCAGCCATTTATTTCTGCTGTCATGCAGTCTGCGGAAGGTGTTCTGGCTTGGAGGGCGGCCTTCGGTGCCCTCAGTCAGGGAGACTCTTCTCCCATCCAGGGCTCCACCATCTGCTAGGACCTTGGCTTCTCTGCTGGACCCTCTGTATCCAGTTGGCAAGTGAGGACCATAAAGCTATGATGGATCACATCGGGGCACTTGGGTGACAAGCCTGGAATTGGCCAGTGTGGTTCTGCCCTCATTAACCTCCATTCAGTTATGAGCAAGGAAGGCCAGGAAGTGGTGATGCAGCCCATGGCCAGGACAGAAAAATGGAACATTTGGAGCATGCGGTAGTCTCTGCCACGCCCATGGTAGCAGTCTTATGAAGTTACTCACGGCAAGTCTTTCTTACATAGGATTGATTCTGGTCCTGAGACCACAAGCTTTTCAAGCCACAGCCCTGCCTCCCACTTCCCCCCTACACTCTGAACCTTTAGAGCCCTGGTTCTCAACCTTCCGAATGCCGTGACCCTTTAATACAGTTCCTCGTGTTGTGGTGACCTGCAACCATACAGTTATTTCTGTTGCCACTTTGTAACTGTAATTTTGCCTCTGTTGTCAATCATTATGTAAATATATGATATGTGACCCTGTGAAAGTGTCATTCAACCCCCCCCAAAAGGTCGCGAAGCACAGGTTGAGAACTGCTGACTTAGAGGAAGCGCTTTATGGCTTCTCTTAGATATATCCAAATTGCCAGTATCTGCACTCTTACATTCAGAAGCCATTATTCAGTAAAACAAATAACACAGGAATATAACTGCAGGACCACATAGTTGATGTGATAACAAATAAGGCTTTAGTGGAGGAGAGGGTAGCATACACTGTGTGGATGGATAGTAGAAGTGGATGTTTCAGATCCTGGGCATGAAAGAGGGGCATAGCGTGGGACCTCATCACACTACTCAGATGGCATGCTCATGAATTGTTTACTATTTTAGAACATAAACAATATTTTAAAAGAAGTTAACTGAAACCACACACAGTAAAGCCATGGATAAAGGGAAATTATTTTAGTAAACTCATTCACTGAGCGATCTTGAATATTGTCTGGCTGTGGGAGGCTTTCAAGCCAACAGGAGCTGCACACAAGCATAAAGGAGGGACGATGGACACACTGTGGCCAAGAGAGACTTCAGATCTCTCTACTGAGGCCGCCGCCTGAATTCCACAGGAAGCACGGTGCCACCTTCCTACCCAGCTCTCTCCTGCTTCTGGCATAACCTGGGCTCCACCTCTTAGGTTGGGTGAACTTGTGCTCAATATGGCCAACACTCATCAACTCCAGAGAAAACTGGACGAGAGAATCAATGAGGTGACAGGTTCATTAAGCTAATGCATTGCTGAGTGACTTAGTGATCTGTGAGGCTGACCAAAAAATGGTTTTCATCCTTGTCATGCGAACAACACTAGTGCCCAGCGCTGAATTTGGTAACCAGGTTGTTTTGTTATTAGGAATTATATTCAAACATATTCATCTTCTCATATGCCTAGGTGTCAGTTTGATGGGATGGTTTAGGCTTTAGTAAAGGGCTTAATTCCTTTTGTGGTGATTAAGAAAAGCCTTTTCTGTTAACTTGTTTTATTATGTTACTATGGAGATCCCAGGAGGCACTGTCTTAGCTAGGGTTTCTATCACTTCGATAAACACCATGGCAACTTGGGAAAGAAAGTGTTTATTTCATCCTACAGCTTGAAGTCCATCATCCCAAGAAGTCAGGGGCAGGAACCCGGAGGCAGGAACTAATACAGAGGCCATGGAGGAACATTGTTTACTGGATTGATACCCATAGGTTGCTCAGTTTGCTTTCTTATGTATAGCACCCAGGACCACCAGATCCAAGGGCACAGCTCCCACAGTGGGCTGGCACTTCCCACATCAGTCATCAGTCAAGACAATGTGCCATAGACTTGCCTATAGGCAAATTTTTTAAAACTTATTTTTTAAAAAACTTATTTTTAATTGAAATAGAATTACATCACTTTAACCCCCTCTTTTCTCCTCCTAGCTACCCTCCCTTGGACTCCTCCCATGACTCCCCTTTCAAGTTGATGGCCACTTTTTCTTTAATTATTGTTACATACATACAGGTGTGTATGCACAACTATCTATAAATAACAACCTGTGACAAGGTGACATAAAAACTAGCCAGACAGGCACCATCTCTCTAAATTCATAAGCCAAATAAGTTGGCTTCCAAGCAATTAATGTTCTATACAGCTTTTTACTATAGTAGTTTTTGGAATAACCCTACAATTCTTGTCAAAAGTGAATATGGATTTTTTTTTGTAATTACTTGAGTTTTTAAATATGCAGTCAAAGCTCCTAGGTTATAAATATAAAATTAATTCACTGAAATATTAATTTATGAGTCTAAAGTTACTCATTAATTCACAGCAAAGAAAAAGCAATATAGAGGGGCCCTAGAGATGGAAGGAGAAATGGACACATCCCCTCCTCCCCCAGAAGCTGTCTCCAATAGATAACTGCCTGCAAATGAAAATCTAGTTTTCTCCAAGGGAGTCTCACTAGGGAAAGACACTCTTTTTCTTTTGTTTTTCAAGACAGGGTCTCTCTGTGTAGCCTTATCTGTCCTGGACTCACTTTTGTAGACTGGGCTGGCCTTGAATTCACAGAGATCTGCCTGCCACTGCCCCCTGAGTGCTGGGATTACAGCCATGCCCCACCGTGGGCTGCATGGCCAGTAGTAGATGCCAACAGAAAACAAACTGAAAGGCATCTTTGGAGGTTCCTTGTCTCATAATGCCATCTCAGGGCTATTCTTTTTTATTGTTTGTTTTGTTAATTTTGTCTTTTTTTATTTTACTTATTTGTATTTGTATCTTTTTTCTTTTTACCCTACAAATATTTTATGTATGTATCATGGTTTTCAGTTTAGTGTTTTTATGAGGTTTTTGAGTGTGTGACTGAGTGGCTCTCTTTTTCTTGGGCTTGTTTCCTTCTGTTTATTTTGTCCTATTCCAATGTGTTAATTTTTGTTTTATTGTATTATATCATTATCCATTAGAAGCCTGCTTGTTTTCTAAGGAGAGTCAGAAAAGAGGTGGATCCAGGTGGGAGAGGAAGTGGGGAGGAGCTGGGAGCAGTAGAGGGAGGGGAAATTGTCATCAGGATATATTATGTGATAAAAGAAATCTATTTTCAATAAAAGGGAAAAAGGCAATCTAGTGATTAACTTTATTTTATAAGTTGGGTCATTTAAACATGTAACTATAACGGAAAATCTGATACATCATAGACTAATGTAAATGTTCTAAACAGTCTACATTCTGTAACATGCCCTTATTTTATTCTAATTTAATTATTTCAAAATATATAGATAAAATGAGACTCACTAAAAAAATCACAACAGAAAAGTTGTTTGCTTGAATGATTTTAATGGCGTGACAAGCAATATTTAGTTAACTCTTTCAAAAGACTCTTGGTTGAATAATAAAATTTCTTCTCCAAATATTGTCTTTTTAATTAAAAAATTTGACTCACCCAGAAGACCCCTTTGGGGTACTGGCAAAAATATAGATTTAGCCCAGTGACTGCTATGCTTCTATCAGCCTATCAGTCTCTCTCAGCTGGAAACGACGTCGTATGCTAACCTTAGGAACAAGGTGAATTCACACTGCTATTCCCTCCCGTGTCTCCATCATGATTCTGCATATTGAAGCTGATGGGCGTGCTGCCTCCCACCGGGACAAAGACAGGAACCTTTTTATTCTCCAGCTTTCCCTCCAGCCAGCTCCAATGTAGGCTTGGGAATCGGCCATTCCTTCCTAAGTTTGCCCTTTAACTTACGGGATCTATTAAAAGTAGCTGTAGTCATATCAGTAACTAGGCTGCAAATGGAGGTAAATTAGAGTAGCTGGGCACTGGTTTGAGTTTATGTTTTCATCAGCAAAGCAGGAAAGCTTTAGACGCTGCAGTTTAGAGGCCGTGCTTGTTATCCTAGCCCAGACACACCCAAAGTACAGAATCCTATGCAATTTCCTGAACTCTGGTATTTAGCTTTCTCTTAATGTAAAATGTGGATAATAACAGCACTTTTTACACAGGCATTGGTGGACAGCTTGATCTAATATATCTATAAAAGCTCTTACTGGACTTTCAGGATTTTTAAAGTTATTGTTAAACCACAATTCCTATTAGAAATTAACTACTTTAATAAATGAATTATGTAAAGTCAAAAATAAATGTTCAAAAATCACTTTAAAATATTTGACTATTTTGCTAATATGTGTGTTTTCAAGGTTGCTAATGTCTCTTGTGTACATATGGACAAATAACATGTGGTGGTGGATACTGCCTGATGAACTTCTTGGTCCTTCCTCTTTTTTGACAATCTTGGGCTTCAGCAGAGGCTGGAGGGCAGCCATGATGCCGCAAAAGAGATGCCAGCCACCTTGTAGGGTAGCGCCGAGGAAGAAGGAAGAGGCGGCAGCGTACAAGGACGGCTGTTAATTTTAATTCTCGAAGTGATTAGCTATGCTTATTTCTGATTTTTTTTACTGTTTTTTAAATTTTTATTTTGTATGTACAAGTGTTTTTCCTACATGTATGTAAGTGCTTCACATACCTGCAATAGCTATGGGATCCAGAAGAGGGCCTCAGCTCCCTGGGATTGGAGATACAGAGTTCCTCAGCCCCATGTGGGTGCTGAAAACCAATACATGGATCCTCTACTAGAACTGAGAGCCATCACTCCAATCCCAGCTTATTCACTTTTAAGATCTGTATTCTTTCCTCTCTTCTTCAGTTCCATAGCTTTTTCTTCCTTTTTTCCCCCTGGGCCTAACCCCTAAACACAAAGCATGGGTATGGGACAATAGCACAATTACTCAAATCTGTTTATTTTTCTTTCCTGCTAACCTCTCACTGTCTTGGTAACAAGCCAACACCCTACAAGAGCTGAAGTGAGTAGACCTGCCTTGACCCAGCACTGGATCCCCAGCATATAGTAACATATGTGCCACACATTAGCCTTCAAATAATCCCTGCTCTCCATATCCACCCAAGGATAGGCAGGTTCTTCTATTTACTCTGGCCCTCTACTTGCCTATTTGATTTCAGATAGTCAACCTTGTAGTTAGGAACTGCAGCTTTCCAATCACTTCCAGGATTGACCGAAAGACTTAGAAAATATTCCAGAACATTCTAGAAAGTTCTAGATAAAATTACTTCAAGCAGCTATGAATGGCACACTTTTGGGTGAAGAAGGTCATTTCGGATGACCTTGTTAAGACTTTCCTTTGCTCCCATCAGAAGGTCTTCCTCTTTGCCCTCAACTATTGTGGATGCCTCAGTAAGAGCTTCTTTTCAGAGGCTTGCCACCCAGCTGCCTTTGCTGTCAGGAGTCCATCTAATGACCTGCTTCAGTTCCTTTTACTAGAACTCCCTCTGCCCTGTGGCCTTATTCAGCTCTCACTAACTTTCCCTTTAATGCACTTGGTCTTGGATGTATTTTATTTAAAATTATAGGTGAAGATTTTGTCCTAACTCAAAGCAACACCCACACCTGAATTTTGTGTTGCTGTTGAGTATGTAGAAATATGAAATGGATGCAGTTCGACTGCATACTTGCAAGAGAAAGCCATTTATAACTCCTAAACTGCAGGTTATTGTTCAAGGGATTTTTACGTGAGTGATTTTTGCCTCCATCCCCATAATCTTCCTAAGATATTTTATGATAAAAGTGCTTCAGGCATCTCTGCCTAGTTCTTTTATTGATGCCACCAGGAATAATTTGTCTAAATATACAAATTTACATCTTCAAATAATCAGAATGAGAGAAATGAAATTGCAAGATGGGAATGTCCTTTCAATGACCTGGTTCCTAAGTTTCTTAATAACCAACTTGGCATCTTTTATCTTAAGGTTTCACTGCCCAGGTTATTTATAATAGATTACAGATCATCACTAATACATCCTCTGGGAAGGTGGTTCAGCATCTGGCTTAGGCATGGCCATCTTTGGGGATACTTTAATTGTTCAACACAGGCCCTGGTGGTGTCCCAGCTGCAGAGCAGATGGTGCAACGAGCAGAGGGCGGGGGGGGGGCGGCGGGTGGCAGAGGGCAGCCTGGGTTTGTAGTCACAGGCAGCAGTAATCTTTTTGTCTCTTTCTCTCTGTCCATATACTTGTTTCCTTTCCATTTATTTCCCACGGTAGGCTCAAAACCAGCCCCTTCTGTCTCTCCTCCCCAACTCCCAATACAGACCGAGATGAAAGATGACTTTTTGTGCAATAAAATACTGTAGGATGACTTGCATGATTGCTGACATTGTTTTTGAATGTAGGGGAAAGGCCTGCGCTCAGGGGCTTCCCTCAAGAGCAGGTGTTGCAGTATGTTTGAATGGTGTGCCATCTGCTAGGTCACAGCCACCTGCTGGTCACAGCTGGCTGCCTGACACATTGGGGGTATCCCTGGTTAATACATTACATGAAATGTATTAACACTGTGGTTGTAGGTCATCATGGCTAGCATGGCATGGAGTTGAAATGAAGAGAATAGGCCATAAATTACTTGCTGTGCTTTGCTGTGGTCTGATGTGGCAGCTTGCTTTTTTTCTATTGAGCACTACTGCATAAAGTTAGGAACCCTGTCATTTCCTCTCTTACATTATGACGTTCCAGTGACATTAATCTTACAAAATGTAAAACTCTTCCTCTATAAAAATGGACATTTTTCCACAACCAGCTGATGTTCTACCCAAAAGCATATCTCCCAGAGATCTAACTCTTTAGTAAAAAAAAAAAAAAAAATCTCCCATCCTTAAGCCAGAATTTTGTAGTATTACCAGAATTCAGGATTTGATTTCGTGAATATATATATGACCGTAGTATGTTACCTTGTTTTGACTTCACTTGAATAGGGCTCTTTTGTCTCTTAGTTCCTGCTCATGTTTTTGAGTAGCATAGATGTGTGGCCATTTGCAGCCATTATCTACATTTTCAGAATATTTTCTGCATTATCTGGGAGATCTGCCGACTGCTCTTACATCTTTCAGACAGTAAATTACTATCCCAAGTCTCTACCATGAAATACAGCTGACAGAAACTAAGGAAGCAGTTAACTACAGGGAAACATTATGAATGGATTATAATTTTCATTTCCAAAGGGAACACAACTATTTAGACATGGGAAATATGCTGGGGAACATAAACTGAGCGGCAGGAGCAACTGGATCCAGAATAAATTGACAGATCTTGTAACTTCAGTGAAATTAGGAAATCTCTTTCCCATGAAGGAAGTCATAAATAGAGCACTGTGTTCTGTTTTCTTCTTCAGGCTCTTCCTGTTTTTGTAGGAACTACAGTCATGAGTCATTTAAAGATGGGGGTGCATCACGCGGCAAGATCACTTCACCACTGGATGCGTTTACGCAGACCTAGGTGGTTCGCTGAATAACTCATTGTGGCTTCTCAATGCGCTCCAGAGTCAAGGTAGATACAAGATGTATAGGGCTACTGTCCGAATGACATGGCGTACTCTTTCAGTTACATGTTCCCTTAAGAAGTAGCACTGCACTCTAAAATAGCATCAAAAGTATAGTGTCAGATATTATGTGTTATACATAACAATGTGTCATGTGTTTCTCTATGACAGACAGTAAATTTGTTTACACAGTAGACACAAGCCCATGAATAAGATATTACACTGAAAGGTAGATCTGGCCAGACCCTCATAACGTGGGAATTTCCTGGCTCCTTTTCAGTCTTAGGGAACAACTGCTGTGTACGCAGTCTGTCACCGGCCATGTGGTGCGTGACTGTACAGATGGACTACAGTCATGTAGCCACACTCCTCAGGAGCAGAAGTGCCACTGGTAACAGAGTTTCTGAGTTTTGCCTAGAAACCCTCATCCAGGCTCTTTTCTCCTCAGTGTAGAACCAACCAGGTCTCCAGGAGTCTGGGAAGCTAGGAGGAAGATTTTGAAATAAGATCCAGATGTCTCATGGACTCCAACTGATCAGTGTGGGCCTCAATATATAATCAGTGCAGGCATTCAAACAACAGCAGTTGGGAAAGGTGGAAAAGAAACTGAAGAGAAAAACATAGGAAGAGATAGTTCACATTTCCATGGGAAGAACCCACTTTTGGGTGAAGGGGTAGGGGGATGGGGGTTGGGTGTGCCTCTTGGTCCTGCACTGGGGGAATGCCCACATACATGAAGTCTACATAAGAATATTAACACTAAAGTCCAACTTCCTGGATCCTCTCCATAAAATGGAACAGCCTTCCAGCAGCAACTCAGTCAGGCTTTCTCTTAGGGCATGAGGGAGGATGACAAAGCTGCTGTCATTCATAAGTAGTACCAGAACATTCTGTGGCTTTATTAGCTGCATGCCCTCTGGATGACACAACTTTACAGAGAATCTGATTCCAACGAAGATGGGCATTATTATAATCAGATGAACTAAACGTTTTTTTCTCTCTAAAAACAAAATATAAATTTAAGATGCTGTATGCAGCTGATGAAGGGGAGCGGAAATCCGAGCTGTGAGCTGTGTTCTAAGGAGGTATCTTTTACAAAAGCAGGGAGGGATACAAAAATAGAAATCCTGGCAGTGGCTCACAGCCAATTTTATGCCATTTGTACTGAGGATAAATTGTACCACCACATTCGTCTTTAGTAAAGAACACATCCTGCCCAAATAGGCTGCCTGAGTATGATTTATGGGGCACTTTTAAAGAAAACTTGACTTCTGGGAAATAAGTGAGAGGGAATCAATGGAACAGCTGTAAACAGTGATTATTAAAATTCAGGAAGGAGCTGGGCATGGTGGTACACACGCCTTTAATCCCAGCACTCGGGAGGCAGAGGCTGGCAGATCGATGTGAGTTCGAGGCCAGCCTGGCCTACAAAGTGAGTTCAGGACAGCTAAGGCCACACAGAGAAATCAGTCTCAGGGAGAAAAAAAAAAGCAAAATTCGGGAAGAAAATTCTGGAGCCATATAAATGGAAACTTAAGCAGGAAATGTACAGATGAAATAGCTTCAGACCACAATGCATCTCAGGTTCTTGGAGATGAAATTAGCATAACCAAGTCACACTCCTGGCATTTTTCCAAAGAAGATAAATTATAATTGTGTATGTCCTGAAATTACAGCTGTTTCAGGCTTCTATGTATTTAGTGCATGCGCGCGCGCGCGCGCGCACACACACACACACACACACACACACACACACAAGCAATTTCATAGTTAAGAGAAAATCACCCACCAAAAGGGCATCCTGTCCACTTAAGAAGGTCAAGTTTAGAAAAGTGTAGGCCCTTTTAAGGATGCAATAATTTAAATAGCTCAGGCGTGCTGGTATGAAATCCTGGAAGGATCTTCTGCTCTCAGTTGCTTCTATGGGATGAAGTGATTCTGTATTTGAGAGTCACACCAGATACTTAGTTGATGGAATTCTGAGCCATCATAGCTGTGGTTCAGACTGGACTATAATGAGACCACACTTACGCGCACACACGTAGCTATACATGCATACCTAGCTACTCATTCCGTGCTCCATTTGACGCACAGAGCTCCTAAAGGAGTTAAAACATCCTAAGTGGCAGGGGTGCTGGGCATATCTTTTGGTGTAATGTTTGGTTTGGTCCCTGCTCCTTAGTACAGAATTCTTTCTCTCTCTCTCTCTCTCTCTCTCTCTCTCTCTCTCTCTCTCTCTCTTTGTTTTTTAAATAAGTTTTTATTGATTCCTTGGGAATTTCACATCATGCACCCCAATCCCACTCACTTCCCAGTCCTTCTGTATCTTCCCTCCACCCTTGTAACTTCTCCCCAAAAGAAAATGAAAAAAATAAGACGAGCTGGGAGTAGTGGCACAAGCCTTTAATCCCAACACTTGGGTGGCAGAGGCAGGCAGATCACTGTGAGTTCAAGGTCAGCCTGGTCTACAAAGTGAGTCCAGTACAGCCAAGGCTACACAGAGAGACCCTGTCTCAGAAAACCAAACCAAAAACCAAACACTCCTCCCCCAGTCTCATCAACACCTCTAGGCAATGACCTGTCCTCTGCCAACCCCTGCCTTCTCTCTCACACGGTCACAGCTGTCGCTTCTCCAGTTCCACTGTGCATGCACGAGTCCGTCCCTTTCTCTCTCCTACCTCTCTCTCCATCATATATTCCTTTGGTGGAGAGGGTTAGAAGCTTCCATGTGTCAAGCCATAGCCCTTTTGCCCAAACAGTTGTTCTATTTGTTGGTTTGTTTTGGTTTGGTTTTTGAGACATGGTTTCTCCGAGCCCCAACCCCTAGAGTTCGGGGATTTTGTGGCAACTTCATCATGTAGTCATGACCAATTAGCAACTCTATCTCCAATCTTTCTCTCCTTGGAAATACAAAGGTGGAGGTGAAAGTTCTGGGCTTTTATTCTGGGCTTAATCCTTCTAGTAACCAGGTCCCATCAAGTAACTCACCCAGAGTTACCTCTTTAAGGCAAAGTTGGCCCATACTACCCAGGAAATCCTATACAGTTAAGAACTCTGACTGGAGAAGTGACTGTGGCAAAGAACGGCCTGGTTTGTTTGTTTGTTTGTTGTCTTGTTTTGTTCATTTGTTCAGTTTTTTGTTGTTGTTGTTTGTATTTTTGGTTTTTCGAGACAGGGTTTCTCTATGTAACCCTGGTTTTCCTGGACTCACTTTTAGACCAGGCCGGTCTCGAACTCACAGAGATCTGTCTGCCTCTGCCTCCCAAGTTCTGGGATTAAAGGCACATGCCACCACGCCTGGCCTACCACAGCCTGATTTGAGTGGCCACAATGCCCGTGCTCCTGTCAAGGGCAGTGTAGGGTCCATGGCCCTACTGTAGCCAGGTCTGTGTCCATGGCCCATGTTACCTCCAAAGGCCATGTGAATGAACGTCCATGGTCTGTACTGCAGCCTAAAACCATATTAATGTCCAAAGTCACACTGAACCAGCCCCTCACCTGCTTCTACATGTGGGAGAGCTGGCCACGTCCCTCACCTGAAAGGCAAGGGAGATCTGGACATGGCGGCACAGGTGTGGGAGAGCCGGCAGGATGACTGAGTCAGCTATCATCCGGGCTCAGATGCAAGGCTTTGAGTTGGCCCACCCCAACATCTACCCCATGTAGGTGCTTCTAGAGCATATGTAGGAGCCAATCCTGCAGAACCAAAGCCACAAGATCTCCATGACACAGGATACCATCAGGATATTTGAGAGGAGTCTTGGTGAGGATTCAGTATTGATGGGGTAGCAGAAGCCAGAGGCCACGAAGCAGACCAATGACTCATTGCAATGAACATTTACAAGTAAAGCTATTTGGGCAGCCAGGTGTGGTGGCACAAGCCTGTAATCCCAGCAGTCAGGAGGCAGAGGCAGGCAGATCTCTGTGAGCTGGAGGCCAGCCTGGTCTACAGAGCGAGTCAGGAACAGCTAAGACTGCACAGAGAAACCCTGTCTTGAAAAACAAAACACAACAAAAAACAATTAAGTAAATGTGTCCGTTAATTCTCTGAATCATTCCAACAAATTAATTGAACCCCAAAGGGGCTTCTTGGGAACCCCTACTTATAGTTGTTGGTCAGTACTTCTGGAGACCCAGACAAAATTGGCATCTGAAGTTGGAGGCGGTCTCATAAAGCTAGGACTTGAAGCTGTAGCATCTGACTCTAACTCCAAGTAGACAGTGCTAGAGTTGAAGTGTATGGCGTCCATTTGGTATCTGCACAAGACTCCCTTGGTTGGGGAAAATCTTGCAATCTGGTGTCAAGTGAAATACGGTGATGAGCAGTGTGAGTGTGAGAACGGGCAAAACGATTGAGCGTCCAGTTCTTCTGTATAACAAGCCCTCAGTCCACGCTGTGCACGATCTCTGGCCATGGCAGGGATGCAACTCTTCCACTGCCTTCATCTTCTCTTCTCATAGCCTGCTTTCTGGCCACCACTGGCTGCTGTGGCCACTGTGCAGCATTTGTTAACATGACAGAAGGAGCAGTGAAGAATAGGAAGAGCCAGTGCCGGTGGAGGATGGGACCCGGGCTATTCTTCACCAAGAAACTGGCCTTAGTCTTCTCCTGATTCCAGCACGTCTTCAGTGTCCATGGGTGAGCTCTTGGTCTTCCAGTACTTGCTTGTGGGTGGTGGGAGGTACTTATGGCAAGGAGAGATGCACATCGTTTTCACCATGACTTTAAGAGATCATGATTTCATCATTTACAAGAGAGAACTGCCAAGCTGAAGTACTGTTAAACCCAAGAGCACACCAGCTAACTTCCAGCTCCCCACCAATATGCTCCCATACCTCAGAGCCAGAATTTCTGAATAAAAATGTGGTCTCTGTATAAAGTGACTTAGAAAGGCGGGGGAGGGGAGAGGAGAGAGGAGAGAGATTCAAATGTGATAAATGTGTAGTAAGAAGGAAATGTATACAGATTACATTCAATTTTTCATTGATATTTTTCTCAGATATTCATAAGGAAGTGAGATCTATCATCTATCTATCATTTAACTGTTGATTATGAAGATTTTCCAATATCTCCCAGCACAAAGGTTATTACTTTATGTAAATGTAATGAAATAACAATAAGCAATAGCTTATTCTGTGTTCATAAGTATTACAAAATAATAACGGTAGTGAATAATAATTAGTCAAGGAAATATAAGTATGGTAATTACTCTTTAATATATTTGCATAAGTATTTTAAGCCATGCATACAAGGAGAAATCTGCCCTCCCTCCAAGACTTGATTTTTAAAAACAAAATAAAGATTAAAAAAGATTTTTACATTCTTAAGTTGAGTAGTCTCGAGAATTTCAAGGTCTCTTATGAGTTAGACTCACCTAAAAACTAAAATAATCAACATTTATATGACACTAATTTTGTACCTGTATTTTTTTTTTCTGGATATAAACAGGAACTCCCACATAAACTTCATTTGTAGTATCTAAAAAACTATTAATAAATGAAAATAATAAAGTGAGAACTATCGTATCTTACTTACAAGTGCCACTAACTTAGAGCCCTGTTTTAAGGTCCTGTATGTGAAAGGGCCCTGACTTGTTTAATGGACAATAAGGGGTCTTGTATCTGATGTTTAATGAATTATTCTTCACACTTGAAATGTGTTTTTATTAAAATTCTATGTAATGAAATTTATACCAGTGCTTCATATATTCAGAGGGGCTGTGAGCACATGCTGCTGGAGACTTGGATCTTAAAGGCTTGTTAAACCTGCTCACTCTGCACCTCACCTGGGGTAATTAGAGTGTGAGCCAGGAAATTCTACTTTTACCCACTTGCCATGTTTTACTTCTTTCTTCTGATACTGTGGGAATATGTTACCATTAAAGGTAATGTTCTTTCTGGAAATAATACATGGGAAAGAAGCCAGAAATTATTAGCGATGAGTGAGTTGAGTATTGTACTGCAGGTAGGAAGCCTTGGGAATTCAAAGCCTTCTCATAAAACCAAACTCCTGGGACATCCACCCCTCTGAGGCTTTGTTTCCCTGTGAAGGTTCTGCTATGCTTCTCTTAGTAACTCTTGCTTTGCTTCCTGTGGGATATGGGTGGGTAAGAGAAAAACCCAGCCATTTCAAACTAGGAAAGGAGTCCCATGCATCACTGTGTCCTGATGCGGTCTTTAGAAAAGCTTGTGCCAAAAGGCTCTGGAAAGGGCATAAAAGATCACACAGCGGATTCCAGCTAGACATACAAAGAACCTCCTAAGAGCCCAGAACAGGCTGTGAGCTGGCTTTTACATAGA
>OU015742.1:163912117-163925213 GCA_907169655.1 Acomys percivali | reverse complement strand
AATAATAAAAGTGAGAAGTGATCTTTTTCACTACTCTTGAGCTCAAAATGCTTGGACTCTTCTGGTTATTCCACAGGTCTTTGGCACAGCCTTCAGCCAATGGAGACCTTACCCTTACTAGCCAGGAGAGGTCAGCAATTAGAATAGGGACGTATAAGTGTGCCCTGTAATATCTTTGGGAGAAATTGTTGAAGTTGCAGGCTTAAAATCACCTTATGAGATAAATACTCTTTCTATCTACTCTGTGTTCTAACATAGAGAAAATTAAGTTAATGGAGATTAAATTGCTACCTGAAGCATGACTGGAGATATTTTTGAAAAGGAAATGTCAAACTGCCTTAAGATTCCAGATTCGTTAGGATCACTGCTTACACTGAGTTCTTCCTCAGAGAAGAATACAGGCAATTGGAAGCAAGCCAGGAATAAAGTTAGTGAAGTATGGCTGATTATGTGCAGAAAAAGAGAAGGGAGTCACATCTAATCCCAGGGCAGCGATAACTAGACTAAGGCCACAAAGTGGAAAGAATCCCTGAGTGAAACAATTAGGGGAAGGATGAAAGCATCGGTCTCTCAATGACAGAGATTTCTGTTTTTTTTTCTCCAGTGTCAGCACACCAGTGAAAAGCTTGTGGTCTGCCCTCTCCAGCACCTAGAGACAGCAACTTCTGATTATGATAGACTTCCAGACCATCAACCACATCCTCTGGTTATAAGGTGATCCACAAAGGAAACACACTGCCACACGGGCTCAGCTGCCGTCGTCACAGGACACTAGTCAGGACGGCTAGAGAAAGGAAAACAAGGCGAGTGATCAAGTCTGCACTGCACTCCCTGCTAGTGATAGCATAGAAACAAGCTGCGCACGTGACTTCATCGAGAGTTTGTCCCAGTGAGTTGGCCAGTGACTGCATCTACTTAATATCCAACAATAACATTGTAGGCTGCTTGGTCTTGTCCTGTCTCCTTGTGTTGTATTTTGTTTTGAGTTTGGCTCTTTGAATGGGTCCCATTGGCATAGGATTGGGACTCTCTCTGCCTTCTGACTGCAAGCTTGTTTTATGTTGTATGACTAACTTCTTTATCCCTTCCTCTTTGTGTTCTACCTTTAGCTAGAACAGTCATAACGCTTCCCTTATCCTTTAGAATTCCCCCTCCTATTAACTTGTTTCTCTTCTGTTTTCATTCACTGCTCTACTATTAATCACAAGTCCTACTCAACTTACTTCTGTTCTGTTCTTAACTAACACCTCATACAAAACACACCATCATTGCTCTTTTATTCTCCAAAGTTATTGGAATAGAATGGGTGATTATTTTTGATTGACTATTTGCCTATTTCCATAGCATGTCTGTATATCAGCTTTGATTGCTTCTGCACTTAGTATTCTTCTCTTGAAGTGGTGTCTAGGCTGTGTGAGAACCATGCACATTTATGTTACCCCCAGTCCAGTGGAAAGGAACAAACACTTCAATGTTAAGTACAGCATAGCTCAACTTCAGCATTGTGAATACTTCCACTGAAATAACAAAGGTTGTCAAAACACTTAACCATCAGCCTAATAGCAGATGTGAAAGTCTCACTATAGAAACACAAGGAAGCAGGCCTCCCCATAGACCTAGGGGACGGACATGGGATGAAGATGAGGGAGGGAGCAACGAGATGATACAAGTGATGGGATAACAATTGAGATGTGATCTGAATAAATTAATTTTAAAAAACGAATTACACAGTCACCTAAAACAAACAAACAACAAGAACAACAAACTGGCATAAAGCAGTTAAGTAGCCTTGACTATCCTGTTTCCTTTATGCTAAATAAATTCAGCCCAGAACTTAAAAAAAAAAAAAAAAAGAAACACAAGAAACATATAAAATCAAGGCAAGATGACTCCTCCCAATATAGCAGGTACCTTAATAATGGATTATAATGAGAGTAAATTAGAGTAGTTCCCAGATAAAGGATCCAATACAATGATTATAAGAATGCTTAGCAAAACCAAGGAGGACGGGTATAAATTTAGATAGTTCAACGACAATACAAGTAACTAAGTGAAACAAGGATCAATATAGGATATGGAAGAAGACTTCAATTAAAGATAGAAATACTTAAAGAAGTTACATTGACAACCAGAAGTAAAAACTTTAGTAAGTCAAACAGAAACTTCAATATAAAGCCTACGAATGGAATGAACTACTGGAAGACAGAATAGAACATATTGGAAACAAGGTAGATGAATTAAAACATTTAGACAACAGTAAAGATAAGGGCAGTGGTCTGGAGAGATAGGTGCATAGTGCTTTTACAGAAGATGGAGTTTGGTCCTCAGCACACATCAGGCACCTCATGATTGCCTAAAGCTCCAGCTCCACAGGGATATGAAGCCTCCAAAGGCACCTTCTTAACTCATTCAGACACATGTACACTCACATCATTAAAAATAATAAACTATTTTAAAAAGATAATAATATGAACAGAATATGAGCTTTCTGGGGTGTCATTAAAAATTAAAATTATGAATCATGGACATAGTAGGAGAAGTATAAGCTATAGGTATAAAATATATTAAATAAAATCATAGCAGGAAAAAAATTAAATCTAGGGAGATAGACTGTCATCCATGTGCAGAAAACATTTAGAATACCAAACAGACAACACAAGAAAAGAATCTTCCCGCATTGCATTATAAAAATACTAAGTACATTCAACAAAGAAAGAATGTTGAAAACTTCAAGATGAAAACACTAAGTCACACAAAGACAACCACATCAGAAAGTACCAGACTTATAAACAAAAGCTAAAAGCTAGAAGGGCATGAGAAAAAAATATTTCAAGCTCTGAAAGATAGCATGTGTCAACCAAGATTACTATAGCCAACAAAACTAACTCTCTTTTGAAGAAAAGAAGAAGTAGAAGGAGGAAAAGGAGGAGGAGAAGAAGAAGAAGGAGGAGGAGGAAAATCTTTCCATAACAAACAGAAACAAAAAGAATTAATGACTGCTAAGACAGAAGGATAGAAGATACTTAAAGGAATTTACAGACTAAGAAGAAAGATAAATACATCCACAAAGACTCCAGAAAGAGTAAGGTGCACTAGAATAGAAGAGAAGCAATTAAATATTATGAATGTACCAAACATGAAGAATCAATAAAATGACAAGAATTAATGTCAGGCCCCAAAGAAACTCAGGACAAATGGCTAACTGTGTTGCCTGTTAACATACCAAAGTGCACACCAGGCTCACACTACCTCTGTCTCATCTCTGTCCTTCTCACCCCACCCCCTACCCTAAACATCTCCAGCCCAGGGCTTTGCTTCCCTTCCCCAGCTTCTCTTTCCTACAAAAACCTGCCAGTTTAGCCACACATTCTCTTTGTCCTCTTGGTTCTTCTTCTCTTGCTCTCCTCTCTGGCTCCTTTCTCTTCCTCTCTTGTTTGCCCTCCCTCTCCTCACCCCTCATGGTCCAGTTCAGTTTACTGGCCATGTTCTTTCTGGACCCTTCCAGGTGCCTCTGGTATACTCCTCATATCCGAAATAAAAACCTTCTCTTTAACCATGTCAAGGATTGATCATGTCCTCATTTCCAGTCAACTAATACATACCTTTCCATGGAAAGTTTGGATGGCAATGGTCCCAACTCTCCAAAAAGAAGGAACAGAGTCGTAGAAAGGATTGAAAAAACAGGAGCCATCTATTTGTTGCATATAAGAATTAGAGCCCTGGTGCCACTCTGCTTACCTTGGGTTGTCAGGACTCAGGCACCGAACATCTCTAATGACAGGTCCATCTCACTTTGTGAAGTCTGCCACCTGGAAAGTAACACTTACTAGGAGAGACTTTCAGCATCTCCCCCACTCCTTAGGCTGGACTTTAAGTGGCTCCCCAATGTTGATGAATATTAATAATTAATATTTATTCATATTAACTTAGCGACTCCTTAGTCAGCAATTTCCCCAAATAGCCACACATGGAGACTATGATTTATTCAAAAGCTAAACACAGACCTGAGCATAGAATCTAATCTACTATCAGTTTACCTTCCACCCATCCAAAGTCCCCAATACTTGTGGTTATTATCTTCTCTGGAATCAGTCCTTTCTCCTCCCTCGTGCATCTCTCTCCTCATGGTCCCTCTCTTGATCCCCCCCCCCAAAATACCATGCACCTTCACTCTGCCTCCCTCTCCCTGCTCATCCCAGTGTCAGCAGTTTTATTATCCGATCAGGGATAATTTGAGAGGCAAGAGTTACAAAGGTCATTTCGGGTATGTGAGTGGAGTGTCTGCTTGTAAAAGACAGCAAGCCCACCTCTGGGGAACAAAATCATTAACATTAGAACACATAGCACCAGACCAACCCCTAACATCCCAAAGTCCTTCCATGGGATAAGCTCCAGGTAGCACAGCTTTTCCTTCTTCTTCATTCTCTTATCATTGCTTCTCCCACCTCAAATAAAGAATGTAGGAACATTCTGGCCTAACATGGGGAACCCAGATTAGCCAAACATCTAGAAGTTCATTGTGTCCATGACCACTATAGACTAGTAAAATACATTTGATTAATTAACCTCATTATAATTTGATAATATTCTATTTGCCTTATAATACTTGCTATTTCCCTTTTCAAAGACGTATACACATATTTTTTAAAAATATATTTTATTAATTTATTCATATTACATCTCAGTTGTTATCCCATCCTTTGTATCCTCCCATTCCTCCATCCCTCCCACTTTCCCCCTACTCCCCTCCCCTATGACTGTGACTGAGGGGGACCTCCTCCCCCTGCAAGTGATCCCAGGGTATCAAGTCTCTTCTTGGTAGCCTGCTATCCTTCTTCTGAGTGCCACGAAGCCTCTCCATCTAGGGGACGTGGTCAAATATGGGGCACCAGAGTTTGTGTGAAAGTCAGTCCCCACTCTCCACTCAACTGTGGAGAATGTCCATTGGCTAGATCTGGGTAGGAGTTCGAAGTTTACTGCACGTATTGTCCTTGGCTGGTGCCATAGTTTGAGCAGGACCCCTGGGCCCAGATCTGCCCATCATAATGTTCTTCTTGTAGGTTTCTAGGACCCTCTGGATCCTTCTATTTCCCCATTCTCCCTTGCTTCTCTCACCTAGAGTCCCACTAAGAAGTCTTCCCCTCTGTCCTACTTCCCTGGTAAGTGAAGATGTTCATGGGACATGCCCCTTGGGCTACTTATTTCTGGACACTAGTATACATGTATTTTTAAAACCATACATACAATGTCCTAACTCAGTGTTCTTTCACTTCCAGTATTTCTTTTAGATGCATTTGCAAATTAGAAAAATATTACTTTACAAGAGAAATAACACTTTACTACTGGTAGATAGCTACCACTGGATGCTTAAGGAAAAACAAGAAAAATAAGGCTGTTTTGGAAGAAAAAGAGTGAGGTGAGATAGGAAATTGAGACTGACTGTCACTTAAGAGATTGTGTGGTTGAAGGTGCTAATTACTTCTAGCATGGAAAACAGGCCAGATTGTCTTTGCCTGTGTCCTGCTAAGTCACTACCTAAAAATTGCTCTAGAATTGGAAAGTTCCGAGGATTTCTTTCGCCTTTATTTTTTTTTTCCTTTAACTGCTGTAGGAAAATCATCTCAGTGTTTCCAGAGCTCCACATGTTAGATGAGAAGAAAGGGGCTTGGGATTGCCGGTGGGTGGGGGGGGGGGGGGGGGGGGGTGGGGGGGGGGGGGGGTAGGGGGTGGGGGGGTTAGTCCCACCCTGCATAGTTAGTGTAGTGCCTTACCCATGGAACACCCTTACTAGGCAGGTAAGCGGTCCAAGGTTTTTTTGTTTGTTTGTTTTTTTGTTTTTGTTTTTGTTGAGACAGGGTTTCTCTGTGTAGCCTTGGCTGTCCGGGACTTGCTTTGTAGACCAGGCAGGCCTGGAACTCACAGCAATCCACCTGCCTCTGCCTCCCAAGTGCTTTGAGTTGGGGAGGGGTGTGGGGGAGGGGGGCTCCCTACTAGAGAATCCAGGCTCTCTTTCCCATTTCCCATGCAACCACATACCAGGAAGAGAAAGTGGCTGCCCCAATCAGATACGCTGATGCAATAACTTTGATCAAAACTGGTGACCCACCTACACTAGCGCCAAGCAGATTCACTCTGGGAAATGTGACTGCTGAGCCAAGACATTTCAGAGGCTTTTCTGGGACAGCCACAGGGTGATCGTGTGCTGTCTTCTGTTGGCTCCTCAAAGGTCAACCAGGAATAGGATTTACATATTGCCTCGGGCCATCTCAATTCCAGAGCAGATTCTCCAGTTTTTCTAAAGGCTCTTGTGCTACTCCTCTCACTGGACCCACTATTTTCTGCTTGACCTAGCTAGAGTGAATTCTGTCTACCTGCAACCAAGAACGCATCCTTCAGATGAAGAGCTATAAAGAGGTTGGGTCTGTGAATTAATAGTAAGAGGGTGTCCTGATTGTGCGTGTGTGAACTTAATATAAACTAGAGTTGTCTGGGAAAATGAACATCAGCTGAGAGCATGGCTCCAATCAGATTGCCTGTAGGCAAGTCTGTAGGGAATTTTGTGATTGATGACTGATGTAGGAAGGCCCAAACCACTGTAGATGGTACCACACCTGGGAAGGTGGTCATGGGGTGTATAAGAAAGCAAAGTGGGCAAGCCAAGGGGAGCAAGCCAATAAGCAGCACCCCTCCATGGACTCAGGTTTAGTTCCTGCCTCCTTGTTCCAGCCTTGAGTTCCTTCCTCTTAATGGACTGCTACTTAAAATATGCAAGCCAAATAAAACCCTTTCTCCTCAAATTGCTTTTGGCTAGTGTTTTATCACAGCAATCTAAGACAGAAATGGGACCCAGGGTTTTGCAATGTTGAGGTGGCAGACCTGAACATGTTGTTTTGGGGAAGACTGTGGAAAGACTCTGGAGCTCTGGTCTGGAAAAGCCACTGAGTGTTGAGAGCTTAAGGCACTACTATTGTGGGAACTTGAAAGATAGGTATATTGAAAGAAATGCAGATAGAAGACTTGTGACATTTCAGAGGGAAGCAAAGACTCTCTTGGGCCAATTTCTGTGATGTTTTGAATTAAGACTATGTAGTGTCTGGTCATCTGGGGCTGAAGAAATAGATGTGATGAATAAGAGACCAGCACCGCTAAAATGAAACCTTTGCTTACTGGAACAAATCCATGCTGGTTAGCTGGAGCTGAGACATTACTGGTGATTACGAAGAGGACAGGAGAGTTGAGGTGGCATCTTCTGGGAGCATCGCATCAGAATCAGCACACAGTAGCTGTGCTCCAGAGGGGGAGAAGGTTGTATCTATGCTGGCATTTGAACTTGATAATGTGTGACAGTCACCTGGGTGACGCTGGCATCAGTTTCCATCAGTTGCTGGGTGAAGCATCACTGATGACAGTTATGCTAGGCTCCGGTCTACAAGTATAGCAGAATATCATTAATAGTATCAGGGATGGGCTTCCTCCCATGGCATGGGCCTCAACTGGGCTCATTGATTGGCTCTTCACTCAAATTCTACTCTTTTACCCTTGCACATCCTGTAGACAGGAGCAATTGTGGGTCTAAGGTTTTGTGGCTGGGTTGGTGAACCAATCCCTCCATTGGAAGTTTTGCCTGCTTACAGGAGATGGCCGGTTCAGCAATCCCCAGTGCTAGGAGTCTTAGCTGGAGTCACCCTCATAGATTCCTGGGAGTTTTCATTGTCCTAGGTTTCTAGCTCATTCCAGAGATACTCCCCAAATCCAGTTGTCTCTCCCAGTGTTCTCTCCCTCTGTCCTCCCCCACCTTATCCCTTCTGTTCCCATCCGTACCCCTACCCCACCCCCTCCCTCGCTCCATATTTATGACTAATATCCACTTATAAATGAGTACATACCATGTGTGTCTTTCTGAGTCTGGATTACCTCATTCAGAATGATCATTTTTAGGTCCATCCATTTGCCTGTAAATTTCATGATGTAATTGTTTTTAACAGCTGAGTAATACTCCATTGTGTAAATGTCCACATTTTCTTTCTCCATTCTTCAGTTGAAAGATATCCAGGCTGTTTCCATTCTCTGCTTATTACAAATAAGCTGCTATGAACATAGTTGAGCAAGTGTCTTTGGACTGTGGTGGAGGTTCTTTTGGGTATATGCCCAGGAGTGGTCTTGAGGTAGATCCATTCTCAATTTTCTGAGAAACTGCCAAATTGATTTCCAAAGAGATTGTATAAATTTGTATACTTCCACAAGCAATGGAGAAGTGTCCCTTTTCTTCACATCCTTGCCAGCAGCAGCTGCTACTTCTTTTTTGTTTTGTTTTGTTTTGTTTTTTTGTTTTTGAGACACAGTCTATGTTAGCCTTGGCTGCCCTATACTCGCTTTATAGACCAGGCTGGCCTCGAACTACAGCGATCTGCTTGCCTCTGCCTCCCGAATGCTGGGATTAAAGGTGTGCGCCACCACACCACCACACTCAGCTTTTTTTTTTTTTGGTAGGAGCTGTTACTTCTTAACTATTCTGACAGGTGTAAGGTGGAATCTCAGCGTTGTTTCAGTTTGCATTTCCTGATGATTAAAGACATTGAACATTTTTTAAAGTGCTTCTCGGCCATTAGAGAATTCTCTGTTTAGCTTTGTATCCATTTTGTACCCATTTTGTACCCATTTTTAAATTGGGTAATTTAGTTTTTTGATGTTCTTGAGTTCTTTATATAGTTTAGATATCAGCCCTCTGTAGGATGTAGGGTTGGTGAAAGTCTTTTCCCATTCTGTAGGCCGCCATTTTGTCCTTTTGACTGTGTCTTTTGGCTTACAGAAGCTTTTCATTTTCATGAAGTCCCATTTATTAACTGTTTATTTTACTGCCTGAGCTGTTCAGGAAGTTGTCTCCGGTGCCAATGAGTTCAAGGTCATTCCCCACTTTCTCTTCTATTAGATTTACTTATCTGGTTTTATGTTGAGGTCTTTGATTGTTCTAACTGTATATTGTTTATTATCAAAAGAAATGGCATTTTTTATTTAGACAGAAAAGGGGAATTTTGGGGGGGTTGATCTGGTGCTATGTATTCTAATGTTGGTTGGCTTGCTGTCTTTTATGAGTAGACACTCACATACCCTAAATGGCCTTTGTAACTCTTGCCTCCCAAATTATCCCTGATTGGATAATAAAACTGCTGACAATGGGATGAGCAGGGAGAGGGAGGTGGAGCAAAGGTGCACAGCTTTGTGGAGTCAGGAGAAAGACCCTGAGGAGAGAGATGCAGGAGGGGGAAGAAAGGATGGATTCCTGAGAATATAACAACCACGAGTATTGGGGACTTTGAATGGGTGGAAGGTAAACTGATAGTAGGGAAGTAGGCTAGATTTTATGCTCAGGTCTGTGTTTAGCTTTTGAATAAATCATAGTGTCCATGTGTGGCTATTTGGGGAAGTTGCAGCCTAAGGAGTAATTAAGCTATATTAATACTATGAATGAATAGTCATTATTGATACTCATCAACATCAATGAGTTCAAGGCCATTCCACACTTTCTCTTCTATCAGATTTAGTGTATCCTGTTTTATGTTGAGGTCTTTGATCTACTTGAATTTGAATTTTGTGCAGGGTGATAAATATGGATCTATTTGTATTCTTCTATGTGCAGACATCCGGTCAGAGCAGCAACATTTGTTGAAGATCCTTTCTTTTTTTTTTTTTTTTCATTGTGTAGTTTTGGCTTCTTTGACAAAAGTGAAGTGTTCATAGGTGTGTGTAAAACTTCTAGATCTTCAATGTGATTCCATTGATCAACCTGTTTCTTTTTATGCCGGTGCCATGTGACTTTTATTATTATTGCTCTGTAGTACAGCCTGAAATCAAGGATGATGGTATCTCCATAAGTTCTTTTTTGTACAGTATTGTTTTAGCTATCCTGGGCTTTTTGTTTTTCTACATGACGCTGAGTATTGTTCTTTCAGAGACTGTAAAAAATAGTGTTGGAATTTTGATGAGAATTGTATTCAATCTGTAGGTTGCTTTTGGTAGGATGGCCACTTTTACTATGTTAATTCTGCTGATCCATGAGCACAGAAGATCTTTCCATTTTCTGATATCTTCTTCAGTTTCTTTCCTCAAAGATTTGAAATTCTTGTCATACAGATTTTTAAGTTGCTTGGTTAGAATTATACCAAAATATATTATATTATTCATAGCTATTGTTAAGGATATTAGTTCCTTTTGTTTTTCGCAGCCCACTTATCATTTGTATACAGAAAAGCTATTGATGTTTTTTTAGTTAATTTTGTATCCAGGCTCTTTGCTGAAAGTGTTATCAGCTGTAGGTCTTTCTTGGTAGACTTTTGGGGGTCACTTATGTATACTATCATATTAGCTGCAAATAGCTATACTTTGACTTCTTCCTTTCCAATTTGTATCCCTGTGATCTCCTTTAGTTGTCTTATTGCTCTGGTTAGAACTTCAAGTTTATATTGAATAGGTACAGAAAGAATTGAAAGCCCTGTCTTGTTCCTAATTTTATTGGAATCGCTTTTACTTTTTCTCCATTTAATTTGATGTTTGCTATCAGCTTGCTGTATTTTGTCTTTACTGTGTTTATGCATGTGCCTTGTATCCCTGATCTCTCCAAGACTTTTGTCATGAAGGAGTGTTAGATCTTGTCAAAGTCCAGCATCTAATGGGATGATCTTGTTGTTTTTTCTTTGTTTGTTTATATGGTGGGTTATATTGATAGGTTTTTGTATGTTGAACTATCCCTGCATCTCTGGGATGAAGCCTACTTGATGGTAGATAATATTTTTGATGTGTTCTTGGATTTGGTCTGTGAGTATTTTATTGAGTGTTTTTGGGTCAATGTTCATAAGGAAGATTTGGTCTGAAATTCTCTTTCTTGGTTGAATCTTCGTGTGGTTTAGGTATCAGGGTGACTACAGCCTCATAAAATCAATTTGGCAGAGTTCCTTCTGTTTCTATTTTGTGGAATAATTTAAGGAGTATTGGTACTATATCTTCTTTGAGAGTCTGACAGAATTCTACACTAAAACTGCCTGACCCTGAGCTTTGCTTTTTTGGGGGGGGGGCGGGGGGAGGCTGGAAGTGGGAGACTTTTAATGACTGCTTGTATTTCCTTAGGGGTTATAGGTATATTAACCTAAATATTGTTTACCTGATCTTGATTTAACTTCAGCAACTGGTATCTGTAGGCTTTGATCTTTTTAAAACCTACTTTATTTGCAGCTCTTTAATGTCTCTACCTCCCTTCCAACCCATCTACCCTAGATAGGTGAGGAAGAAGGTTAGTATGGACAGTAGACCTTTTTAGATTCAGTTCCTTGGGGGCAATTCTGTTCTTTGTAGTCAGGATTTCAACAGCAAACACAAAAGCAGGAACAAAGAGCAGTGGAACTCAAAGTGTTCTCTGAAATGTTTCTGTTTAGGAGTGCCTCAAAGCAGAGTGATGCACAGCCAAGGGAGTCAAAGCAATGCAAAGTATGAGAAGCAATGTCTCTCTGTTTTCTGGGCTCCTATTTATCTCCTCTCAGAGTCTGTACCAGGGTGTTTTACAACTGGCAAAGACCATGTGAGCACTCTCTCAAGTCTATTTCTGGGGGACAAATAACATATACCCTCACGTGAAGCAGTTTCATATCCCACACTTGGGATCAAAACAAAAACATGTTTATATCCACTACAGGTATCTATCAGGAAAACAATCCATTTCATTTAGATTTTCAAATTTTATGGAGTACAGGTTTTTGAAGTAAGGCCTAATGATTCTTTGGATGTCCCAGTGTCTCTTGTTATGTCCCTTTTTTCATTTCTGATTTTGTTAATTTGGATATTGTCTCTCTGCCTTAAGTTAGTTTGGCTAAGGGTTTGTCTATCTTGTTGATTTCCTTGAAGATCAACTTTTTGTTTCATTGATTCTTTATATTCTTTTTTTTTTCTATTTTATTGATTTTACCCCTGAGTTCCATTATTTCCTGCCATCTGCTCCTCTTAGGTGTGTTTGCTTGCTTCTTTTTGTTCTAGAGCTTTCAGGTGTGATGTTAAGTTACTAGTATGAGGTCGCGCTAATTTTTTTTTTTTTATGAAGGCACTTAGTGCTATGAACTTTCTTTTAACCTTGCTTTCATTGTATCTGTAAGTTTGGGTGTGTTGTGCATTCATTTTCATTGAGTTCTAAAAAGTCTTTATTTATTTCTTCATTGACCCAGTGGCCATTGAGTAGAGAGTTGTTCAGTTTCCTTAAGTTTGTAGGCTTTCTGTTGCTTCTGTTGTTGTTGAAGTACTGTTTTAATCCCTGATGGTATAATAAGGTGCACAGGATTATTTCAGTTTTCTTGTATTTGTTGAGACTTGTTTTGTGACTGAGTATATGGTCAATTTTGGAGAAGGTTCTGTGAGGAATATTCTTTTGTGTATTGTTGAAATGTTCTGTTGGATCCATTTGAATCATAATATCTTTTAGTTCCATTATTTCTCTGTTTAGTTTCTGTCTTGACAACCTGTCCATTGTGAGAGTTAGATGTTGAAGTCTCCCACTATTAACATGTGGGGTTCGATGTGTGATTTAAGCTTTTGTAATGTTTCTTTTGTAAATATGGGTGCCCTTGCATCTGAGCATAGATATTCAGACCTAAGATGTCATCTTGGTGGATTTTTCCTTTGATGAGTATGAAGTGTCCTTCTCCATCACTTTTGATTAATTTTGGTTGGAAGTCTATTTTATTAGATATTAGAATGGCTATTCCAGCTTGCTTCTTGGGTCCATTTACTTGGAAAATCTATTTCCAATTCTTTACTCTGAGGTAATGCCTTATGTTTGGTGTTGAAGTGTGTTTCTTGTATGCAGCAGAATGTTGGATCCCTTTTTTATATCCATCATGTTACCCTGTGTCTTTTTATTGGAGAATTGAGTCCATTGATATTGAGAGATATTAATGACCAGTGATTATTTAATCCTGCTATTTTTATGTTGGTGAGGAGAGAGGGAGAGAGAGAGGGGGAGAGGGAGAGGGAGAGGGGAAGAGAGAGAGAGGGGAGGAGAGAGAGAGAGAGAGAGAGAGAGAGAGAGAGAGAGAGAGAGAGGGAGAGAGAGGGAGAG
>OU015742.1:163872107-163911451 GCA_907169655.1 Acomys percivali | reverse complement strand
CTCCTCCTCCTCCTCCTCCTCCTCCTCCTCCTCCTCCTCCTCCTCCTTCTTCTTCTTCTTCTTCTTCTTCTTCTTCTTCTTCTTCTTCTTCTTCTTCTTCTTCTCTACAGGGTTTCTCTGTATAGCCTGGCTGTCCTGAACTTGCTTTGTAGACCAGGCTGGTCTCAAACTCACAGTGATCTGCCTGCCTCTGCCTCCCCAAGTACTGGGAGCAAGACATGCACTACAATGCCTGGCTTATTCTTGTTATTCTTAGGTTTGGGCTTTTCATAGTGCCCCAAATTTCTTGGATGTTTTATGTTAGAAACTCTTTAGATTTCACATATTTTTTGACAATATATCGTTTTTTTTCTATTGTATTTTCTATACTTGTGATTCTTTCTTTCATCTCTTGTATCCTGTTGGTGATCCTATTCTCTTACCTTGGTTTTCCATCTCCAGGATTCCCCAAATTTGTGTTTTCTTTATTGCTCCCATTTCCATTAGGTCTTGAACAATTTGTTTTTCTTTTCCCTCTATTATATTTCTGTATTTCTTTAAGAGATTTATTAATTTCCTCTTTAATGGCCTCTATCATCTTCATAAGATTGGATTTAATCATCTTCATAAGATTGGGTTTAAGTTTATTTTCTTGTGTTTCATCTATGTTAGGATATCCAAGGCTTTTTGCAGTAGGATAGGTGGGCTCTGGTGGTGCCATATTGCCCTGGCTGTTGTTGATGTGTTCTTATGCTTGTCTTTAGCTATTTGGGTTTTCAGTAATTATAGGTTTAAATGCTGATTTCTGAGTTTATCTTGTTGGATGTGTGAGTTTTGGATTTTTTTTTCCTTGGTTTCTGCTTCTTCTCTGTCTTATGGCCTGAGTGGCCTGGATTTCTGGAGACTGGAGAGTCTCCCTGGAGTTTCTGTGACCTGCATGGCCTCTGGGTTTTTGGGTGCTAACCTTGCCTCTGGGATTCCTAGTGCCAGCATGGCTTGGGTTTCCTGGTGCCAGAGTGGCCTCTGGGAAAACAGACAGAGTTGTGTGCCAGAAAATGGAACACAGGGGAAGGGGGCAGTTTACTGTTGTTGAGTGTGCTTTAGGAGGACTTAACTTAATTAATTAATTAATTTTTTATCTCACAGTTGAACCTACAGTTGAGGAACTTTGGACCTTTAACAATATGTTAGGTTTTTATAAGAGAACTTGAGATTTAAAAAAAATTCTATGTGACTTTTAAAGTTATTTATGATTTAAATTGTGATATTAATATTAATATGAGATCTTGAGGATAAACAAGAAAGGAAAGGTTATGGTTTAACAATAATGCGTTCACATATCATGTTGACAGGGGACCAATTTTCCTGGTTGTGTTTTGTTTTTTAGTCACCTCGACACAAGTAAAGTTACCTGGAAAAAGGAACCTCAATTGGGAAACTGCTTCCATCCAGATTGCCTGTAGACAAGTCTGTAGAGTGTGTTCTTGATTAATGATCAATATGGGAAAGCCCAGACCACAATGGATGATGCTACTTCTGGACAGATAGTCATAAGGTATATAAAAAAGCCAAGTGGACAAGCAAGGGAAGCAAGCCAGTAAGCAGAATTCCTTCATAGCTTCTGTTGCAGTTCCTGCTTTGACTTTAAAGAACTGTGACCTAAAATATGTAAAGCAAATAAATCTTTTCTTCTTTAAGTTTTTTTCAGGAAGGCAGTATTATAACATCGCAATAGAAGGTAGGCTAAGACAGGTGGAAAGAGACAGGTTGGTGACTGCAATATACTGTAGGCTTGGAGATGGCAGAAGACTAAGGTGGTAGGAGATCCAGGACAGATCAACTGTGAAGTGTATTGTTATTTTGTTTTGCTGAAACAGGGTCTTACTACAGCCAAGATTGGTCTCAAATTTGTCCTCCTGCCTCGGCTTTCTGAGTGCTGGGATTACAGATGTCTAATAATATGTCCAGTATGAACAGATTTTCCTTGAACAAGTTTCTTAATATTCATGTGTCTCTATTTTATATCAGTAAGAGTAGGGACAGAAACACAACCGTCCCACAGTGTTCTGAGATGAAGAGACCTATTTGCTTCCCTATATCCATTCTTCCTTCTAGGAACATGACAAGAGACAGGATAAATAGCTAAAATGTACTGTAGAGTTGGATAAGGCCAAAGTCTGTGGTAGGTGAGACTAAACTTCCTGGGAGCAACTCCAGGCTAGATCAACTGTGAACTGTGTTGCTGTTATTTTGTTCTCTTGAAACAGGGTCTTACTGTAGCCAGGGTTGGCCTCAAACTTGTGGGCACTAGATATTATGTTACTGAATAAAATGAGAGCAAAAACAATATATATATATAACCACAGATTTCCTTGGTTCAAAGGAAAACCCTTATTTTGGCTTATGCTTTTTTCTTTTCCTCCTAATTAGTGGTAAATGGGTGATGAGTGGTGGTGAAGCTGAAAACTGATAATATCAGCATCATCTGACTTGTCTGGAGTCTGGATCACTCTGTGGAGAATAATCCATGTGGCATTATTGGAAGGCTTAAGGGATATGTATTATTTGCTTATTGTCTTAGTTATCGTACGATTGCTGTTAAGAGACACCATAATGAAGGCAGCTTATAGAAGAAAGCATTTAATTGGAGGCTCGATCACAGTTTCAGGGAGTGAGTCAACGACCATCATGGTGGGGTCTCTGGTGGCAGGCAGGTAGGCATGGTGTTAGAACAGTAGCTAAGAGCTATATACCAATCCACAGGTAGAAAGCAGAGAGAGAGAGAGAGAGAGAGACAGAGACAGAGACAGAGACAGAGACAGACAGAGACAGAGAGAGAGATACACACCTCCTTCAATAAGGCCACACCTTCTAATCCTTCTCAAACAGTCTACAATCTGGAAACCAAACATTCAGCTATGTAAGCCCATGGGGCCCATTCTCATTCAGATTACCCAGCACACTCCCATATTCAACCATTCTGAGAACTGAAGCTGGTGCCTTGTGTGTGCCAGGCAACTGGTCTACTACTGAGCTATAGCATCATCCCTTTATTTTATTTTATTTTTTTTAAACTTTCAATCTTATTTTCACGCTGTGTGTTTATTAGTTGCCAAGGCTGGTGGCTTTGAAATCTGTCTATAGCCTAGACTGACCTAATCTGTGATCCTCCTGCTTCAGTCCTTGGAGGAGCAGAGATTATTTGTTTATACCATGAGGCACAGCCATGGTATATCTTTTAGACCTTTTTTATATCACCAAGATGCCCTGTCACTCAGGAACTTTTGCTTTAATCCTAAACACTATAGTTATTAGTGGACTAAATATACATGCTTTATACATCATAGCTAAAATAGTACCTGACTTGAAGCATGCACTAAATATGTTTTAGCTAGTTCCACCTTTCTTTCACATAAAGACACCAAGGCCCATTTCAGATTAAGCATGGAACGTTCAACACATCAGATTCAGGATTTCAGCCTTCAACTGTTCAGCTGCCTATCCGCTACGGAACTACACATGAATTTCAATTTCTGATTTTTTGATATGTTATTATTTTATGCAAGTCCTACACCTAGATAGGAATAATGAATCACCAACCAATCCTATGATCCAGGACAACTGAAATGTGTTAGATGTGGTTGGAATTAATAGATGTCTTCTGTCCTAGGCTTCCCTATACGCTATCAATCAGAGGGGCAGGGACTGGGAGATGATACCTAGGTCTGTGCAGAGTAGGAGCTGATGGAAGTCTGTGAGACAAGCAGTCCAGCTAGCTAGAAAGAAAAGGAGCACAAAAGAACCAGGAGGAGTTTTGAGCACAGGGACTGGCTGGCTGCCACTGGGAGGCTAGAAAGAGCAACTGAAGGATAACAAAGACAGAAAGGCAAAGCCATAGGGAGTGGCAGTCATAGCAGAGGAGTTTAGATTTAACATGAAGTCCGCCTCAGTTTTTCCCTTTCTTTTCTTTTCTTTTCTTTTCTTTTTTTTCCTTTTTCTTCTTTCTTTTTTTTCTTTTTTTTTTTTTTTGAGTCAAAGTTCCTCTGTGTAGCCTTGGTTGTCCTGGAACTCATTCTGTAGACCAGGCTGGCCCCAAACTCAAAGATATCCACCTGCCTCTGCCTCCCTGATTCCTGGGATTACAGTATGCCACTGAGCCTGGCTTCAGTTTTTTTTTTTTCCCTTGATGATATGGACATACTTATTTTAAGTCTACTTTATCAGCCAGTGAGATTTTCTATAACTTTCATGAGAGAATAGATTGTTTCCTATCAGCATCTCATGTAATTTCCTTATAGTGAGCGTATAAAGAGATTTACTCATTTACTGGTTTATTTGCTGAGATTGGCCCTTCACTACCCATTCAGATAGCTTTTCTAGGCTCGATTGCATATGGGTCTCAGGTTTTGACTGACAGCTATACACCAGCAGCAGAGCCTCTAGGGTTACAAAGGAAGGGCAGAAGGAACTTGGATTCATTGAGCACCCACTGGTATACATTTGACATTTTGAGCATATAATTTTCTTTGCTTCTAATTACTCATGACATTTTATTATCTCAGTTTTTAAGCCGAGAAACCTAAAGTTCCAAGAAGTTACATAACTTATCAAAGATCACAGATTTCTCGAGTGGAGGAAGTGCTGTTCAGGCTCAGCCCCCTCTGACTCTACTCTGTGGTCACACCCATGAAGATGCTGGCTTTCAGACAGAACTAAAGTTCATGCAGAAAAAATGGGAGTGGTGGAGGAACTCACCCTGTATAAAAGTGCATGATGAATCACACATGGCTTAGAAAGCACACACAAACTTCCTGCATAAAATCGTGAGAGTGATAATGATATTACATTTATTTATTCAGGGGTGTGTTTGTGTGTGTGTGTGTGTGTGTGTGTGTGTGTGTGTGTTTGTGCGTGCACACACACACAGTACACAGTGAGAATGAGGAGGTCAGAGAACAACTCTCAGGAGTCATTTCTTTTTTTCTGTTACATGAGTCTCAGGGTTAAGTTCATGTCATTGGGTTAGTGGCAAGTATCTCTACCCACTGAGACATCTGTCAGCACAGGGTTGATAAGGTTTTGATGATAGTTCATTTTTAATAGAAGACATGTATGAGGCCAGCTTGTCAACCTGGTTGGGTCTCTAAACTATGGGTTCAGAGAGCTGGACTAATTGCTCCATTTTGGCATTAAGTGAAGAGTTAGATTAAGTCAAAAAGTATGTGACAATTGACTTTTCTTAGTTGCTCCAGAAGATAAGCAGGAGAACAAAACTAAGTTATCAAAAGACAGACTCCAACAATACCTGAAGGGGGAATTCTAGTTGTGTAAGGAAATGCAGGTCACTGGACATGTCCAAACTGCCCAAGGGATCCTCTGGGAAAGGTGATGTGTGACAGCATCTTGCACTGGCCTCCAGACTCCAATAGTCCAATCCTGTCTCCTTACTGAATCTGTCTTCGTTCTGGGTTGGTTAGAGCCACTGTCTACTTCCTGGGTAATTTCAGGACATCTCAACCTTTATATGGATTATGCTGGGTTGAAGACTGTTTTCTTCTTCAAAAGCCCCTTTCCCATTCGTCTCTCCCTGCACCTTCTCAGGGAGGAACCGTGGTGAGCATCTGCTCTGGGACTCATGTCCTGTCCTCCAGCTATGCAGAACACCCCCGTTCCTGTGGGGGCGGGAGGCTTGGCTCTCCTTTTAGAAGCTCCCTTCTGTGCTGTGCTAATCACACCCTCAGTACATTTCACATCTTATTTTTAGGAGCAAAGCATAAAGAACCCCAGCAGCAACAGCAGTTTCTGTGGCAACCTGCATCGCCCCCTTGCTTGTCCAGCTGTGCAGAATTAAACTCTAAAAGAGGCCATTTGCATCATGTAAAGGAGATTCGTTTGCAACGACGGCTCCTTTGAAAAGGTCTTCTAAGTGAGAACTAGATAGGAATTAGGTTGGGGGGTGGATGGGTGAATGAGAGAAATAGAACCTTTACTTAGAACTAGAACTATTATAAAATCCCAGGTGTGCCTAGGCATGCCCTAGTTGCCCTGATTTCTTTTTTCCCACAAGGCATCATCTCAGATGCAAAAATAGGATTTAGACCAATGAAAACTAGTTTGAATATTTATATCGCAGAGGTTTGTTGATGAGATCGCCTCCACTCTCTCTCTTCACAGGGTCTTCCTGTATGACCGTCCAGGGCTGTAGTAGATTATGTTGACACAATTCTGGAGTTTTCTTGGCTCTCTCTTTCAAATCTACTGTCCTAGTTCTCCAGGACGCCTTCAGCAAACTCTCTCTTCCTGGCAGTCAACGCGAGCTGGGCTTTCCTAGGCCAAGTACAAGGGTGGGCCCGTGGAAATGCCTTCCTAAAAGTGTGATTTGGGGGGCACCCAAAGACAGCCATCCTCCAATCATCCCCTCACCCCCACCTGTGAGCCGGGTCACACTATGCTCAGGATTACTATGGTAACTACTGTTTGGGGTCAGGTTAATTGATGATTCATGACTTTAAACAGGTGCACACGTACACTTTGGAGCGGGCGATATCTTGTTATCTTTTTTTCTGTTTTATGCAACACCTGCTTTTAAGAGGAAAAAAAAAGGCACAACCAATATTTTTAAAAATCTCTTTTCTAAGAATGTCTACACAGACAAACAGGAATAGATATGCCCAGGCCTAGGGGGTGTCATTGTTGACCTTACCTAATAATTGAGCTACTAGTTTTCAGAAGCCAGTCAAAGAAAATCTTTATTATAAACCCTTATACAACTAGATGGTTCATGTCCTTATATAGTTCAGAAGCCTACAATTGGTAGTCTAGAAACCAATACTTAAAAACCATGTGAAAAGGAACCCCAGTGCCTGCCGCACTGTCCTATGACAGTTTTTCATTAGTGTAGTATCCAGTGTGTGTTGGGTACCAGAAGATGATTTTTTAAATAAAGATTTACAAATTAAGTGCTGATCTTAAGGAACACAGACTTGACTTTTTAAAACGTGGACTAAGTTTTCATGTCACCTTTAAATTTCAGTGGTGCTACAGTATCAGCAAAATTGATTAAGCTGAAACAACATGAGACCCTTATTCTCTGTCTTTTACCTCATAAATAGTAGCAACAGAGAGAAATCAATGTCTCACAAGGCCACTGGAGTATAACCAGTGTGATGGGTGATGAATTGTATCTGAGGACCAATGGTTACGGAGCACAATGGGAAGAGAAAGGAGGCCAGTTCATCCTGGGTTAGTCTCTCCATTGGATCATCACAGGTGATGGACACAGATGATCCATTTTGGAATCCTTGATACACGCATTCCAACACTCAGGACATCAACACCGAAGGAGCTGATAAAAAGACTAATTACGCGAAGCATAATCTGTAACATTCCATCAAATTTCACATAGCACTGACCTAGATGGATAACCCTTCATGATTTTGGAAGGGAAGGGAAGACCCCCTGATTCCAAAGGGTGATGAGAAGGGAGGTGGTGCTCTGTGTCTTCATCTCCCACTCATGCCAGTGTGGCAGCCACTGACTGGTGGCGTTCTCTTATTTCTCTCTGTGAATGACTGGGGGGATTTGTGTAGTCTTCCCTGGCAGACTGGCTTGCGCTTGGGGCCGGGTTCTCAAAGCAGGTACTAGGAATCCAATGAAGTCCAGCCAAGTATCCTTACAGGAAGCTAAGACTAGACTGAGTGACGATATAGCAGCAGGCTCCTGCGGGGTGGCCCACAAGCAGACACCCAGAAACATCCAGAATCTGGGTGGTTTCTCATTCCCTCTATGCCTGGGGTAACCCCAAAGGATGATCTTTTCTTCTTCTTCCCCACTGATAGAATCAAGTCTGTGCTCTGTATGTCTCCAGTGGCAAGAAGCCCCTCCAAGGCACAGTTACACAGATTTCACTAAATGTACAGAGATCACCACTGCACAGCATGTGCATGACTTCCCTGTGTTTGACTTCATCAAGTTGAACTTGACCTGACCACTGTCACCTCTCCTCCCCATCTCTCTGATTAGCCACGCTTATGTGAGAATTAAGAGCCCTTTGGCTCACTCGGGAGTTTTCTCCATCTTGCTTTTAGGTTGAAGGATTATTCGTTTTCTTAGTCAATTTACTAACACCTGGAATTTGGCACTTTGAGTTTCTTGAAAGTGTAGTTCTTCATTTTCTGGGAAAATTCTACCCACAGCAAATCCTCTCTGTTGTTGCTCCTCTGAAGTCTCTCTCTCTCTCTCTCTCTCTCTCTCTCTCTCTCTCTCTCTCTCTCTCTCGTCTTAATGCCCCAGATTTCCCAACAGCTCATTGTTAGCAATGACGCCTGACTCACTGTCTTACCTGATGAATGCTAACATATTTAGCAGAGAAATGTAGCCCACTCACATTTATTTTAACCACCTATTTTTAGTCATATTCTTGACTTTACATTCTTTGTTTTTCATATTTCCTATATGCTTGGTTTCTCTCTTTTTCTTGACTTTTACCAGATGGACCAGTGCTTCTTTTTCTTTCTCTCTACAGCAGAGATTCTGTTTCTTGGGGCTGCATGATAACGCCATTGTCCTAGGACTCAAGACCCTCTCTTAGGGTGCTGGCCTTGGCATTGCCCTCATCTTGAAGGCTCAGTCAGTGGAAAGGAGGTGGAGAACCCTTCTCCTTGGGTAGACATCCCTGCAGTCAAAGTTAGCAATGGCACACACACACTTGGCTTACAAGAAGACCTGTAGATATGCAGCCAAATTCTGAGTCATATAATGGCTACACATTCTGAGAGTATGGAACAGGAAGGATGGATATTTGCGGACAGTCTGGCAGCCTTTGCTTCTGCTGAAGTTTTGACTTGCTGACTTGCTGGAAGGATTAATTGGCAACGTTAATTCCTTCTCCAATCCAAATGAAGCCATCAATACAGTGCTATGTTTTACATAAGTGCTCTGATTCAATGCAGTTAAGAAGATGTTTGACCTCAAATGTCCATTTGCTAAAGGTTTGGAGCCCCAGGCTAGCCCTATATGGAGGGTGTGGAACTTTTAAGTGGGGTGAACTTGTGGAGTGCCCTGTCTTCCATGGAATATAGCTCTGAAGGGGATCATGGGGCCCATACCTCCTTTTGCTTCCAGATCTGTGATGTAGGTGAGTTTGCTCTGTCACTCGCTCCCTCCCTCCCTCTACATCTCCCCCACCCCATTTGGGGCTGGAACTGCTAGGACTATGAGCCAAATAAACCTTTGCTCATCATAAGCTAGCTCAGGTATTTTGGTACAGTAGCATGATGCCGACTAACACCCATGTATCAGCTATATTCAAGTGCTGCTCTTATTCTCCTGAGGCTCAGGTGTTTTCAAGTCCCAAGTGAGTTTTTGGTGTTTCATACTCCTCCTCCTCCTCCTCCTCTTCTTCTTCTTCTTCATCTCGTCCTGCTCCTCCTCCTCCTTCCTTTGTTTTTTTGAGACAGGGTGTCTCCGTGTAGCCTTTGCTATCCTGAACTTGCCTTATAGACCAGGCTAGCCTCTAATTCACAGAGCTCTACCTGCATCTGCCTCCCTGAGTGCTGAGATTGTAGGTGTGTGCCACCACGCCCGGCTTCATACCTTTTATTTAATAAATATGGCTTTTATTTTTAGTGTTTATTATTTTTTATTCTTCTCTCAATATCACATCCCAATCCCAGTTTCTCCTCCTTTCCCCCCCCAAGACTCTCCCCTCCATTCCCTCCCCCTCCCCTCAGAAAAGAGCAGAATATCCACCAAACACACCATAACAAGGTACCATCACATCATGCTGGACAAGGGTCCCACGAGTAGGCAAAAGACTCAGGGACAGATCCCATTCCCACTGTTAGGATTCCTACAAGAAGTCCAAGTACCTATCCATAATAAGTATGCAGAGAACCTAGGTCAGACCCCTACAGGCTCTCTGATCTCTGCAAGTTCCCATGAGTCCCAGTCAGTTGATTGTATGGGCCTCGTACTCCTGGTGTGTCCCCGGCCCCTGTGGTTTCTCCAATCCTTCCGCCCTCTTCTCCACAGAACTTTCCAAGCTCCACCTCATGTTTGACTGTGGGACTCTGCATCTGTCCCCATCAGTTGCTGGATGCAGTCTCTCTGGTCTGGTAGGCTCTGGTCCCAGAACACTCTTCAAGCAGGAAAATCTGTAGGTCAAAAGTCTTGTGGCTGGGTTGGTTTTCCAATCTCTCCACTTGAGGCCTTGCCTGATGACCAAAGATGGCCACTTCAGGCTCTGTGTCCCCCATTACAGGGAGTCTTTGCTAGGGTTACTCTCATAGATTCCATGAAGTTTCCATTGCATTAAGTTTCTATCTTGCCCCAGGAATGAATATACACATACCCCACCACCAAATTCCAGTCATTTCTCCCAGTAATTTTTTCCTCCCTCCCCATCACCAGATCTTTTCTGTTCTCAACTCTATCCATCCCTAGTCCACCAGTGAAACCTCTTCTAATTCACTTTTCCAGAGAGATCCTTGCATTCTTTCTTAAGCTGTCTTTGTTACTTAGCCTTTATAGGTCTGTGGATTGTAACATGATTAACTTTTACTTAACAGCTAATATCTACTTATAAGTGAGTATATACCATGTCTATCTTTCTGAGTCTGGGTTACCTCACTCAAGATGATTTTTTTAGTTCCATCCATTTGCCTGTAAATTTCATGAGGTCATTGTTTTTAAAAGCTGAGTAATATTCCATTGTGTAAATGTCCCCCATTTTCTTTATCCATTCTTTGCTTGAGGGACATCTGGGTTGTTTCTAGTTTTTATTCAGTTTGTTATGAATAAAGCTGCTATGAATATAGTTGAGCAAGTGTCCTTGAAATAGGATGGATCCACCTGTGGGTATATGCCCAGGAGTTGTATAGTTCAATTTGGAGTTTTCTGAGACATTGCCATATAACTTCCAAAGTGGTTGTACAAGTGTGCATTGCCACTAGCAATGGAGGAGTGTTCCCCTTTCTCCACATCCTTGCCAGCATGAGGTGTCACTTGAGTTTTTGATCTTAGCCATTCTGACAGGTGTAAGTGGAATCTCAGAGTCCTTTGGATTTGCATTTCCATGAAGGAACAGGATATTGAACACTCTTTACATGTTTCTTGGCCATTTGAGATTCTTCTGTTAAGAATCCTCTGTTTATAGCTGTACCCCACTTTTTAATTGGATTATTTAGTTTGTTGATGTCTAGTTTCTTGAGTTCTTTAAATATTTTGTATATTAGCCTTCTGTCAATATGGAGTTGGTGAAGCCCATTCTGTAGGCTGCCATCTTGTCCTGTTTGGCAGTGTCTTTTGCCTTGCCAAAATGTTTCAGTTTCATAAGGTCCCATTTATTAATTCCTGATTTTAGTGTCTATGCTATAGGCGTCTGTTCAGGAAGTTGTCTCCTGCACCACTGCATTCAAGATTACTCTCTACTTTCTCTTCTATCAGGTTCAGTGTATCTAGTTTTATGTTGAGGTCTTTGATTCACTTGGACTTGATGTTTTTGCAGGGTGATATATATGGATCTATTTGTATTCTTTTACATACCAACATTCAGTTAGACCAGCGCCATTTTTTAAAGATGATTTCTTTTTTCCATTGTATAGTTTTCTTTTTTTTAAATAAAAAATCATATGTGTATAGATGTATAGATTCATGTCTGAGTCTTCAGTTTGATACCACTGATCATTGTGACTGTTTTTAATACCATGTGAGTTTTATTACTATAGCTCTGTAGCACAGCTTGAGATGAGGGATGGTGATATCTCTAGATGTTCTTTTAATTTTCAAGGTTGTTTTAGTTATCCTGAGCTTTTTGTTTTTCCATATGAAGCTGAGTATTCTTCTTTCAGAGTCTGTAAAAAAATTGTGTTACAGTTACTCCCAAGATATTTTATATTATTTATTTATTTATTTATTTATTTATTTATTTTAGTTAATTTTGTATCCAGCCACTCTGCTGAGGGTGCTTATCAGCTCTAGAAGTTCCCTGGTAGAATTTTTGGGGTCACTTATGTACACTATCATATCATCTGCAAATAGTGATACTTTGACTTCTCCCTTTCCAAATTGTATCCCCTCTATCTCTTTTAAGTTGTCTAATTGTTCTAGCTGGAACTTGAAGCACTATATTGAATAGATATGGAGAGAAGGGGACAAACAGCCTTGTCTTGTTCTTGACTTTAGTGGAATTACTTTGGCTTTCTCTCCATTTAATTTGATGTGGGCTATGGCTTGCTGTATATTGCCTTTATTATGTTAATTATGTCTCTTATATTCCTGATCTCTCCAATACTTTTATCATGAAGAGGTATTGGATTTCATCAAAGGCTTTTTCAGCATCATGTGTTTTTTTTTTTCTTTCAGTTTGTTATATGGTGGGTTACACTGACAGATTTTCATATGTAGAACCATCCCTACATGTCTGAGATGAAGCCTATTTGATCATAATGGATGATATTTTTTATGCATTCTTTTGTTTGACTTGTGAGTATTTTTGCCTCAATGTTTACAGGTAAAACTGATCTGTAATTCTCTTTGTTGAGTCTTTGTTGGTGACTGTGGCCTTATAGGATGAACTGGCAATATTCCTTCTGTTTCTATTTTGTGGAATAATTTGAGAAGTATTAGTATTAGATAGTCTTTGGAAATATGGTAGAATCTGTGCTAAAACTTTCTGGCCCTGGTCTTTTTTTTTTGTTGGGAGACTGCTCCTACTTCCTTGGGAGTTATAGGTCTATTTAAATTCTTTATCTTATCTTGATTTAACTTTGGTAGGTGATATCTATCAAAAACATTGTACATTTGTTTTAGATTATCCGATTTTGTGGGATATAGCTTTTTGAAGCAAGACCTAATAATTCTTTGGATTTTCTCAGTGTCTGTTGTAATGTCCCTCTTTTGTTTCTGATTTTATTAATTTGGATAGTCTTTCTGTCATTTAATTAGTTTGAATAAGGATTTGTCTATCTTGCTGATTTTCTCAAAGAACCAACTCTTTTTTTTCCCATTGATTCTTTCTATTATTCTCTTTGTTTCTATTTTATTGATTTCACCGAGTTTCATTATTTCCTGCTGTCTACTTCTCTTAGATGCGTTAGCTTCTTTTTGTTCTAGAGCTTTCTAGGTGTGCTGTTAAACTGCAAGTATGAGAGTTCTCCATGTGCCTCCATGAAGGCACTTAGTGGTATGAACTTTCCTCTTAGCACCACATTCATTGCATCCCATAAGTTTGCGTATGTGTGCATCCATTTTCATTGAATTCATTGAATTCAAGAAAGTTTTTAATTGCTTTATTTCTGCTTTAACTCTAAAGTTGTTTAATAGGGAGTTGTTCAGTTTCTATAAGTTTGTAGTAAAGCCTAGCTTTACTCCATGATTTTCTGATAGGATACAGAGAGTTATTTTTTATTTTCTTGTATCTGTTGAGACTTGCTTTGTGTATATGGTCAACTTTTGAGAAGGTTCTGTGAGGCTCTGAGAAGAAGGTATATTCTTTTGTGTTTGGGTGAAATGTTCTGTAGATATCTTTTGGGTCATTTGATTCATAATGTGTGTTAGATTCATTATTTCTCTGTTTAGTTTTTGTCTGGATGACCTGTCCACTGGTGAGGCCTGGGTATTGAAGTTTCCCACTATTAATGGGTAAGGTTTTATGTGTAATTTAAGTTTTAGTAATTTTTTTTAAACAAATGTGGGTGCCTTAGTGTTTGGAGTACAGATGTTAAGAATTGAAACATCATCTTGGTGAATTTTTCCTTTGATGGGTATAAAATATTCTTCTATATCTAGTTTGACTAATTTTGATTTGAAGTCTATTTTGTTAGATATTAAAATAGCTATTCTAACTTGCTTCTTGGGTCCATTTGCTTGCACCCAAAATCTTTTTCCAACCCTTTACTCTGAGGTAATGTCTCTTTGATGCTGAAGTGTGTTTCTTATGTATGGCAAAGGACGGATCCTATTTTTATATCCTTTCTGTTAGCTTGTGTTTTTTTATTGGGAAATTGAATCCATTGATATTGAGAGAGATTAATGACCAATGATTTCTAATGTGAGATTATTTATTACATGTATTTTCATTAGCATAGTTAACCTCCTTGGGTTGGAGGGTTTTTCTAGTACTTTCTGTAGTGCTGATTTGTGGATAGATATAGTTTTGCTTTGTTGTAGAATATCTTGTTTTCCTTATATATGGTGATTGAAAGTTTTGCTGGCTATAGTAGTCTGGGCTTGCATCCATGTTTTTTAGAGTCCTCAAGACATCTGACTAGACTGTTCTGGATTTTAAAGTTTCCATTGAGAAGTTGGGTGTAAGTCTACTAGGTCTGCCTTTATATGTTACTTGGCCTTTTCCCTTTGCAGGTTTTGATATTCTTTCTTTGTTCTGTATGCGTTTAGATTATTATGTTGTACAGAGATTTTCTTTTCTGTCCAATCTATTTGGTGTTCTGAAAGCTTATTTTACCTTTATAGGCATGTTCTTCTTTAGGTTAGGGAAATTTTTTTCTATGATTTTGTTAAATATATTTTCTGGGTTTTTAGCTGGGATTCTTTTCCTTCTGTTCCTATTATTCTTAGGTTTGGTCTTTTCACAGTGTCCCAGATTTCCTGGATTTTTTGTTAGGAATGTTTTAGATCTAATTTTTACATTGACAAATAAATCTATTCCTTCTATTGTATCATCAGCCCCTTGAAATTCTTTCTTCCGTCTCTTACGTTCTGTTGGTGATGCTTGTGCTGTAATTCTTATTGACTTACCTAGATTTTTCTACCTCCAGATTTTCTCAGCTTGTGTTTTCTTTAGTTCTTCTGTTTCCATTTTCAGGTGTCAGTTTTCTTCACCTGTTTGTTTGGTTTTCTTGGCTTTCTTTAAAGGATTTATTTGTTTATTTCCTCCATTTTTTGTTTGTCTTTCTTTCAATTTCTTTAAGGGATCCTCCCACCCCCATTTCTTCTTTAATGACCTCTATCATCTTCATAAATTTGATTTCGTGGTCTTTTGTGTGTGTGTGTGTGTGTGTGTGTGTGTGTGTGTGTGTGTGTGTGCGCTCACGCGCGCGCGCACGCTCACACGCACTCGAGCACTTCAGCTACATTGAAATAGTCAGGTCTTGTTGCCATCAAATAGCTGGGCTTTGGGGGTGCCATATTGCCCTGGCTGTCATTGATTGTAATCTTACACTGGCATTTAGGCCTCTGGGTTTGTGAAGCTTATAGGTCTAGATGCTGATTTCTGAGTTTATCTTTGTTGGGTGGGTGTTTTGTTCCTTGGTTTCTGTTTCCTCTTTGGTACTGTGGTCTTCATGGCCTGGATTTCTAATGGCCAGGGTGACCTCTGATCTAGTAGGGAATCTCTGACTGGGGGAGGGGTTTTGGGTTTGGGGGAACTTAGTCTAGGGAATGGGTTTGGGGGAACTTAGTCTAGGGGATGGGGCAGTTTTTCTGGCAGGCAGGTCACTCCCCTGTTCTTCTGACTGGCGTGGCCTTCACCCAAGCACTGGCAGACTGCAAGAAGTGGGGTTGGGGCCCAGCTGTGGAGCAGGTAGTGAGGTGGAGTGGGGGTATAGAGTAGGTCTTTGGGAATGGAGTCTAGGAAGTGAGGCAGTTCAGCTGTCAGGTGGGTCCCTCCTAGATGTGATGTATTAATGATCATTTTCTAGTATCTGACCTCTAAACTCAGAGGACAATTAGCCTACATCTTCCTCATTTTTCTTCATGAAGAAAAAGAAAAAGGAACAGGAGAAAAGCTTAAAATATTTGCTTTGTATGGCCTCGGTTTTAATTATGGTAATTTGCATGTGAGTTTTGTGTTTAGTGGTGGATGACATGAAGTGAAATGTTTGCTGACGTGACATGACACTAAAGGGAGAAAACAGCCCTCCACAGACAACGTGCGCCAGTGAATTAATTCCCTCTGGTGAAAAGTGTTCTCAGAACCTCAGCACCCTCTGCCTCTGTGAATAATTTCCCATCCATATGTATGTCTGACAGTTTGTTTACATGTGCTACGGGGGGGAAAAGCCAAAATTATTTGGCTTGCCATCACAACCAGTCTATTTTTGTTGTCCACGGTGCCCTGATTGGATGCATTTTAATAAGCTTTTTAACAATGCGTGAATCTGAGTCCAGGGAGCTAGAGGGAAGGCTGAGGTAACACTAATTTATATAGGATCTAGCAGGCAGAGATACCATCTATTGTTTGCCATGCCAACAGCTCTTGAGTTAATGCCCTTCTCTGTCAGAAGTGAAGTGTTCCCGTTATAGCTGGGCACACATCGCTTAGTGTAATTTGCTGAGTCTCTATAAAAGCTTTTAACTCTGAAATCATGCTTGAGTTGTTCTCCAAATTTCATCTCTTCCATACTGACATCAAACCTTCAGTTGGGTCTAGGTTTGCAAGGCTTCTGCCCTCCATGACAACTAGAAGTTGTAGTTCACTGTGTGCATATAGCTTGATGCAAATGAAGGCAAAGGGTAAAAGGAATGTCACTTTAGTAAAGGAAACAATCCCTTTTCCTGGACGCTTGTCCTCCGACTTTTCGGCATTACATGGAACCAACTGTGAGACTTCAACTGTACATCAATGACTTTTTTTCTTGACTGATAAAATAATTTGGAGTCTTTCAGTAAGCCAGCTGATTCAAGTTACTGTAGCTTTTCTCTGTTGCTGCAGAGAGAGCGTGAATTTTAAGTGGCCAAAACAGAAAACTTGCCATGTAGAGTTCTGAAACCAATTTCTGTGTGCTAAGGTGGAACTGCAGTATGTTCTGCAAGCAGGTTCTTATTGGGATTGACACTGCAGCTAGAAGCAAGGCAAGCTGCTCTACATCGACTAGGGAAGACTCTAAACTAATATAAATACAGATGTTTCCAACAGATGTTTGCATTCAGTTTAGTGGTGGGAGTTGAACAGGTCTGTATCTTTTAAATATAGTCCTGAATTCACTTTATAGACCACGCTGGCCTCAAACTCATAGAGATCTGCCTGCCTTTGCCTCTGTGAGTGCTGGAATTACATGGATATGCCATCTCATCTGGATTATATTTATAGTTTTTATATCTTAAAATATTTATTTATTTTTATATATTTAAATATATTTATATATTGTATATATGACCTATGGGAGCCATTTTCATTCAAACCACCATAGATAGAATGAAGAAATGTGGACTTTGGACTTGATTTTGTGCATATATATATAGATATAGATATAGATATAGATATAGATATAGATATAGATATAGATATAGATAGAGGAAGGGAAATATATACTTAAGTATATATATATATATAAAATTATAAAATTGAATGTTGTTCCAACAGTGTACTTATTTAAGAGTGACTTGGACTTTAGTTAACATGCTGTCCATCAATTATTGCAACTGAGGTCAGAAAGATGGCTCAGTGGTTAAGAGTGTTGCCTATTCTTCCAGAGGACCCTGGTTCATTCCCAATATCCACACTACAGTCACCATGGTCAGTAACTCCAGTCCCTGGGGACCTGATTCCTTCTTCTGGGTTCCATGGGCTGTGTACATAAGGAAAGCACATGAAGGCAAACCACGCATACAAATAAAATAAAAATAAATGGAGAATTGTTTAACTCCTTGTAGTAGATGAGATGAGGCATTGAACCAACACTACTTTGCCTCATCAGTTGTATTTGCGCGGTGTCTTAGTTAGTGTTTTGCTGTGACGAGACACTGTGACCACAGCAACCCTTACACAGGAAAACATTTGATTGGAGCTGGTTTACAGTTCAGAAGTTTAGTTCATTATCTTCATGGTGGGAAGCATGGCAGCATTCGGGCAAACATGGTGCTGAGGAAGTAGCTGAGAGTTTTACATCCGGATCGGAAGGCAGCAGGGAGGGAGAGAGAGCCACTGTACTTGGCTTGAACTTCTGAGACCTCAAAGCCCACCACCAGAGACATTCTCTCTCCAATCATGCCAAATGCCATACATACATGCTAATCCTCTCAAATAGTGCCACTCCCTGTGAGCCTGTGGGGGCTATTCTCATTCAAACCACCACAGATGAAAGATGGACTTTGACTTGAAGAAGGAGAGTGTTCTTTACCTGGAAGACTGAGAGCAGTGAAGCATCGGGCCTTCCAGAGAAACTGGCATGGGATGCATCAGGCCTGTTTATACCGACATGTCAGGAGAAATGATCTGTAAAGAGGCGCGTTCCATTCGCGTTACTTTCTATAGCCTAGAATTGCCCAGCTTAATCAAACAGGGCATCCCTCCCATGGGTCACATTTGTTAATATACCACAGAATATGCCACAAGGATGCTGCTAGCTAGACTTTATCATGGCAGTCATGGAATCATCTGGTCCTTTCCACACCATGTCGGGCTCTGGTTCTGAGGACCTGAGGACCTACATTCTCACATGGATGTATGCAGATGGCTGCCGGGTCCTGAAAGGTCCTACATTCTCACACAGATGCGTGCAGATGGCCGCCATGTCCTGAAGTCACACTGGAGGACATGTTGCCGACTGACATGGACTTGTTCCTCTTAGTGTTTCTATAGTAACACAGACATTGACCTCATACCCTGCCTGAGTAGTACATGCGGGGGCCTATGGGCTATGGGGACACAGAGACCCCCTGCTGTTACAGATCCCAGGGACAAGGCTCAAAGGATGAGTCATCTCTTGTTTGTAGCAAGACAATATTAGAAAATACGCAATATAGTTTCAAGCTTCCTCGCGGTGCTGACCATGTACAACTCCACCACATTTTGTTTTCCAGTGTGAAATAATTGAGGGGAGATGGCACATTACACATTAGTATTAGTTGTAGTGTACTGTCGTCTTGTCACCTCCTGAGCCATTTGGGCATGCTGGGCCTTGCTGTCGCAGCAGTTTCATCATGTAGTTAATTGGATCTGAAGAGACTCAGCCATTAGGTGGTTTGGGATGTAAAGCAGTAAACAACTGGTTTTCTTGATTGTTTTGGCTGAGTTGATGAAATGCCTCAGAAAAAGCAGAAATGGCTCACTGTGCGCAATTTACATTTTTGCTTTCCAGTAATTATAGCATGCATTGAGCCAGGACTCCCAAAGGAACACCGCGACACGTTCTGAATGGGTATGTCATTCGCAGAACACCATTCTCTTCATTATAGTTACTGAAATAAAGAGTGACAAACATGAGACTGAAGTGCTTCAGAGCAGAGGGGTGTCCTGTTCCCCCACCAAATTTCAACAAGAAAAGTTACGAAAAGTTACTCTATCTCTGTGGCTATTTGAAGATTTGAAAATGGTACACAACACCCCATCAGCCCATAGATTCAAATATATGTAAGATCCTCGAAGTCACTGCCTCTGGGTACGGCTGCTTACAGTCTCAAGCCCCAAGAAAACATCCAGGCCGCTTAGCCTGTGTTTCAAAGACTTAGGGCGCTATCCCTCTGTCCAGGGTCTCGTAAGGTGCATCTGTGGGGGTAGGGATGTTGAGCATTTGTCACTCACTATCCCAATGAGAGAAGTGTCATTGACTCGGTAGGTGGAAAGCACTGGCCACTGGTACCATTTGGGGGGCCTAATTCCCATGGCTGCCTCTAGCCAGTTACTGAACAAGATAATGAAATAATCATGACACTTGAATGCCCTGGTTATCGTTTGGATGTGCTGGTCCTACCAAAATGTATGCTGAAACCTAACCAACAAGATAATGGTGTTGGTAAATGGGTTCTACAAAAGGTAATAAATAATAAAATGAAATAAAATAAAAAACAAATAAAAAAGGACTCCTCCCTTGTGAATGAAGGAGTGAACTTCAAAAAGGATGTGTTGAAATGGAAATCCTTCTCTCTACCATATGAAGAGATGGGGAACACTCCTGGTCCTGCCTGGCATGCCAGGCCCACTGCCTTGGTCTTGTACTTTCCAGTTTCCAACCCTCTGAGGAAATTGATCTCTGTTCTGTCTCAGCTTCCGGAGTATGGGTTACTTCTCTCATCACTATAACAGAATACCTGACAAGGCAACTTGAGGGAGGGCATTTTTATTCTAGCTGACGGTTTCAGTATGTAACGATCAGGGAAGGCATGGCCTAGTGGCTCTGTAGCAGTAGGAACAGATGACGTGGACTCCACATTACAGTGGACGGGTCACAGAAAATGAAGACCAGAATTACAGACCTGCCTCTCAAGAGTTCCTCTGCCAACCAGGCCCCACATCCCAAAGGATGCACACCGTCCCGAAACAACACCAGTACTTGCACATATGGACCCGTGTGGGACATTTAACATTCAAACCACCACTGCATTCTGTCCTTGGCCAGGGGCACAGGTCATGGCACCGCGCACAACACTCAGTCCTGCAGAGGCCTCTTAGTCTTAGCACTATGAGGACTACTCAGGATACTATCTGGAAGTCCCGAGATTAACGTCTGTTCTGAGACTGAAGGCAAATTCTTACCGGTAACACCACTACACCAAAAAGCATGTTAGATACTTCCAATATATGAAGGTCTCTTTAGTACGCACTGCCATTCCACAAAGCATGGGAAGATCATGAGGAAAGATCAGAACAAAAGCAAGATGGAAACCCACAGGGAAAACAGTACACCCTCTGGTTCCTTATCTTACACATCATTATTTGAGCTCCAAGAGACTTGAGTGGGATACAGGTATTTCTCTTAGGCTGACTCCACTCAGGGGCCAGCAGCTTTCCTCAGCAGACATCCCATAGTCTTAGCACATGCAACACCCTGGGATCCCCATTGTGGCTTAGACTTCAGGTTTGCATGCACATCCTGCTCAGGAGTGCCATGCAGGAAATCCGACCTTGCTGCACACTGTGTCCCCACATTTTCGCAAACTTTGCTGCATGCCCCGTAGTCAAGTAATTCTTGCATTCTTTGAACACGCAAAACCAGCACCACATGGATAAGGTTAAATTCTGCCGCAGCCTGAGGTGTCGCTTTGAACCAAGGCTTCAGGAGCCTCTGGGTACCTATATCACAGAGCTTGACAAAACATTTCCCTAGGTGGTCATTTTCTGAGCAGGGGACCCCTGGAACTGCTCTGTATTTCCAGCCACTCTTTTATTGAAAAGGATAGTCTTTTAAATGTATTTTTATACCCTTAGCCCTTTTATGGGAAGATTTTAGCCTCCGAGAACCTTTCTCATTGTCCTGATTTAAAAAAAAAAGTGTTCAGCATCCCTTCCACGGTGCTAATTTGTTTGGCAACTACCCCCTCTTGGTCCCCAGTGTTTGCTCTGTTCACAACTTTAAGCATATTCACAGTCCTTTCCTTAATAAACTGCACATGGGGGTGCTGCATATGTATCTGTGGAGGGGTGCATGCTCACGTGATGTGTGGAGGTCAGAGACAACCTCAGGTGCAACTCTTTCTTACGCTGCCTCCCACCTCTCATGTGAGAAAAGGCTTCTCGTCGGCCTAGAACTTTGCCAAGTAATCTTAAATAGCTGACCAGTGGACACCTGTCCTCCGCTTCCCAATGGGGTGACAAGTGTGCACCACGATGCCTGACAATTTTTTATGTGAAGTGTGGAACTCAAACTCAGGTCCTCATGCTTGTGAGGCAAAGGCTTTCCCACATGAGCATCTCCCCGGTGCCAAACTATGGATTCCTTTTTATGTCATTCTGCTCCGCTTTTTCTCTACCTCACTGCAAACAACAAACAACAACAATGTCACATCCTAAATACGCTGGCTTGGAATTTCCTCTGCCGAATAAGTTAGTCCGCTACTTTTGAATTTGGCCTCATTCAACTTTTCAGGACAAAGGCAAAACACAGCAAGATATTTCATCAGGAGGCCACAGAAACAGCCTCTAGCCCAAGCCCCGGTGGAGCTCTTGTTCCCATTGGAAACCTTATTCATTATTCACCTTCCATCCTTCCTCACTTCCACCAGAATCAACCACTAGGCTCTGCTTCTGGCATTCTAGGGTTTCTCCGGTCTGCATCTCCAAACTCTTACACATTCCTCCCAGGTCCGAAGGTCACACAGCAGTGCTCCATTTCTTACTGGGAGTCTTCTGTATGTTCTCATTATTATGAAAAAAATGCCAGAGGGAAGCCCTGTAAGGGGAGAAAGGATTATTTCCGTTTGTGGTTTCAGTAGGCACAGTGCCTCATGATGAGAAAGGCACGGCTGAACAGCTCGGTGCTGGTAAGATTATGTGGAGTGATTCTTTACATGGTAGTGAATGTTGCAGAATAACTGTGAACCCCAAGATTGTGTTGTTTACTAGAAAAACCTGTTTCTAGTTGCAGTGTGGCTCAGCCCTAGCACATCCCTTTAATCCAAGAGCTTTCTGCTTGAATATTGTAAGCAAGATTAAATAAAGTAACCCTAAGTCAAGAGGCGGAGCAAGCATCCAGTTGACAGGAAATAAAAGAGGAAAAAACCATAGAGAGTAAGAGGAAGTCAGGAGGATGGATAGAGAGAAGCACAGGAAGTAGAAGGGAGGGACGTTCAGCTTGAGGGTTTTTAAGACAGCGCGGAAAAGGAGTGCTTCTTTTGGGGATGTCAGCTGATGAGGAAGGTCGGCTGGGTGCTTTCTCTGCCTCTCTGAGCTAGCAGCATCTGGTTCCTGAGTCTTTATTGTTAAAATGGACCAATTAAGAGTTTCTTGGAAACAGCAGGTGGATAGGTGCACATAGTACAGACTGGAACGAGAGATGGGTGAGGCCCACCTCCAGCGAGACCAGCTGTGTCCTGCATTCCTGAGGTTCCACAACCTCCACACTGCCACCAGCTGTGGGGCCAAGTGTCCAAGCACAAGAACCCATGGAGACATTTTACAGTCAAACTGTAACCCTGAATCTCAAGTGTTCTGTTACAGCAACACATGTGGACTGAGAATGCCTTTCAACTCACAACTTGGCTTGGGGAACTGTCACACAGCCTTGGTAGATAGTGGGTTGATGGCTTCTTTTTTCCATTGTTAACTCTTTCCCCTCATCCTTTACCGGGGTTATCTCAAATTTCTTGAGGTGAATTAAATATTGAAAACATATAATATGGCAACTGCTATCCGAAGACTCAAACAATGTCTATGAATTTTATACCATTATAAGTAAAAAATTAGGAAGAATATTATTCATAGGGAGAACAGTGTCTGGATTAGGGTGAAAAAAGAAATCTGAACATTTAACCCCATTTATTTGTCAGGTTTACAGCTGAAGTGTAAAACCATTTGTGTGTGCATGCATGTGTGTGTGCATGTGCTCTGCAAACACGTAACACTACACATGCAGACATAGCATCTTGCTTTTCTCTATGTCTCTGCAGCATTACCAAGTTTGTATTTTTAACAGCTACACATTGTTGCATTTTCTAATTACCCAACTATTTACTTAGTGTCCCTTGTACTCTGTTTTTAGATTGTCTCTTATTTCTTGGCTAGTATAAGTAGCCATATACATAGGCTTATTTGCATTTAGGAATGTTCTCCTCGTTTCTCCAATGAGTCTGTATCTGAGAGAAAAACCCACAGGCTCACTCCCCACATGGTGCGTTAGAAGAGCAGAGCCTGGGGTCAGAAGCCTCATATTGGCTTGCTGAGTCTCTTTCTTGAAGCAGGCATCTTCAACCATGGTGTCTATGACCACAAAGCTGAAGAGTTACAGTGGACAATCCCTATTGTCACATCAGAGTTTAATAGTCATTGCTTTGCTTTCCATCCAATGCCATCATTTTTCTTGTTCAGGGTAGATACAAGGAAGGGATGCCATTGAGGATGGTCTAGGGCATAGCGACGCTTGGTGCCCTGGCAAGTTCTCACCATTATAATACAGTAAGGTTGATTCTATGCTTCAGAGAACTAATTGTCTGTGTCATTATTTGATTTTGTTTTGTTTTGTTGTTGTTGGTTTTTTGTGTTTTGTTTTTTGAGACAGGATTTCTCTGTGTAGCCTTGGCTGTCCTGGACTCATTCTGTAGACCAGGCTGGCCTCAAACTCACATAGATCCGCCTGCTTCTGCCTCCTGAGTGCTGGGACTAAAGGTGTGTGCCAGCACTGTCCGGTTTGTCTGTATGTTTTTAAATTACCTTTGGTTCAGATTGTGAAGTCCATTAGAGCCACAAGATCCTGCTCTCCAAGCCTCACACAAATCATAGTTTGTTTTTTAGATGCCAAAACCTCACACTTAACGTGTTCCTTTGTGTTCACTGCCTTTATATTTGACTCAACCTTCATTTTTTAAAAATGCTGTTCTAACAGTGTCTCTCTGGCATAGCCTATGCCAGGAACCGAGCTGCAGAGACACCACTTTGAATGTCCAGGAATTTCCATTCGAAGGGTCAGGACACGGAGGAGGGGCAGGGAGGACAAAGGGACATCTGAGCAGCCAGTCTGTGCCTCAGCGCCTGCCAAGGCCTGCCGCTGGGGATGCAGGAAAATGAGGGCAATGACAGATACTGATCTTGGAGGCTGGAGCCAGTCCATGTCCTGCTCCTCAGAGCTGAGGCGTGTTGGCCAATAACATTTCTGAAGCTTTGCTGTACCGTGGCAAGACTCCAGGCCTGCCGAGGCTAGCATTTCAAGATTTGAACTCTGAATATATGGACGTCATTTCTGATAGAGATGTCAAGAGAGCCATGTAATGTTTTACAGAACGAAAGCAAGACAGCTCTGGGCTAATTAGGAATGACAAAAAGTTAGGTTGTAATGAGTGGCAGATGCACCACCTAGTGGGGACTGCATGGAGAATGGCAGCTCAGGTGTTGGCTATGCATACCCGAGAAAGTGCAGTTCTTGCCAGTTGTGCCACACTTCTGTCTAGGCATCCTCCTAGGGAATGCAGCAGTGAGGTTGTTCTAGCCTTTGCTCTTGCAGAGCCTTATCTGGCTTTGTCATCAATAACTCCAGGGGCCTTTGGGAAAACACAGGCCAAATGTTGCTTTCCCTGCAAACAGGTTTTGACAACAGAGAATGAGTTGTAGGATTTTGAGCATGCTGATGTCAATCAGTGCTGAGCTATGACATGTTTTCTGAATGAGATTTCTTAAAATAGACTAACCGGTACCTAGAATACTATGCTACCCAGACATGAGTTTTATGGTCCTGTCAATCAAGCACAGAAGACCCTCTGATGAGGTTCCTCAGAAAACAGCCCAGACAAGGCCTGGGTGTGGTGGTGAATTTAGGGAAGGATCCTGGGGACCAGGAGTGAGGTTGTTGAAGAAGTGACATAGAACTAGATACAAGGCCAAGGCTCAATGACTGTGAATGGCTGAGGACACCAGGAGACCAGTCCCTACCACAGACCCTTGAAGGAACTGAGAAAAATGTCCCTCAGACTGGCCCATTGAGGAACAGAGAGCTAGGGAATTTATTTGCTAACTTCTGTTCCCTGTTCATTGGAGATTGTCCCCAAACCAGGGGACTCTCCAGAAATTCTAAAACAATAAGAGACAGATTAGATAGATGATAGAAGAGAGAGAGAGAGAGAGAGAGAGAGAGAGAGAGAGAGAGAGAGAGAGAGAAAGGGGGGCACAGAGACAGAGACAAAGACAAAGACAGAAAGACAGAGACAGTTTGTCATCTGAAAGCTGGAGAGCTGGGAGTGCGGGGAATGCTGGGCCTATAATTCAATCTGAGACCTCAAAACCAAGTACCAAGAGCAGAAGAAAACATTTTTTTAAAGCTTTTTAAAAAGGAGTAAAGAAGAAAAAAAGAAAGAAAAGAGATGAGGTGGATAACACAGATTAAATAGCAAACAGAGACGTCGCCTATCTTTCTTTTTCTGTCGCATCTGGCCCTCACGGTGCTGTGCATATTGGTGACGGTATATTATCTTAGCTGACTCAAATGCTAACAGCTCTGGAAACATCTTCACAATCACACTTAGAAACATTTTTTTTCTCCAGCTACTGAGCATCCTTTAACACAGGTGAATGCAAAAAGTTAACTGCCACCGTCTCCTAAAATGTCAACCCCCTTCAGCCTTCCAGATCTCCTGTGTGTGGGATCAGGATTTTGGAGAAGATCCTTGGGGGGTCGGGGGAAACAACAGAGAGGTTCCCTAGTATGTTCTTGAGGCAAGACATTGACGCTGTCCTCTAAATAGTTCCGGTGTGCCGCCTTGAGTCTGGCCTAGAGTCGACGGTTCTAATCTACAGAAGATCGCCACCATTAACTTCTCAGTCAGTGCCTCCCTCACTGCTAAGGAATGAGTGTAGGCACATATTAAGGTCTCTGGGAAACCAAGAAGCCAATGCTTCTCAACCTGTGGGTCGCAACCCCCACAGGGGTCACACATCGTATACCCTGCAGAGGAGATAGTTATATTATGACTCACAACAGTAGCAGAATGACAGTTATGAAGTGGCAATGAAAATAATTGAATGGTTGGGGGGGTGTCACCACAACATGAGGAACTGGAGCAAAGGGTTGCAGCATTCAGAAGCTTGAGAATCACTGAGGTGAGGCAGTTCTAACATGCCTTCCTGGCTCCTCTCTCCTTGGGGGTAGTAGTGGCACATCTTCCTCAGCTGTTGTCATTCCTGTCCACACATCGAAGAACCTGACCAGTAACCTGGAAAGCTCTATAGGAGGCTAAACCCTAGGTCAATAAACAACTTCCCTAGATGACTTTACATTCCACTCCCTTCTCCCGACACCTTCCAGACTCACTCCTACGCACACACGTTCTCAAGTTCCTGCCGGACATATTAGTAATGTTCCATAGTCTCCGGAGAAAGGCTGACTCCTTCTACAGCCGACACTGTTCAGGCTGTGCTGAGAATGGATCCAATTAATACAGTGGAAATGATGGCAGGTGGGGTAGATCTTGAGAAAAGCAGGAATCGTGTTGCAGCTGAGACTTTTCTGTGCTTTGTTAGCAGGGTTGTGGGTGGGGCAGGGTTGTGGGTGGGGCAGGGGTGTGGGGGAGGCAGGGTTGGGGTGGGGCGGGGCGGGGGCGCGCTGCTATTTTCCAGCTGGGTAGCAGGGACTGACTCTTTCATCCAGTGAAGTATGGACTAGGCTCTCCTTAGGCACATCTACCAACATGACTTCTCATTTCTCAGCATCTGGCCGCTTCTGTACAAGGCCTCTGACGTCACCAGAGGACACTTGTCAAGGATGAGTGATCAGAATCCACAGACGGAAGCTGCCCAGCATCGGCAGGAGATATGCATTCCTTTAGTGCAACCATGTACTTTCTGGGCTTCATGGCTTGCCCTTGCCCTAAACTGAAGATCTACAACCCTCTTTCTTCAAGGTTCTAGAACCGATAGCCTATCAGACAACTGAGTAGTCTCCATGCTCAGCCTCTCAAACATAAGCACTTCAGAGAGGTCAATGTCCCCACCCTCCGCTCATCTGCTTCGTGAGCCACTGGGACATGTCGCTGCTGCGGGTTCTTGGCAGCTCACATATAAAGGGCAGCAGGGTCCCTGTAAGTATCTCTTTTCAGACTCATGGGAGTCTGAAACAAGGAATTTGTGTGGTGGCTTGAAGGATGACCCCAGAAAGCTAAAGCAAAGGATTATTGAGTCAGACTAAAAAAGGGGAAAGTGGAAGTGGGGGAAGGGTGTCCATTTTGATGGGCTTAATTTCCTTTGGCAATTAGAAGGGTAGGTGCTCACCAAGAACGAATGCAGAAACATATGTTTATAGCCATGCTTATAGAGCTATCGTTGACAATAGCCAAAGGGTGGAGACGACCCAAATATCAGCTGACAGATGAACAGATAAACAGAAGTTGGCCTGCTCACGGTGGCTGTCCTGCTTTTGGTTTCTGTTGAGTGGGGAGTTGTGCTTTAGTAACACTAAATATCGGTGGGAACACAGAAGTGCTCTGGGTATGGACGGTGGTGGTTGCCCAACACAAGTACCCTCGAAACCACCCAGCTGATGTTTAAAGTGGTTAAAGTGATGCGTTTTGCGTTATATACACGTGATTATACTTTTTAAAGCAAAGAAGAGAATAAGAAATCCCGAAAGCAGGGTTTTGCAGACAAGATACATCAGGATGCCTTTTTTCAGTCATGGCTCCTGAGACGCGGCATGGTTTTCACTCAGGTTTTTGTCCAGCAGCCTGGACAGCTCCCTCACTGTCTGGCCCGAACGGAATGCAGAAAGTGAGGTAACAGAACCCAGTCTGTTCAGGGGGATGGACCTGCCCAAACTCTCACTGCTGTATTGTTGCTATTAGCTCCTTGGGGAATGAAGTGACTCGCCCATGAGTGACGTCCCAGTCACTTCTGCATGGGAATTGTCCTGGTGGCACTTCAAATCTTTTCCCACCTAGGTAAATGAGATTCCGTGGTGTTGAATCATTACCTAGGACTTTGAAATCATTCACAGGATAGAAACAGCAGCACCTGACCCCCAAACTATAGAAGCACCTCTCTTGTTGGCTAGCTTCTCCTGGGCTGGCTTCTGGCTAGACTCTACCTGGGGGAAGACTGAGTGAAGAGCATGTGCATGTAGTCCATTGCAGCACCTCACAGGACACTGGTCACCATGCAGGAAAACACTGGTGTGGTCTGTGGTCTCACCTGTCAGCATTCCCACTCATTCCATAAGACCTCCCCTGCATATGATAGGAAAGTTGAAATACAGGAAAATATACCTTGTCCACATTGTATAAATAACATAATTAAAAATACATGATTCCCAATGAGAGAGGGAATGAGAGAAAAATATTTTCTACATAAAATAATGAAAGCAAAAGAGCATGGAAGAAATGATTTAACCATGATATCACCATATTATAAATATTTAAAATGTTTTAAAATATTTTTAAGTGTGTGTGTGTGTATGTGTGTATACGTACCTGGGAAGGCCACAAGATGGTGTTGAATCTTCTAGAGCTGGAGTTACAGGCAATTCACCAGCCTTGGTTGCTGGGAACCAAACTCCTATCTGCTGAAAGAGCAGCAAGTCCCTTTAACTGCCGACCCATTTCTCCTTGCTTCCATTTCACAATGTTTATGTCATAATTCATTCAGGAGAGGGGCTGACAACTCCTGTTGAAGCCCCTGGGTGAAAGTTTGAGAACAAGATAGTCTCATCTTCCCAAATTATCACACCACGGATCATTTTTAATTAAAAAAGGAGGAAAGGATGACTTTATAATGACTGCATCTGGAAGAAACGCTATAAATAAGAAACCAGATGTGATCGCTTTATGGATACCATAAGGAGTAGATTCCTCTATGGGTGTGACTTACCATTATATAATAGATGGCTGCGTCTTTCAACTGACGTTTGAGAAGCTTCTTGTAACAGGTGGTAGTTAACACAAGACCCACAATAGGCTAAATGGAAGAGAGAGACTACAGCTGCTCGGCAAGACAGACCAAACGCCAGCGTGGATACACCCTGTCCCATCCCTCGCAGTGGCATGAGTGGCAACCATTAGCTTCGAGGAAGGGGGGGGGTTCTGTTTTCTTTAAGAGCAAAGCCCAGATAAATTGACCACCCTCCAGTGGAAGACGACACATCTAAGAATATTTGGACAGTCAAATTGGACTTGAAGGGTTTTTTTTTTTTGTTTTTTTTTTAAGTACAGAAGGTTGGGTGGATAGAGAATGGGATGTGGGCCTGAGAAGAGTTGCAGGGAGAGGGCAGTGCATATAGTCAAAACAGTGTATGGACTTAAAACTCTCAAAGAAGTAATACAGTTTAAAAGGAAAAGGACAAATGTCGAAGAATCGAGGTTTTGTCCTGTCTTCCTACAAGTACTGTAGCCCAGAACATTGCTTTATAATAACAATTTAACCAAAGAATGAGAGAAATTTAAAAAAAGAATATTTCATGGTGTAGACATACAGCTTGGTGGTTAAGAGCACTGTCTGCTTTTCCAGGGGACGAACAGAGGCCATAGCAGTTAATGACTACCAGTGTCTCCTCAAATAAACCATGAGAACTGCCCCATGTCTCCTCCCCAGGCCAAAGGAACCAAACTGGGACTGTTATGGTTTCTGGGAGCCAGCTGCCAATTTTCAGGAACAGATGAGCATATAAAATTGCAGAGGTGTGTCTGATCAGTAAATCACCCTAGAGGCCCAAGGGACCCCCAACCTAAAAAAAAAAAAAAGAAAAGAAAAAGAAAAGTATGATCATACTGAAACTCCAAACATGTCTTCATTGATGGGTACGATGGGATTATATAATGTGCAGGCATTCAATTTGGTGAGGAAAGTCTTTGCACAGCAACAATTACTAAAAAAGTTTTGAGAGAAGTCAGGCATGCTCTAGAGGCAGAGGCAGGCAGATGTCTGAGTTCGAGACCAGCTTGGTCTAGAGAGTGAGTTCCAGGATAGCCAGGGCTGCACAGAGAAATCCTGTCTCAAACCAAAAACAAAGTGGAACCAACACAGAGAAAAGAAAATGTGGGAAGACTTCTAAAGTGGAGAACAAGGTTTGTTTATTCATTTATTTATTGTGTTGCTGAGGCTGCCTTCAACTGGGTTATGGACTTATAATCCTGACCTGCTTCCTCAGCCACTGATGTTTGGAGATTATAGACATGCCTTATACTATCCTGGCAGACAAAGGTCTGGGTTTTGTTTTGTTGTTGTTAGAATGATAGTTGCAAAACTGTTACTTTAATCCCAGCGCTCAGGAGGAAGGGGAAAAAGCATCTCTGTGAGTTAGAGACTAACCTGGTCTACAGAGTGAGTCCCAGGACAGTCGGGGATACCTGGAGAACCTCTGTCTCAAAAATTAATACAAACAAATAAATATAAAATAAAAATTCATTCTTATAATTTTCTGTGCATATGTGTACATGTGAGGGGCTGTGCACATATGTGCATGTGCAAGCCGTTGTATGTGCACTGCATAATTGTGTGGAAGCAACAGATTTTGCACTGGGTCTCCCCCTGTATCACTCTGCCTTGGTCTCTCACTGAATCTGGGTCTCACTGATTGATTAGGTAGGATGGCTGACTAGCAAGTCCTAGGGGTCCCACATCTCCATCCGAGCAGTGCTGGGATCAGGGTAGCAATGGGCATTGACTCTCAGGTCATCATACGTGCACTGACTGTTGCTTTTGTGTGGTCTCATATATCTTTGTTTTACATCCTAAGTAACAAAAGTTAACTCAAGTGGAGTATATCAAAGATACAAATAGCAAATTTAATTTTGGTTGTCATTTGGTTCCTGATTTAAGTAAACCAGAAAAAGATGTATTTATGATGTAAATACATTTATTATTTTACTGCACTTCTTACATTCTTTATTAAACAGATTTTTATTTCTTTAAAATTTTTTATTAATACGAATGTATACATGTGCATGTGTGTGCACCTGTGTGTGTCTGTGAGTGTGTCACAGCATGTGTGGAGATCAGAGGACAGATTCTGGGAATTGATTCTCTCTTTCCACTGTACGTTCTGGGGATTATACTCAGTTTGTCAGGCTGGGGAGGTAAACACTTATATGCACCGGGCGATCTCTCAGGCCTTGATCTTTTATATTTAGAAATTATTATATACTTCTAGGCACAACAGTGGTATTGTGTGTTTTGGGAAAAGTGTGCATTAAAAAATACATATAAACGTTTAGATAATATTCAGGATTTACTCTAACATAACCCACTGGGAATCGAACAATCAGGTACAGGCATAAGTGAAACAACCTGGCTGTATGCCGATAGACTCTGACTGTGGGGGACGTGGCCACTCTTAGGCTATCCCCTCTACCTCAGTGAGTACTGGGCATTTCCCACAAGACAAAAATGTCTTGTATCTGTATGATTTGGATGAGAAGTTCATGGCACAAAGAAAAGCGCATCCCACAAATCTTGTGTGTGGATTATCAGGCAGCGTCCTCTCTCTTTAGTGAACTATTGAAGAAAGATGGTTAGGCAAGTAGAGCATTCAGGGCATGGGTCACCTGTCAAATGTCCTTGAGTGTCCACTACACACTGCTTCTTCTGGACCAGACTGGAATCAAAACAACGCATTCTACCTTCCCCTTGAAAGGTGTTGTGGGTGTGCAGGACAAGCCCGGATGCCTAGGTTCCATTACCTTGCAGGACAGAAAATGGCATTCCGCAGCGTGAAGCCCACGCCTAGAGCCTGTCTCTGCAGTGCCACCCACACTTACCGGCGGCTGCTCAGTCTTGTGGACACCCAAAGTAAGACACAATAAAATGTGTTGTTTTCAAGGCCTTGCTGCTTTCATTCCCAGCTGGCAGCAGCACCATGTGCCTTCTGGGGTGTCAAGCTGAGGAGAAAATGTTTTTACTACCACCCTGCTGCTTTTCAAAATAACACATCCAGTGAGCCAGCTGTGGTAGGACAGGAAGCGTCACAGTACTTCTGCATTTGGTGTCATATAATCAGTTCTAGAACTTTCCTCCTGCTTTCCCCCACTGCAAGATAAGCACATGCATGGCTTGTGGAACGGGGTTTGTTATCAACAGGACATTTGGAAAGAGCATTGTGCCTATCCAGAGGTGGAAAACTTTCCATTTCTACTGTAATTTTAAATGTGGTTTTGAAAAAATGGCTCATATTTTACAAAGTAGTGCTATGAGTTCATGAATCCACTGTGTGATTCATCTTCCTGAAACTAGAAAGGGAGAGAAATAAAGGGTTGTGCTCTGCATCTAACTATTGGCGTTGAGAATACAGATCTAGGGAGAGACAGCATGGCTGTCGGGTCAGCAAGACTAGACTAGATGAGGATGAGTATATTCCAGTAGGCAAGGACTGTGTTCTTCCCAATGTGCCAGGGGTGGCGAACTCCCGTAACACAGAACAATGGTGGCGTAGCATGCTAAACCATGCCCAGGGCTCTGGCCTATGAGACGCTGAAGCCCACATGGCTCTCCACCTAGTCAAGAGCCCTCATAGAGGCTTGAATCTTGAGTGAGTCAAGGTCCTGTCAAGTTAACAATCTTAGCCACCAGAGTTGCCTCAACCCAAGGCCCTGAGTGATACAAAGGCCACCTCTACTTTGATCCAGAGGCATCAAACGTGGAAACTCAGGGTACACAAACTAGAGTGTGGTACCCTAATCTAGCTCATAGGTGGGTTTGTTTGGCTTCTGTAGCTTTGTTTCTAAATAAGTTAACTAGAAATATAATTTAAAATGAAAATGCTTTTCACACGAACTCTAGTGCCCCATATTTGACCATGTCCCCTGGATGGGGAGGCCTGGTGGCACTCAGAGGAAGGATAGCAGGTTACCAAGAAGAGACTTGATACCCTATGAGCATATACAGGGGGAGGAGGTCCCCTTCAGTCACAGTCTTAGGGGAGAGGAATAAGGGGAAAATTAGAGTAAGGGAGAAATGGAAGGCTACAAGGGATGGGATAACAATTGAGATGTTATATGAATAAATTAATAAAATATATAAAAATAAAAAATAAAAATTACTTTCAAAAAAATGAAAATACTTTATATAACAATTGCCATATTTTACTTTTCTTAAAAATGCCCATATTCTCATGTGGCAAACAGTTGAATAGAATTAACAAACTGTCTCCCGCAGGGTTCTTTTTCCCTTCCACTCTTTCTTCATTCTTTTTTTTTAAAAATTAATTTATTCAGATTACATCTTAATTGTTAACTCATCACTTGTATCCTCCTGTTCCTCCCTCCCTCCCTCTTTCACCCTATTCCCCTCCCCTAGGTCTATGACAGAAGGGGACCTCCTCCTTCATTATATGGTCATAGACTATCTATCAAGTCTCATCCTGGTAGCCTGCTTATCTTTCCTCTGAGTGCCACCAGGCCTCCACGCCAAGGGGAGGTGGTCAAATAGGGGGCACCAGAGTTCATGTCAGAGTTAGTCCCTGCTCTCCACACAACTGTGGAGAATGTCCTGTCCGTTAGGTAGATCTGAGCAAGGGTTCGACTTTTACTGCATGTGTTGTCCTTGGTTGGTGCAGTAGTTTGAGTCTTTCTCATTCTTTCCTTTGCATCTTTCTGCTTTCCTTCCTGTCTGTGTGTGTATATGCATGTGTGTGCATAAATGTGTTCCTTGGACGCCATCACCTTTTTACTTCATTTGTTTTGTTTTGTTTTGCTTTAGAGACAGGATCTAGCATTGGCTAGACCTTACCAAGTAACAAAGCTGGCTAAACAGCAAGCTCCCAGAATTCATATGTCTCCACCTCATCAGCCATAGATTGCAGGCACACACTATCTTATCCAGCTTTTCTTAATATGGATTCTGGAAACCAATTCATGTAACTGACTGAGGTCTCTCCCTCAACCACTGTTCTTTCTTGTTTAGTTCTTGGAAGCATCTCCATCAACTCCCCCAGGCTACCACCTTCCACTCATCATCAGTTACTCCTGCTTCCTCTATTCTTAGACCTTGCTCCTACAGTCTCCTGATTCTAACTTGATTTCTTTTGACGGTCTTCTATAGAGAGATATCAAGTTTGCCTTGATTGGAGGACTCCTATTTATGGAGAAGTTTTATGTGTGACACTATATAGAATAATGTTAATTCAGAACATGGCTGTTCTGGTAAGAGAGCACATCCAAAGATCTATTAGGTCTGTGTGATCTGGCTGGAATACAGACACTCGTTAAATCCAGGAGACAGAGGCAAGCAGATCTGAGTTCAAGACCAGCTTGGTATACAGCAAGTATTAGGTAAAGAAAAGCTTAGGTCCAGGCATGTTGGTACATGCCTTTAATTTCAAATGAAGGTAAAGTTTGTTTGTAGAAGGAAGCACCCATGTCTGAAAGTGATGTCTAATTGAGTGGCAGAAAAGGTGAAGAATCAGAGAAGATTTGACAGAATAGGATACGCTCAATTCTCACAAGGGAGAAAGGAAAGGGAAACTACTTAAGAGGTAGTTTTTCAGAGAGAGGAGGCAGTTGTGCCAGGGTGGTAATAGAGAGATGGGTTGGAGAGATAGATAGATAGATAGATAGATAGATAGATAGATAGATAGACAGACAGATAGAGAAGCAACAAGGGGAAGACAGAATGAGCTAGAAAAAGAGAAGAATCCAGAAGATTAGAGCAGATTGCAGAGTTAGTTTGATGCCAAGCAGAGCAATTCCGGGCCAAGAGAGAAGCCAGATTAAATAAGTCAGCTGGGAGAAGAGCTTGAGCCAGAACAGCTGAGTTGAACCAGTCAGCCCAGGGCTCAGAAAGAACAACTAAGGCTGAGCTTATTCAGCAGTAAGTCTCCAAGGCTGAAAACATCCTAGGCCTAGGTTAGATTGTACAGAGTCTAGAAGCTTCCGGGACTAAACCTAGGTTAGCAGAAGGAGGCAGTATGTCTCCCAGACAACAATTGAGCCAGGAGAATAAAATTACATTTACAATACTGTGAGTTTGGAAATTGACTGTGCTCCTCAGTACAAATTGGCCCTCTAAGGTCACTGTTGTGTGAGCAAAACCAAGTGTCGGCCTTCAAAGTTAAAGATCTCAGCTTTGTCACTAAGTCCACTGTGGTCAAGTTACTTGAGAATAAACTACTCAGTACCACCATGTTTATATTTAGAAAGTACTTTGTGAATTGGTTGGTTTTGGTAATATGACATCTTATGGTATGTGTGTGTGTGTGTGTGTGTGTATGTGTGTGTGTGTCTGTGTGTGTGTGTCTGTGTGTGTCTGTGTGGTGTGTGTGTGTTGGCATGAAAGAGCACAAAAGTGAAAGTTTCAATTAAAAAAAAATTTTTGCCTTTGTAGTCACCACTTCCTGAAGTGCTGGATGTGTATTTTCAATTGCTTTATTTGATTAGTGTTTCATTCCATGGCTCTTTGTATTCTGTGAAGGGATTTTGCTTCCTTTTCTAACTCTGGAACTGTCTTCTCTCTACTTCATTAATGCCATTGTCTCTGCAGTCACCCACTAGCCTCCTTTATTTCGTAAATCTAGAAAACGTCCACCTACATACTGCACCTTAATTGTGTCATCTGCCAAAAGAGAATCTTAAAAACACTTCCTACACATTCACACATTGTGGAGGCCTTGCATCACGGGCACTCTGGAGTCCCGCTGTGTCTGGAGAGAACTTTAGCATGATTCATGCCGAAAACAACTTGGGAAGGATGAACTCTCGAAGATTCTCTGAGGTGTGAGTGTCAGAGTTCTGGCTCACAGATCATCTCCAAAATGGTCAAGATCTTTCATCTCTTCCCCATTTCATTCATTCATCCACTCAGTCAGTCAGTCAGTCAGTCAGTCAGTCACTCACTCACTCACTCACTCACTCACTCATTCATAAAACGGGCATGAAGGATTCACCTGAGCAAGTGGCCAGAGAGCCTGTATGTACCGCGTACAAGTGGACTGCGTCATGTCTTGGGTCCTTTGTATATAGGCACTGCTTTGTATTTAGTAATAGATGTTTCCTAAGCTCAGAAGCAGTTGGTGATGTTGCTGATGATAATAACACAGACCAGATATCTCCTGTTTGCTGCCACATATGTGAGCGATCACAGTTGCTTTGTTTCCTACACTCTGGGGTAAAGCCATTTGGCGGCTTGCAGGGGTTTCCAGAAAATGCTAAGGAGATTTCACTTGTAGTGTGTGTTTGCCTTGTGTAAAAAGGCATCTTTGGATGACAAGTTGGATATTGCTATAAAATTTAAGCTAAGCTAAGAGCTGAAAACTACTTGAAGACTATTTCTAACTACCACTTCCAAATAACTGAAAAGTGAGACAAAACACCAGAAATTAAACTTCTGTCTATTGCCCCTCTGTTGCTGCATCCTGAAGTGAGTGGCGACTGTGTGGCATGCTGAGAAGACAGTCCCTGAAGATGGTTTATGAAATCATGTTCTTGTCTGATTAACAAATCAGTCACAGAAAGACGGGTCCTGCCCGAGCAATGGCTCAGACTTCTAATTCCTATAAATTCAGGATTCCAGGAGCCTTGGTCTCGCAGCTGCTGTAGAGCAGATGGCAAGGCCGCTATGCAAAGACTCCCAGGATTCTGTGACCACCCCCCCACACACACACACAAGCTCTTCAGGCACCCAGATTCCAGGAAAACAATGTTAGATTTCAGACCAGAAGCACACAAACATGCTCCATTTCGCTATCTCAGCCTTCACAGCTGAGTCTGAAGTGCCCACCACTACACAGAGAGGGAGACTTTCCACCGCAGCCGAGTGACCTTCTAAGACAGCCCAGGCAGCTGGATTTGAGGAAGATGGTAGATGCTGTTCTCACTCCCTCCAGGAAGTTCTTGGGCCCAGGCTACTGGGCTCCAAAACACCAGAAGGCTGCTGGTGTAACAGGAACACTGTAGCCAAATGTCCTTCTCCCTAGTACTCCTGTAAGCGCTAAGGCACACACTAACAACATTCCTTCCGCCCTTTCCAAAAATGCAAAATCTCCCTTCTCCTACCACCTAGGAATCAGAGGCCACCTAATGACAGCAGTCCCATGGACCATCAACCCAGCCCTTCCTCTGAGACTTGTGGAAAAGGGTCCACATTCTGCCTCGTGGGCTTGGACTCGGCCCCACCAGATTGTCTTTCAGTGCTATTAATAATTCTGACAAATCTATTGTCTGTCCCAAATCACACTCCACAAGGTCCCCCCTTAACCCAATCTAAGAATCTTTAAAGGCTTTGACAGACAAGGACCGAAGTGAATCCATCTCACGCCGGAACCCCAGGCTTCCAAATTCAGCATTTAAGATCTATGTGACTTTGGCCAGTTCTCACAGTCTCATTTTCACCTATAACTTTAATAAATTCTATTCTATCAAGACAGAACCAAACTACCTATCCCATAATAATATAAAACTACTGTAAGGATCACATGAGTCTGTGCTTAGCACTATCCTTCATTGATTCCGAAAGCAAAGGAAACAGAGATGCCCCCTTGGGGCAGTGGAGCTATAGCCACTGCCCCAGCTTCTGCTACAGAAAAGGGGTGTACACTAGTGTCATGAAGGATTCGAGGATCTTATTGGTATTGGTGAGATGCCACCGAGGGAGCGGACCTACCTTCCTGAGGAGAGCCAGTGGACAGTTCCTTATAGGCACTTCCGAGGAGCAAGTTGTGCTGGACTTCCCAGGGTAACTTAAAATGCCACTGCCACATAGCAGGCCTAGGTAAAGCCCCTCATCCTCAGTCCTCAGTGTAAGTGGGGTGGAGGTTTCCGTGCTAGCTGCCCTGAGTGGTGTCACTGCTCAGACCTGACCTGCTTGATGGGTCCTCTGACCGCCGTCCTGATTCTCCAGGGCTTCTCTGTGTTCCCCTTGCTTAGCTCTCATAACTTGATATTTAAAAAAACAAACAAACCTGTTTTCAACTTTATTGCATCTGGATAAATTACCTTTCTGTCTTTTCCAAGCTGAAATATCACCATCTTGTGGGACAAGAAAAAAAACGTCTGTCTATTTTGAACCTAATACAATTGACAATCGATTGAGTGAACAGATACATGGGTTGACTCATAAACTCTGTGCATGTCCAGAGACAGTCTGAAAGCTCCCTCAAATAGCAGGTCACAGAAAGCTGGGAGGTCTGGCAGAGTTGGAAAAAATGGTAGGAGGAAGATTTCAATGTTTGCTTTTTTTAAAAAAAACTATGTAAGATGCATATTTGCATCTCAGACGTCACTCTGACATCACCATGCATCTTGAATATGCCTGACTTATCTTTCTCCCCTCACTCTAAAGAACCTTCCCTCCCTTCTCTCTCCCCTACACCCCATAATTTCTCTGTCACATCTCAAAATAGCAAGTGTCCTTCCCACTACATACACATCTATACATATCTTTTTTTGTGTAAATGGATGTTTTAAGAGAAGTGTGAAAACGAACTTCAGTTTCAAAAAACAGAGATGATCTAATTAAATATGCCATTATAACAAAACGTCTTGAGCGAGGACTCACCGAACAAAAGCGGCAACAAAGACTGAATTGATTGACAGAGGAAACCAAGCCTGCAGTCTCTAGAGGCCTGAGAAAGCTAATGTAAGCAAAGATGACTGCTCTGACGGGCATTAGGTCTCATTGCTGAGGCCAAGGACGAAGGTCCATTGAGTAGCAAGTAAAGTGAGCTCGGGGTTGGCCGTGGGTGTCTGGGGTACTCACCAAGCATTTTTTCTAAGGTCAGGATATCTGTCCTTCCAGGCTCCAGACCCTCATCCTATGACCAGAAAACTCATTGGTGCTATGACATCTGTGGCAAATGCCTCAGGGAGAAAAGAGAAGCAAGCAAGCAGATCTGCAGCACAGTGCGAAGAAAACAGAAGGAGCTGTGAGCATGGGGGTGGGGGGTTGGGGGTTGGGTGGGGGTGGGACGTTCAGTGTTATAAATTCATTTCCACCATCGGCAGCAGAAGCAGCATGATTTCAAGACAAAGGTCACCAGTATTTGGAGACCTAATTGAAAATTTAAAATATATATGTTTTGTCTTTATCCTTCCAGCCTCTCTCTCTCTCTCTCTCTCTCTCTCTCTCTCTCTCT